>JAVANC010000004.1:42411704-43611704 GCA_033319125.1 Parnassius glacialis
GATGCACGTACAGAGGTACTGGCAGTTGAAGGTCGTTTAACGGTTGTGCGATACATTAAAGAGATCCTCCAAGATCATGTTTTTCCCTATGTGGAATTCATTGGGGGCAAATAATTTAAGATAATGCAAGATAATGGCCGACCACACACCGCACGATGCTTTAATAATTATCTTTCGGAGGTGGGATTTTAAAATTGGAGTGGCCAACACGAATCCCAGACATGAATCCCATAGAACATGTCTGAGACATGCTTAAACGTCGCACCCGATCCAATCTTAACCCTCTAGAGAATCTCAGTGCACTTAAAACAGCTCTGGTGGCCGCCTGGGAAGAAATACCCCAAGGCATATCAATAATATCATCCACAGCATGCCTGATCGTATGCAGGTGGTTATCAGGGCCAGAGGTGGAAAAACCCGCTACTCACGTTAGTTATTGTTAGCTTTAATTCGTTAAATTCATTAATAAACATTTGTTAAATTTAGTGCTTAATGTCTTTTTTGTTATTTAATTAATAAAAATTAGAAAGTTACCACATTGTTTGTTTATTAATCATTTGCATTTAAGATTTGAATAAACAATAAGGTTTTTAAAGAAAAAAATAACCGTGTCGCGGTTCATTTTGATAATAACCCTCATAGTGCGTTTGGGCCACATTCCATGACGCTAAGTTTATAAGCACAAGCTCGTTATACTAGTTACTCACCTCCAAAGAGTCAGTAATGACTTTCCGAAGAGCGTATACATTGCCCCTATGGCAATATATAAGCTTTAACAACAAAGTACCAGAATATATTATCTATCAAAAAGTATAAGATTTTTATTCTGCAAAATTGTATATTATGGGTTATAAATTACTATACTAAGAGTACTTGGTTGATAATAACCCCTGGGAATGAGTTGATCGCTACCATGCTGTTCTTTTAAAACGTGTTATATTGTAAATTCATGTTTAAAAGAAAACATGCGTGAGTGTCCTGGAACACTCGGTTGGAACGGAGTTCCTTCCGTTGTATATTGGTAGACGTATTATATTATTGATTAACAAATACAAACAAATGAATTACTAGCGTCTATTAAAATGACGCGTCATTTAAAGTAATACTTCCATAGAATACTTCTTTCATGGCAAGATTAGAAAAAGTGCCTTTTTATAGGGCGAGGGACATGGATATTATTCCATCTCCCTCGCCCTATAAAAAGGGTCGTGACGGAAAAATCTTACACTTTTTCTCGCATCCACCAAATTTGTACCGTGCGATAAGGACCTTCGTTAAAAAAAATTCCGCAGGGTTATTTGCAGGTTTTCTCAGGGCAGAGGTGTTTTCCGAACTAGCAGTAAAGGCATAAATAACTTTCAATAAGTATTCCTGTCGTCAATATTAAATAAAAAATATGCTACTCTATTCTATTCCGCGGCATCTAGCTCCACCTATGCAACGAATCTTTCGAGTCCAATACAGGAAAAATGAGCACACGGAAGCTTAACCTTTCTGACCATAGCAGAGGATCTCCTCCAAGGCTTCGCCGCTGACCACGTTTCATCCGCGGGGGGTAGAGAGCGCGGTGCATTGCCTTACCAACACTCCTCTTCTCTCGCGACTCGACCTCACTGACACTTAGAGTGAGCTCTCCCCTACGGCCGCAGTCAAGGTTTGAACTAAGGTTCACCGTAGGTGACCAAATCACGGCTACTAAGTCATCCGCAACGACATGGTGAGAACCCGTCCTGGGTATAAGAGCCTTGCCTTAACTTTATATATAAAAAATACGTGTCACGTTGTTTGTCCGCGATAAACTCCTAAACTAATGAACTGATTTCAATGAAATTTTGCACACTCTGTGCAGTTTGGTCCAACTTGTGAGATGGGATAGTTTTTATCCTGATAACTGATACTCAATATTTTTTTATTACGTCTTTAAGGATTTTTTTATATGAAGGGTCGTCGAAAAGGGCAGAACAACGTCTGCCCGGCGAGCTATAGTATGTGCCAAATCGATTGAGAAAAACGGACAATGACCTTTCGGTCGTTTAACCAGGGGTTACAAACCTTCAATATATAGGCACATTTTATATGTAGTACTTTCTTTATTTATAATGATTTTTTTATAATGATTGATATAATATATATTTATTAACTATTATTAAAAAGTTATGTGAAAGATCGCTGTAGAAGAAAAATCATCTATTGTTATAAAGTACTTTATTCATTTAACAACAAAAAACATTAATTTATAACACATATAAAGATTCGAGTGATAACGACACCGAATAAGTACGTACTTATGCAAAAGATAAAACTTTATTTTTAATATTATATAAGAACTTTATTTTTATTCGGTGCAATCATCACTCGTATCTTCACTTGATGAACTATCTGTAACATTAATTATAAAGCGATCTGCAGTTTGGTCAATTCTATCATCCATGCCACGCATTTTTTGTTCAACCTTAAGGACATGCTGAACACAGTTTTTCCATTTATCTGGCGTGATTTGAGTTAAACCATCTTTAAGTAAATTTTTAACATCTTTTAACTTGAAAGTTGTATTTTTTCGTGCAACGTACCCTTTCACATCTGCCCACACAAGTTCAATGGGGTTAAGCTCACAGTGATAAGGAGGTAACCTTACCACTGTGATGCTTTTTTCTTTTGCCATCTCGTCGGTGACGTAACTTCGATAGTTATCTTTAACTGCCTTTATTTTTTCCATTAAGTGGGTCTTTGTGTCCGAGGGCACGTATGCGATCTGTTTAGATTCTAGCCATTCCTGCATATTTTGTTTCCGCCAAGACATTGTTGGGGTTTTTTCTAAACGTCTGGAGTGGTAACTAGCGTTATCCATAACTATGACATCGCCGCTTTGCAGTTTTTCTATTACTTTTCTAAACCAGTCCTCGAAATGGAGAGCGTCCATACTCTCATGGTAGTCACCAGTAGATGATGATTCAAATACCCAATCACATCCCTCCAAAAAGCCATTTTCATTGCCAACGTGTACAACTATTAATCGCTTTCCTTTACCCGAAGGGGCTTTCGCGCCAGTAGAGTAGCCTTCTAACCGTGATTGACGAGAAGATTCAATTGTGGTGTCTTCCCATACCTTTCCCATAGTATGACCTGCGTTAATCCATGTTTCGTCAAGGTAAAAAATGTTACGTCCCTCGTTTCTTAATATTTGTATTTCTCTCAAATATCTGGTACGCCACAGAACTATCTCTGGGCGATCTATTAGACCACTTTTTCTGTTTCTCTTTATATATTTGAATTTTAAATGGCGCAACACACGTCGCAGGGAAGTTTTGCTCAAGTTTGGCAACTGGTCATCTTGATTTATACTGAGCAAAATTTTGTCTAAAGTCGGTAATTCTCCTGCAAGAAAGAACTGATGCACTTTCGCTCTTATAGCCGATTTATCAAAATCGTCCAACTTGTCAATTACAGACTTTTTTCTTTTATTAATTATTCCCTTTTCTGGTATTTTATGGGAATCTCTATACACGCTTAATACGCGATATATAGTGCTCTTGCTGACTCCTGAGATCTCCGAAACCTTTTCTACCATATTAACGTTTGAAGGATACACGTCTTCGGGCCAGGTGTTTTTGACATATTTGTATACATTAATGATAATCTCTTGTTCCCCGACCGACAAAGTGGTAGGTTTTCTCTTTTTTACTGGTGACGTTAAAGGTGCTCCAGAAGATGGGCCTGTAAATAAATGACAAAAATATACTACCATAGTACTACATCACATAAATACATATTGTTTTAGAAAATAAATACCACATGGTCACATAAAAAGAGCGCTTTAAGAAATAGAAAGGCTACGTCGTCGCATTTGTACCTATTTGTACGTACCTGCTACGTTTATTATGGGTCGGCGACGTCTCTTTCCACTTGATGTTGAAGGACCGGGTCCTTCACCAAATTCTCCTGAACTCATGTCGATTTAGTAACGACCGTCACAGTAAAACTAATATAACAGATTCAAAAAACAAAAACTTAACGATATAACAAATTTAACAGTAAAAACTCAACTAAAACAATGCAATGAATGCTATGAATTACCCGAGACGTACACACGCAAGCGCTATCCGAACACGAATGAAAACAAAATGGCGGACCGGCCCAAAAAAGGTGACGCATCTCTGGCTGCCATTGTCACGTTTCTTTTAGAACGAACTGACGTAACGCGCGTTTTGTTTATTTTAAAGGGATGAATTTGCAAAAGCTCAATATGGTGATTATATTGCTTCAAATATTTTTTTAATATGAAACTGTTATTAAATGAATTGCTGCGTTACTTACCATAAATTGAAATATAAAATATAACACATTTTTCGCGATGTACCGTAAGATTTTACTATGTTTATAGGAACCACAGACAATATTATTTAAGAAACAAAAAAACAAAACATATGTGCTGACCTAGAAGTGGGAATAATATCAATATTTAAATATTGTTATCACATCTAAATTGAGATTTTGTAAGTTACGCCTTTTGACACTCGGCTCATATCTGAGGTCATTGTCCGTTTTTCTCAATCGATATGGCACATACTATAGTATATATATATTGTATTAGGATAGAAAGACAGCAGCTGGCGAATTCTTTCGCTCCTTTGTTGTATGCATTACAAACCACGAGGAAAATCTTTTCATTCGAATGCATGGTATGTTGAAAACAAAGGAGTGCTAACCCGCCGAGCGTTTGATTGTCCAGTGGTTGAAGAGTGGTGGGTGGAATCGAGTCATGTCATTATTTAATAGCTTTTTTTAATTCCGGCGCGCCGTCTCCAAAATGTAAACATATAGTAAACTTACAGCCTTTACACGTCTCACTCCTGGGCACAAGTCACTTCTCATTCTGAGTCAGCCGTGCTGCCCTGCCTGTGGTCAGACTTGTTGTTTTTTAGAGATGCCGGTTTCCTCGTGGTTTTTTTTTTCTTCACCGCAGAGTAAATCATCACTTTAAAATGTAATTTACAATTTTACTGACGATGGCAAAATTTTAACCCACGTTGCTCGCGTACTATGAAATTTATAGCGGGCGCTTACCTACCACGCTGTCTCTAAACTGTAGCCTGTATGTATTTTTGAGGTAATAACTTTTTTAATTGAAATATATCAACAATTATGTTTGATCTTTAGAAACCAATTATATTCCAACACTGTATAGCGTCGCGGTTTGCCACAGGTTATGTTGATCTAGAATGTTCTCATCTTCACAGTTCATATTCCATTATAATTTCAATTTACACCTTTAAAAATATTAATAATTCTATTTTAAGATATTTTTATTGGCCCTCTATATTAACTAAGTAGGTATACTATATCCAAAATGATAAAAGGAACACAAAAAGAAACAGAAAAAGTAAAGTAAATTAACAGCCTTTAAACGCCCATAGCTGGGAATGCATGCATGGCTCTCATATCTTTCTTATTTTTTCCTTAACTGAAAATTTCAATTAACAACTTCATCGATGAGGTACTTTAGCTTTTTAAATGGAAAGTACGGAAAAGCAACTGTATTATTCGTCACTAGCGATCTGCCCCGGCTTTGTACAGGAGGTTTCTGTACCATCGTTATAAACAACAACAAAGCCATAACTATTCGATAAAAGTTTCATCAAAATCGGTCAAGTCATTCAGGAGTAGAAGAATTACAAACACACGCACATTGGAATTATATAAACGCACATTAGAATTTTATTTAAGTACACAAATGATTATTAAAAGTTCGATAATTCATAATTACATTTTGTTGTTATTAATTTTATTTTATACAATAAGGATGACAAACGAACACACAGTCCAACTGAATGTAAGTTGATACTGTGGCCCATAGGCACCTACCTTTGTCATCGGTTAAGAATCAAAATATAGATGTCTTGCCATCCCTGAGGACTACGTTTGAAATCCTTATTTCCAGTAAAGAGGGTATCCGGTTGTCTAAACTAACCGTACAAAACACATCAGCTGCTATTTTACGCTGGTATTCTGTGAGAGCATGTTCCTTCCCCGTCTGGCCGACCCCCTAATGCTACAACCACAATATCGCTCTTATAGCATTGTTATTTCAAGTGATTTGTTAACGTAGATGTATCGTTAATGTATAATGTATACGGTCTAAGCACAACTGAAACCTATACCACTGTAGCAGGATGTAGTAGTGTTCGATTCGGCCTATAGTTTAGAATATCGGTCAATCGATATTGGTTGGCAGTCAACACTGACGACAAACATGGATTAAATTGCTTAGTTCCTAAAGATTAAATAGGGTAGAATAAATACCTCAGATTTATTTATCATTGGCGCTAATGTACGTCATAATATAACCAAACATATAGGGCGTAAACTTACAACTTTATAATATATTTATTACATAAGTTTTATTTATTTAATATGCTTTTTATATTAATGTTTATTAAATGAAATATTTGTTAAACTAATCACAATGAACTGTAAATTAAGCAAACACTTTCATACAATGTTAGAGCAGTGTTACGAGTAGCTTAGGAGGTAAGCGCCCGCCCAGGGTCTAGCTTTAACTGGAGGAAACTGTAAATCTAGCTGAATTAAAACCATAAATGACATCCGTAGTGTTTCTAACATCATTGATTGCTTTAATGGGTTATATCAAGAACTCGTTCTGTTAACAGTGGTAGAGCCAGGCGGCAGCTTTTGCTGTCGCACGGATGGGCCGGCTCGAACCGGGGTGGTACAACGACCTCACAGAATACCAGCGTGAAGTAGATGTTTACCTCTGCGTTTCGCTTGGTGAGTGCAGGTGGCCGGAGGCCCTTTTTACTGGAAATGAGGCATTCCTTCCTAGTCCTCATGGGTGAAAACGCATCTGCATTTTGACTTGTAATAGAGGATAGATGTAGATGTCTATGGGCCGCAGCAACCACTTATCATCAGGTGGACTGTGTGCTGGTTTTTTACCCTTATCCTATAAAAAAAAATATCAGTCTTATGATATTCATCATTGACCATTGATATCACTGCAAGACTTCAAGATACTGTGAGTTTTTTCCAAAACAAACCAAAGATTTATAATTTTAAGTTGAAGGTAGCCGTGGCTTACTATGACATTCGACCCCTCGTGACCATGGGTGCTGCCAAAGTATCCAATATAACATTTAATCAATCAAAGCGACAAAATCTGTAAAAACTAGATCATATTATTTATTGTGTAGTGTGCCAGTAAGTATAATAAATCATTGAATTTTAACATCGAAGACATGCAACTTGTATTCTTAAGTAAAAATCTTAACTACGACGCGCAAATATGATCAAGAACACCGTAGAATGAATAACACTTGGAGTAATATAGAGCTACTTTATAATGGTGAAAATAGACAAATTTGTAATTTTGTCAAAGCAATGTTGATTATTATAGCAGCGTGTGAAAGAATATTTTCGTAATATATCTTAATAAAAATCAAATGTAGAAATCACTTTGTTAACAAACACGTATCATCAACATTACAAGTAAAGTACCGTATTGAAAATTATTATGCTATTATTATAAGCATTCCAAATAAAATAACATCTTAGTAAATAAATTAGGAATATTACGAAGAACAAGAATAATATTAAAGTACTTAATTTCTTGTTTTACTCACATAGCATACAAAACTCTATAGGAATTTAGCATGTTTTTGCAAGATAGGTAGCAATTTAAGCAGAATGTTCACTTTAGCCATGTCAATTCCTGGAAAATCTGGTAACACCTGGTACACTTCGCAGGTTGAAAATATCAAAGTACGCGAGCAGCGTGAGTTTGAAACCCGCCTGCAGCAATGAAATTTTTAATTGCAATTTTGATGATTTACCACGTCCTCTGAAGGAACTCATCGTTAAAACACATGCATGTCTGAGGAATAAAATATTTCGTGGACATGATGACAGACGGGTGACGCACAAACTCTCCGATGAGCGGAAAGAGCATCGAGTAACTAATTAATTAGTAAGTAATTTTTACAGGCGAGAAACAAACGTTTAGAATATACCAACTGGCGATAAAACATGGATAGGTAACTATAATCCCGAAACAAAGCGACAGTCGACTGTACGGTAACTTGCTAACGGTCATTTTGCTGCAAGACGGGACATCTAAAGGATGAAAGAACAGATACGGAACAAGAAATGTATTATCAGCACGTGCTCTACGACAATGGAGATATCAGATCCCCTATCTTTCTGTGATATTCCCTGGCCCAAGAACTTTGATTTTTACCTCTTTCCAAAGTCCAATGAAAAATTGAAAAGAATAAGATTAGACAGAAATCGCACTGGCCGCTTATAATTTCGAGAGTCTAAAGAAGAGTATAATAATAAAGAGGACGCGTGCAAATAAAACAACGGCTCCATTGTGAACTGAATTATCTGTTCATTTTCCACGTGCATCATTATGATAATATGACATCCCCTTTTTATAAATATCACTACAAAACAAAAATTTTAAATTAAATTCGCATGAATTGAGCAAAGAAATAATTTAAATCCGTATCAAATCAATATTGTATGGTCAAGCAATAAATTCAACGAATTAATTCTACATAATAATATAATAACTAGACGCTACCTAATAAGTAAATCATTGATAATACAAAAAAAATATGAACACAAAGTGTGCATTATAAGTTAATAGTGATACCGGTTTTCAGATATTAAAATAAAATATTATGTGTACAAATCTTAATAAATTTATTTATAATCCTCTAGATCCCGGAGAAATCTTTTTTGTCAAAAATTCTATATTTTTATATATTTGTGTTATATTTATATCAAAGTATCTGGCAAAATAATTTAAAAAATCCTGTTGTTTTTCTTATGTTCTCTACTGAGTACATGAGGACTTGGTTTTCGTGCGACTACGCTCTGGGAGTAATAAATAAAAGCAGATTATTACTTTTAATCGCCTTTTATTAGCCTTTTCGTTATTTTACTTAATCGTTACATTTAATAGCAGAAAAACACTTTATTTTAATATTATTATTATTTATTGCATTCCTTAAAACAAAAGAATACAAAGGGCGGACTTGGAGGCATTACCTTGAGGAATTCTCTACCAGTCTACCCATGGAGTGGTGAGAATTTGACGTAGGTGTGGCAATATAGAATAAAATAACACTACACAAAATGATAATTAACTATATAACACATACATTTTACTAATAAATAAATTATACATATACATATGTCGTATACATAATATATGACATGTAGATCATCATCATCACCATTACAGCCTTTCATAAGTCCACTGCTGAACATAGGCCTCCCCCAAGGAATGCCACAAAGCACGGTCTTGAGCCACTTGCATCCATCGACTTCCCGCATGTCTTACCAGGTCATCACTCCATCTCGTGGGGGGTATATATATATATATATATATATATATATATATATATATATATATACATATTTAAATACATATATAATTAGTACATACAAATACCTGTGAATATATGCGTCTGTTTAGCAACACATTAAATGGATGAATCATGTAAAATGCATTGTCTTCAATAGATGATTACGGACCAATTTTTTATAAGCGTTGCGTATTTTGTTTAATTTAAAAATCACTCTTTAGCAAAAAGTATATTTCGTGGTAATAAATCCTAGTAATAACTGGCTAGTGTATTTTTTATTTAATTAGATTCTATAACATCAATGAGACATAAAACTTTTGCATAAACTAAAATTACTATTTTCATATTTTACTGAACAAAGACTTCGGTATATCCTTCATAGTTGCATGATATCGTTAAAAACATAGTCACTCAAAAATAAGTATGAAAATTAAGGCAGCAGCTTGTCTGCATAATTAAACATGGAACATTTATTTCATTTTACATTTTTTTAGAACAGCCTCGAAATCTAAACCGACTCTGCTTTTCAGTCATGACTGGGATGTGGTCTGTTTTTCGAATGTTTCAAGTTAAAGGAATATGGATTAGATAATATAGGGACATACATACTATACACGTTACAAGTTTTTAGTTTCTTGGACGTCGGTTACTCAGCTGAGCATGGATTTCTTCATCAGAGCTTACAGTGTTT
This sequence comes from Parnassius glacialis, assembly GCA_033319125.1. Classification (NCBI taxonomy): domain Eukaryota; kingdom Metazoa; phylum Arthropoda; class Insecta; order Lepidoptera; family Papilionidae; genus Parnassius; species Parnassius glacialis. The sequence goes on from JAVANC010000004.1 coordinate 42,421,785, forward strand.
TCCTCAACCTTGATATAATCTTAATGGACTGAATTCAGTTGAGACTGTTCCGCGTTTGATAGCTTAGAGTCGATAATTTAACCATGCATTCATAATCTGCAATTCCAGCATAAGTAATATGAATCCACTGATCCATTTTTTGATTCTTCTTCTAGATAAACCCACTATCAACAATCGATCTACTAAATAAACGTCTTCCATATTGCTTCATTATCATTAACATATTCCTGGTACTTACGAAGATTCTCACCGTCTTGGCTTTCATCACCTCTACTTGAATATAACGGTTGATATTCGATATTTAATGCCGTTTCTTTTTTACATTCACATAGAGCACCCGATTTATTTCGAACACTTAAGATGTATTTATCTGTTATCCTGTCTGAACGGAATAAAATGAAGATAATAAATAGACAGTACTTGCATTATAGCGTGGAAATGTATTGTAACTGAGACCTACTGACCTTTGATGAGGACATACATAAACTTACATGACAATTTAGAAAAAAAATTCGCAATTATTATCAACAACAAGACATGTTTGTGATTGGTCTTGACCTATTTAAAGGTTTCCACACAACTGTCATAAATTAAATATAATATATTTATATATTTATATATATATATATATATATATATATATATATATATATATATATATATATATTCTTTATATATAAAAAGTACGTGTCACGTTGTTTGTCCGCGATGGACTCCTAAACTACTGAACTGATTTCAATGAAAATTTTTGGTCAATGTGCAGTTTGGTCCAACTTAAAAGATAGGATAGCTTACATCTCAATTTATAGTCGCAATACAATATTATTTTATTGAAAATTATTTCTCTATTATTTGACAGTCACAATTATCTATTAGCTCCAAACGATTCTGTCAGATGACGATATCTGTTGACTGGATTGAGTAAATATTTAATAGATGGCGCTATATTAGAAATTCAAACGTTTAATATAAGCTACAATTTAGTAGTATAACCACCACCTGTTGCTGTAAGTATTCAACAAATAGAACCGATTTCAAAAAAATTTGCAGACTGTGTGGAGTTTGGTCCAACTTGAGAGATAGGATAGTTTTTATTCCGATAAGTGACCGTCAATTTTTTATTGCTAATTTCAGGAGTTTTTTTTGGGAAAGCAAAAGGTCGTTCGGAAAGGGCAGAACAACGTCTGCCTGGTCAGCTAGTGTATATATATATATATATATATATATATATATATATATATATATATATATATATATATATATATATATTATGTTTTACATATGATTTTCTTGCATTATACTTACCCACAGAACACAATTACTCGAGTATTTACCCATTTCTGTGTCTAGACTGCAAAGACAAGGTTTTGTGGGCACACTGATCGCTGATTGGTTTTTACAGGCCTTAATTATTTTTTACCGATATGCTTAGTAACAGAGACATAGTAAATATGACTTACAATCAAGCGCGTAAAAATTGAAAAGAAATAAATTTGATGAGTGTAGATTTTTTTGACTTTAATGTACACGTTCAAGTAACTACTTCATGACCCTAGAGTACATAACAAAAATTATTCAAGCTTATTAAATCAATAATAAATAAAACTATAATGTACTCAACTAAAATTATATGGAACAAGATAATAGTAGTATAATAAATCATCAGGAAGAAAAAAGGAAAAACATTAAGCCTTATATTAATTTATGGTGGATACTTATTGCCGCGTCAGTACCGGAACGGACTAGGCCCATCCATCAGGCGGTCTTACTGTGTAGTGTAATAAGTATTATTAACAGAATAATTATCTTCTTGTGGAATTCAGTTATGGTACGTTTATATTATCGGCACGAGTTATTCGTGGATGAGTACGACGTACATTACATATTCATATTCTTCTGTATTCATTCAACGTTGATCTTTTAAACATGGATGACGTGCGTCTCGTTGCCACGACTTTGTCTGCCTGAAATTTATGGAATATGGACTCACAAATATTTATTTGTGGGAGTGATGAGCCCGCGCCCCCCGCGCCTCCGCCCACTAGATGGAATGACGACCTGCAGGAAGTGGATGGATGCAGATGGCTCAAGAACGTGCTTTGTGGCATTTGTGGCATTACTTATGTTCAGCAGTGGACTTGTGAAGGGCTGTAATGATGATGATAATAATAATGAAATAATTATTTTCATTAATATTTATTTAAAACTGATTTCTAGTGCCACATATCACGGGTCCTCCTTGTAAAGTGTTGAAATAGTGGAATGGTTACGGCAATACATCACATTGGGTAAGTATTATTGTTATTATTATTTTTTTAATTATTTAATAAGAAAAATAAAGTTTAAAAGTTCACGGGTAAAGCAAATAGGTTGCCACCTTTTTTTAGTAAATAAAGTATTATTTATTCAACTTGCTATTTTTCCACACATTACCTTTACCTACGAGGGTGGATTGAAAAGTACTCGGCCTAACACAGATCCATTCAATTCTAAAAATCAAATCTATCCACATTATTTAGTTCAGTTCAGACTAGTTCATTGTGTGAAGTTCGAAACGTGTGCGATAATTAGTTGTGATTTTATAAATCTATTAACAAAGTAATCGGACATAATTTCCGCGAATGGAGCAAATCGAGCAGCGTGCCGTCATTAAGTACCTCCATAAGAAGGGGCTATCATCAAAAGCCATCCATTATGACATGGTCAGTACATTAGGCGATTGTGCTCTGTCATATTCATCCGTCAAAAAATGGATAGCAGAATTTAAGCGTGGTAGAGAGAGTGTGTGTGGAAGGCCTTCGACGTCAACTACTGACGAAAATATTAAAAAAGTACTTGATTTAATAATGGGAGACAGCAGATTAAAAATTAGAGAGATAGCCGAGATTATAGGCATCTCTTATGAACGAACTCAAAACATCATTGTCAACGAGTTGGGTTTCCACAAGGTGTCTGCGAGGTGGGTTCCGCGACTGCTTTCACGCGACTGTTTGGAGTTTTTTGAAGCCGATGCAGATGATTTTTTGTTACTATAGACGAAACATGGGTTCATTACTGTACACCGGAAACAAAACAACAATCAAAACATTGGAGAAGACCTGGTTCACCACCCCCTAAAAAGTCGATTTTGTCGGCAAATAAGGTGATGGCTTCAGTATTCTGGGACTCGAAAGGTGTGATTATGACTGATTATCTTGAAAGGGGTCAGACTATAAACTCTGATTACTACTGCACCTTACTACGTCGTTTACGAGAGGAAATAAAAGAAAAACGTCGAGGAATGCTCAGAAGAAAAGTCCTGTTTCATCAAGATAACGCCCGTGTTCACACGTCAGTACAGTCAATGGCTGAAATTCACAACTGTGGCTTTGAACTGTTACCGCATCCGCCGTATTCACCTGATCTGGCACCATCAGACTTCTTTCTGTTCCCTAACCTAAAAAAGCACTTGGGAGGTCAAAGATTTTCGACAAACGACGAGGTCAAAGCAGCTGTAGACGCATATTTTGACTCTAAGGAAGAATCATTTTTTTTCAACGGTCTAAATGCTTGGAAGGGGAGGTGGCAAAAGTGTATTGAACTTGATGGTGATTATGTAGAAAAATAAAAATATAACTGATTTAGTATGTGTTAATTTTCTTGGTTAGGCCGAGTACTTTTCAATCCACCCTCGTACATCCTATGTTTAAGTTAAGATAACACTGTTCCTTTCATCGTAGTGACGGTGTAAATCATATTATCCTCCCGTGAGTTTCGTAAGAGGCGAAAGAGGGAAACAATCAGGAGGTGGGCAGCAGCTTTTTCCTAATAACTACTAAAAATAAAGAAACTGCGGTTGCCAAACCACTTGCCAAGTATGGCAACTATAGCCAATATCCCCCTATGAAGCAATCTATGGGGAGACCTATGTTCTGCAGTAGACTTTAATAGGCTGTTACGGTAAATATCACTTCAGTTATGGGATGGATAGCAGCCATGACACGATTTTGAATAAAGGTACAAAATCATTATATGCTACATAGAAAAATATTTTACCTTAAAAATATTTTGTTGTAAAACGGATGAAACTGAAAATTTGACAAAATTATTTTCTTGCGCATATAACTTATCGTTATTTAAATCGTTGTGTATCATTGACATCTTTAGCACTCCTATACTCGCGCCAATTTTTGTAACACTTATACTAGCACACGGTCTCACAGACCGAAGGTTCGTACCCCTATTATATATTTTTATAATGAAGCCCAAAAAATATTATTATTATTTCAAAGTTTAGGATATAGTAAAACAAAATAGTATGAATAATACTTAATTTATTACTTATTTTACTGACTTTCAGTCTATCATAAATCAGTCTTCGATTTTGAGATTTTTTTCTTAAGTATGAGGAAAACAATAATAAAATCGGTAATTCTTTTTAAAAACAAAATAAACTTCTAAATAGTAATAAAGGACATATTTATCTATATTTGGTTTAGTTTTGACCCTCACCATAACAATTAGGATATACGGTTTCAGCATATTCAAAACAAAAGTATTTTTTGCAGGTGGCACAGTTGTAACGTGTCTTGGGGTTTTTTTTGATGAGAAGTATCCACAACGACCAATTTTATTATTTTTAAATGTTGCCGAAGACTCGGATCCATCTAATTTACATATTTTGGCGAGCTTGAGCTTTATGGTTCTCGGCAAGGTAGTGAGAGCCCGACGTGTAATTTGCGGATTGATCAGATCGTATGCTAAGGCTTCAAGAAAGATCATATGGCTAATATTCTTGGTAGGGTTGTTGTACAGGAATATTGTAAACGTATTTATACCCGCTACATTCATCAGGCTATAAAATACCACCATTGGCCATCTATTTGTACCACGTGCAACGTTGTAAGTCTCACATATTTTTTCCACGGTATCAACTCCAAGGTTGGTTCTACTATTTTATTAGTACTAGTACATTATTAGTATTAGTACATTATCATTTTCGGTTTGCATGTGCATGCTGGATACAAGAAGGACATTTTTGATTTTTGCGATACATAGGATACAAGAGTGCAATTGCTTCGGTGCCCGAATAAACTGGACTTTTCAAGTCTTTCTCGTATTATCGTGAATTTGTTATATAATTCCTTTTTGTTTTTACGAATCGTCCCAATAACTGTGTTGTGTTGAGACTCAAGCTTATCTAGCAATGGAATACTAGTGGAAAAGTTATTACATGTGATATTATGCCCAGTATTGTAAATATTTTTACTCAAGCGCTAAACCAAAGCCATAGCGGAGTTGTCTACTTGATGCGGACCATCTGATGGTCTTCCAACGTAAACTCCCATGGTATAAGTATAAAACATTTTGACATCTGTCAACGTATGAATTTTTATTTTGAATTTGTTGGGTTTCGGTGGAATGTATTGCCGAAAGCTACAACGTCCTCTAAAAGACTCTAATTTTTCGCCAATTGTAACATACTGAGACATACTGTATTATTTTTCGAACGCTCCCACAACTTCATCGAACAACTCTCTAATAGGTGCCAGTTTATCCGGATCAATTCTCTCTTCTCGCGTATCTTTCTTGTTAAATCTCAGACAACGCATCAATAAATAGAACCTGCTAAGGCTCATAGTCAATCGAAATATCTCCGGGGAGGAACCATCCGTTTTAAAACAATCTTTGGCATTTAGTCCACCGTTTCTTCTGACTACAGCAAATAGTAAAAGACTTAAAATAGCTTCAATTTCAATGTTGTCTGTATCGGCACAGTCTCTTTCTCTTGTAAAATTAGGTTTAGGTAGGTCTACCTACAGACGAATTTAAAGCGTTGAACAACCTACGCAATAAACCAAACCTCACGATTCTTCGCGCAGATAAGGGAATTGCCACGGTAGTCAAGGATACGTCGGATTATATTTCTATAATACAAGAACTTTTGTCGGAAACAAGCACTTATAAAAAAGTTAAAAACGACCCAACAAATAACACACTTAAAACAACTAGTGACCTCATAACGAAACACTTCCAAAAATTAAATCTGGATGTAAAATCAATACGTGTGCCAAACCACCGAAGTTGGGTTACTAAAAATACACAAGCCCAATGCTTCCACTACGTCCTATAGTGAGCCAAATCGTTTCACCAACTTACAGATTGACTCAACACTTATATACACTCAACAAAATACTCTCATCGCTCAGGGGACATACAAAAGCACACACAAAGGATTCCTACCATTTTATCAGCGTGATTAAAGACCTACATCTGGCAGAGAATGAAACTATGGTCAGTTTTTATGTGCAGTCTCTGTTCACATGCAGTCTCTGTTTACATGCTTACCTGTTGAAGACTGCATCTCAATTATTACTAGAAGGGGGAGAAAATTACATGCCCTTAGAATATGCAGTATTACTCAGACACTGCCTTACATCTGGCTCCTATTGTGGAAGGAAGAGTACTACAAGCAAGTGTATGGTATGGCGATGAAAGTAGAGAGTGTGGCTCAACTGTATCTCCCTTTGTCGCTAATATATTCATGGAAAACTTTGAGGAGAAAGCCCTGCTTACTTCTCCCGTAAATCCAAGATTCTACAAGCGGCACGTGGATGACACTTTCACAATTCTACCTTTAGATAAAGTAACTGCATTTTTAGACAATCTTAATTCCATACATTCTAAAATTCACTTCACAATGGAGGCGAACAATTCTTTAGCTTTTCTAGATGTGTTAGTAATTCGGAATCCTGACAACATCTTGAGCCACACTGTGTATAGAAAAAAGACCCATATAGATAGATGTTTAAACGGAGATTCTCATCACCATCCTTCACAGTTAGCACCGTGGGTAAATCTTTGTTTCAGACAGCACGAGGGATCTGTGACAGTAAACACCTGGCCGCCGAGCTCCAACAAGTCAAGCAAGTTTTGCACGACAATAAGCTTCGAGTCCCGCGCATACATCACAGTGAACGAGTGAAGCCGGCCACAGTCAAGCGAGTGCCTGCTGTACTGCCATATGTCAGAGGTGTCACTGACAAGATTGAGAGATCCATGAAAACCCGCGTTAAAGAACACATGGCTGATGTGAAGAATTGACGCTCCGGGAAGTTTGCAGTCTGTACAGGATCGCCCCCGTCAGTACATTAGATTTGATAGACCACAAATTCTCGCTAAAGAACACCAATTCTTTCCATCAATGATTCGCGAGGCAATAGAAATCAAAAAACATCCTAATTTCAATAGAGAAGATGGCTGGGTGCTTTCATCTGCTTAGGATCCCTTAATTAATAAAATTAAATCCCAACCCAAGCATACAACTGCAAGACTTCAAGATAATGTAAGTTCATACTGCGTAGATCGGAACAAAATTAAATAATTTTTAATCTGGAGGTAGGCCGGTGATCATGGGTACCGTAAAGTACTCGAAACGTCGAGAATGTAAAATAAGTTAATATATGCGATAAAATCCGTAATACTAGTTTTATTCAAAAATAAAGTATTTTTATATGCTGTACTGGTCTCATATTATAGTATAAAGAACGTTTGACCGAAATAGCGTACAATAATTTATTATAAAGCACGGGTGGCAACTCTACAAGCGAATAATTATGAGTCTGTAAATAGCGATACGAATACACACGAACATTCCTTTTAAACCAAAAAAACCGACATCGAGTGGGGAACAAGCGAATACTCGGGTCGAGTAGCGAGAACAAGGGGTTTACATGCTCGTACTCGTGCCCGTCTGTACTCGGAGAGTATATAAACGTTGTATTACGAGTACAGGAGCGATGCAAAGGAAATTGAGACGACAAGGACGATACGGGGGCTGGAAATATTTTCAAAATTAATTAGACGTACGGTTACAAAAGTTTGAAATTGATAATCTGAAGAAATCTATACAAGTAGTAAAGAATATATAATATAATTTTTAAGCATTTCTTTTGGCATGTATAATTACACTGTAAAGTGGCTATGAACATAGCATTATATATGTATTTTCATGCGGCCTATATGTTTTACAGATTAAACCATTTAATGGAAACTAGGCGCATTAATGAACTCTGAACGCTGCTTAGAAATTATCATTGAAAGCACCATCAACGTTAAGGCACGGTATTATTGGATTCCATTCCGCCCTCAATACATGCTTGCACGTAAGTTGCCTGCCAAGCAATAAGAATAACGCTCATCTAAACCAAAGATTGTCGAGAAAGTAGGCGGGTGTAAATTATACATAATATTTAAGTAAAAAATAAATAACTCCAATAAAAATATATGTCACAATCTGTGTTTTGATGGACAAAATTGAATGGTATTGAATAAAATATAACAAAAGGTGATTTTGAATAAAAGATAACTTAAAACTATAAAATATTCGTCGCATTCATCTGCTTAAATAAACAAATGGAAATGTTTATTTTAATATTTAATACATTGGAATTTAATAATTTAACACAATTATTATTTATCTCAAAAGATTTTCAAGCAATATTCTATATTAATATTTCATAATTATCACTACAATCCAATATTACCCGTGAATTTGCCTGCAAAGATTTTAAACAAAAAAACTGCAGATCTATAATAATGATCTTTAGACAGTTTGAGTATCGAAAAATCACTATTAAACACAGTTTCGATTGCCGTTATCTCGAAAAATATGTGCAATGGGAAAATATTTATTTAAAATATATATTCTTTAACGCACATTATTTTATTGTAAATTGTATTGAAGTAATAAAATGTTAATAATAGATTTTGCATTAAAACTTTAAGATATAGTAGATAAAGGCTAATAATTTTTATTTATTTTATTTATTTAAGCTTTCATGCACAAAGTTGTACATATGGCGGACTTAATGCCATAGGGCATTCTTTCCCAGTCAACCATTAGGCTAAACAGAGATATACAAACAAGAGGCGGTGCAGCAGTAATCAAAATAGAAAGCGCTAAAAGAAAAAAAATTGTATATACATATAATTATAAATTTACACACACATACATAGACATATATATTTAAATACACACAATATATACATATATAAATACATACATACACATATACACGCATACAATACATATATACACAATACATATAAATATTATCTATGTCAGAACAAATATGAAATATACATATGCGTATGAAAATAAAAGCTATGTTAGTTCAAACTTGCAACAATTTTTCACATGCTTACGGACTTGATTTTTAAAAAGAAACTTGTTGGAAGCTTTTTTAATGTCAAGAGGGATGTCGTTCCAGAGTCTGATGGCCGTGAGGGCGAAAGATTGAGATAAGTAACCAGTACGGTGTAAAGGAGTGAGCAACTTAAGGTTAGCCGATGAACGGAGAGAGCGATTATGAGAATCTCCCAGGTATTGAAATTTGGATTTCAGATACTCGGGAGCACATGGATCGTTCAGAATCGTGAAAATGGTGCAGAGCATTCTGACATGTCTGCGCTGACGGATAGGCAGCCAATTTAGCTGAGCACGAAATGAAGATACATGGTCGTATTTACGGAGACCATAAATGTATCTGATACAATTGTTAAGTAGACGATCCAATGTATTAAGATGATGTTGAGACAGGTCTGAGCAACACACATCGACATAATCAATAATCGGTTAGATAAGTGACTGGACAAGTAAAATCTTGGTATTGGTGGGAAGAAAATTTTTTAATCGATATAGAGATCGCAAAGTTCCAGTAGTTTTGCGACTCACCTCCTGTATATGTTTGTTCCATGTTAAGCAACCGTCAACGTACAGACCAAGGTTTTTTACATAAGGAGAGAATGGTATGACATTATTTTTAAACATAATTGATGGTACGGTGGGAATATCTACTTTCGATAATAATCGTGGGCTACCTAAGATTATTGTTTGGCACTTAGATGGGTTCACGTTTATGCCATAGACAGTGGACCATTCGGATATGTATTTCAAGTCATCATTCAATAATGAGATAGCATTGGAGATGTTTGAGGGTTCCACTTGCACATATAACTGCAGATCATCAGCATACAATAATCTTTTCAGATAAAAGTTAGCCTATATCACTCCTGGGATCGCTCCCTACCTGTTTGCGAAGTTTCGTCACAATTAGTTCGGCCATTCCGAAATTTAGCTCGAACAGATAGACAGACAGACGAACAAAAACATTAAAAAATGTTCTTCATGTTATAGTAGCATGCAAATAAGCCCCTGAGCTTAAGATAATACAGTTACTTCGAAATAACAGACAAACAGTTCTGCCGTATATGTTCTCCTGTATATGTTTGTTCCATGTTAAGCAACCGTCAACGTACAGACCAAGGTTTTTTACATAAGGAGAGAATGGTATGACATTATTTTTAAACATAATTGATGGTACGGTGGGAATATCTACTTTCGATAATAATCGTGGGCTACCTAAGATTATTGTTTGGCACTTAGATGGGTTCACGTTTATGCCATAGACAGTGGACCATTCGGATATGTATTTCAAGTCATCATTCAATAATGAGATAGCATTAGAGATGTTTGAAGGTTCCACTTGCACATATAACTGCAGATCATCAGCATACAATAATCTTTTCAGATAAAAGTTAGCCTATATCACTCCTGGGATCGCTCCCTACCTGTTTGCGAAGTTTCGTCACAATTAGTTCGGCCATTCCGAAATTTAGCTCGAACAGATAGACAGACAGACGAACAAAAACATTAAAAAATGTTCTTCATGTTATAGTAGCATGCAAATAAGCCCCTGAGCTTAAGATAATACAGTTACTTCGAAATAACAGACAAACAGTTCTGCCGTAGCAAAGAATCTGTAGCCATTTCGACGTGGTCAAAGAGTCGGTCTGTTTCGACATTACCGCTATGGGACCTATAGAGGCACCCGTAGACGCGCGAATAGTTGTAGGTGTCTACGCATAGCCAAAGGATGGACAAGTCCGAACCTTCAAGACTGCCGAGGCGTCGAGAACAGATGTCCTCTCAGTATACGCAAACGTAATGTAATGTCCTCTCTGTATACGTAATACGTATACGCAAACTCCAGCACGAGGCACAAAGAAATGTTCCAATTTGTACCCCGGGTAGGAGAGATACGAAGTATCAGTCGGAGGGGACACTTGCGTCTCGATCAAGAACAGAAATACATGTTTTCTTTTTACATATGATTGTGATCACAACTCATCGCATCTTATCACATAATATTTGTTTTAAGCAGTTGGTTAAACATGGCAACCCTGTTGATAAACGTGACATTAAAAGATTTGGCTAAGCTTTCTATAACCTATAAGCCTATGCTTTACAAATAATATCTGCTTTTAACTATAAGGCTAACGTAATGATTTCTTATATTTACGCGAACACTACACATTTAAATAAAACTAATTTTACGGATTTTATCGCGTATATTAACTTATTTTACATTCCCGACGTTTCAAGCACTTTACAGCACCCATGGTCACGGGGGGGGACTGAGGTGTATGACGTCCCAATGTCATAGTTAACCACGGCTACCTCCAAATTAAAAATTATTAATTTTTGTTCCGATCTACGCAGTATGAACTTACAGTATCATGAAGTCTTGCAGTTGTATGCTTGGGTTGGGATTTAATTTTATTAATTATGGGATCCTAAGCAGATGGTAGCACCCAGCCATCTTCTCTATTGAAATTAGGATGTTTCTTGATTTCAATAGCCTCGCGAATCATCCTTGGAAGGAATCGGTGTTCTTTAGCGAGGATTTGTGGTCTATCAAATCTAATGTAGTGACAGGGGCGATCCTGTACGTGTTCACAGACTGCAGACTTCCCGGAGCGTCTATTCTTCACATCAGCTATGTGTTCTTTAACACGGGTTTATATAGATCTTTTAGTTTATCCTATATAAGAGAGACCACATTCACAATCAAGCTTGTACACTCCTGCATCTTGCAGAGAAATATTACACTTGACTGATGGTAAAAACTGACTAATCTTATTCGGCGGCTTGAAATATGTTTTAATGGAAGCACGCTTCAAGATGTAGCCAATCTTGTCAGTGACACCTCTGACATATGGCAGTACAGCAGGCACTCGCTCGACTGTGGCCGGCTTCACTCGTTCACTGTGACGTAGGCGCGGGACCCGAAGCTTATTGTCGTGCAAAACTTGCTTGACGTGTTGGAGCTCGGCAGCCAGGTGTTTACTGTCACAGATCCCTCGTGCTCTCTGAAACAAAGATTTACCCACGGTAGCTAACTGTGAAGGATGGTGGTGAGAATCACCGTTTAAATATCTATCTGTATGGGTCTTTTTTCTATACACAGTGTGGCTCAAGGTGATATGTGTCCATGGGTTGTGTGACCATGGGTGCTGTAAAGTGCTTGAAACGTCGGGAATGTAAAATAAGTTAATATACGCGATAAAATCCGTAAAATTAGTTTTATTTAAATATAAGGCTAACAATTCATCATCATATCAGCCATCGGGTTGCGTCTACTCCGCCTAATAGGATTTGCACTTCATTGTGTTTGCCAACATTAGGCCGTCATTCAAGTTCTTTCTGATCGGCTCGATACACTGGCACTGCGTAGGTATGTTGCATCCCTTTGCATTTTCTATCGCTTTTACCACGGGGAGTGCACTGAATAATTGTTAGGATTAATTTCAGCCGCCAAATTTCACGAACGCACATCGCGTTAAAATTCACGATAACATCCTCACCATCTGGATGCTTTAAGGTCCACGACCGTGCATTTTACTAGGAGTTTTCTTCCTCGTAAAACTTCTCTGTGGAATTGTTTACCACCGGCGATTTTTCCGGACCGATACGACTTAGGGATCTTCAAGAAAAGAGTTTACACCTTTCTGAAAGGTCCGCAACACATTTGCAATTCCCCTGGTGTTGCGGTTGTTCATGGGCGACAGTAGTCACTTACCATCAGGTGAGTCGCATGCTCGTTTGCCCCCTCTTCTGTAAAAATAATCTCTCATCAGTTGCCAGTTTTACGAGCACCACATGTATTCTGGTAAGGAAATAATTTCATGTAATTCCTTCTTACGTACTTTTTATTTATTTTTAACATGCTTTCTATGTGTCTTTCCAGCTAAAAATTTTTAATTAATTTTTGAAACACTAACTGACACGCGATTGAGTTTAAATTTGACATAATTTTATAACTTCAATGACGATGAAATAATACGGTACGAATAACTTGGAACTGATCTAAACTTGATGCTGACCCTAGCAATAAAGCTTGATTTCAAATAGATATTAGTTGTTCTATTTATTTTCATATTGATACCGTGGGTAGACAGAAATGTTTTACAAATAGAGGCAACACTAAAATTAATTTAAAAAAACACTCAAAAAACGTCAAGTGGCCTTTAGAGTCATTCTATGATTGCTCACTTAATTGGTGCGAGGGAGCAATTAAAATTTCAAAACTTTTTTGGCACGCTCTTCAGTCGCCTCGCCTTGTTTCGTTTTCTTTTTATGAAGAACAATGAATTTTTAAATGTTGCTATACGCTTCTGTTTTTGAACTTTCCAAAATAATTTGGCAGTGTAACGTGTAATTATTTTCTCGGAAACTGTGATTAATCTTCCTTAGCCTAAAAAACCATTTAAGTTTTAGCCTGTCGTTGATGTCACGCTTATGATTCAAATAAATTAAAAGCGTGCACGATAAGAATGGGACTTCTGTCATTATACCCACTGCGTTTCGTGAAATATCTTCTTCGTATGTGCAAGTGAACTCTCTATCTCTCTCTCTTTCTCTCTCTATCTCTGTGTGGGTATGTGCGTGTATGAGTAAGTGCATAAGTGCGTACGTGCCATCATACGTGCGGGTGCATGTGTGTGTGCGTGCTTGCGTGCGTCCATCCACTAATGGTGGCTCGTACATTACATTACAGTATAGTAAGATTTATTTCAAAATTTCCAAACTGGTCATGGCGAGCTTCTACTATTTTTGATTAAGGCATCTAGTGACTGGTAACAAACTCACTATATCACCAAATCCCTTGGGCACACTGTAATTAACGGGAAAAGATTGCACATTGCCTTAGGAATACGACGTTCGACACACCTCTCACTCGACACTTCGCCGGTGCCCTTGTGTCAGCCTCAGCCTCGACAAATCTGCGAATGAAGTGTTTTATTCAAGTTTTTAAAGGAGGCTAAGTATCTGCATCAAAATTATTCTTAATCGACGTTGGATGTAGTGTCTATTGGCTAAAGCATCCACTTTCTCTCAGTTAGACTGAGTGTTCATTATTCACCTTACTCCTTTAAAATGAAGGCTGTGTTTCTGTTACTCACCATACTGAACAGCATCATTAAGCTACTATTTTATACGATATTTCATGAGAGCGTGATCTAACGTGTAATACATACTACCTATGAATAGTAATTCATTATCTATACATAATCATAATATACATGTACAAGCAAAGACCTGATTCTGTAAAATTAAAGACATCTTTCTCGCTGGTTTTTTATCGCTTTACTCAGACACTTCACTTATATAGGTCACGGCAAAATCAATAAACACGAAACGCTTGCAGGTATCGTTAGAAAATTTTGGTGACAGCGAACTAATTTACCCACTTTTTTTTTTTTTTTTACTTATTATAAGTCAGTGCTTGACCACAATCCCACCTGGTGGTAAGTGGTGATGCAGCCTTAGATGGTAAATCGCACTGTCTTATCGTAACAGAAGCCTATTCACTCTTGCCTTGAAGACGCCTAGATTGTATTCGGACGGAAAGATAGACGCCGGCAATTCACATCATTGACTCTAAAAAAGAAACTACCTGAATCATTGCAGTTTAACTAGATACAGCCAGATTTTATACACTTTTTACATTTTTAATTTTTATAACATTTCTCGTATCATCGTCATTATTACAGCCCTTGACAAGTCCACTGCTGAACATAGGCCTCCCCCAAAGAATGCCACAAAGCACGGTCCTGAGCCACCTGCATCCATTGACTTCCTGCGTATCTTACCAGGTCGGCACTCCATCTAGTGGGGGGACGCCCTACGCTTCGTCCGCCGGTATGAGGCCGCCACTCGAGAACCTTTTTTCCCCAACGGTTGTCGAGCTATATGGCCGGCCCATTGCTACTTCAGCTTATTAATTCGTTGCGATATGTCGGTCCCTCTGGTTCTACTGCGGATATCCTCATTTCTAAGTTTATTACGCAGAGAAACTCCCAACATAGCCCTCTCCATAGCTCGCTGAGCGACCGTGAGCTTCCTCATCCGGCCAGCAGTGAAGGACCACGGCTCAGTACCATAGGTCATCACTGGCAATACGCACTGGTTGTACAGACTTGTTTTCAAGTTTTAAGGTATACCTGACGAGAAGATGTGCCGTGATTTCCCGTCGTGAATCCGTCGATTGACCTCTCGGTCGAAGTTGGACTTACCTAGTCGGACTATTTGTCCCAAGTAAACATACTCGTCAACAACTTCGAGCTTAGTGTCCCCAACATCTACCGGCATAGGTGTGACATGGACATTAAACATGATCTTTGTTTTGTCCATTTTCATCTTATGACCTATCCGTTGGGAAACACTATTGAGGTCATTGAGCATAGTGCTTAGGTCCTCCAGCAATTCTGCCATAAGGACTATATCGTCGGTAAATCGAAGGTGAGTGATGTACTTGCCATTGGTGTTAATATCGTATCCTTTCCAGTCCAGAAGCTTGAAAATGTCTTCCAAAGCAGCGGTGAAGACTTTCGGGGATATCACGTCACCCTGTCTTACACCTCTCTGCAATTGGATAGGTTTCGTACTCTGGTTCTATACTCGGATAGCCATCGTAGCCCTACTGTACAAGCACTTCAGCACTTCGATATACCGACAGTCAACTTGGCATCGTTGAAGGGACTACAGCACCGCCCAAATTTCGACGGAATCAAAAGTTTTCTCATAGTCCACATACGCTAGAAATAGTGGCAAATTGTACTCCTCGGACTTCTGTACAATTTGCTGAAGGGTATTTATGTGGTCTATGGTGCTAAAGCCTTTTCGGAAACCGGCTTGTTCGGGAGGCTGGAAGTCGTCAAGTCTGCGCGCGAGACGATTCGTAATGACTCTCGAAAACAGCACGTAGACGCGGCTCAGAAGGAAAATCGGTCTGTAGTTCTTCAAGAGAGCGTTGTCACCTTTTTTGAAGAACAAGACCACCGCACTTCTGCTCCACGCCTCCGGTGTAGTGCCACCATGAAGGACGGAATTAAAGAGCTTCTGAAGGACTTCAAGTACCGGTTTTCCACCCGCTTTCAGAAGCTCCGCTGTAATTCCATCCTCGCCTGTGGCCTTGCCGTTTTTAAGGTGCTGGAGAGGCATTCTAATCTCGCTCAGACTGACGTCCGGGATATCATCGTAATAGTGTCGGATAAGACTCGCTCTTGGATCGTTACTCACACTTGCGTGTGGCTCCAACGATGACGTGTACAGCTGCCGATAGAACCTCTCAATCTCACTCAAAATCTCAGGTGTCCCGGAAACGATGCTGCCACATTCGGTCTTCAGCTTCGACAGATGGCTTTTTCTGGCAGACAGATCTCTAGCAAAGACTTTGGAGCCCTGGTTCCGCTCGATCGCTTCTTTAATACGAGCAGTATTAAAGTTGCGTAGGTCCCGCCGCATGCATTTGGAGATCTGTTTGTTCATTTGCCTGTATGCTGTCAAATCTACTGAAGACTGTAGCTTCATATCCCGTCTAACAGCCATGAGATTAAGAGTGTTCTTCTGCGGCGGGTGTTGCAAAACTTAGCTCCAACCGCGTGGACAGTTCCCACGAACTTGTCATTCATATCGTCCACTGCATTGCGATCTTCTAGGCACTGAAATCGGTTTTGTAGCTCGAGCTGAAAGGTTCCAGGACTTTGGATAAGAACACGAGGGGGACGGAGCATTGACTTCATAAGACGTGAATTCTCCAACTTAAGGTTTAGATTCAGTGTGCCTCTTACCATTCGGTGTTCGCTGCCGGTTTTCACCCTCGCGATCACGGACACATCACTGAACAGTTGTCGTCGGGTCGTCATAACGAAGTCAATCTCATTTTTCGTCGAACCGTCGGGACTCGACATGGTCCACTTCCTGTGGGGCCGCTTCTGGAAGAAAGAGTTCATCATAAAGAGTCCCTCTTTCTCCATGAAATCGGCCAGCTGCGGGCCCCTTGGTTTTCGTTGCCCTATTCCGAAATTCCCTACTTTTAGCTCACCGTTCGCTCTTGTGCCTAGTTTTGCGTTGAAGTCTTCCATTAACATCGTATAGTGGGTTTTGGAGGAATGCATGGCTGTAGAGATATCCTCATACATTTCCTCCACCTCCTAATCGGGGTGTACCGAGGTTGGTGCGTAAACCTGTATGACCTCCAGCGAATACCGTTTGGTGATTCTGAGTATAAGGTACACAACCCTCGTCAACACACTCCTAATCTTTACAACGTTGTTAACGAGAGACTTGTGGACGATAAATCCGACACCTCCTTGGGACAGATGGTCGCCCTCCCGGTGATAGAACAAATTGCCGGATTGGAGGATTACCGTGTCCTCCCCCTCTCTTCGACTTCGGATAATCCTATGACATTCCAGCGCAACTTGTCTGTCTCTTCTTCCAGCTCCAAGATCTTCTCGTCAGTCCTCAGGGTGTGTGCGTTTTAAGTTGCTAGGTCGAGTCATCGTAGGTGGCAACCGAACCTCCACCGGAGATTCTTAGCACTCCCTGCCCCGCCGTTACCATGGTCGCCACCGTAGCCAGGAATAGCGGGGCCGCCGGGGACTGGGGGCCGTCTCTTCGTTACTTTCGTGGGGGCATATTGCCATAGTTGCCACGCTTGGCGAGCGGGTTGGCAACCGCAGTTTTTTTATTGTTATTTTGCTGTTATCAGAAAGATGCTACTGATACACGGTAAGATTTGGGGTAGTGAGTATTCTTACCCACCACTACACGCCAATACACACATTTCTCGTAAGTAATGAAAATTAAAAATGTGAATGTGAATCACGATCAAGAAAAGTTACACGCTAACTTGTAATTTCTAAAGATACTGCCAACCTATTAAGTAACAAGGACACAAATTAGAATCATCATCGCTGCCATTACAGCACCAGGGGCTGTACTTGTGTTGCTGTGCAATAGCTCACACCCCACTCTGACTGTAGTTTTATCAATAAGCAAGTCCATTATCATTTTTCATATGTAATGGAAAAAATTATTAAAAATCCTTGTCATGTCTAGTTTTATGTATCGTGGTACTTTTTTTAATACTTTTATTATTTTTCATTTATTACAAGTCCCCTGCTGAACCTCACCCAAGGAACGCCACGAAACACGGTGCTGACACACCTGCATCTATCAAATTGGTGGTGGGTCGCGGATAGTTTATTTATTTTTCATTTAAAATCCGCAATTTTTTATAAAAGTCATTAAACAGTTTATTCCAGACCAATTACCGCTGGCATAGTACCGCAGTGTTGCTATGCGATTTGGGTGTCGTTCCATCCCCGCCCCTAACTTGCGGCAGGGTGAACTTAACGAGATAAAATTTTTACTGCATGATTTATTACTTTCGTTAGAGTCTTACCAAAATAAAGTTGTGACAGACTTCGATTGACGTTAATTATGAAGCATCGTACTATCTA
Organism: Parnassius glacialis; assembly: GCA_033319125.1. Taxonomy (NCBI): domain Eukaryota; kingdom Metazoa; phylum Arthropoda; class Insecta; order Lepidoptera; family Papilionidae; genus Parnassius; species Parnassius glacialis. The sequence continues at coordinate 42,440,418 of JAVANC010000004.1, forward strand.
ATTAATTTTAACTATAATGTGGTCTTAGCAATTTCCACTGATAATAAAGTCAGTGCTATGCGGGGCATGACTAAAGCTATTTATAAGTAAAGCTACCAGAAAATTCAGTAAAACTTTGGCGGTAAAACATATGAATATTTTGGAGTCAGAAATCATTATGACTATTGAATATTGTAATAAACTTTAAATCAATATACAATATACACAGGTGTATTTTGCATCTGTTTGGGAGGATTTGGCTAGAAAAGTGAAAAGATTGTAGTAGCGTAGTAGAAATCGGATGGGTGCCTCCTAACGTGGAAGACGGGAATAATAAGCGACAATAAAGTTGTAAGATAAAAGATGCTAGAAGATAAAAGTAACTATTACTGTAGATTGTCAGTTTTGCGTGTTTCATCTATTTTGATAAAAACTCTGTAGCAGCGTCTTCGAATCAGGATTCTTCATTCCCACGAAAATACATTAGCACACTGCGCCAGACGATTTTTCTAATATTTGACACTAGGTGAAAGGACTAATCTAGTTCGTAGTTTATTTACATTCTGCACCATGAGATTTGCATATATTCCAAAAATTATCAAAAATTAAAGATAATTTAATAATATTTAGCTGTACAAACATTAAGATATAGTGACGAATATAGAAAAGGTCGTGGAAGTGTGGTGACCTCTAAGGAAGAGTAAGGCCCGCCACATACATACGGAATTCCGGAATTCAAACGGAAAACTACCGTACGTGTGTGACGGGTCATAGATTTTGTATGGAATTGTTGCGTTCGGAATTCCGAATCGGAATATCGAAACGGAATCCCGAAATGGAATTCCGGATGTATGTGGCGGGCCTAGGTCAACTTTATTTCTTAATTGTTTTATCTAATACGACAATACGTACACAGGAATGGAAACTACTTTGCATAATATAATATAACACTCACATAATATAACACACTGTTATAAAATATAACATTCAAACCAGGAAAGAAAGACGGAGCGCTGAGTACATTTCAAGTGTGGCAAAAACCAAGCCCAAGCATGCTCAACTTAGTGTAAGAACATGCACCCACGTATTCATCTATGTCTAAAATCCTTTTCAACCAACAACATTTTTTAACAGTGGTAGAGCCACGCGGCATCTTTTGCTGTTGCACGGATGGGCCGGCTCGAACCGGGGTGGTTCCACGACCTCACAGAATACCAGCGTGTAGTAGAGGTTTACCTCTGCGTTTCGCTTGGTGAGTGCAGGTGGCCGGAGGCCCTTTTTACTGGAAATGAGGCATTCCATCTTAGTACTCACGGGTGACAACGCATCTGCATTTTGATTCGGAAACGAGGATAGATGTAGATGTCTACGGGCCGCAGCAACCACTTACCATCAGGTGGACTGTGTGCTCGTTTGTCACCCTTATCCTATAAAAAAAAACATGGTTTTGATTGCATATGTGTGCGTTCAGTGGTGAACTTTTACGGGCTGACAAAGAAAAAAAGAAAATAAATGTGTGGGTGTGTTTCAAAAACTTGAACATGTTTTTTGCGTTACTTGAAATGTACGCAGCGCTCGGTGTATCTTTCTTTTTGGTCTCAGGAATAATAACAATGTTATTACAAACCACTTTCATTCTTAAAGATTAAATGTTATTTCCAAAACACACGGTCGTAGATCTTTCACGCTTACACGGTTTCTGCTGCCTGTGCCGTCAATATGTTCAGTTCAGTTCAGTTGAATATAAGTACAAATTTTCAGAAAGGTTGGGTTCAAGGATCGGAAAAATATCAAATTACTATTTAACTCTATTCATATTTCTTTCCACAACTCCTTTGTAGCTGCTGCTTACAACCTGCATTTGTCTTTCACCATAGTACAGAGCAAGATTATGAGGACGATTAATAAATAAATATCTATTCGTTTTCTATCATTACTCGAGACAATACGAATTTTTTACGCGTGAAAATACCTCGTACGACAATGCTGTATTGTAGGTATATTTCAAGTCTATGGATGTACCTGTGTCCGTGTGCGTGTGCGTGTGAACAGAGTGATACAAAATACACCGCTATACACACGGTTTCCGTGACGGATCCGGCACCGCCTGGATTTGCACGGCTACACCTCGATCACGGTATTATGAGAAGGCTTATATATTAATATCGACAACATTCTGTAAAATAATATCAACACACAATTTTGTCCCAGAGCCATGCACGCTACTCGTACAACGCAGTTCTCCGTCGTGTATTTTAGATAGGCTTTTGATTTTTTTTAAAACACATATACGTATACATATTTGTTACACTTATTTATAAGCCAGTTTCACTGTGATCTCACCAGGGTGAGCTATGTTGAAATGAAACTGTCAAAGCCTCAAATATTGTAGTTTATAAAAGAGACTTGATAGCTCAGGGTATAAAGTTGGGGTGATAAGTGATAAGTTTGAAAACTCTGTGTGAATAAATGTAACTACCTAAATCTTATTTTCATTTTCGGAGACTCGTAAATAGTAACTCTATAACCGCAGTTGCTAAGGAGGTTAATAAAATTATATTAAAATTACTTATTTTATAAACCTTTTAAAAGTTAGATCGTAACCAACGTTTTTATGATGGCCAATAGATAAGCGGGGGCTTAATAAAATAAAACCTCCTTAGGAAATGTTTTCTTCTTCTATAAGTCATAAAATTTAGGACATAAAAACTAATTTATTGTTCATATTGGTTGTAAACCTCCTGGATCTTTTTTTACGATACATATTTTTCTTATTCTACCACATTATATTTATTCTACCATAAGGTACCCGAAATTTGAAATTGGGATTTTTTATGAGTCGCTGTGAATTCGAGTCGGAGTACTTAACAGATATTTCATTAATACTTGTATACATAAATATAAATAAAATTGAAGGCTCCTTCTGTAATATTGAAATAACTGCTTCTTATTGAACTTAAAGGAATTATTTGTATGCAATTTAGACGTATTTCATTTTAATAGATCCACCCCAATGAAAACCAATACTAACGAGCCGTCAGTATGAAATATATTTGTTTTCAAGGTATTACACTCTGAAAACTTCTGTAAAAAACAATTAATTACACGTTTCGGACATATTTGTGCAGTGCAAATAGCTCGTTTATTTATTTATTGCGTTTAATTTACTACTCCTGAATGGTTAAAGTAATTCGCATCACTTATGGAACTGTTTATGTGTATGAAATGTTTACCTTAGGTTATTATTTTTGAGAAAAGAAATTTTTCACTTAATTAAAGTAATTATCTACGTGAAACAATCTCTCCGAAATACGTTTGCGATAGTAAGTTACCGAGAAGATTTCATAAATTGGTTTTGCTAATTTCGACACAGTCTATACAAGCGACGCCGCAGAATAGAGACTCACAAGTAAAGTCCTAAGAACGCTATCTGCGTTCCCTTACTGACGGCTATAATTGCTTATTCTATTAGTGAGATAAGAAAAATATCTTTATTTCGCGTGGAACACACCGATCAAGACCTACACGGGTATTTTTTTTATTTCTTTTAATCCAGTGCTTGACTACTATCCCTGATAGTAACGGTCTCTGGCCAAGGAACATGACGCACTTTTATTGTTTTCCTGATTTGCAATCACCTAATGTATGTTTATTTATTTATCTATACTTAATATAATAAAGCGGAAGAGCTTTTTTGTTTTTTTGTTTGTTTAAACGCGCTAATCTATGGAACTACCAGTCCAATTTGAAAAATTCTTTTTATATATTATAGCCAGATTCATGTGGAATAGTATAGGCTATCTAGCATTAAGCTATATCAGTCAGCTAACCTTAAATATGAATATTTGTTAAGCAAGTCAGAAGAGAAAGCACTCCCGAAATGATTTATCCACGTACGCTAGTGTTATCGTTAGGGATACGTAAATACAATGTTCTAGAAAAATATAGATCTTTACTCCGTCTAACCGCCCGGTGAGAACTGCGAGAAGCCAGTATTGAAAGCTTCTATGAGCGAGGTTAGTTCAATCATTATAGCTAAATAAATTAAAAATTAATTGAGTACTTTTATGACAATGATTAGTTACATCTTCATTTCTGAACTCTTTCATTTCACGTTGCTATGGTATTTTGAAAATTTAATTGATTAATTAGTAAGTAATTGATTAATAAGAGTTTGATAACTCAAGAATCATTTCATGCCTACACACTTTTCATGTATCGTGTACGGTTTACTTTAAAACTGGAAAAGTACCGCGCTTCGGGATACTTTCTGGGACTTGGTGAGGGGGGGAGGCACTCAACCGGGAGGGGGAGGGAAAGTGGATAAAACTTAACTTCGCTCTATATCATACATAATATGCCGACAGATAAAAGTACTCCATTAATTATGCCTTATTGCTATCAAATAAAATATTGAATTGTAATTATAAAATGCTTAAAATAGGTCAAGTCGTGCACCACCAACACGTGATGACGCAGGTGAAACCGCGGGGCACAGCTAGTTTATAATAAAACTGAAGTGACAAACGAACTTACAGTTTACCTGCTGGTAAGTGGCTTCAGCAATCTGTGAACACGTGCAGATAACTTCAAACAAAAAAAGCTACCTGTAGCCTTTTATACTCCCCTATATATAATGTACTGTGTGACTCTTCAGATCGGAACATAGCAATGCAAGTACTAGTACTATTCGAGCAGAAATAGGCAAGAGGTTTGTACATACCTATAAAAACAGCGCAAGTACATAATTATAAATATTGATTATTTCGCTTGTAACTATAAAAGAGTTTCCATCCTAATTTGACAGAACTGCTGTTAATAGTAGAATTTATGAAAATAAATCCAAAATCATAATACGAAAGTTATGTCAAGCCTGATTGACAAGCTCGTTTCATTTGCGCGATTTTCTTGAAATATGCTAATGAACTTAATACCAAGCAAATTTCTTCAATTTCAAATTTTAATCGAAATAATGAGTTAAAGATTAGAACAAGTTTCCAACTTGGTGTTACGATAAACAAAAGTGTATTTAATTTTCGTGCTGTTATTTATTTTAATTGACTTGAATTTATTTGAAGTCGACTGTTGTGCGAATTTGTAGCAGTAATCCCAAAGAGATTTAAAATATAGATATACTACTACTACTTAAATGTCTTTGAGTAATCCCTTTCCATATTTCTATCCGTAACCTTACTAAAAATTAATTTAACGTGGTAGAGTAACGTTGCAGCATATTATAATGGCAGCAGAATTGGGTCGGCTCGATCGAGAAAGGACCGCGCTTTCATAGAATACCAGCGTATAAAAGCAGCGTTATGCTGCTGTTGTGCTGCTGCTGTGCTACGATACGAATCGTGAGTATAGAAAACCGGAGACCTTTTTACTGGAAACGAGGCTTTTTTGCTTTACACTTTACACAAGTTACACTTGTTTTGCTTTTTTATCCCGGAAAAATGTAATATCTATCAAAGCAGAACAGAAATATTTAGCAATTAGCGTAAGTCCATAATATCCTTTTAAAATTAAACCGGCTGAACAGGTTTGATGAAATTTGGTATAAAGATTTATTTTATTTCAGGACCAGTATCTATGTGCGTGTGCGTGTGCGTGTGCGAGTGAGTGATATTGGTGATATGTTGTAATCCTTTTCACAGAATAAATAAAAACTTATACCCCGCAAAATAAATTACATCGTTTAACCATAGTATAATATCTACTATATGATAAATGATCAGTTTATCTTTAATTCGTTAAAACATTGATTATAAAAAGCAACGCTTCATATTTGCAGTCATGTCGGAAACCGTAGAGTTACCGTATTGTTGCCAGTTTTTTTAAATTTCCTAAATTTTAAGGCAAATGATGGTATAAAACATGTATTTTAAATAATAATAACATTTTTATATTCATTAATAATATTATGCTGTTTTAATTTGTTGTGGTAATTTCGCTGCAATACCTATATGCCCCTTCCACATCGGACAGGATGTTTTTTTACTCGTATATATTTTAATAAAACATTTATTTAATGTTGCATTATTAGAGTATGCTCAAGTAAAATTAAGACTACGTACGTAGGTACTCAAACGCACAATATTGTCACAGTTTAAAGAGTGTTGTCACGCACGCAAATAGCTAAATATTGACTATACAGTGCAGACATGTTGCGAATATTTGTATCAGAATCCCCAAATCCAAAACTTCTGCACTGGTTTAAATATCCGCGTCCGCAATCATCTATACCGAGCTTTAATGGGTGCGGATGTGATACGTATACAAGTTGCGACAAGAAATTGGATGTGGATTGGACAATTTGGTACTTTCTGTATAATTCACCGATTTTAAATTTGTCATACTTAAAATTAGATTCTTAAATCAAAAATAATATAAAAAATAACTATTGGTAAATCCAATTGGGCATCTAAACGCATTAAAAAAATAACGTATAACATGATTATACGGAATTTTTTAAAGTAGTTTAAATACACACAAGTTTTCACTAATAACTTTATTATACTTCCAATTTTCCGATAATTTTATGTCAAACTTTAATATAAAAAAAGTTTGGAAAATCCAAAAGTGCACGACTCATAATTCACATATAATCATCATATCATCATTCAGGTCACTCCCATAAAGTCCAAGACGTATTTAAGTATAAATATTACATCCTACTTACTTTCAGTATGTACTACAATTATTTATTCTGTGCTTTTAAAATATGTTAATAAAAATCTCTGATTATTATAATAATGAAGTATGTATGAAATTTGGATTTATGAATATTTTGTATTTGTACAGCGATCTTTTCGAGCCGCTGCATACAACCAATACATTATTCAATCACGACGGTGGCTGACGCCGTACTAACTGAATGAGGCAGTCTCTATTTAGTAAAAAATAAATTCATACAAGGCTGCTCAAACACCGAAAGTTTCGACATTTTGCAGCCGAAAAAAATTAATTATAACGGAATAAAACAATATTAAACTGCCATTTACATTCAATGGCTTCCCACATGATAGATGACGAGTTTTAAAAATAGATTGCGTTGACCAATTGATATTTTCAAAAGTTATCGTGTTTACGAAGCCATGTGGACTTGATAAATCCACACCATATGCCATTAAAACCCCATTTTGTAAAAAAAAGCAATTAATCGATTTAAGAAGTAATAAGTTCAACAGTCATTTATCTTTCTGATAATGTTCTTCTTATATCACTTATATGTACAATATGATTGCTAGATACGATTTCATGCGACAAAACGTTGGAATCTTAATTTTTAGGCCCTAGTAGAACATACCAGCGCGCTTAGCGCTTACGGCATGCAATACCACGGTGGCGTAAGGAAATTCACTACCCCATATCATCTAATATGGACGATATGCATCTTTCTGGTAACAACTTAAAATAATTTAAAACTGCGGTTGCCAACGTAGATACCAAGCGTGGCAATTATGGCCAATTTCTTCCCTATGAGGCAATCTATGAGGGAAACCTGTGTTTAACTATGGACTTTAGGTAGTCTGTAATGGATGAATGCACAACCACCGCTTTCAATTATTCGTGCTGTTAAACTAAATATAATATATCTGTGCCGGACGGGCGTAACTCTCCGGAGTAAATGTTGTCGAAGATACTCCGCGAGTCGCTCACGCCCTACACCTATAGGTTCCGGAGGATACTTCCACTGCCGTCTCTGTGTGTGCTGCTGGAAAACTGTGGACTGAGGTTCAAAATTAAAATGCACGATTTAGAAATTCAAATAGCAAGGGAGTGGCCAACGGTTCAACTGATTGATTAGTCGCGAAATTTTATAATTATTATTTATTGACTACGGTTGTTAAATACGGTTGTTCAACTACGGTTGTTCACTATTGGTTAGTCACTATATATTTCAAAAGATTTAATTAAAATGTGCGGTAGTATTTAAAATATCTATTGGTAGTAGCTGGTTTTCTAACACTACTGACTAGCAGCTATTAATCAACTAAAACTAGTTGATTTTATCACTTGTGTAACTGCGAATATCAGTTACCACTTTCTGCGATTAGCTATCACTTTCACTATATGTAACTGCGAATATCAGTTACCACTTTTTTCGTCTAGCTAACACTTTTCACTATATGTAACTGCGAATTTTCAGTTACCACTTTTTTCGGCTAGCTAATACTTTTTCACTATAATATGTAACTGTGAATTTTCAGTTACCACTTTTTTCGGCTAGCTAACACTTTTGCCATTTCCCGTTTTGCCTCTTTATTTTATAACATTTTCAATATGTAATTGGCATATATTGCAACATTTTCTATATAAGGTTAAATCTTACACTAATATGCTAAACATCATTAAATCGGCTTTTTGGTCCTTTATCAGTATATGAAAAAGGTTATTCAATATATTTACATTTTAAAAAGTTATTAAACGCAATGTCCCAAACATTCATAATAAATGGCTACATTAATTCTTTAATTTTTCTATAACTACCAAATGCGTTTAATTATATAAATTATTTCTTCACTATCGTAACTTCACTATGGTATATAGATACCATATGCTAACTAAATGTCATATTTACAACTCTTTTAGAACACAAAAATATTCTCATTATTTTTAGTATAAACTATTGCGCAGTTAATTAAATTTCCAGAAAGTTCTACGATACGACGCGCTGTGATTGGTCGATATTTTCTTTAACAATTAAAGTTATTTATATTAACTATTATCAAAACGACATTCTATACAAATATATTAAGAGTTGTAAACACACTGTAAAACTATATTAATACACTTTACTCGATTTCGTTGGTAATTTCACTTTTTATACAAAACAATATTCTTTCATCATTTAGTTTCTTAAAGTTGTTAGGCCGTCGCGAACAATATCATTAAACTTCAGATCAGCGATTCGGCTCGAATTTATTGAGGCTCAAATGTGTGGATGCGGATCTCAAGTGTTTATAAGATGTAGTTTATAGAGAAACGTATTTCTATGAGTTATTATGAGTTACAAACAATTCGATTGATAATCAAAATGGTCTGTGTTGTCACCCCTGAATACAAAGATTGATGAATAACCTACCTGGTTTCTAGTGAAAAGGGTCTCCGGTTCTCTATACACACCATTGGAAACACAGCAGCTTTACGCTGCTATTTTACTCTGGTATTCTTTGAGAGCGTAGTCCTTCTCCGGTCGAGTCAACTCATTCCTGTTACAACTATAATATAGCTGCTGCGTGCCTCGTGCCATAAACATAAGCAAAAATCATTCAAAAACGAAAATAAACAGTATTTTCAGTTAACTCGATAGTCGACGGAAGAATGCACAACATCGATAACGTCAGCAATCAGAGTGTATTCAAGTTCAATAAAATATAATTTGAGGGTTGTTCAGTTGAATATATAATTTTGACTGCAAAATAAGCGCCTGTTTTCAATAGGGGGAGAGTTCCATAGGATAATCTATACGCGTGTCGACACATATTCCTCACATTCGCAATAATTATTACTGATATTGTTTCCATATTGACGTAATTAAATGAAATAGAATCACTTTATTACTCGCTTTATATTTGACCTGTATATATCTATGTATGTATGAATGTAACGGAATTTTGTAATTAAGTTTTCACCAACTTAAAGACATGTAATCTATTTACTTAACCATATACTTCCTTATTTACTTGATTATTTAGTTGACCATTTACTTGTCAATTTACTAAACTTTATACTTGATTATTTACGTATAAAGTTTAGTGACTTGACAACGGTTACGGTTACGAAACGAGCGCAATAAGAATCTGGGTCTTCTTGCTAAATTTAGCTTTGAAATGTCTACTCTTGATTTCTTTTGGGCGTCTGTTAACATTCAAGGAACCCAGCGCGCTGCTGTCTCTTCAACCGACTTCAAAAAGGAGGAGATACTCAATTCGATTGTATATTTTTTTTGTGTGATACCTCATAACTTTTTTCCCGGTCGACTGATTTTAATTATTCTTTTTTATTTGAAAGCTGGTGCTTCTCATGTCATCATCATCATCATAACATCTCTTCACAAGTCCACTGCTGAACATAGGCCTCCCCCAAAAAATTCAACAAAGCACGGTCCTGAGCCACATAAATCCATCGACTTCCTGCACGTCTTACTTACCAGGTCGTCACTACATCCCTACAGTGGGGGTCGCCCTACACTTCACCTACCGAAACGAGGTTGCCACTCGAGAACATTATTTCCCCATCGGTTGCCAGTTCTACGAACTATGCATATGGCCGGCTCGTTGCCACTTCAGCTTACTAATCCGTCACTATGTCAGCTATGTCGGTCACTCTGGTTCTACTGCAGATAACCTTATTTCTAAGTTTATCACGCTGAAAAACTCCGAGCATAGCCCTCTCCTAAGCTCGCGGTGTAGCCTTGAGCTCCCTCATACGGCCAGCAGTGAAGAACCACGTTTCAGTTTACATTCTCGTTTTCAAGTTTTGAGGTATATCTGACAAGAAGATGTGTCGTAATATCCTGAACACTGCCCAGTCGAGTTGAATCCGTTGATAGACCTCTCGGTCGAAGTTGAATTTACCTGTCAGACTATTTGTCCCAGGTAAACATACTCGTCAATAACATTGAGCGTAGTGCTCCCAACAACTACCGACATAGGTGTGACATGGATGTTTTATGTGATCTTTGTTTTGTCTATGTTCATCTTAAGACCTATCCGTTGGAAAGCACTATTGAGATCATTGAGCATAGTGTATAGATCCACTCACATCCGTTCGCGATGCAGTTCGCCCCAATATTACACTAAACAGCTCTACATTTCCATTTTTTAACTCAGCAGATGTCTTTTCAATTCTGTGTCACTCTTTCTAACTAACAGCGATTTACCATACCCTTTCAAACATTTATTTATATAATCTGACCCTTTCACGGCGTTCAGATAAAAACATTGAAGATAATGTAATGTGTGTTGCATCCATGGATCATCGTAAATCTCCCAATCTCCAATAACTCCTCCACAGGAAAAACAAGCAGCTGTATGCTATGCTATCGCCAAAATCAGCCATTTCATTCACCACTGCTTCTCTTAAATCAGTCGTTGCCCAATAATGGCTAAATTAAAATAAGCATGTTTTATATGAATCATATAAACTATATCGAGGTCTGTATTTATTTTGAGTCATATCCCTCATGCTCTGTGGAGGTTTGATCTTGCTGGTTGCAAGAGTATAATGAAGCTGCAAAGCTGCACTGATTGCTTATAAAACATTTTTAAAAAATTGCTGTTGGAGGGTTTTTATGAAATAAAATAATGAATATTTCAAATGTTATTATCAGAGCACCATTTATTTAACCAAAAAACATTTTTCAAAGCACATACTGAGTCATGATTAATACAACTATACAAATATTTACAATCTTTATATCGATCATACAGATTTTACAAACTGGGATAACTTTATCTTCTAAATTAATTATATTATCATTTTGTATGACGGATTTTAACCATAAAAACTTTTTTTAAACCTTTGGCGTATATACATTTATCCTTTATATTATCTGCAATCAAATTCTGATAATTTAAATAAGGTGTTACTCCCTCATACCACTATGTCTTTCTATTACGTTGAATCGAATTTACACGTTTCCTTTCTTTTACAGTCAATTTGTAAAAAGGAAATGGTGGTTTAATTAAAAGTCGTATTTTATTATTACACAATATTGCAATTACTTTCACTATGAATTCATTTCTTTCTGTTTTGAAACCTTGGACATCTACGATAGCAGTCATGTCAACTTGCGCACTATGTTACTTAAAGGTTTATATTCTACAAGTTGATCGTTAATGATTAAACAATATCCACTTATTTTCTCTGGTATTGCCGTTGCACATTCAATCTCCAAACGAACATCTACGGGTCCTGTTTTTAGACTGTCGTTTTGTCTTGAACAATCTATCACTAATAGCGGAGCCTCCTCCTTAAAGCTACTTAAATCAAGCAATGGGTCTGCGGGACAGTTGTAGTAGTACGACTGGCGAAATTTCACATACATTTCGTATAATTTATTAAATTTGTTTTTGGAAAACTTTAAACTTAAAGGCTCGTATGGGTTACAGTTATACAGTTTCGTTATCCAAACTGTCAATTTTAGAAAATGTTAATTCTTAATTTCCCATCATGTAAGTTTTCTTTTCTTTTCTTATCCCAAATTCTATATTTAAATTATCATCGTAAATATCATAGATATCATTCCGATCCAATGAAGGTTCTATATTGTCTTTAATTTCATTTTTTGGGGATTCTGCAGAACTCAAGTCAGCATCGTAATAGTTCTGAAATTCCGATTCAAATGATCCAGCAGAACTTGCGCATGATTGCATCGATAAATTACGGTCTTGATTTGGTTTTTACTTATTTATTATGTATGATTTTAAGGGGCTCTGTAACAGGTTTTAGCATTTTATCTAGGGATAAGTTCAGTTAATGCTCATTATTTCTCATTTTTTTTTCATTTTATTCTTTATGGAGTCCACAGACTTCATTAATTCAATTTTAATTTGCTTTTCCATAATGCTTTACAATACTTAATTCTATCGCTACTACAATATAACTAAATAATTTTATCAAAAAAAAAAACATTTATAATAGTTTACTTGAGATTAAAAAAGATATCAAAATTCTTTCTATACCTGCCATTGTTTAACGATGAGTCTTTGTTAATACAAACAAAATTATACGTCTTACTCCAAACTATATTACAAATATTTTTTAAATTGATTCCGTGACATATCAGAATTAACATGTTCTTCATAAATATGTTTTAAGTTCACATCATCTTGTTTAAATATTATAATGAAACTAGCTGTGCCCCGCGGTTTCACCCGCGTATTATTTAAGGAATTAGTTATTAATTGATTTATAGTACTTCAGTATAGACAATATTTATAGTAACCTTTTCATTTGGTATTAAAATATATTGATTTTCACCGCATCCTGTTCTAGATAAGCCAATATATAACTGCCCATGGGGAAAACAGCATTCACTTAAATCTATCCCCACGTGTTTGAAAGTCTATCCCTGTGCTTTATTTATAGTGACTGCAAACGATACTTTTATGGGAAATTGTATTCTTATAAAACTAAATGGTAAATCTGTAGGTATTATAGGAATCCGAGGTATCAGTTCCGTTTGCCCAACTGCTGGCCCAGTCAAAACTATAGCAACTATGATATTATTTCTAAGAAATTTAACTTGAAGCCTAGTTCCGTTACATAGACTTGGTGGCCGCAGGTTTCCTAATAAAATATATGGGAGTGACTTTTTTAACTAAGCCGCGCGAAATGACTGCTCGCTTATATAGGTGTTCACTGCTGGTTTCTTACGGATCTCATCGGGCGGTTAGGGTTTATGCGATCGTTCGCACTCCGAGCAGAGCGTTTATTATATTAATTTTTCATTATCTCTTAAACTATCCGTCCAAATAACATGCTATGAAGACCAAAGTTTATCTTCATAAAATTGTCTTGATGATGAAGTAACTTTCGTTCGTAATGATTAATATGCCATGCCTAATAATAACGCTCATAAATCACTTTTTAATTTTCAATAATTTTTGTCACAAAATACCTTATTGTGGCTTATGTATAAGAAATAGGCATATGGTAGCACGGATTTTTTTAAGTGGTGCAAAGACCAATATTTTTGTAGAACATTATATTTATGTAATACTAAACGTTACGCCAGCGCACGCGGATAAAGCAGTTAGAGAGCGCCTTTTCTTCCGACTTGCTTTACAAAAATCAATATTTAAGGCTAGCTGAGAGTTTTAGGCTTTTAGGAATCTGGCTATTATAAGCAAAAAGAATTTTTCAAATCGGACTGATAGTTCCAGAGATTAGCGCGTTTAAACAAACAAAAAACAAAAAGCTCTTCTGCTTTATTATATTAGTATAGACTGGCATTGTCTCGTAGCAATTGTTTCGGAATTTTTGAGTAGGTCTGAGATAAATAAAAGCAATCTATTTGCTTATGCCTGCCCATAGAAAAATAATTACAAATGTTGACTTGATTTTCACAAGCATCATTCATCATCATTACAGCCCTTCATAAGTCCACTGCTGAACATAGGCCTCCCCCAAGGAATGCCACAAAGCACCGTCCTGAGCCACCTGCATCCATCGACTTCCTGCATGTCTTACCAGGTCGTCACTCCATCTCGTGGGGAGTTGCCCTACACTTCGCCTACCGGTACCAGGCTGCCACTCAAGAACCTTTATTTCCCATCGGTTGTCGGTTCGTCGAGCTATATGGCCGGCCCACTGCCACTTCAGCTTATTAATCCGTTGGGCTATATCGGTTACTCTGGTTCTATTGCGGATATACTCATTTCTAAGTTTACCATGCAGAGAAACCCCGAGCATAGCCCTCTCCATAGCTCGCTGAGCGACCTTGAGCTTCCTCATACGGCCACAAGCAACATCATCAAAAATAAATTCAGAACTGTTTAAAGCTTCACTTGGACCTATGACGTCTTTGTTATCATTGAACTCATAAAATGAAATATTATGTAGATACTCTCTTAATTACTTCTCGTAAAAAAACGATATTTTGGCTGATAGTTTTTGAATACAAGTAAAGATTTTGAAATTTAAGTCCATTTTCATGCAACAACAAACTTATTACAACGTTTGTTTTACCGCAATTAGAGGGGTCGCATGTTATACATCGAATGGTATTTGGTAAGAGAATGCTACGTCTGATCTTGTGAGCAGAGTGATCAATATTAATATTGCTAACGCTTAGCGATATGGGTTGTTTGATCAACTTTCATCGTGGTTATTGAATGAGTTACTAACCAACAAACATAGGTATATATTTAAATTTTGCAGGAACAATATTAGAGAGAAATGCATGTCACATCATGTCTGTTCTGCTAAATGTTCTCCTATTCTCGTGTTACAAATTTCTTAGTAGATCTATGCTTACTTTGCAAAATAATGCTATTCTTATCTTACAAATCCTGAGTATATTATGCTTATTCTGTAAATTATACAATTCTCATCTTAGAACACACGATCACGTCATTTTGCTACTGTACTTTCTATAAAGAGCACATTTGTTTTCTTTAGCTGAAATTTAAAGTAAGTACTTTAAATGAAATATTTAAATAATAAAGTAACTTATTCTATTTCTATTGTAATTCTAACTCTAATAAATGTAATAAAATATGTAACGTATACTCATTTTTGTTTTTCAGAAACATGTCACATACACCATCTTACAGTCCTGTTTTGGATAGTTTAGAAAATATACGTGAGGTAAGTTACTATTTAGTTTTTATTATTTTAAATTGATTTTAAATTCATGGGTAGTAATTAATTAATGTTGAATTATATATTTATATTTGGTTTTCAGAATTATATAGAAGACTCGCACCCAATTACTAATCCATTTTACTATGCTCAAGGTGGGCAAGGAAGTGGACGATGAAGTAGCAACAAACGTGCGCGAGCAGAGCCGTCGCCAAAACTCGGAGGAAAAATAAAAAAGAAAAAATCAAATCAAATTCTTTGAAAAATACATCATTTATCATGCGAAAGGAAACGGGTGATGTACGTCATTTAATAAAAATTATAATACATGATTTAGATGGTCGTAATATTGATCAAATAAATACTGAATCTGGAAATGCAGCTGTGAACGTGCAATATTTAGTGACAAGTGCATATGATGACATCATGGATGAGACAGAACATTTAGTTTGTAAAGTGGTAAAAAAAATAAGCAAATCTAGTATTTAAGTTTGAAATCAATTAATAAAATTTATGTTAATAAAATGTTAATAAATAAATGATTAATTTTTTCGACGTGTATAACTCTGTTGTAAAAATTAAGTGTATTTAAATCTATTGCTTTTATGTAATATTTAGTGTTTAAGGATCTAATGGGATAATAAATAAAAAAGCAAGATATGATTATGATAATACAGTATTTTAAATAAAACTTACATATAAAATTTTAATTTATATTTTAGCTAGAGTTATAATTACGATATACTAGTTACAATATAGAACATATTTGCAATAAAATCTATTCAAAATAAAGTAATTTGTTTACATTGGCATATTATGTATATGTTTATAATTTTTTATAAATTACTATAACTTTATTTCATCATACATGTAAAATCAGGATCATGGAAGTTAAACAACAGCAATCAGAAAACCAATGTAAATAGTAAATTAGTTAAAATATAATGATATTTAAATTAAATTGCTATAATGTCTCCAAGGCAAAGTTTTAGACATATCTTCACATATTTGTCGCTTATCATCATTGCCACTAAGAATGAGCTTATTCATTTTTTGCGAGTAAAGTATATGATTCTTAGATCGTATTACGTACATAACGCCTCTGTAGGTTTTCTTAGATTTTAAAATATATATGTACTTTTCAATAGTCAATTTTTTGTAATATGCTTTTTCACACCTTTTGCTTTCTTAATTGCGGACTTTAAAGTATTAACGCAGTATAATTCTGCTTTCAAGCCAATAAACTCTGTTATAATATCACCACCTAATTCATCTTTAAAATACCCTGGTATTTGTTTATTCGCTTTTGGAATATGGTATATGTTATTTTCAGGAAAATTACTTGTATCAAAGTACTTAATTTTATCTTTCACATCTTTTTAGAAGTCTTCAGTATAAATTAAATACAAAAGACTATCTGTATCAGTGTAACAAAGTTTGATATTATTATATTTGTATATTTTCTTCATTACAGAATAATGAAAATTATATAAATGACTTTATGCAAGTTCCAAAACAGTAAAGCCGTAAAAAAGTAAAGTAAAAATAATTTAAAGTTTACCTTGATTGATTTCTGCGTGATTAGTAATGTTTTAATTATATTGCAAACAGTGCTAGAAATACTAGATAAGAATAACTCTGGCATAATTATGTCACTCGAATCTGGATTTACTCTATAACTTGCAATCCTATTCTTGAAAGCAGTAGCTATTAACTGAACATTATCAAACTCAGTTCTAAGTAAACAATTAATTTTATGTATATTATTCTTCTTATGTGATGAATGATTTGATGTATATGTATTACAGTCCTGGCAGAATTTCATTTTCAATCATATTACATCTATTATTGATGTTTAGTGTAATACTGCTCAAAACTTGTATATAAATATGTATTTCAATCTTTACTTATATTTATCTTATAGATTTAAATTCTAATTAATAACTCTTACTTATAATTACTTTGTCTAGATTTTAAGTATTTCAAAATTTAAGTTTCAATCCAGCTTTTAGTTCTTTTAGATTCAGATTTTAATTTTTAATTTTTCGTTGCTGTAAGGAGAGACACATTTTTGAAAATAATATGATATATCGCACAATAATATAATAAATGATTCATAAATTTAAATTTTAATTACTTTATCTCGGTATTTCAAAAATCTAACTATCAATATCTGGCTTTTTTCGTTTTAGATTCAAATTTTAGTTCTTAGTTTAGTTTTTCGTTGCTGCAAAGAAAAATAAATGCAATTTTTGAAAATAATTACTTCATCCAATTATTTTAAAATTAAACTTTCAATATTTGACTTTTGGCTGTTTAGATTCAGATTTTAATTGTTATTTTTTCTTTGCTGTAAGGAAAAGACATTAAGTTAAGAAAATAATGTGCTACAAGTCAATAACATTTAATATTAAGCTATTATGAGCACAATTACTTTATTATAGGTGCCTAAACAAAGTTTAGAAAACATTAACAGGGTATAAAATTGGCTGTATAGCAGCGTACTCATCCTTTGCCGCTGCTACTAACTTTGTCATAGCTTTCCACGTAAGACTGTTTCCTTCTACAACAGACTTCAGAGTAACGAGCGAACGCTTCCACCGATCGGAGCCAAGCTTTTCGGCTTCTTTCGTGTTGTACACACGCAGCTCTACATAGTAGTCGCCACAAATATTTACAATCTTTATATCGATCATACAGATTTTACAAACTGGGATAACTTTATCTTCTAAATTAATTTTGTTATCATTTTGTATGACGGATTTTAACCATAAAAACTTTTTTTAAACCTTTGGCGTATATACATTTATCCTTTATATTATCTGCAATCAAATTCTGATAATTTAAATAAGGTGTTACTCCCTCATACCACTATGTCTTTCTATTACGTTGAATCGAATTTACACGTTTCCTTTCTTTTACAGTCAATTTGTAAAAAGGAAATGGTGGTTTAATTAAAAGTCGTATTTTATTATTACACAATATTGCAATTACTTTCACTATGAATTCATTTCTTTCTGTTTTGAAACCTTGGACATCTACGATAGCAGTCATGTCAACTTGCGCACTATGTTACTTAAAGGCTTATATTCTACAAGTTGATCGTTAATGATTAAACAATATCCACTTATCTTCTATGGTATTGCCGTTGTACATTCAATCTCCAAACGAACATCTATAGAAAGAATAAGAAGAAGTAATAATAAGAAGACAAAGCGACAGTCTCAAAACAGGACCCTGTTTTGAGACTGTCGCTTTGTCTTGAACAATCTATTACAAATAGTGGAGCCTTCTCCTTGAAGATACTTAAATCGAGCAATAGGTCTGCGGGACAGTTGTAGTACGACTGGCGAAATTTCACATACATTTTGGATAATATATTAAATTTGTTTTTGGAAAACTTTAAACTTAAAGGCTCGTATGGGTTACAGTTATACAGTTTCGTTATCCAAACTATCAATTTTAGAAAATGTAACTTCTTAATTTCCCATCATGTAAGTTTTCTTTTCTTTTCTTATCCCAAATGCTATATTTAAATTATCATCGTAAATATCATAGATATCATTCCGATCCAATGTTCTATATTGTCTTTAATTTCATTTTTGGGGATTCTGCAGAACTCAAGTCAGCATCGTAATAGTTCTGAAATTCCGATTCAAATGATCCAGCAGAACTTGCGCATGATTGCATCGATAAATTACGGTTTTGATTTGGTTTTTGCTTATTTATTATGTATGATTTTAAGGGCCTTGTAACAGGTTTTAGCATTTTATCTAGGGATAAGTTCAGTTAATGCTCATTATTTCTCTTTTTTTTTTCATTTTATTCTTTATGGAGTCCACAGACTTCATTAATTCAAATTTAATTTGCTTTTCCATAATGCTTTATAATACTTAATTCTATCGCTACTACAATATAACTAAATAATTTTATCAAAAAAAACATTTATAATAGTTTACTTGAGATTAAAAAAGATATCAAAATTCTTTCTATACCTGCCATTGTTTAACGATGAGTCTTTGTTAATACAAACAAAATTATACGTCTTACTCCAAACTATATTACAAATATTTTTTAAATTGATTCCGTGACATATCAGAATTAACATGTTCTTCATAAATATGTTTTAAGTTCACATCATCTTGTTTAAATATTATAATGAAACTAGCTGTGCCCCGCGGTTTCACCCGCGTATTATTTAAGGAATTAGTTATTAATTGATTTATAGTACTTCAGTATAGACAATATTTATAGTAACCTTTTCATTTGGTATTAAAATATATTGATTTTCACCGCATCCTGTTCTAGATAAGCCAATATATAACTGCCCATGGGGAAAACAGCATTCAATTAAATCTATCCCCACGTGTTTGAAAGTCTGTCCCTGTGCTTTATTTATAGTGACTGCAAACGATACTTTTATGGGAAATTGTATTCTTATAAAACTAAATAGTAAATCTGTAGGTATTATAGGAATTCGAGGTATCAGTTCCGTTTGCCCAACTGCTGGTCTAGTCAAAACTATAGCAACTATGATATTATTTCTAAGAAATTTAACTTGAGGCCTAGTTCCGTTACATAGACTTGGCGGCCGCAGGTATCCTAATAAAATATATGGGAGTGACTTTATTAACTAAGCCGCGCGGAATGACAGCTCGCTTATATAGGTGTTCACTGCTGGTTTCCCACGGATCTCATTGGGCGGCTAGGGTTTATGCGATCGTTCGCACTCCGAGCAGAGCGTTTATTATATTAATTTTTCATTATCTCTTAAACTATGCGTCCAAATAACATGCTATGAAGACCAAAGTTTATCTTCATAAAATTGTCTTGATGATGAAGTAACTTTCGTTCGTAAGGATTAATATGCCATGCCTAATAATAACGCTCATCAATCACTTTTTAATTTTCAATAATTTTTGTCACAAAATACCTTATTGTGGCTTATGTATAAGAAATAGGCATATGGTAGCACGGATTTTTTTTTAGGTGGGGCAAAGAACAATATTTTTGTAGAACATTGTATTTATGTAATACTAAACGTTACGCCAGCGCACGCGGATAAAGCAGTTAGAGAGCGCCTTTTCTTCCGACTTGCTTTACAAAAATCTATATTTAAGGCTAGCTGAGAGCTTTAGGCTAATGCTAGACAGCCTATACTATTTCTCATGAATCTGGCTATTATAAGCAAAATGAATTTTTCAAATCGGACTGGTAGTTCCAGAGATTAGCGCGTTTAAACAAACAAAAAACAAGAAACTCTTCCGCTTTATTATATTAGTATAGATTGGCATTGTCTCGTAGCAATTGTTTCGGAATTTTTGAGTAGGTCTGAGATAAATAAATGCAATCGACTTGCTTGTGCCTGTCCATAGAAAAATAATTACGAATGTTGACTTGATTTTCACAAGCATCATTCATCATCATTACAGCCCTTCATAAGTCCACTGCTGAACATAGGCCTCCCCCAAGGAATGCCACAAAGCACCGTCCTGAGCCACCTGCATCCATCGACTTCCTGCATGTCTTACCAGGTCGTCACTCCATCTTGTGCCCTACACTTCGCCTACCGGTACGAGGCTGCCACTCAAGAACCTTTATTCCCCATCGGTTGTCGGTTCTTCGAGCTATATGGCCGGCTCACTGCCCCTTCAGCTTATTAATCCGTTGGGCTATGTCGGTTACTCAGGTTCTACTGCGGATATACTCATTTCTTAGTTTACCACGTAGAGAAACCCCGAGCATAGCCCTCTCCATAGCTCGCTGAGCGACCTTGAGCTTCCTCATACGGCCACAAGCAACATCATCAAAAATAAATTCAGAACTGTTTAAAGCTTCACTTGGACCTATGACGTCTTTGTTATCATTAAACTCATAAAATGAAATATTATGTACTCTCTTAATTACTTCTCGTAAAAAAACGATATTTTGGCTGATAGTTTTTGAATACAAGTAAAGATTTTGAAATTTAAGTCCATTTTCATGCAACAACAAACTTATTACAACGTTTGTTTTACCGCAATTAGAGGGGTCGCATGTTATACATCGAATGGTATTTGGTAAGAGAATGCTACGTCTGATCTTGTGAGCAGAGTGATCAATATTAATATTGCTAACGCTTAGCGATATGGGTTGTTTGATCAACTTTCTTCGTGGTTATTGAATGAGTTACTAACCAACAAACATAGGTATATATTTAAATTTTGCAGGAACAATATTAGAGAGAAATGCATGTCACATCATGTCTGTTCTGCTAAATGTTCTCCTATTCTCGTGTTACAAATTTCTTAGTAGATCTATGCTTACTTTGCAAAATAATGCTATTCTTATCTTACAAATCCTGAGTATATTATGCTTATTCTGTAAATTATACAATTCTCATCTTAGAACACACGATCACGTCATTTTGCTACTGTACTTTCTATAAAGAGCACATTTGTTTTCTTTAGCTGAAATTTAAAGTAAGTACTTTAAATGAAATATTTAAATAATAAAGTAACTTATTCTATTTCTATTGTAATTCTAACTCTAATAAATGTAATAAAATATGTAACGTATACTCATTTTTGTTTTTCAGAAACATGTCACATACACCATCTTACAGTCCTGTTTTGGATAGTTTAGAAAATATACGTGAGGTAAGTTACTATTTAGTTTTTATTATTTTAAATTGATTTTAAATTCATGGGTAGTAATTAATTAATGTTGAATTATATATTTATATTTGGTTTTCAGAATTATATAGAAGACTCGCACCCAATTACTAATCCATTTTACTATGCTCAAGGTAGGCAAGGAAGTGGACGATGAAGTAGCAACAAAGCGTGCGCGAGCAGAGCCGTCGCCAAAACTCGAAGGAAAAATAAAAAAGAAAAAATCAAATCAAATTCTTTGAAAAATACATCATTTATCATGGGAAAGGAAACGGGTGATGTACGTCATTTAATAAAAATTATAATACATGATTTAGATGGTCGTAATATTGATCAAATAAATACTGAATCTGGAAATGCAGCTGTGAACGTGCAATATTTAGTGACAAGTGCATATGATGACATCATGGATGAGACAGAACATTTAGTTTGTAAAGAGTATTTAAGTTTGAAATCAATTAATAAAATTTATGTTAATAAAATGTTAATAAATAAATGATTAATTTTTTCGACATGTATAACTCTGTTGTAAAAATTAAGTATATTTAAATCTATTGCTTTTATGTAATATTTAGTGTTTAAGGATCTAATGGGATAATAAATAAAACAAGATATGATTATGATAATACAGTATTTTATATAAAACTTACATATAAAATTTTAATTTATATTTTAGCTAGAGTTATAATTACGATATACTAGTTACAATATAGAACATATTTGCAATAAAATATATTCAAAATAAAGTAATTTGTTTACATTGGCATATTATGTATATGTTTATAATTTTTTATAAATTACTATAATTTTATTTCATCATACATGTAAAATCAGGATCATGGAAGTTAAACAACAGCAATCAGAAAACCAATGTAAATAGTAAATTAGTTAAAATATAATGATATTTAAATTAAATTGCTATAATGTCCCCAAGGCAAAGTTTTAGACATATCTTCACATATTTGTCGCTTATCATCATTGCCACTAAGAATGAGCTTATTCATTTTTTGCGTGTAAAGTATATGATTCTTAGATCGTATTACGTACATAGCGCCTCTGTAGGTTTTCTTAGAATTTAAAATATATATGTACTTTTCAATAGTCAATTTTTTGTAATATGCTTTTTCACACCTTTTGCTTTCTTAATTGCGGACTTTAAAGTATTAACGCAGTATAATTTTGCTTTCAAGCCAATAAACTCTGTTATAATATCACCACCTAATTCATCTTTAAAATACCCTGGTATTTGTTTATTCGCTTTTGGAATATGGTATATGTTATTTTCAGGAAAATTACTTGTATCAAAGTACTTAATTTTATCTTTCACATCTTTTTAGAAGTCTTCAGTATAAATTAAATACAAAAGACTATCTGTATCAGTGTAACAAAGTTTGATATTATTATATTTGTATATTTTCTTCATTACAGAATAATGAAAATTATATAAATGACTTTATGCAAGTTCCAAAACAGTAAAGCCGTAAACAAGTAAAGTAAAAATAATTTAAAGTTTACCTTGATTGATTTCTGCGTGATTAGTAATGTTTTAATTATATTGCAAACAGTGCTAGAAATACTAGATAAGAATAACTCTGGCATAATTATGTCACTTGAATCTGGATTTACTCTATAACTTGCAATCCTATTCTTGAAAGCAGTAGCTATTAACTGAACATTATCAAACTCAGTTCTAAGTAAACAATTAATTTTATGTATATTACTCTTCTTATGTGATGAATGATTTGATGTATATGTATTACAGTCCTGGCAGAATTTCATTTTCAATCATATTACATCTATTATTGATGTTTAGTGTAATACTGCTCAAAACTTGTATAAAAATATGTATTTCAATCTTTACTTATATTTATCTTATATATTTAAATTCTAATTAACAACTCTTACTTATAATTACTTTGTCTAGATTTTAAGTATTTCAAAATTTAAGTTTCGATCCAGCTTTTAGTTCTTTTAAATTCAGATTTGAATTTTTAATTTTTCGTTGCTGTAAGGAGAGACACAGTTTAGAAAAAATATGGTATATCGCACAATAATATAATAAAATGATTCACAACTTTAAATTATAGTTACTTTATCTTTCAATATCTGGCTTTTTGTTTTAGATTCAAATTTTAGTTCTTAGTTTTTCGTTGCTGCAAGGAAAAATAAATGTAATTTTTGAAAATAATTACTTCATTCAGGTTATTGATGTTTAGTTTAATACTGCTCAAACTTGTGTATATCTGCGGAGGGTAGGGAGAGCGGCGCCTCGCAATACCGACACTCCTCTTCCCCCGCGGCCCCACCACCACCGCATCATTTAACGGTGCGGCCCCGTCTGAGTCGCGGAGGATAAGCTGAGTGGCGCATCGCCATTCCAACATGCCTCTTCCTCCGCGACTCCACCACGGCTGCAGCGGTAGAGGGAACGGACACTCCTCTCACCGCAGCCCACCGACACACATTCGAAGTGGGCTCGTCAAGCCTACTCGGAGTGGCCACCTCGGGCCGGCCCTACACCTCGGGCCAGCCAAGGGGTTCCTCTTTGTTCACCGTGGTTGACCAAGCCACGGCTAATAAGCCCCCCCGCCACGACAAGGCGGGAACTCGTTCGGGGGGATTATCTTCAACGCCTGCTTCAACCTTAGTTACTTTCCCACTACGTGGAAAGAGGCAACTGTGATTGGTATTCCCAAGTTAGGCAAGCTTCTCAACCTCCCCTCCAGTCATCGCCTCATTAGCCTCCTCAAGGCCATGGGCAAGCTCTTCGAAAGAGTCATCCAAACTCGCATGAGGCGCCATCTGTTTCCCACAGACGGTAACCCTCTTATCATTCGTCATCAATTCGGTTTCCGAGCGAAACACTCCTGTCCCCAACAAGTTCACCGTATTGTGGAATATATCCTCAGCGGTTTTTATCCTCGCCGTCATAAGACCATCGCGGTCTTTTTGGACATAGCTAAAGCCTTTGATAGAGTCTGGCATACAGGCCTTATCTACAAATTATACAAAATTGGTCTCCCCGATTGGCTAGTACGTCTCGTGGCCTCTTATTTAAAGCATCATACCTTTTGTTTTAGACACGAAGGCACGCTATCTTCACAGCGCCCCATCAAAGCTGGTGTTCCTCAGGGCTCAGTACTTGCTTCTTTGCTGTACATCCTGTTCGCCAATGACATTCCCATCCCGTCAAAAGGTGTTCAGATCTCCCTCTTCGCAGACGACACTGCTCTCTACTGTAAAGGTATCTCGTTACCTTTCATACGGAACAAGGTCCAAAAGTCAGTTGATGACCTAGGAGCTTGGTTCAAAAATGGCGCATCGATGTGAACCCGGAGAAGAGCTTCGCCGTTCACTTCGATTATAAACGACGCCGTCTCAAAAACACTCCACCAATACGTATGCTAGGGACCCCTGTCCCCTGGCATACGTCCGCCAAATATTTAGGTGTCACCCTAGACACAAGGCTCATTTTCAGGCCCCACATCAAAAGAGTAAGCCGTCACGCACGTTTTTATCTGAGTAGGCTCAACAGTATGATGGACCGACACAGTAAAATGTCCCTCAGAAACAAGCGTACCCTTTATAAGGTATGTATACGACCATTTTTACGTCCATGTCCTACGCGGCCCCATTTTTACCAACGCTGGCCCTAAAATTATTAATGAACTCCAAATAGTTCAAAACCTTTTCGTCGTCGAGCTGCGAATGCACCTTGGTACGTCCATAATGCCGACCTTCATCCGGACTCAGAGCTCCCTACAATTCAACAATTTCTTAAAAAACTCTCTGAGAACATCTTCAAAGCCTCAGAGTCGCACTCCAATCATCTTATTCGTGAGGCAGCTACTTATGCAGCCCCACCCCCCTCTCGCTATCAAGTCCGCAGGCCGAGAAACTCTCTCTCGGACCCACCAAATAAAATTTCAACCGACCTGAACTACCTCCTGGCGGCTCAGGCCGATTCTTCTTAAATTTGCCTAAGTAGGCTCTTCCTCAGCGGCTCTTTGTAGCCGCCTGCGCCCTCTTCTCCCAAAAGAGGGTCGCTTCCGATCCGACGAAGCGGCTTAATCGGCCAATCGTTAGTCCCACAGGCGGTTTTTGTAGTGGGTAGCCTAGGCTCCATTTTAGGTTAGATACAGTGAATCCCACATAACCACGACAGACCGGCTGTCGTGGTATGCATAAAGCATTTACCGCCTCCCTGCGCAATCGGGGTAGCACTTTCTTTCTCTATTTTTAGCTTCTGGGCGCAAAAAAAAGAGGCCAGGGAAAGTTAGATAGCATCTATCTATATTCATTATGAAACACCAAGATTCACAAACAATGTCCTTATCAGTTATCATGTTTCTTATCTGATAACGCAAGCAAAATATTTTAATTTATTAAACATTAAAAATAGGTATCTTTTTTTTCATACAAAATGTACTCAACTTACATAAACAATTATTATGCAATACTACTTTACATTAATTCCAAAACATAAAGTGATCGTTTGGACCGGGCAATGAACCCTGGTGTAAACCTTTTTTTAATATTTCTTTAAATCGTTAAGAAAACAATGGAAAGTAATTCAACCGGGGAACTGAACCCGGAATCATGAATTATACCTTAAAATTTCCCTCTATGAATTTATTAAGAACATTTTGCCAAGAAAACGACAAACAAGTCCGACCGAACCCAAGACTTCTAAATTATTAATGCGATATTTCTTTAAGATTTAATTAAGCGTTTTCTTATAAGATAATTATTGCTTGATAATTTGTCTTTAGAAGCTATTCGTAATCGGTAAACTAATAAATTGAAAAATTCTTTATAGGCGCGTCGCCAACAATAAGTAATATTTGTATTATTTACTAGCTGGTACCCTGCGCATTACTGCCACAAATAATACATTAATTGAAGTAGAATAATATATAACTTTCAAATAAGATTTCGATACGATACGCGAGTCACCTACTGTAAGATAATTGTATTATTCCTATAACCGTCGCGCATGTGTAAGCAATAAGTTAATAAAATTTTAGCGCAATCTGATAAACGAGATGGCAGCGCATAAAATACGAACAACCAAATGTTAATTTGTATATATTAGATTTATCTATTATACTATTACACTTATGTCAAATTCTCACCACTCCATGAGTTGACTGTTAGACAATTGTTTATTCTTTATGGCATTCCTTATGCCATAAAGGTAAACAATCTAATT
Source organism: Parnassius glacialis (assembly GCA_033319125.1). Lineage (NCBI taxonomy): Eukaryota > Metazoa > Arthropoda > Insecta > Lepidoptera > Papilionidae > Parnassius > Parnassius glacialis. Next base: position 42,467,574 of record JAVANC010000004.1, read on the forward strand.
AAGTGATTATGTTAAATATTACGAAGTATAAATGTATTTTCACATTATACATATTTGTATATATTTATGTTGCTTTACTCATTTCGCACCTCATTTGGAATCTTAATAGCTTTAGCTCTAAAGACTGGTTTACTAAAAACAAAAAGATCTAGCCCAAAGAGATCTGTAAATCTTGGATAAGCGGTTTATGGGCGCAGTACGTACGTAATTCGTTACAGTAAACGGTACATGCAGTAAAGGCAGGGCGGCCGAGGTTGAAAACGGCACGACGGTACCACAGTTTTAAGCCACCTATATAATATAATGTACTCTGTGGTTTTAAGACGTTACAGTTGTGAAACGCCTTTGATGTCCGGCGATGCCGCCACCCGCGTAGGTAGGTATTCACGCAGCCAGAGTGTATACTAAGGGTGGTCACGAAAATGGAAATAAAATTATTTTGAATATTATAATACTCATTACCATTTATTAACATTATCTACACACATATAAGTTAAAAACGTTTATTGAACAAGATCATTTTTATTACTACAAGAAAAAACACATTCACAATTGTTGCACCGCCAAATATTAGATTTTCTCAGTTTTCGATTGTTAAATTTGAGTATGTAATGTATTCGCCTTCGGATGAACAATTTTATCAACAAAACATGAGAGGGAAACATAAGCATGGCCGTCATTTGAATTTCATTTTACTTAGTAACTCATATAACTACGAGTATAACAGTAATTCATCATCGTTTCCCAACTGTAAGGTCTTTAAACTGTGCCGGTACGTTATATGTTACGCTTGCCACCAATTCCTTACAGTCGTGTCCACGGACAATAACAATCATGCAAAAAACATACGTCCATGAATTTACGCCTGTGTTTGAGTGTTAATAAATTATAAAATGGACAAGTATTTCCAAAGGTTAAAAGGTGATTTGAGAAAACGATAATTTAGATGCTTATTTTTTTTTGTATGCATTCTATACGATCTTTATAAGTGTAGCGTATTGAGGGGCCAAGTAGGACTGGCATATTCTAATCGAATATACTAAGAACGTAAGCATTATACATATTTCTAAGGGTATTAATATCTTTAAAAGGCTTCCAACTTCTCTTTACAAATCTTAGAAAAATAATTAGAAAAGCAAGCCAGATTAGTGACAGAATATTTAGCAGAGTAAAATGCGCTACGTACAAACAAATAATAAACCGTGTAGTGGTAGTATAAAATTAAACACCACCCCATATCATCCCAAGGAGATGGACAGCAGCATTTTTCTGATAATAATGAATAACCATTAAAAGACTACCGTTACCAACAAGCTTGCCAAGCTAGCAGTTAAGGCAAATATCCCTCTATATGAGGCAATTTATGGGAAGGCAATTTTCAGCAGTGGACTTTTAATAGATTGTGATGGTAATGGTAAATAAAAAATATCATCATCGTCATCGTGAACATCATCGTCACAAGAACCCTTGCGGCTTTCACTGTGTTTGGGTAATGGGTTATTCTACGAAAGTCATTTAAGATTAGCGTCCCGTCTTAACGCGTAACTTCTGTTTATTAAGTTTTAGTTAAGCTTAATAAACAGAATAAATCTCTTGTGTGTGGAAACTTTAATATCAATCTCCTGGAAACTTCTTCCATCAGTATTAAATTTTGCTTTTAGTTCAAATCCTATAATCTTGATAATTTAGTATTTGATGCTACACGTATTGCAAGGTGTAGTGCAACTTGTAATGAAAATATTTTACAGGTGTTGTAACAATCAACAAATCAATAATTCAAAAACTTAGTTCAGATCTCTGTGGACAACTGGTTTCGTTACCTTATATGCACAAAAAACAGGTAATTGAGAAAATTGTGTTTGTTCCTAATAATGCAAAACGCCTGGAGAGAATTAGAGGTAGTATGGTAAAAAACCTTACATCGCTTTCTTATAATAACAATTCAGGCTGTTTATATGGAGAATTAATTACCCTTATAAGCAATGAATTTAATAAAACATTTATTTCTAAAACATTCTCCAGAAACAGTCGCAAGGCATTTAATAAGTGGGCGATAGTAGGAATTCATAAAAGCAGACGAAGGTTATATGACCTTTAACATGAAAGATCATATAATCTTTCCGATGCTTTTGAAGAATATGTAAAAAATTATTCTCAAATGTTTAAAAGAGTTTGCTCCACAGCCAAATCGTTACATATTAATAAAATTAAGACGGCTAAGAGTAAAATTAAAATGACGTGGAGGAAACCTCATAACTCAAACTATCAATTATAAATAAATAATGAATTGACTAAATTAAATCAAGAAGTTGCAGCGGTGTTTGAGAAATATTTCACTGATGTTCCTATATTGACAACAGAGTCATTGAATACTTCTCCAACTGCCGCCGAGTATAATAATGACATATTGCGGTAGATTAGACTGCATGTATAATAGTGACATATTGCCGCGAAATGGACTTTGTATATAATACATATGACATATTGCAACAGATAGGACTGTGTGTATATAAATAACATCTTGAGGCGGATATGACTGTATCTATAATAGTCACATATCGCGGCGGATTGGAACAGTCTAATCCGCATTTTAATCTTATTCATTAACTATTTAAGTTTTAAAGTTTTGGATGTAGTTTTACACACAGTTGTATAATAGTAACATATAGCGACGGATTGGAATGTGTGTATAATAGTAACATATTGCGGTGGATTGGACAGCGTGTATAATAGTGACTGACATATTGCCGCGGAGTTAACTGTGTTCTAGATGGGTACGTGTAGAAGCGGTGGCAGCCGTAGCTGCCATAGAACTTTACGTACTCTTTATATAGCCATTCCGGCTGAAGAAATTAACTTATTTACTTGCACTTTGAGTGAATTCCACACGGTAGTTATTTATTATTTGTTACAGTTAAGAATTACATTTTGTTAAACATATAAATAACTACACTGTCGCATTAGCGAGTTAATTCCTGTTATACAAGTTGTAAGTTTCAATAAACAATTGAATAAATATTCCCAGCCGTTGTTCTATTAAGTTTGTAAAAATCATTCCGTAAAAACATTACTCTTAAATATTGTTCACGTATAAGTTGAAAATCAAAATTACTCTTTAAGTTTTGACATTTCAGAATGTTTTCCAAACACAGAAACATGAATCACGAGATTTTTCGTGGATAACGAAATTTTGTACGTGGTTCGATTTTAAATGCAAACGTGCCCAATTGGACTGAGAAAATATTCAAATTGGATACACAAAGTGTGTAGCGCAATCTACGATAGAAATAATAACTTCGCAGGCATGTTTGAATCAACCGAATTGACTGAGCTTTTATCATAAGCCAACTAATGAAAATAAGTGGTTTAGGTTAACTATAGGACTTTATGTCACTAATTATATCAAGGCCACTAATCTTCTGTTAAGTGGATGCTGTAGCCCATAACTACTCACGTTTATCCTCGTTTGAGTGTCAAAATGTAGATACGTTGTCACCCTTGAGTACTAAAGTAGAATGAATCGTTACTAGTAAACTGGGTCTCCAGTTAGCCATACGAAACACAGCAATATTAAATTACTATTTTATTTTATGAGAATGTGATTCTTCCCCGGTTATACTGATAAATTCATTACATTAACCTGCATCGATCTACTCTCCACCAGATGAACCACCACTCCACTCTTAGATAACTGCAAAGGTTAATTAAAACTAAAATTAATGTTGAAAATTGTAAAAATGTATGTAAGGAAAAGCAAGAATTAATTTAAACTTAAATTATATTCAATTGAGGTGGAAAATATGAAATATGAATAACTGTTACGAGACTGATATAGAGTATCTAAATACAACAATTTTATCACTTAAAACGCCCTACAAATTATACCAAATAAATATGCATCTGCTCAGGATTAGGAAAAAGAACATATATTGGCCATTAATAATCATGTAAATATAATGAAGAGCGCTTTTACTCCTTAATAAAACATCAGAGTGAGTATCAGCGTTCCATACCAGGTTCATCCAGGACAATAGGTGTAAATAATAATATAAACAGTAAGGACACATTATTTTCGCCTACACTATGACAGTGCCATGACAAAGAATGTAAATTTAAAAAGTAATTTAAATATTAAAAAATAAAGTAATTATATATTGTGATGACATAGGCAAAAATTTGGACATGGTGTTAAATAACTGTTAAAAAGGACATCTGATCTGTAATTATAGCATGCCTGGAGCATTCTTTATTCATATAATGAAAAAGTTTTAGCTAGTAAATTTTGCCCTAATAGCACATTAATAATTCTTGTTCGGAGAAGAGGCAATGTAAACAAAAATCAATTATTGAAATAAATTGATTATCTCAATACTTTAAACGTACATAAAATTATCTTGTTTACATTGCCTTACATATTATAATAAAATAAGAGACGATTTAAATTTACTAATGAATAAGTTGTCATGTAAAAATAATTTAATCTTGACATTTAATTGTTGTAATTATAAAAATGTAATTAATTTAATAGACAAATAATTTAGTAAAGATTTTTTGTCTAGAGATAGGAATTACCTATCCAAATATAATTTAAGACAGATAGCAAGTGTGCTGCTATCTTATTGTTAATATATTAACTCGGCCAAGAACTTGGCTACACAGATATCTGTTTCTTATGAGCAGTATAATGACTTAATATGTAACTTGGAATCAGTTCCAAGTAATTTAAATTAGAAAATGAGACAATAGATATAAGCAGAATTATTATAACTGCTAGAGATTACCTCTCTAGCAGTTATAATAATTTAAATAAATTAGAATGTAGATTACAAATCGTTAATTGTATGACTCCACAGAGTGATAAAGAAAATTGTTTACACCTGGTGCATCAAAATATACAAGGCATAATAGGCAAAGAGCTAGAAAATGAGTTGTTCTTAAATAGCAACAATATTCATATTTCACGTATAACTGAATATTGGTTAGAAGCTTATAACTTAATGTTTAACTTCAGTAATCACCATGTGGTCAGTTCTTTCAATTAAGAAACGGTTTTCAGAGGCGGCTCCTTAATATTAGCTAGTAAATTATTATCATGTAAAGAACGTAAAGATATTGTGAGCATCTCCGTTGAGCGAACTGTAGAAATGGCATGTGTTGAGTTTGAGCAACTCATTGTTGTGAGCGTTTACAGAACCCCATGTTTTATATACTATACTTTGGAAAGAACTATGGAGGATGTTTCTTCAAGCTTAATAAATAGAATAAATCTGTTGTAATATGTGGAGACTTTAATATTAGTCTCATAGAAGCTTCCTCCACCAATGTTAACTTTAGATCATTGTTTAAATAAAATGATATTTTGAATTTATTTTTAGTGCTAACGCGTATTGCTCAATCTAATGGAACATTTATAGATAATATTTTTACAAAATTTAAGCCAATGTATAAATGTATAATTCAAAAATTAAGTTCTGATCACTGTGTACAGTAAGTTTAGTTACCTATGTTACCAAAAAACAAGTAGATGTGAAAGTTGTGTCTGTTCCAGTAAATGTACGTCGCTTGGAAAAGTTTAGAAGTAACATAGTGAAAAAAAATCCATCACTTTCATACCAAAATCATACTAACATTTTGTATGGAACATTTTTTAATCTTATTTGCAATGAATTTGATAATTCTCATTAATTTTTTTCTGATTCTCCTTGAACAGTTGGAAGTCATTCAATGAATGGGCGACAGTAGGAGTCTGTAAAATCAGACAAAGGTTATATTATCTTTACCATGAAAGGTCATATAATCCTAGCGTCGAATTTAGGAAATATGTAAAAAAATAATCAAAGATATTCAAAAGAGTGTGCTCCACAGTCAAGTCTTTTCATTTGAACAACAAAATTTGAGACGGCTTCTAATAAAATTAAAATGACATGGAGTATAATTAATAGCGAAACTGGTAAGATTAACTCCCGCTATTCAAGCCACCAGTTAAGTTTTAAAAACAAATTGACTGAATTAGATCAGCACATTGCAAAGATTTTTCGATCTCAACCACTGAGTCACTGAATTCTTCTCCTGCCGTCACCGAATTATTACTAAAACAAAATGTAAATGTGTTTACAAAGAATTTAACTTTTCATAATGTATCATCAAAAGATATTGTAAAATATTTTAAAACTTTTGATGTTAAGAAAACTGCGGATCTGTGGGGGATTTCCCTTAAAGTTATTGCGTCTATAATAGATACAATCGCGTCTCAACTAGCTATTATTTTTAATAATAGTATCGAATCTATGTGTTTCCTAATTTAATTTAACATAGTAAATGTCTTAATTTTAAATATGGTATTACATTAGACCCCGCCAACTTTATACCTATTTCTGTATTACCAACACTTAGTAAGATTTTTGAAAAAAATATTCTTGATCAAATGTTAAACTTTTTTAATGTAGATAATTTACTTCATAAAAATCAATCTGGTTTCACAAGGGGTCGTTCGACAACTGATGCCGGTATTGAGCTGATTAAATATATTTTTTGTTAATTCACAGGATACTTTGGGTATATTCTGTGACTTATCCAAGGCCTTCGATTGTGTTCACCATAAAACATTAATCGGGATACTTCTACATTACGGTATAAGAAGTGATTATCTTTAATTAATTATTTGAGTTTTTAAGTTACAGACGAAAAAAGTTGTCATTAATAGTATGAGCTCTTCCGGGTTGATGGTACAAATGGGCGTGCCTCGAGGCTCAATTCTCGGCCCCTTTCTGTTTCTTGTATACATTAATGACATACCTTACATAGTAGGGGATAACCATGTATATAGTATTATTTACTGATGACTTTCCTTTAATTTTCACATTAAAACGCTATTACTAAAATATGACGAATTAAGTAATACTATATCTAAATTATTAAATATGTTCAATATTAATAATATGCATTTAAATGGCACTAAAACGAAATGTATGAAATTCATGGCTCCAAATGTCAAACAATTAAATACTAATGTAATTTTAAATTTGGATATTGTCGATAAAATAATTTTTCTTGGAGTTACACTTGTCGTGAAGCTTCAATGGAGCCTATTTATATCAATACTAACAAGCGGACTTAGTTCTGTATCACATGCTGAAAAAAAGAGTACAAATTTTACCAGTGTTGAAACAGCTAGATTAGTTCACTTTAGCTATTTCCATGTCATAATGTCGTATGGTAGGTATATTGCTATGGGAACACGCGGCTGATACTGAAATTATATTTGTTTTACAGAAGAGGGGCATTCGAGCAATTTATGATTTAAAGGTTAAAGAGTCGCTGCGACATAAATATAAGGAAATTAATATATTAACTTTGGCTTCTCAATACATTTCTAAAAACGTAATGTATTTACACAAAATAAAAGTAGTTTTACATAAATAAGTATGTACCAGTTACTCGACTCCGCCGAGTCAGTAAATCATTCTTAGGGCGATGTATACGCTTTTACAACAAAATTTCAGAAAACATAAAAAATTTTACCTGCTCAAAGTTCAAAAACTTTATTAAACAAAGTTTTTATAATAAGGGTTATTATAACATTAAGGAGTTTATGGATGATAATAACCCTTGGGAATGAGGTGATTACTACCAAGCTATTTTTAATTTATTTTGTGTTGTTAATTGAATAACATACATGATTTAAAGCTGTTATTTTAATAATAAGTCCCGCTGGGTTTCTTGCTGGTACTTCGCAGGACAGAGGTATTTTTCGATTCAGTAGTAATTAAACAAAAGAGTGACTTTCAATAAATATTATTTATAATTATATTGCATAAAATGTTGCTGTTTCTGTTTCTGTGTCTAATGTAAAGGACGCGGTGACTCATAGCACACCTACATCAATCCTCGATTAAGAAGGAAAATGGAAACGCGAGGGCACTCCTTAGGACTAAGATGTAATGCCTAGTTGGCAATAAAATGACTTTTTACATGGCTCGTCAGGACAACAGTCTATATTGTGGGGTTCTAGCCCTCACCAATGACACATTGGCACTTCAGCTTACTTATCCTTCTCCTTCTAAATTTCATCACAAAGGTAAACCTTCTTCAGTAAGTTTGTCAGTAATTAAGACTCACATGTCAGTTTCAAAAATCTACACTCAACTTGCTCTTTTTATACCTGTTTTAAGGTCTCCATGTGAACCAATAATAACACAAAACAAGGCTTCAACAGACCTCACACGTCCATATAACATTAGCCTGTGCAAGAGGTTTTAGTTGGTGGGAAAAAACGCTAATTGCATACCCACTTTGCGGGGCCTAGAATTGGTTATGTTAGACTTACCCCAACTAACCCCTACTTTGTTCCACCTTTACCTGTTATCTGCAGGGGACAGCAACATCCACAAACACATATTCGCCACACCATAACTTTTATAATATACGATTAAGTATCTAAACATATAGGAAAACCTACAAACAGTTTTTTCTTAAGATTGAAATAATTTATTTAAAAATTACGACAAAATTTTAAGAGGATTCTAATTTCTTCATTACATTTATCGCAAAGTATTACTAAAAAAAATTAAGAATAATGGTTAAGATAACATACTTGTAGCAATACTATAAATAAATCTTTACACGAAAACGGGAATTTATTAAAATGTCGTAAAAAGTAAATTAGCCAAATATTGAGCTTTGTATTGTATAATGCAAATGGGTCAACTTTATCTATTATCTACTATCACACCCATAAATTAATGCAGACTTTATTATTGGAAATATAATTAAATATTTGCAATAGCGTCTTTGAATGCCTGAATTAACTTTAAATTTTCCGGAGATATACATCGAGAAAAGGGTTTAATAACTAAACCACCAAAAAATTTATATATCCGCATTAGAAATTTCTATGCTTTGCGATATTTTCTCACAGAAAATAATATTTTCTTTAAAATATCGACTACCAAAATAATACACTCTTTAATAGTTTAAAAACAAAAAAGTTTACATGACATAACAATATAGCGTGTTACTTGATTTAAAGTTCATGCTTTGCATATTATGTATTGGTCAGTCATAATTTTATGACTGAGAAACTCATTATCACATTATGTACAGTATTTAAAGGTTCATAGTAAATAAAGAAATATTTATGAAGCATGTCATGTGTTATAAGGTTATTAATCTGTTTTCATTAAAAAATACTAAAGTAACAGCCTCTTCGGCCCATTGGATGAAGATTATTAATTCAAATGACCGTAACAGGAATGGATTAAAGTGTTCTGAACTTGAGAAGCACTATACCCGTCATGGGATTCTTCCGCCGGACTTTGGTGTAGTTTATTAACTAATTATGAAATATACGTGGGTTACACTGAAAGTTATGCGTAACTCATTATTAAAACAATTTATATGTATACATATTTACTTTATTAAAGTATTCCCCATTACACTTAAAAGTTTTTTTTTGGAACAAAGTTCCTTATCGCACGGTATGAATTTGACGGCAATGCGAGAAAAACTGTAAGATTTTTCCGTCACTACCCCATTCTTTAGTGCCAGTGAGATGGAATAATTTAAAATTCAATCCCCAGAAGACACACGTTTGCGCGTTTACCGCTAAAACGAACCCCTTTGTCGTATCTCCTCAGTTTCAAGGCACTCCCCTTGCTGCCTCAGCCAGTATCGAAATCCTTGGCGTCGACATATCAAATAGTGTGCAGTTTCGTGGTCACTTGGAAGGGAAGGCCAAAATGACCTCTAAAAAGCTTGGCGTACTCAGCAGCGCGAGACAGTATTTCATGCCGGCACATCGCTTGCAACTTTACAAAGCGCAAGTTCGGCCCCACATGGAATACTGTTCTCATCTCTGAGCTGGGGCACCCCAGTGCCAGCTCCTTCCACTAGCCCCCGCATCCAGCACAGAGCGGTTCGAATCGTCGACGACTGAGTTCTTTCTGATCGGCTCGATACACTGGCACTGCGTAGAGATGTTGCATCTCTTTGCGTATTTTATCGCATCTATCACGGGGAGTGCTCTGAGGAATTGTTCGGACTAATTCCAGCCGCTCAATTTCACCATCGCACATCGCGACAAAACTCGTGTTACCATCCATACCATCTGGATGATTGGCGGTCCACCACTGTGCGATTTATAAGAAGTTTTCTCCCTCGCACAACTTCCTTGTGGAATCAATTACCACCAGCGAATTTTCCGGACGACTTAGGAACCTTCAAGAAAAGAACTTACATCTTTCTAAAAGGCCGGCAACGCATCTGCAATTCCCCTGGTTTTGCGGTTATTCATGGGCGGCGGTAGTCACTTACCATCAGGTGAGCCGCATGCTCGTTTGCCCCTATTCTATAAAAAAAATTAAAAAAAATCTTCGAACTTTTCCTTATCTTGCCGTGAAATAAATATTATTTTAAATGACGCTTCATTTTAATAGACGCTAGTAATAAATTTATTTGTATTTGTTAATCAATAATATAATACGTTTATCAATAATTATATACTACGAAAAAAACTTCGTTCCAACCGAGTGTTCCACGACAATCAGGCATGTTTTTTAATTTTAACCACTTGTCTAAACCACTTGAGAAAACATAAGAACCACTGGTCTCAGGACATGTACACGATGGCCTCTTCTGGCTCTGTAAATGTCAAACCTCTTATCTTTAATATATATCTTCTATAACCTTTTATTTTTGGGAAAATAAAAAATTGCATTGGGCAGTAGCTAAACATGTCTTTGTCTTGTTCACGGTGTGCGCCGAAGCACTGTCATGGTGTAACTGATGCAACTTGGTCGTTTAACCATAACAATTTTAAAGACTGTGGGCAAGGAAAGGAACATATTATGCTCCTCAGCATTATCTATCTCAGCATCTTTTACTCATCAAGTGGGATCGTGCAAAGAAGGACACGTCTATAAGAACAACGCAATCATTTTTTGCCCATGGTTCTTGCCTGCCTCCATATGTCAGTTTACTATCGCCTTCGAACATTCTCACAGAAGACTGTTGTCTTCTTATCAGTACCTAACAATATCACCATGTTTCATCTCCTGTTATAATGTCATACACATCATTTGAACGTACATGACCATATTTTAAGAAAATTGTTTTACATCAATTAACTCGAGCCCGTTTAGTCTTAGGTGAGTTTATGTCAAATCCAGTTCCAACAAAGTTTCCTGACTTATCAATGTTGATGTTTTTTTTTATTTTACTCATATCAATACTGAAACGTCTTCGAATGTTTTTATAAGAGATGCACCGTTTTCTTCAGTTAGTCGCTTGACTGCCAGGTTTTGCTCAATGATCACAGTCGAAAGTCGACCTTCACGAATTTCACCTTTGAGGGAAAGACGGCCACGATAAAATTCTGCGCAGCAACGCCTTACAGTGTGCAAATGGGGTGCTTCCCACCCTAAAGCATTTTGAAGACGAGCAGTGCAATCCTGCGTAGGAAGTGAACTTTTAAAATCTTAAAAAATGCTCCAGTCATCAAATCCTTTTGTGTTCGTCAAGTAAAAATAAACATTTTATGAAGAAAACGACTTATATGCTTTAATACTATTACTTTTTAATTTGTGTGATAGATAGGGTATTATTATCAAAATCGAAAAAATTTTGTTTTATATTTTTTGAATACCACACCCTATAAGGCTGATTTTAAAAAAGTCCCTCAGTTCCTATCTTCCCAATTGGGCCTAATTTTAGTCGTAATAGCGGTCAAACGTCGAACTCACTTATTATGTTCATTATCAAGGAAGACCACGTATTGTGACGTGTAGCTACGGAACCCTACTTCTACATTATGTGTGGCCCGCCACGCACTTGGCCAGTTTTTTAAATAGGGACTTAATCACACAGCCGTCCATATGGTTCATAGTTTTTGAGTTATTCTTACCAATTTATATTGAAGTCGGTAGCATAAAATGTTTAATTTTTAATTATTATGTATGCGGATGACATATATATCCTTTATCCTGACAAAAATCAATATGAAATAGAAAAAAAGATACAAAGTGAGTTTAACAACATAACTAAGTGGCCTCGTGATAATGGAATTATTATTAACATAGCAATAATTAAAGGAATGCATACGTCATCACCGCATAACAGTGGCGAAGCTAGGGCTCCAAACTAGGGCAAGCAATACACCAATCTTGATCTGTCTCCACTCTTCAGTTTCAGTGCTGTCGAGGACGTGTTTAACAAAGCACACAGGAGGCATACTACTGCTAGATAGATTGTATGACATATCAGCAATTGCATACCATATGTGCCTTTAAAAAGAGCCGTTTGGGTTTGCTTGAGCGAAAAAAAAAGATATTTACATACAATACAATACATAAACAAAAGAAAAGCATGAACAAAGTACAAACAATGTACAAAATCAAAAAAACAAATTATTTATATTCTAAATCGAATCATCTTTCTTTCTTAGGGAAAGATTTTGATTACGTCCGCGTAAAATGTTGGTGAACGTTTTAATTGTACCAATAACTGTTTTTCAATTGCGTTGATTGATAAAATTTTGAATGATATAATAAAAAAACACGTACCTACTAAAACTGTTAAATTAAACACTAAGTACCCGATATGGTATAACAGGGCATTGATTAAAACTATAAATGAAAAATTAAAATTTCATCGCAAGTGGAAGGTTATAAACCTTCCACTTGCGAACAGGATAGTCTTTTGCCGTACTAAGAGAGAGACAAAAATTAATGGAGAACGATTGCTATAACAAATTTATTAATAATTCTGAATATAGAATTGGTGTTAATAGTAATTTCTTTTGGTCTTTCGTAAAATCAAAAAGAAAATGTAAAGATCTTCCAGACATAATGTTTCTAGATGATTATACGACTTCATATCCTGTATGTATATGTGATTTATTTAATAGTCATTTTAGTTCAGCTTTTAGTGTTAATAGTCCAAATCATAATACCCAGATTTCTGCCTCGGCTCAGTCGATCAATATAAATTCGGTCACATTTACAGTCCGTCAAGTTTATATGTATTTAAAACGCTTGGTCCCTTACTGATGTAAGGGACCAGGACCTGATGGCATCCCACCCTTGTTTTTACAAAGATGTTACCGTCAATTGGCTAAACCATTAGCAATTTTGTTCAGAAGTTCTATGAAGTTGGGCGAAATGCGTTTACAATGGAAAAAATCATTCGTAACTCCCATATTTAAAAGTGGTTATAAGCACGATATTTCAAATTACCGTCCTATTTCAAAATTAAGCTCGATTCCAAAACTATTTGAGAAAATTATTTATGACACACTCTCTCAAATAATTCGACCAATTATAACTCCTGAACAACATGGTTTTATATGTCGAAAGTCTACAGAAAGTAATCTCTGCGAATTTCTTGATCATCTTTATACTGCTATGGACAACGGACTGCAGGTAGATGCAGTGTACACCGATTATACAAAAGCATTTGACAAAATTTCACATGATATTTTGATACATAAATTAAATCAAATCGGTGTATATGGTGATTTACTTCGAAGGATATCCTCTTATCTTAGAAATCCTAGTCAGGCGGTTGCAATAAAGGGATACTGTTCATCATTTATTCTAGTTACATCAGGTGTTCCTCAGGGTTCTCATCTTGGTCCACTACTGTTTATAATATTTATAAACGATATTATCCTGCTTCCATAATTCCAAAATTCTCCTTTTTGCAGATGATATGTAAATTTTCAGGTCTATTAAAACTATAGAAGACTGCCCTCTACTTCAAGAAGATCTATGTAGGCTTAGTGCATATTGTCAAGCAAATGATCTTTGCTTGAACATTAAGAAATGTAACATTATGTTATTTACCAGGAAAATCTTTTATATTCTATTCTATTTAGTTATCTTACTATTTAACACTCTGGTGCGGTCTATTCTTGAGTATTGTTCTTCATGTTGGAATCCTCAATACAAAGTTTATATTAAAATGATTGAAACAATCAACAATAAGTTTCTGCGTCACTTAAAGCGATATAATTCTTCTGTAGACTCCATTATTATTGATAACTTAGACAGCAATACCCTCGAGAAACGCCGTGATATAAGAGATCAAATGTTGTTGTACAAATTGCTTTATAATATCACCGACCCTCCCCTACTTTTAGGCAAAGTGAATCTTGCTTGTCACAGGTTAGGTGCACGAAATAAACCTCTTTTTGCATTACCTAAAGTTAAAACAAGGTATGCCTCAAATAATTTTGTATCTCATACATGCAAAAAGTTTAACTTAAAATATTGTAAACCTATACTAATATAATAAAACGGAAGAGTTTTTTTGTTTTTTTTTTTGTTTGTTTAAACGCGCTAATCTCTGGAACTACCAGTCCGATTTGAAAAATTCTTTGTATATAATAGCCAGATTCATGAGAAATAGTATAGGCTATCTAGAATTACCCTATAACTCTCAGCTAGCCTTAAATATTGATTTTTGTTAAGCAAGTCGGAAGAAAAGGCGCTCTCTAACTGCTTTATCCGCGTGCGCTAGCGTAACGTTTAGTATTACATAAATACAATGTACAAAAATATTGGTCTTAGGTGGGGACCTAAAAGAAAGCCCGTGCTGCCATATGCATATTTCTTAAACATAAGCCTATATGAGCGTTATTATTAGGCATGGCATATTAATCCTTACGAACGAAAGTTACTTCATCATCAAGACAATTTTATAAAGATAAACTTTGGTCTTTGATAAGTCAAATGAAGTAACTTTTTTAAAGCTTAAAAGTGTCTGAAAAGCGATACTGCCGACGGAAAGTGTCTTGGAGTATTATTGACTGATTTTTAAAGATATTATCTAAGATGATGTGAGGTGAGCAATATGTTTACGAACCTTAATTACCTGATACCTGGAAAATGTCCCACTGGCCAAACAAGCAGGTAGGCATGCGATCATAGTACATACTAATACTACTCAATGTTACACATTTTGTTCGTCAGAAAATAAGTGACGTCTGGTGGTCCTGGGATCTTGGACTATTACCAAGACGGACAGAATGACGACAACATTTGAGACACGTTGAATGACCCCAAGCTAGTTGTCTGCGCAGTTCTTTATACTGCTTGTACGAATGGAGAAGTTTAACCGCTTATTAGTAATCTACCCTCACTCTTAACAACAATATATTATATCCATATGCAGTCACAAAACAATCTGCTATATTACTATTTACCATTAATATATTTACTACACTAGCTTACAATAGGTAAAAAAAGTACTTTACAAACGTTTGCCTCGACGAGGTCGATATTTTAGTATATAGTTTTTCATCAGCGATTTTGTATCTTAATGTATTCAATAAATCTTATTGAAATTAAAAATAATTACAAAATTAAACAGCGAAATATTTAAAATAACGCAGTTATAATCGTCTAAACCAGGGGTCGGCAACCTTTTGAGTCGGAAGAGTCAAAAATTACAATTTACTAAATTTCAAAGTTTTTAAAGAGCCACAATTTTTCTCTTGCTTGATTAAAAAAACTAGTCTATTTATTCATAAGAAAATATATATTTATTCATATATAAATAGTGTTAGAGTCTAATTTCTATTATTATCTAATTATTAGATTATATATTGTTTACGCAAAAGCGTTGGTGTCAGGCATCGACGTTAGATGGCGCTCCGCTCGGCTGATACGGGATGACGTTCGTGCGTGTTGAACGTCCGAGCTTACTGAACGGTGGGAGTCGAGAGCGAAAAAATTAGATGTCTTCTTCGCGTCGAAAGAGAAGGCAGTCCGTTTTGTTTGGGAGCTCTTAGATCTAATTTTATGTTAGGCGCGTATAGTAAATATACCACTGGGAATGGTAGCGCGTGTTGAGAGTTTACCCGGGACTTTAGGTTTAACGCAGAATCTGTTTAAGTGGATTCGACTGTATTAGTTACTAGTGCGGTAGTTAATATTCTAGAAATAACGGTGACCTTTGACCCGTACGTTCTGTGTTCATTTTCGCGAGTCAATCGTAACAAAGGAAGAAAGTGACTGCGGAAGGCGACCTTAGCTTGGAGAGGAGCTGAGGGCCGAACTGCTGCAGGGGGAACGGTCAAATAAGGTCAATAACACTACCAGCCACACCCAAATACACATCACTGACCTTTACTTTCTAGCACAATACATCCACACGAGACCTGACCGAATCCTGAGGGACCAGTCGCCTTGAATAGGGGTAAGTAAGCTCTGTTCAATAATTGTAACGCTCCCCCCGGATTGTTTAGTGTAATTAGACTTTTAACACGTGGCGTGAGGACGCCCGACCAGCATCTGCCTGTAGCTTCTTCGTCTATGGGCCGCGAAGGATTCTACTCCTGGGATAGGCAGCTGTTGGCCGTCACATTTGGTAGCAGAACGCGGTGCTGGGATCGATTCCCGGTCGATCCACCGACCATAGTATTTGATAAAAATTAAATAATTTTGGTGGCAGGGAGCGTTGGGTTGATTGATTTAATTTTGTGTCTACAATCACGCCCGTCCGTAATACGTAAAAATATTTTTTTTATTATATACGTAATAATAAAATTCCTTTCTTTGTTAGCTTGCTTTGTTGTTAGTGGGTAAATTTGAAAAGCCACGCCCGGTTCGGGCGCAAGCGGGAGTTTGCGTCATGTAGGTAGATGGTTATTTTTGCGTAATCGGTTAATTATCGTTGCGGATAGTTGTGGTCTATTACTTATCGAAGGGTCGATTTCCAGCAGCTGTTGGCCGTAACATATATATATATATATATATATAAATTGTATCGTCACCTGATACGATGTTGTATACAGCGTTGGAGGATCCTGCGTGGAATCATTCGAGAGTTATGACGCACCAAGTAACGCGAGCCGCTTTTTGCTCTTCACAGAGCGAATGCGGTATCCATCGGGAAAACAACTTTTTTACACCTAATTGTTCATGCAAGATTATTTGTATTTGACTCATGCTAATGTCTAAAGTTGCCTAAATTTCGCGGTATGTCACATGTCGATCTTCTTCAATCAGCTTACGCACAGCATCAACGTTTTCTTGGGTGACTGAAGTTTTTGGACGACCTTGATGTCATCATCACTGAGCTTGACACGTCCTCGTTGAAATTCAGCAAACCAGCGACAAATTGTGGTTTTGGATGGGGCTTCATCACCAAATGCAGAAATCATCCTGTCAACACACTGTTTTTGTGTTAAACCGCTTCGAAAATCATAATAAATCATCGCTCTTGAATTTTCTCGAGTCAATTCCATTTTCTCAACGACTAAACAAGTTTGACAAAACCTTGTGACACGACCGAGAATCTTTTTTTAAATAAATAAATGGTATTCGATTTTTAAAACCAAGGAGTTTTCAATTAAAAAGATTTTAATATGACAGGAACAGTGGAAATATTCCATTCCCGATACTTTTAGTGCAGCGTATGTATGGATCGATTTATATTTTTTTTATCAAATAAATAATATTTGCGTATGAAACCAAAGAGCCGCAGCTTCACATCTAAAGAGCCACATGTGGCTCGCGAGCCGCAGGTTGCCGACACCTGGTCTAAACTGACATTGTATGAAACTATGAACAGTGAAAAACGAACTTTGCGTTCTAGGAATACTAGCAACCAGTTTTAAACAAAGAAGGCTCAAAATGCGTTGTTGCCTCTAAGGAATAAGATAGAATGCTTTGCCACATTAGTGTAAAAATCATACAGTATACAACAGCGCTATGATAAGTACACTACTACAAACTTGAGGTACGTGTGTGCGTGAGCACTGGCGGCTCGTCACGTGGAGAGAAACTGCTTTAAACCGGTTCGGCCAGTGCTGAAACTCAGGATGATGTAAAAAATGTTAAGTGTCTCATTTTATTTTCCAAGGAATAATTCGTGTCAAATGAAACATAAAAAGTGTAAATATGTAATACCTACATAGATTTAAATCTTATCGAGGTTGCCGCAAGAGACACCGCTGATTTTGTAAATAATAAACTTGTTTGATTTATTAAACTCGAATACACTTGCGATCTCCTAATAAATATAAAAGATATTTTAAGGTGATAGTTATCAAATAGAGTTTTTAGAATAAATGCTAACATGCTTCAGGAAAAAATTGATAAGAAATGACAGGCAGAAAGACATTACAAATAGCATGAATAACATTCACGGATTTCAACTGTGTATAAAATCTTTGTTTAAAATTTCAGGAAAAATTAAAATCAGAAGAAGTTAAATTTATATTTACGAGCCGTCTCAATCAAGATTATCTCGAAAATCTCTTTGCCAAAGTCAGACAGTCGGGTGGTAACTTCCAAGAACCACCATATGTACAAGTAAGTATTGCCTTCAGTAAGATGTTTCTAACCAATATCTTAAGGAAACTTCGAAATATTAATTTTAAATACGATTTCGATATGTTACTTATGAAATCAGACGACTGTCGTATTTTTAACACACCATCACCGAAACAAACGATGTTACTGCCCCTGTGTTAACAGTAGGAACAAGTATTTGATTTACCAGAAAAGAATTGTATAGTCTATTTATCGGAATATTTGAATTAAAATGTTACAAAAAAAATATTTGTATGTTCGTATCGAATATCATTGTAAAATAACAGCTTAACGCTGCTGTGTTTCGTATGGTGAGTGTAGAGATCCGGAGACCCTCTTTACTGGAAACGAGGCATTACATCTTAGTCCTCACGGGTGACAGCGCATCTGCATTTTGATTCGTAATCGAGAATAGATGTAGATGTCTATAGGCCGCAGCAAACACTTAGCATCAGGTGGACTGTGTGCTCGTTTGTCATTCTTATTCTATAAAAAAATCAAAAAAGTTCTTTCGAACACCATAAATATGAGAAAATAAAATTGTACGTTAATAGATTTGAACAACCTATAAATATGGGAAATTTTTTTTTCAGCCATTACATGGATTTTAATAAAATAAGGAATTAAATTAGTGTACAATCGGGTTTTTTAATAATATCTCCTGGCAACTTTATCGCGTTTGTTTACTTGAGCAATAATTTCCTTTGTTTCAGAGAGCACGAGGGATCTGTAACAGGAAACATCTGACAGGCGAGCTTCAGCACGTCGAGCAAGTATTGCAAGACAACAAGCTTCGAGTCCCGCGTCACACGTCACAGTGACCGAGTGAAGCCAGCCACAGTCGAGCGTGTGCCTGCTGTACTACCCCATGTTAGAGGAGTCACCGACAAGGTTGGCTACATCTTGAAGCGAGCTTCCATTAAAACATACTTCAAGCCGCCGAAGAAGATTAATAAATTTTTACCATCCGTCAAGCGTCATATCCCTCTACAAGATGCAGGAGTGTACAAGCTGGATTGTGAATGCCGTCTCTCTTACATAGGACAGACAAAAAGATCTATAAAAACCCGCGTGAAAGAACATATAGCTGACTTGAAGCACCGAGGTTACGGGAAGTCTGCTGTATGTGAACACGTTCAAGATCATCCCAGCCATTACATTAGATTTGATAGACCACAAATCCTGGAAATGAACACCGATTCCTACCAAGGATGATTCGCGGGGCTATTGACATTAAAAAACATCCTAATTTCAATAGAGAAGATGGACGGGTGCTGCCATTTGCTTGGGATCCTATAATAAATAAAATTAAATCCAAACCCAAGCATACCACTGCAAGACTTCAAGATACTGTAAGCTCATTCTGCGTAGATCGGTCCAAAAATTAATATTCAAAAACTAAAAGTAGCCGGGCTAACTATGAAATCGGAACGTCAAACACCTCAGTCCCCCCCCCCCCCGTGACCATGGGTCCTGTAAAGCACCCGATACAATCCGTAAACGTGGTAGAGCCATGCTGCAGCTATATTAATAATATAATTGTAGCACGAATGGGTCGGGTCGACCGGGAAAGGACTACGCACTCACAGAATACCAGCGTAAAATAGCAGTATAATGCTGCTATGTTTCGTATGGTGAGTGTAGTGAACCGGAGACCCTTATTACTCGAAACGAGGCATTTCATCTTAATCCTCACGGGTGACAACGCATCTGCATTTTAATTCGCAAACGAAGATAGATAGAGATGTCTATGGGCCACAGCAACCTCTTACCATCAGGTGGACTGTGTGCTCGTTTGTCACCCTTATTCTATAAAAAAATAGTTTTAATTAGTATGCAGTCTTCGCGTAAATATAAGAAATCATTATTGTAAATATTGGTAATGAAATATTAAAACGTGTGCAAGATTGTATATTTGTTATATCATGTGAATGCTTTCCAATAGATTATTTAAAAAAAAAACTTTACAATAGATTTAGAATTTACCATTTAATTAAAAGCCACAACAAATTGTTTAAGAACAAAAGTTATAAAAGTAGAATATTTAGAATATGTAGTTTAAAAAAAATATATCTTACGTATCTATTAAAAAGCTGATAAGCGTTTTGTTTATTTAATTTTATCCTCCTGTGCCAAACCTACCAACAGAATCAAAAATCTTGACAGCTTCTTAGAAGCTTTGCCTCTGTACCTACAGTTTCTTTACTCACGTGGCCTCACAGCTTTTCATAATACACTGTTAATTAAGGGTCCGGCGTTACCAGCAATAAGAAAGTCTTTAATTGTGTCCTGCATGATGTGGTGATGAAATTATTACAAAAAGCCCCCTTGGACTATGTAAACTACTAAACTCCATCTACACAAACACTAAACTACTAAACACAATAACAATAACTGTTTTACTAACAAAAACATTGGAACTAAGCTAATAATTACTTTACGGCTTACTTACTGTTGGGAAAACGCTTAGTTCACAGTCGTTACTAAGTTATAAACAGCGGTTATCCTTAATCAAAAAACCAAAAAAAATCTCCGTTTACTTTTTTAACCATGCTTTTACCTTTTAGGATTTGAACTGATATCGTATGTTATATTATGGTTGTAGCACGAATGGGTCGGCATGACCGGGGAAGGGTTACGCTCTCAAAGTATACTAGCGTAAAATACCAGCTCAATACTGTTGTGTTTCGTATGGTGAATGTAGAAAACATCTGACCCTTTTTACTGGAAACGAGACATATCCCAGGGTTAAAAACGAATCTTCAGCTTTCCTGGTTTGAAGTTGACGATAATTGTAAATGTTTATGAGTGCTCGTTTGTTACTCTTATTCTATTAAAAAAAATTAATTTTAGACACTGAATATTATATTTGAAACTTAACGAGCTGCTCACTAGATTGTTAATACAGATTCCTCCTAAATTGATAGTACTATATTATAGAGAGACCTCCACTGTCGCCCACTTGTAGGTATATACAGAAGGAGGCTGTAGTAATTACACCTGCCTGAACCAATAAAATGAGTGTCGAAGCGTAAATTGCTATTATTGAGGACAGCTAGAGACCCGCCGGCCGGTCAGGAAGATCGCCGTCCTCCCGAAAGAAGATGGGGCTCGCGAGCTACGCCGCGGGGAGTATGTTGAGGACAGCTAGAGACCCGCCGCCCCGTCGCCCCTTCGTACCCCGCTACGCCCCGCGCACCCCGCACACCGGCGCTGATCCCGTGATGTCGGCGACCAATCAGCGCGCGTGCGGCTTCATTATCGTCGCACGGCACTACTCACAGACTGAGACACCTTCTTGTGAGATATAAGAAGGGCGTTTCGGTCTGTGAGCTGTTCATTTCACTTCGGAAGCGGCACTCGAGAAGACTCCAAAGAAGACTCAAGACAGCGAATCAAGACTCCAATTCAAGACCTCCCTCTGTACATAGTGTTAGATATAGTTATTCAGTGCCGAATCATTTGTAAATAGTTAATACAGTATAGTAAAAAGTACCATCTTTTTTTCGAGCAGTCCCCTAGTATAGCTAACCTCAGATCAGTCATTAATCAATCAGTAGCATAAATAAATATACAGTCCACTTTCATCCATTATATTCTTGGTCCATCGCCGCCGTATTCAAGCCAGAAGAAAGAAGCAAGAAGTAAGAAGAAACAAGAAAGAAGATAATTATAGAAGAAAGAACATAATTATAGAAGAGAGAAGATCATTATAGAAGATCTTCAAGGAAGAAAGAAGTTCGTCGACGAAGAGAGAAGATCATCGGTACTAATTTCTTCCCTGTTTCTTGTTACGACTACGTCATATACGTCTATTGTCTGTTTCCAGACAATTTCTTGTTTCTTTAACCGCGTTTACGCGGCCAGGTGGTTGCTCCCTAACGGTGTCAAACTATGACCATCTGGTAACGCCCTTGTGGCGGGACGACATCCAATACGTGCGTCTTTTTGAAGACGATACGTACGTCTTTTTGAAGACGACCGGAAGTCGCAACGTGGGACCATGAGGAAGACACGAAGCCAGAAGACACGGAACGAGGACGAGACGCCGGTAGGAATGCGTATATTCGAAGAAGCACCCGCGTCCCCGTCTGATTATTTCGCGATGGCACAAGCGCCCTCCGCCGCGCCCCAGGCCCCGCTCGCGCCCGCATCTACGACCGCGCCCGCGCCCCCGCCACCGCGCCCCGCTATGTCCGTGTCTACGACCGATCGTTTGGGAGAGGTTAGCACATCCGCGCCGCACACAGAGACACTCGCCGCGATTATTGAAGATCTTCCGTCTACAAAAATTAGTTTGATAGTACGTACCGTCGCACCTGTAACAGACGTTGTACATAGACCCGCGCCCCGCGCCCCGTCGGTCCGCTCCGTTCGTTCAGCCCGGTCGACAGCTACCGCGATAGCTAAGTTAAAACAAATCGAATATAACGCCGCGGAGGAACTAGCTGCAATTAGGAGGAAGCAATTACAACTCGAAGAAGATCTTATTAAAAAGAAATACGCTAGGGACGTCGCGCAACTGCAAGAAGAAACAGATAGGGAAAGTATTAACGAAGACGAGTTAGTTGAAAATAGGGTACGCGTTGATAGGTGGTTAGAGAACGTAGAGACTGTGCGGGGGGAGTCGCCTTACCGCCTGTCTCAGCCCGCGCCCCGCATCGAGATAGAACAGGCCCTGAAGATGCCCAGGGGAGGACGGTAGCGAATGAGGTTCAACCACGTCGCGTAGAAACGATACAGAGGGATAGTGGACTCGCCGTAGAAATGAACCAGGTGGATCGTCGTGTACGGGTTACGTCGCCGTCGCGCGTCCAACGCCGCACTCTATCGCCTACACATAGATCGCCACATCGCCACGCGGATCGTAGATCACCGTCGCCGTATAGGGATGTAGGTGTACATAGATCGCCATCGCCACATCGCCACGCGGATCGTAGATTATCGTCGCCGTGTCATAGGGATGTAGGTGTACATAGGACGCCAGCGCCACAGCGTAGGCTAGAGGGAGATAGGGATAGAGATAGGTCGCTTACTCCGCGAGGGAAAGAGAGGGGTATAGAGCGACTAGCTGAAGCTCTAGAGAATATGATTAGAGTCAGGCCCGCTGCCGCGAAGCAGACGCAGGACTTGCCTATTTTTAACGGTTCGGCCGCGGAATGGTTAGCCTTCAAAGCCGCGATGAAAGAATCCACGCGTTTATATGGATTCACAAATACGGAAAATATAGCAAGGTTAAGAAACTGTCTACGCGGTGAAGCTAGGGAGGTAATATCGGCACTGCTGTTTACCGCGAAGGATCCAGCAGATATTATGCGAACATTAGAGCAGTGTTTCGGCCGCCCGGAAGTAATTATCGATCGAGCGTTAGAGGAACTGAAACGCCTTCCGCGCCCGGGTCAAACCGCTCAGGAATTGAATTCGTTCGCGATCAAGTTACAAAATATAGTATGTATTTTGCAGAACGTCGACGGCAAAGGGTATTTACAAAATCCAATGCTGACTAGGGAAGTAACTAGTAAACTAAGACCTCACTTACGGTCGCGTTGGTGCGATTATGCGGAGCACTACGGAAGTGCAGACGAACCGGACATCGTTACACTGTCTAGGTTCATGATGAGAGAGGCTGACCGTGCGTTGAGTCATGCCTATACGTCCGTAGCGCCGACTAAGGAATCGCCCGTAGGAAGAGAGGCGCCGCCGTCAAAACGAGTTGTATTAACACGCCGCGTAGAGAATAGGGCCCGCGACGTAAAAACGTTCACCGCCCAGGAGGACACCGGTAGTGCCTCTTGTATGTGTTGCGGGGGTGAACACGTGATCGCCAAGTGTATAAAGTTAGCGCAAATGGGTGTGGACGACCGGTGGAATTGGGTAAAGGAAGAAGGGGTGTGTTTTCTGTGTTTAAATAGTAAACACCGACGGTTTAGATGTAAAGCCAAGAAATGCGGCGTCGACGGCTGCAACGCCCCCCACCATGCCCTCCTTCACACCCGAAAGACCCGCGCACCTGAGACATCGGCAAAACCGGATGAGACCGTGCTCGTCGCGTCTAACGTTGGTAGTAATGCGTCCGTATTATTGAAAGTGTGTCCCATTACGTTACGTGGACCACGCGGTAGGGAAATAGATACGTATGCGTTGCTTGACGAAGGCTCGACTATTTCGTTGATCGACGACGACTTAGCGCGCGAGTTAGGAGCGGAAGGACCGGTAAAGCTGAATATTAGAGGCGTAAATAATAGCCAGCGCGTGGCCGATAGCAGGCTAGTTAACATAGGCATACGTGGCAAGACGCGCAGTGAGATGTATAATATAAGTGCGCGGACAATAGCAAATTTAAAGATAGGTTCGCAGTCTGTGAGGTGCTTACGGTTAAAGCACTTACGCGACCTACCGAGTTCGGTTTGTTACGACGACGCGAAGCCGAGATTATTATTAGGCGCCGACAACTGACATTTAATAATCACCCGTAATTTAAGGATAGGACGTCGAAGGCAGCCTATAGCTGCACGTACGTTATTAGGGTGGGTAATACAGGGAACCGTGCCGCGATTCACGTGTAGGGAAGACGGTGAAACCGTATTACACGTCGTAAGCGTTAGCGGACGGTCAGATAGGGACATCCGAACGTTTGCCAGTCAGGACGAGGAGCTAACGGAACTCCTCAAACGGCAGTACGAGATCGATTCCATAGGTATCTCGCTAAAGAGTAGGCCGCGACGAGAAGAGGAGCGCGCTGTCGACATATTCCAGCGCACCGTCAAGAAGGTCGGCGAGCAATACCAAGTTGGACTGCCATGGAAGGACGACAACGTGCGGATGCCACCCAGCTACGAGATGGCCGCTCGAAGACTGCGGACGATCGAGAGAAAAATGGACAAGTCGCCGGAGTTTCGAGACGCCTACACAGCCCAGATAGACAACCTCCTGGCAAAAGGATACGCAAGGGAAGCCGAGGGGACAGAGAGAGAGGACCCCAAGAGCTGGTGCCTGCCTCACTTCGCCGTACGGAATCCGAACAAGCCGGGGAAGACAAGAGTGGTTTTCGACGCGGCAGCGCGAGCGTCCGGTAGATGTTAACGATTATTTACTCGACGGCCCCGACTTGTTACGAAACCTACCGGGCATACTGTTTAGATTTAGGGAGAACGAAATAGCCGTGTCCGCGGATATTAGGGAGATGTTTTTACGTGTGAAGATCGACCGTTGCGACCAACCCGCGCAATTGTTTCTGTGGCGGGGTAACGAGCGATCCAGCCCACCGCGGGAGTACGTTATGACATCGATGATTTTCGGTGCGAGGAGCTCGCCGTTTCTCGCACATAGTGTTAGGGATCATAACGCGCGCGCATACGCAGAAACACATCCGTTGGCGCTTAACGCTATCGTACGTAGTCACTATATGGACGACTACTTAGACAGTTATGCTACGGTAAAAGAGGCGGTAAATACGGCAAGGCAGGTTATGGAAGTACACCAGAAGGCCGGTTTCACCTTGGCAGGCTGGAATTCGAACCACACAGCCCTATTGGAAGACAAGCCGGAGGAACTACTAGCGAGCAAGCCTAAAGAAGTAGGCTTAAGGCAAGACAGCCCAGGCAGGACACCAGGGTTGTTATGGATGGCCGACGAAGACGCCCTGACGTTCAACACTTCTATGAATAGGGTGCCACAGGAAGTAAAGGCGCTACAGCGACCACCGACTAAGAGGGAAGCATTGAGCGCAGTCATGTCGGTGTTTGACCCGCTCGGACTGCTTAGCTACCACACCATCACCGCCAAGATCCTGCTGCAAGACCTATGGCGAATGAAGAAGGTCGGATGGGACGACGAACTACCCGAGGAGGCAGCTGATGAATTTCAGAGGTGGCTGCGAGTCGTCGAGGAAGTGTCACGACTGCGACTGCCTAGGTGCTATGCTCCTACGTGGGGAGTGGTAGAGCGTCAGCTTCACGTATTCAACGACGCAAGCGAACGTGCGTACGCATCCGCGGCGTACCGCATACCGCGACGGAACAATTAGGGTACGGTTAGTGGCGGCCAAGGCGAAAGTTGCCCCTATAAAGGCACAAAGTATACCGCGTTTAGAGTTGCAGGCGAACTTGATAGGCGCGCGACTCGCGGAATTCGTGCAAGGCGAGCACAGAGTGGTAGCCGATAGGGTAGTGTATTGGACAGACTCCACTACGACGCTCCACTGGATACAGAACGACACGGCGCGTTACACTCCATACGTGGCTCATAGGTTAGGGGAGATAGCAGAGAAGACATCAACCGAGCAATGGAGGTGGATACCGACCGCAGACAACATCGCGGATCAAGCGACGCGTGTGAGTTATATAAATAAAGAAGAGAACGACAGATGGTTCACGGGACCGGCATTCCTGTACGAGGACGAAGACAGATGGCCTCTTCGTCAGGAAGAGAGGGCAGGCGATGATGATGAGGAGCTGGAGGAAGTCGTGGCGTACCAGAGCGACACCAAGGACGCTCCACACCTGCCGGACATAGAGAGATTCTCTTCCTACGAGAGATTAATAAGGGCCACTGCACGGATACTACATTTCGTCGATGCCATAAGAGGAAGGGCGCACGGACTGACGTTGCAGCACATCCAGAGAGCAGAGCGGATGTGGATAGAACGCAGTCAGCAAGAAAGCTTCACTGAAGACATCAGTCGACTGCATCGAGGAAAGAACCTGGCAACCGGCAGCGCGTTGAGGAAGCTCGACCCCATATTGGAAGATGGCATATTACCAGCTAGAGGACGAATCGACGCAGCCGATGTGGACAGCCAAATGAAGAGGCCCATCATACTGAACGGACGCCACCAATTTGTAAAGCTGCTTGTGGAAAAGGCGCATCAGGAAGCAAGTCACGCCAACAGGGAGCGGGTAGTAAACGACCTACGCAACGAGATATCATATCCTTCGATTACGACCAACCGTAAGAGAAGCGGAGCGGAGATGTCTGCGGTGCAGGGTACGCAAGGCGACACCACGGCCAGCGGTTATCGGAGATCTACCACCTGAACGGTTAGGGGCATTCGCGCGACCATTCACCTACACCGGAATCGACTATTTCGGGCCTATAACGGTTACGATAGGACGTAGGCATGAAAAACGGTGAGTGGCGTTATTCACCTGTTTAACGACGCGCGCGGTGCATTTAGAGATAGTTTATTCCCTAACGACGGATTCGGCGATATCGGCATTGCGGCGCATGGCGGCTAGGCGTGGGTGGCCACGGGTCATCTACTGTGACAACGGAACAAATTTCCATGGGGCGGATACCGAACTACGACGGGCAATGGAGGAGTGGGCACCCCTGCTGAAGGACTACGCGTTGACTCGGCGGACAGACTGGAAGTTCATCGCGCCAGGCGCGCCGAACCAGGGAGGCGCATGGGAGCGTCTCGTGCGCTCAGTGAAACCGCGCTCGAAGCCACTCTACACCAGAAGAGCCCGCGGGAGGAGACGTTGCTGACGCTCTTCACAGAAGCAGAGAACACGGTGAACTCTCGACCGTTGACGCACGTACCGGTCGACATCGACGAGGAAGAGGCGCTGACACCCAACCACTTCCTGCTGCTGGGACCATCGAGCCTTCCAGTAATCGCGCCGTGCACGCCTAGTGATCGTCGGGCGTGGAGAGAGCAAGGACTTGCCGACGAGTACTGGAAGCACTGGATGAAGGAGTACCTGCCGACGCTAGTTGCGCGCGGGGACTCGCGGGATGTGCAGCAGCGACAGCTACAAGAAGGGGACCTCGTCGTGGTGGCAGACGGTAGCCTGCCAAGGAACGTGTGGCCGCGGGGAATTGTAACACGGACCTTTCCCGGACCAGACGGCGTGGTGCGCAACGTGGAGGTGCGGACCAGGGGCGGATTGCTGCGGCGGCCGGTCAGGAAGATCGCCGTCCTCCCGAAAGAAGATGGGGCTCGCGAGCTACGCCGCGGGGAGTATGTTGAGGACAGCTAGAGACCCGCCGCCCCGTCGCCCCTTCGTACCCCGCTACGCCACGCGCACCCCGCACACCGGCGCTGATCCCGTGTTGTCGGCGACCAATCAGCGCGCGTGCGGCTTCATTATCGTCGCACGGCACTACTCACAGACTGAGACACCTTCTTGTGAGATATAAGAAGGGCGTTTCGGTCTGTGAGCTGTTCATTTCACTTCGGAAGCGGTACTCGAGAAGACTCCAAAGAAGACTCAAGACAGCGAATCAAGACTCCAATTCAAGACCTCCCTCTGTACATAGTGTTAGATATAGTTATTCAGTGCCGAATCATTTGTAAATAGTTAATGCAGTATAGTAAAAAGTACCATCTTTTCTTCGAGCAGTCCCCTAGTATAGCTAACCTC
Source organism: Parnassius glacialis (assembly GCA_033319125.1). NCBI lineage: Eukaryota > Metazoa > Arthropoda > Insecta > Lepidoptera > Papilionidae > Parnassius > Parnassius glacialis. The sequence goes on from JAVANC010000004.1 coordinate 42,496,255, forward strand.
AGATCAGTCATTAATCAATCAGTAGCATAAATAAATATACAGTCCACTTTCATCCATTATAGCTATCTTGCAAATTTTATGTATTGTGTATTCTTGTAATTGTATGTATATGTGTTCTAAAATATTGTATTAAAACTATATCCGAACACGCAACTCGATCACTACTTATTATCTTATTTAAATAAAATAAAGTAAACATTTTCACGTTATTTATATAGAATACTATGGTACATACTGTATGGTTTTTTCGCTGTCCTTTGTATCGTTTTTATTTACGGTATTTTCGTAACTCTTCTGTTACAAATAAAATATTTGGTTTTATTTTCGCTTTTATAACATTCCGTGGTGATCGACGCTGGTATTATAATAATTTAATATTTTTATTTTAGTGAAATATAGTACGTCGAATACAATAAAATTTATCCCATTTTACGGTTGCGATATCATGCCTGCCTATATTGAAATTCTTGAGAAAGCCAAAACAAGGTTCGCAATATTAAAAATAGTTTTTCAATCTCTATTGATTTATGTATAAAAACTACGGATTTTATAGTTGTTAACTTGTATCCTCATATAGAAACAAAAGCGTAACAGCGCTAATAATGTTTTTTAATTGTCGTAAAACCCTCGTTCCGCATTTAATTCATCATCATCGTCATTACAGGCCCTCACAAGTCCACTGCTGAACATAGGCCTCCCCCAAGGAATGCCACAAAGCACGGTCCTGAGCCACTTGCATCTATCGACTTTCTGTATGTCTTACCGTGTAGTCATTCCATCTAGTGGGGGGCTACCCCACACTTCGTCAACCGGTACGAGGCTGCCAGTCGACAATCTTTCTTCCCCTTCGGTTGTCGGCTCTGCGAGCTACACGAGTATGGCTGACCCATTGCCACTTCATACGGCATTGAGCTTCTTTATACGGCCAGCGGTGAAGGACCACGTCTCAGATCTATAAGTCATCACTGGCAACACGCACTGGTTGTACAATCTCGTTTTCAAGTTTTGTAGTAGTACAAATCGAAGGTGAGTGATGTACTCGCTATTTATATTAATACCGTATTCTTTCCAGTCCAGTAGCTCGAAAACGTCTAGCATCGCCCAAATTTAGACGGAATCATAGGCTTTCTCATAGTCCACATACGCAAGACAAAGTAGTAGATTGTACTCTTCCATCTATGTTATTTCTGGTACTAAAGCCTTTTCGGAAACCGGTATTTAATTAATTTAAGCCAAACTAAATAACTAGGAAAGTCACATAATTTTATTTCATTGACCGGATAAAGACAAAATAATTTTTACCAACCTTAGAAACAAATATATCATTTGTGGACCCGCAGTCATCATTTTTTTTATAAACTTGTGATAATTTTTAATTAAATTATTCCAATCGTACTTTTTTCCAGTCAAAGTTTTAGTGGAAGTCTTAAAGTATTTTGTAGAAAAAAAAATTAATATAGCTAAATATTGGTACGATTTAAAAATAGCTACTTTTCAAATTGCTCCCTCATTCCACACTTCACCTCCACTTCGTCTCCAGACATATTATATCGTGTGCTAACTATTTGACGGATGGTATGTAAGAAGGTGTAGTGTTCTTACCTTTTAGTAAAAGATTCCTACTAAATAATAGAAGACTTTGAATGTATATTGACAACTTATTAACTAAAATAATCACATTATATTAATTCTGTGCAAATACAGCCGGTAGGCTGACTACATGACATTTCGTTGAAATTTTTCTCGAGTGTATTTTGTTTATTTTTCATATAAGTAAATAGGATTATTAGAAAATATTTTGTTATACCCCCATAGATACAATTTCGAATACGCTTTACAAAAACATACGCTTAAAGAGCATTCTTTGGGAATGGATATTAAATAAAACATTTGTGCAGTTCGCACGCGGTTGAAGTGAAACCTTCAGAAAATTAAACTTCAAGAAAATAAGACAAATGCAGAATATCTCAAGAGTAGGATAGTTGTAAGATTTATGCATAGACTTAGAACGTATATTCTAAGTCTATGGGTTTATGTAACTAACACATAAATAAATTTATAATAAACACTGTACTACACTATATTCTATCTCATTCTATCACAGGCTAAATCCTATAGATGTATGGACATGTTTATCTCTTTTTAGAGTAGCTTTTTCGTTTCATCGAGTTCCAAATCACAACGATTATAAAATAAATCAAATATACCCGACTTCAAAAAAGACTGTAACCCTGAAAGTAATGCACTAAAAAGACCGAAAGAAGATTGAAAATAGAAAACAAAATTAAAATACACTATAGACAAAGTAAACTACTTCGGTTTAACCGACTATACGAGTATCATGAGCTGAAAACCTTAGTAAATTACCCGCATTAAGTTTAGTGCTACTAAACTTAATGCGGGACCCATTATATTTCATTCGGTTTATATATTGCAATTGGGTGCCTTCCATTTGTAAATTTTCAAACATATGTATACAAGATACGCGAGAAAAATTTACTCTTCCTTTGCAGTCGGATAATAAAGAAGTTTTCGATTAAAAAATCTTTCACGGCAAATGATTTATTTAATATGATCATTTTGAGTGGCATAAAATATACGATAAAAGTTTTATAGCAAATAAATGATGCAATCCTTATTTTTAGACATAATATAAGTGTAATAAACCAAAAGAATATTTTCTTTCGAGTAAGATTGCTTCGTAATAGCACCATCGACTTCATTCTAATAGTCGTTTTTTTATTAATAGAAGAGGGGTTTTGTCTCTGATGCGATTATGATGGCCTGGTAGTTAACCTCTTAAATAAAATACTAACAAATAAACTTGTCGGAAGCTTATCTCAAAATCCACTGTGTTGGAAATACACCAGGAGAGGTTAATTATTAAAAAATAAAAGTAAGAGAGGGGATAATCAACATACTCTCTTGCTTACGCAATCAATCATTATCAGTAATAAGACGTATAACGCACTATACATTCAGTAAAGAGCAATTATAGTTCTACCACTCTGTAACACGTTCGCGCCAAAATCACACACCAGTGTAACGTGAGTACGTAATTACATGATAACACCAAAGTATGCAAACACCATAGATGTCAATGTAACACAGAACAGCCTCAGAGCTACATCATCCTTCTCGCCTGCTTCAGAAGGTCCACAACAACGGATAGGACCACGATATTATCTTAGCACTACTACTACGTAGAATGACTGTGGCTCTTCGTAGGAGATGTTTATTGTCATTACGATAGTCGTAGTGCACTGGCGTAAAAAAGCAAGCGTAAAAAATTAACTGATCATTAATTTCTTTAAAACTTTAATTGAACTTTAATTCTTTTTACTTTTCATTTCAATAGGTATGAAAAGGACTGAAAACGTATTTGAATTAGTGAAACTGAATGAAGCGTTCCCTTGTCTATATAATCATTCATTAAAGTGAATATTCAAGGTAAGATGTAACGGATAAAGCTTGGGTAGGAATATCGTCATCAATATCGCTTTCTACTTCTTACATAATCAAACAATAAAAAATCCTCTTCGTCTAAAGATAAAGTAAGATAATCTATCAATTCACCCAACACATCTGGTACCGTTGACGCCATAATTTCAACTGAGATCTTAAAAAATGATACGTTTACTCGACGATTCGTTTGTAGAACACTGCAGGTCTCGTACGCGTTGCGTCGTAACGATACGCTTACGATACGACTACGATTACGACTCGTGTGCGAAGACCCGGCGCCATGCGTGAGAGATTCCGTCTAAGCCCCTTCGCACATGGCGTCGTATCGTAAGCGTATCGTAATACGCGCATAGAACGAGAGCAATACGAGTGTGTACATGTTCAAACAAGTCCGCACACGAAGCGGTGCTGCAGCGAATCGAAGGAGATATTTATTGTCATTACTATAGTCGTAGTCCACTGGCGTAGAAAAGCAAGCGTAAAAAATTAACTGTTCATTACTTTCATTAAAACTTTAAGCTGCTATTTTACGCTGGTATTTTGTGAGAGCGTGGTTCTTCCCCGGTCGAGCCGACCCATTCGTGCTACAACTATACTACTAATATAGCTGCAGCATGGCTCTACCACGTAAATTCAATTACTTTTCACGAATTCAATTACTTTTTCAGTAATTGAATTCGTGAAATTTATACCTATTGAAATGAAAAGTCGTAAGAAGTTAAAAAAAATTAAAATTCAGTTAAAATTTTAAAGAAATTAATGAACAGTTAATTTTTTACGCTAGCTTTTCTACGCCAGTTCACTACGACTATCGTAGTGACAATAAACATCTCCTACAATTCGCTACAGCACCGTTTCGTATGCGGACTTGTTTGAACATGTAAGCGCTCGTATTGCTCTCGTCCTACGCGCGTATTACGATACGACGCCGAGTGGGATTTTCTCGATATACCCTCAATTCCATGTCGCCACCATCGATATGATGCTTCGCTAGAGTGACTCAACCTCTTGCTCACTCTCAATCCAACCCGTATTTTATACACACGTTGACAAACTTATTAATTTCCTAATCTTTTATTTACAAACAAATAAAGTTTTTTGGCATCATTTGATAACGAGTCTGATAAAATATTATTCACACTACTAATTAAGGACAAATGTTAGATTACATTTTTATATTTCTTTTAAGTTTTGGGCACAGTCTAACAAAATTTTTTTAAACATCATCCATAACGTTACAAGGTGAACAATTTGGTAAGTTAGTTTTCAAAGCCAACAACGAACAAAAATCGATTTAATGTTAACATAAACACGAATAATTTAAATGAAATCGATAAGCTATGAAAGTGTGGTTAATTTTTTTAATAAGTTTTTTAATTTTTTAACTGTTTATTTTAACATTAAAAATCATACTAACCCTCTTTAAATCAGCACACAAAGAGAAGACCGTAATAATAGTAAACATTTGTTTTAAATATTATATAGTTCGGCTGTTCAGAGAATGCGTTCCTGACACGTTGCGATTGAACTGACGACGTAACTTTGTAATGGCGTTGCAGTTACGATATAAATATTTTTGCTGGTAGATTACCGTTTTAACAATTGATGAGCATTAAAACAACATTATTATATCAGTAATCAATGAATGTTATAATTTTGTGCCAAACTGAGTGTCAAATAACTTGGTAAACAATATTTTTCTAAATCTATACTGCGCTATTACAAGGTTATGTCAGCGCTTTATATTTGTAGTGTTGTGCTAACAATAACAGGCAATAACAGTATCGTAATCTGTTCTTATACAGTTGTACTTTATAAAATAATACGTTTTGTTTTTCTTTTTAAGAATTTGAAAATAATGGACTATAAGATAACTTTTATTAAATATAAAAATAAAAGTACGACCAAACCGAACGCGCGAAAGAAAGTAGCAGTTTTATATTTAGGTTGAAAATGGTAACCCCAAATGGCGTTATGGGCCGCCATTTTGTGACGCTAAAACAGTCGTCTGTTGTCGTTTCGTGCGCATAGACCACGTTCTTCAAGTGTTTTCGATCTGTTTTTATTTGATTACCCGGCTTTCGTTTAATGGACTGTTTCTGTTTTGTATTGCGTTTTGTATTGCGTTCTTTTTACTTTTGGTGCATAATAATGCCTAAACGTGGACAAACATTAAAAAGTGGAGCCCGTGAGTTAATCATCAAGCTGCAAGATTACTTTGAGCGGGAGCGACAAAATGGCGTACTCCTGTTACCTGTCGAACAAGTACAAGAACGCGTCTTTCAGGCGCTTGGAGTTAGCAAACGAACGATAACAAATATTAATAAAGAAAAGTTCGGCTCTACTGGCACGGAAGATAATATTTTACGTACTTCGAAGAAGAAACGTAGAACTAAACCCGTGACAAATATTGACACCTTTGACGCCGATGCAATCAGAAATCATATTTATGGTTACTATTCCAGAAATGAATATCTCAACAGGAAGAAGCTTTTGGCATCGTTAAGAGAAGCTGGACTGTTTAGCGGGGGTAAAACTGCTTTAACCAAAATCTTAAAAGATGTTGGTTTTTTGTATAAAAAAACAGACAAAAGAAAAATTTTATTAGAACGATACGACATAATTTTAAAACGGATAAGTTTTTTGAGCGAAGCAAAAAATATTGATAACTGGGATAATGTCGTGTTCATTGAAGAGACATGACTAAACGCCAATCATACGGTTTCCCGTTCTTCGACGTATGATACACAAGCGTCGACATCGAAAGTACCAATGGGTAAGGGGGCCCGTCTGATAACATGCCACGTAGGTTCTGCAAAATACGGCTTTGTCGAGAACGCGTTACTGGCATTTCAATCAAAAACCACAAATGACTACCACGAGGAAATGAATGCCACTACATTTAAAGAGTGGTTCCAGAACGTGCTTTTGCCCAGCCTACCAGAGCCTTCTGTAATATTCATGGATAATGCCTCCTATCACTCGGTTCAAATAGAGAAACCATCTACCCAAGCTAATAAAAAAGAAGAAATGGTGGCTTGGTTACAAGCAAAAAGCATAGACGCAAATATGCAGATGCTAAAACCAGAACTAATTAAATTAGTTAAAGAAAATAAAGCGGCAAATGTGCGATACGAAATCGATGAACTGGCTCTGGAGTACGGTCATCGCGTTCTAAGAATTCCACCGTATCATTGCCAATATAACGCGATTGAGCTAATCTGGGCTCAAATAAAAGGTTACGCCGCCTTCCACAATACTTCCCCGCCATTCAGAACAAAAAGATGATGACCCTATTAAAAGAAGCCTGCGGGGAAGTCACAAGAGATGACTGGGCAAAGGTTGTTGAGAAGACTAAAAACCTGATTGTGGAACATTTTTACCGAGATATCAGGATTGATTCTGTTATTGATAATAATATAATTATACATGTAGGCGAAGATGATGATGAAGTCACCACCTCCTCAAGCGAATCAGAGTTTGATTAATATTCTCTACGCACATTCAATTCAATGTACTTTATTGCATAGAAATACAGATTGTAACTTTGTAACAAAGAATAAATAAAACAATTTTATTATATTAATATTACCTTTTTTTGGTTTCCACTTAAATTACTAAAATATAAATTTTAAATGATTCCGCCAATTTAAAACGAAAATAATCTTAAAAATAACGCGGCGGTTCATTTTGGAGGAACGGTAACGAACTCAGTGTTATGTTGTGCCCATCACTAGTCGTGACTAACTGATAGGTGTCAGGAACGCATTCTCTGAACGGCCGAACTATAGCAATGCTATTAATATTACTAAAATTCCTTTAAATCTATATTGGTAAGCTTAAAAATTAAAAATGCTTGTGTTTGGAGTGGTTTATAGTCGAATGGCGGATTTGAACCCACAACCTTTTGAGTTCGCGGTCCGCACCATGCCATTAGGCTACTGTTGCTTAGTACAGCGTATTCTATCTCATTCTCTGGAAGGCTAAAACCTATACATGTATACGTTTCACTCTTTTTAGTGTCGATTTTTCGTTTCATCCAGTTTCAGATCACAACGATGCTAAAGAAATTTTCTCTTCAAAATTCTATCGGATTTCGAGAATCACCAGCGTGGTCCTCTGTGCATACGTACACAAACATATTGCAAGACGTTTTTAACCCCCACTTGAACTAATAAAATAGGAAACTACCTTCATTCTAATTTATTAATCTATTATGAGTATCATCTCATCGCTGTCATTTTTAATTATACAAGGAAACAAAATGTTTTATTATATTTTAATGTATATATTTATTTATTTATTCATTTCATTTAAATAATATTTTATATTGGCTCAATTCTAAGTAGTTATACTACAAAAATACAATTAAACAGTTACAGTTTAAAGTAATGTATGACTTTTATAATTATAACAATACTAATTTTAGTAAATACATTGTCTAGTACATGTTAGAACCATTTTCTTTTAAGTTTATTTTATAGATTTAGGGACTTTCAAATGACCACGCGTTTATATAGGTAATCATCAATTGTTTAATGGGTACGTGTTTCTTCTTATTAAAATATTTCGACACTCTTTATAAATTTATACATTGAAAAGGTAACTAATTATTTAATAAAACAAGAATTTTACATCAATATATTGATGTAAAATTCTTTTTTCTAAACGATTGTGTTGTCAATTTATTTCTATTTTTAGTGTTCAAGTTATGAATGTCACTTTGTTTACTATGTAAAATTATATTATGCATGAAAAATAATATACATATTGCAATATGATATGTATTATGATGCAACAATAAATGTGCCGATCACTTTAAATCGTTCCTTATCGATTTAAAAAGAAGATAAAAATATTGTCTTTCTGAGCACGGGGCCTTTCCTTCGTAGGAAGGATTTGCCTTACGCGGATTGTTTATCGCAAATCCAGACTATTCGCACATTTGATGCTGCTCTCCGTCACCGGTTTCGGTATCTTACATATTATGACGTAAACACATTATAATGCAATTATGAATTCTCTTAGCCGCGGCGCCCACCTATGCTACATGATTTCTTAGCGGGTTTTCTCTATTGGTACTATGCATGTGACGGTACATACTGGTACATACCATAGAAAACAGATGTCTTATTCCGTGTTCTGTGGTACATACTATATACATATTATTTCGATGCATAATATGTGGATACGTGTTGTGAAGTTGTTGCGATATCTTGATTGTTGATTCTCCACAATATAAAAAAAAACTATTGATAAATCCAATTGTGCATGCACTAAGCGCATAAAAAAAATTGCGTATAACATGATTATACGGAATTTTTTAATGTAGTTTAAATAAGTTAAGTAAGTTTTCACTAATAACCTTATTATACTTCCAATTTTCCAATGACTTTTTGTCAAACTTCAATTTAAAAAACTTTGGATAATCCAAAAGTGCACGACTCCTAATGCTCATAATAGGTCCTTACATATAAAGTTAGCGTTTTGTCGTACTGACCACTTTGATATGAAATTTATAAATTTGAATTTGTAATTCTTAACCAAAGAGGAGATCTTTGGTTAAGAATTACAAATTCAAATTTATAAATTCATTTAGCTGGTACATTTGAGTTTTGTAAACAGTCAATCATTTGTTTTTTTCCTCGTTATTTTTTTCATTGGCGTCGCTTATTACTGCACAATGGAAAACATGAAATATCGGTATATTTATGAGTACGAGTGCTGCCGTGGCACCAGTGCTGCAGAAACAGCTCGAAGGATTAATGATGTGTACGGCGCTGATGTCGCAAAAGAAAGCACGGTACGTTTTTGGTTTCAACGTTTTCGTTCTGGAAATTTCGACCTTCAGAACCAACCCCGTGGACAGCCGGAGACCAAAGTGTAAAATGAAGAATTAAAAGGTATTGTGGAAGGCAATCAATCACAAAACACTTCAAAGAAAGCTGCCGGCATCAAGGTAAGTGATAAAACTGTATCAATCCACTTGAAGCAAATCGGGAAAGTAAAAAAAACTTGAAAGATGGGTACCTCATGAATTGAGTGAATCGAACTTGCAAACACGCGTCTACTGCAGTGTTACTTTGCTCAACTAATACAATAATGAAGGGATTTTAAATCGAATCATTACTTTTGATGAAAAGTGAATACTGTACGATAATCGAAAGCATTCGTCGCAATGGCTGAACCCTGGTGACCCAGCCAAAACCTGCCCTAAACGAAAATTGACTCAGAAATAGTTACTTGTGAGTGTTTGGTGGACTTGCGCCGGTGACATTCACTACAGCTTTCTAAAATCTGGCCAAACGATTACAGCAGATATTTATTGTCAGCAACTGCAAACCAGAAGGAAGAACTAGCTGCTGAACAACCGAGATTGGTCAATCGCTCTAGGCCACTGCTGCTTCACGACAACGCAAGACCACACACTGCACAACAAACAACCACTAAGTTAGATGAGCTACAATTGAAATGTCTGCGACATCCACCGTACTCCCCGGAACTTGCTCCAACAGATTATCATTTTTTCCGGAATTTGGACAAATTCTTACAAGGAAAAAAATTCAACTCCGATGCGGCAGTCCAAACTGCTTTCAAAGAGTTTATTGATTCTCGCCCCCATGGGTTTTTTAGTAAACGGATCAATAAACTACCTATGAGATGGCAAAAGTGCATAGATAACAACGGCGCATACTTTGATTAATTTCATATGTAAGGACCTAATATGATCATCATATCACCATTCAGATCACTTCATAAAGTCCAAGACGTAATTAATAATAAATCCTTATTACTTTTAGTACGTACTACTATTATTTATTGTGTTTTTAAAATATTGTGACAAGAATCTCTGATTATTATAAAAATCAAGTATGTATGAAATTTGGTTTTTCGAATGTTTCGTATTTATACAGCGATCATTTTGAGCCGCTGCAAACAACTGATATAATATCGACTCACGACAGTGGTTGACGCCGAAGCGAGTGAGTGAAGCACAGGCAGTCTATTTAGTAAAATAAATTAATACATGACTGCCAAAACAACGAAAATTTCAACATTTCGCAGCCGAAAATTATTTATTATAACTAAACAAAACAAAATTTAGCTGCCATTTACATTCCATGGCTTTCCACATGATAGACGAAGAGATTAAAAAATGGATTGAGTTATACAATTGATATTTTCAAAAGTTATCGTGTGTACCACTCCATGCGGACTTTTTTATGTAAAAATAGCAATTAATCGATTTAAAAAAAATATTAATAAGTTCAACAATCATTTATCTTTCTGACATTGTGCTTTTTATATAATTTATATGTTTAATATGATTGTTAGATACGATTTTATGCGACAAAAATCTTGATTTTTAGGCGCTAGTAGAACATACCTACGCGTTTTGCGCTTAAGGCATGCAATATACAAAATTTGACCTGCTCAAAGTCCAAAAACTTTATAAAACTAAGTTTGTATAAAAAGGGTTAAGAAATGTATGGATGATTATAATCCTTGGGAATGACGTGATCGCTACCAAGTTACTTCTAGTTTGTTTTGTGTTGTTAATTATATTACATAGGTACATGATTTGAAGCTGTTGTTTTTTTTAAAATTTCCGCTGGGTTTCTTGCTGTTTCTGCCCAGGACAGAGGTTTTTTCCGAACCAGTGATATGTAAATTAAACAAAAGAGTGGCTTTCAATAAGTATTACTTATAACCTATATTGAATAAAAAAAGTTTCTGTTTCCGTTTCTGTTTCTATATTATGGATATAGTAGAATATCATGGGCGGACATCGGTGCATCCATTGATAGTGTATATATAATGTATATGAAGTCATAGGCACGCATCTGAATATTTGCACGTCCGAGAAATTGCGTGTATATTCCAAACGGGCCGGAGCATGGCTTATATCCGATGCGGATCAGTGGACGTTCTTGTTTTCGTTTGTTATTTTGTTTGATACGGTCCGTCCGATACTATAGATATCCGATTTGAAGTGAGCCTATTGACGCGTACCTTTAATTACTGTCTTATATATTCAATCAACGTGGTTCTGAATAAAAAAATCCACTCAACCTTTGTTACTAAAAGATACTAAAAATAAGGTAATATTCACTTGTTTCTCCTACAAAAATTCTGATTACTGTAACTGTGCAATTTACAACTATTTCTATTTATCTATGTCAATTGGTACAAGCTTTAATGACTAAAATGTACCGATAGCAAGTCTTTAACTTTCCTTTGAGAATGATAAACACTCTGGAGTTACAGGGATAATTCAAATATTATACCATAAAATATCACTTAAATTAGTGCTTTATTCTAAATTTTAAACACCTACATACTTAATCATTAAATTAATTCAGTGAGCAAATCTTCCATATAACTGTAATTAATATTTGCTTTGTATCGTTAATTTTCACCCTCACACTTCCAAACATTCTCGGAGTGTGTATTCCGCAAATTTCGGTTGATAGCTAATCCGAATTTGCCGTTTCATATCTACATATAGAATAAGTTAATGAAACATGTATATACATGTATTACAATGCAATGTACAATATTAATTTTCCAACTCAGTATATTATGAAATTGTTTATAAGCAAATATCTACTATATCACTCTGTCGTTTGACTTCTTTTTTGACAAGGGTTTCATTTGGGTTTTCCACAAATCTGGGTAGACCACCCACTTACTTATTTGTATTTCTGCCGTCGAGTAGCAGTTCCTACACTGCTATGTTTGGGCTAAGGGGAATATAGAGCCAGTATAATGACAGTCTGTGAGGCATTCCATCTTACTCCTCAGAGCTGACAACGCATCTGTAGCCTGCTTTGTTTGAAGTTGCTTACAGGTATCCATGGAGTTCAGTAGTCACTTATCACTTTTTATAGGATATGGTGACAAACCAGCACACAGTCCACCGGATGGTAAGTAGTTGCTGTGACTCAAAGATATCCACATCTATCCTCAATAAAGAATCAAATTGCAGATACATTGTCACCCGTGAGGACTAATATATAATGTCTCCGTTTCTCTACACTCAGCATATGAAATACAGCAGCGTTAAGCTGCTATTTTACGCTGGTATTTTGTGAGAGAGTGGTCCTTCCCCGGTCGAGCCGACCCATTCGTGCTACAACTGTACTACTAATATAACTGCAGCATGGATCACGTATCGTCTGGTGGAATAATAATTAAAATATTATTTTACTTAAAACACGGTATAAAGAAATCACAGGACAGAATTTGCACATGTTATGGTTGTTAAAAGAAGCATGAAATTTTTACCAGTAATATATTTTATGTACAACGGGAGTGCTGCAATTACATCGAAATATGTCAAGATTAAAAAGTGCGATAAACTTGTTTTTTTTTTCGCTTAATTAATATAACATAATAAATTATTGACAATTATAATTATTGTTCTGCTCAATAAATGATATGGTTCGCGATGAGTAGCTAAACTACAGGATCGTGTGTCTCTATGAAAAAGTGTAAAACAAAAATGTGAAAGTACTTATAAGTTATAAAAGTCTGCAATGAGAAAAGATGCAGCTATAAAAACCTAACGAATAACAAAACAAACATTACCTAAAACCACGACACAGTGTACAATAATATTAGCAGAGCTGTACTTTGGTAGTAATTTCATTTGATAGCAATTTAGTAACAGTTTCTTTCAAAATATATATTTTATGATGTGTAAATATAATTATAAGTTCCTTTACTTTTTGTAGTAGACCCATGATGTAGCTATGTTAGTAGTATATTTGTAGCACGAAATGGTCGGTTCTACCGGGGAAGGACCACTCTCTCACAGAATACCAGCGTAAAATAGCAGCTCAACGCTGTTGTGTTTCGTTTGGGGAGTACAGAGAACTGGAGACCCTTTTACTGGAAACGAGACATTCCATTTTAGTTCTCACGGGTGACTCATCTGCATTTAAATTCATAAACGAATTTACATGTCGATGTCTATGGGCCACAGTAACTATCATCAGGTGGACTGTGTGCTCGTTTGTCACCCTTATCCTATAAAAAAGTATATATAAAAATGAGGATATCCGCTGCAGAACCAGAGTAACCGACATAGCGCAACGGTGTTGTTGAAGTGATTATAATACCGCCATATAGCTCAAAGAACCGACAACCGATGAGGAAGAAAGGTTAGCACAAAGCAGTCCCGTACCAGTAAACGAAGGCCCCACACTAGATGAACTGACGACCTGGTAAAATATGCAGTAGTCGATGGATGCAGGTGGCACAGGATAGATATTTGTGGCGTTCCTTGGACGAGGCCTGTCTTAGAGGAGGACGAGGGCTGTAATGATGACGATGATGATTTAAATTAATAAACAGTAGAAAATTTCATAAGACCAAATGGTCTTCTTCTGTAATAAAGTACGTGACTTTAGTACACAAATGTGTCCTGCTCAACACGTATCGCCTCATATTTAAATTGGAGAATTCATAATAATTTTGGATCTATCCTTCTTTCTCCTGGCACACATAAAAACCAGTGTGTTGTTGTTATACCCCTTCAATCATTTAGTACAATGAGAAACCACGTGACGAAAACAAAGAAAATAACAAGCAAGCATTTTATTTCTCTTACAAAGAACAAACATTTATTTTCATTTCATGTATGTACAATATCAATTGTAGATTACATTGTAAGCCTTTTCCAATAAGCCGCTTATATTTTACATTATGAAATGAAGTGAAAGCTACTGTTCATTAATAAAAATTTATAAAATAATATAAAAGACTAGTTATCTGTACCGGCTTCGCATGGGTGATATCTGGATCTCGACAACAGCACCACGTTTGCGCATTTATACTTAAAAAGAACTCCTTTGTCGTATCTCCTTAGTTTCAAGGTACTCCCCTTGTTGCCTCAGCCAATATCGAAATCCTTGGTGTCGACATATCAAATGATGTGCAGTTTCGTGGTCACTTGGAAGAGAAGGCCAAATTGGGCTCTAAAAAGCTTGGCGTGCTCAGCAGAGTGCGACGGTATTCATGCCGCATGGCACACCGCTTGCAACTTTACGCAGGCGCAGGTTCGGTCCCACATGGAATACTGTTCCCATCTCTTGACAGTGCCAGCTCCTTCCACTTGACTGCAATCAGCGCAGAATGGTTCTAACCGTCGAAGATCGACTTCTTTCCGATGGGCTTGACTCACTGGCACTGCGTAGAGATGTTGCATCTCTTTGCGTATTTTATCGCATCTACCACGGGGAGTGCTCTGAGGAATTGTTCGGACTAATTCCAGCCGCTCAATTTCACGAACGCACATTGCGACATAACTCGCTATACCATCCATACTATCTGGATGATTGGCGGTCTACCACTGTGCGATTTAGAAGTTTTCTTCCTCGCACAACTTCCTTGTAAAATCGATTACACTAGTGATTCTTCCGGACTGATAAGACTTAGGAACCTTCAAGAAAAGAGCCTACTCTTTTTAAAATGCCGGCAACGCATCTTCAATTCCCCTGGTGTTGCAGTTGATCATGGGCGGCGGTATTCACATACCATCAGGTGAGCCGCATGCTCGTTTACCCCCTCTCCTATAAAAAATATTTATTAATTTTGTGTAGTATTGTTATCCTCAGTTTATCGTAATGTGTAACGATGACCTGTCGCAATAATATTTAAACGGATTTTTTTTATAGGAGAGTGGGCAAACGAGCATACGGTTCACCTGATGGCAAGTCCGTTGCCGGCCTTTTAAAAAGGATTAAGAATGGTTACTGTCAAAAATAGTGCTGGCTGTATATTTGGATCGTGCCAAATTGAAATTACAGGTTACAGGCGTGAGAATTTATGTACGTTTGTATTTATTTATATTACTTACGAAAATAAAATTTAAATTAAAATTTTTAGAAAGAAAGAAAGAAAAATATTTATTTGGTACACAAACGTAAAAACACTAAGAGACATAAACACAGTAATTTAGTTACAAAGAGAAAAAAATATTTTATGCTATTAGTGCACCAAAAAGGTTTCCACTCAGAGTTAAATTCACGAAGTTTAATAATAAAAAACTTCATGAAAGCTGATTTTCAGTGGAACCTATATATAAAAAGGTAGATGGCAATACTGTCAGCTTACCCAAATATCTTAAAAACCAAGTCACAGATCTTAAAACTATGAAATAATGATGGTAAAAACAAAAAACGAAAACAAATAAAAACCAACAAAGGTACATGTGTGTGTGTGTGTGTGTGTGTGTGTGTGTGTGTGTGTGTGTGTGTGTGTGTGTATGTGTGCGTGTGCGTGTGCGAGTGCGTGTGTGCGTGTGAGAGAGGGATGTGGAGACTGGGATAGAAAATGATGAGTGACAACTAAGTGCTAGACTTTTGTAAGGATAGCAAAAACATTTTAAATCTTAACTTGAATGAATTTATGATTTTCGAGTTTCTTATCGGGAGGGGGGGGAGGGGAATATCATTCCAGCACTTAGTAGCGGAAAAACGAAAACTACCACGGAAAGCAGCAGTGTTACACGGTGTGTAATTAAGTCGCGGTGCTGCTCTAACGCAACGCTGTGAGAAATTGAGCTTGTCGTATAAGGAAGAAGGTTAAGGTGAAGCTTCCGTCTGGTGGACACGTTCGTCAAGTCGCGTCGGTTTAGGAATGGAGTGACATGAGATCGAGGTGGTATTGAAAAACAGAAACGTGCGCAAGCGTTTTGTATTCTTTGTAACAGTTTTTTAGTTCTTGCCATTAAGCATTCACCAAAAACTGCGTCACCATACGACAACTTTGACAAGATGAGAGTTTCACACAACTTAATGCGCATATCCACAGTCAAGTACTCGCGAATTTTGTATAAGACTTTAAGTCTATAGAAACAGTTACGCATTGTCTCTATAACATGTTCCTCAAAGCGCAACCTGTCATCCATAATCAATCCCAGGTTCCGAGCTTCCGATACGCGATCAATGGGACAACTGTCAACAGAAATTTGGGGATTCCAAGCTAGGATTATTTATTTTACGTGGTAGGGCCATGCTGCAGCTATATTAGTAGTATAGTTGTAGCACGAATGGGTCGGCTCGACCGGGGAAGGACCACGCTCTCACAGAATACCAGCGTAAAATAGCAGCTTAATGCTGCTATTTTACGCTGTTAGTGTTTCGTATGGTGAGTGTAGAGAATCGGAGACCCTTTTTACTGGAAATGAGGTATTTCGTCTTTGTCCTCACGGATGACAACGCATCTGCATTTTGATTTGTAATAGAAGATAGATGTAGATGTCTATGGGCCGCAGAAACCACTTACCATCCGGTGGACTGTGTGCTCGTTTGTCACCCTTATCCTAAAAAAATATATACCTATATATTTTGTTTTTGTATATAATATATTAATTACTTTTTGGGATAATGTGACATCATTTTCGTAAATCAGGTGGTGGGTTAAGAATACTGATAATTCGTTTATAATAGTTGCGGGTGTTGATTTCTTGACCCCGAATAGCCGTTTTCGGAAAGAGCTCTCGGTTTCATAGCCACTCGTTTGACTCAACAACGTGTGCTTGACTGAAATCGGTGAAGTGCCTCTCGGCAGAGACTTGAAAGAATAAAATATCGTCAAAAGAATGCTTGTTTAATATCAAAAAAACCCAACCACTTACTAAAAAAATTAGACCCTTAAATAAAAAGTAAAAGCCGACTTCAAATAGCAAAAGAATGAAATATTTTCCACATAATATCTTCAGACGTCAGTGCCAAGACACAGTAAAGGGAAATGTTAAAGCCCCGACTTCAAAGCTATAATGTGAAATTAATTTCATTCTTGTTAGTTTTTTTAAGTGGGCTTTGAGTTTTTATTTATTTTTTGTCCCTTTTGAATAGACTAAGCAATGCTTATTACAAGCTCGAACGTTATCTAACTACATTTGGTGCATACATTATAAAATGCATCCCCTATTTTAATATAATATATTGTAAGGGTGAAAAGTAGGGGATTGTACGCTTAATTGTCTAGGTTATGTCTAATATACCAGATGGCCGTGAACGTGTGTGGAGAAAGCTTGGAGAGAGGTTTTTGTCAATTACCACCAGGCAAACCGTAAGTTTTCGTGGTGGATCCGTAATGGTTTAGGGAAGGATCAGTACAGATGCACGTACAGAGGTACTGGCAGTTGAAGGTCGTTTAACGGTTGTGCGATACATTGAAGAGATCCTCCAAGATCATGTTTTTCCCTATGTGGAATTCATTGGGGGCAAATAATTTAAGATAATGCAAGATAATGGCCGACCACACACCGCACGATGCTTTAATAATTATCTTTCGGAGGTGGGAATTTTAAAATTGGAGTAGCCAACACGAATCCCAGACATGAATCCCATAGAACATGTCTGAGGCATGCTTAAACGTCGCACCCGATCCAATCTCAACCCTCCAGAGAATCTCAGTGCACTTAAAACAGCTCTGGTTGCCGCCCGGGAAGAAATACCCCCAAGGCATATCAAAAATATCATCCACAGCATGCCTGATCGTATGCAGGTGGTTATCAGGGCCAGAGGTGGAAAAACCTGCTACTCACATTAGTTATTGTTAGCTTTAATTCGTTAAATTCATTAATAAACATTTGTTAAATTTAGTGCTTAATGTCTTTTTTGTTATTTAATTAATAAAAATTAGAAAGTTACCACATTGTTTGTTTATTAATCATTTGCATTTAAGATTTGAATAAACAATAAGGTTTTTAAAGAAAAAAATAACCGTATCGCGGTTCATTTTGATAATAACCCTCATAGTGCGTTTGGGCCACATTCCATGACGCTAAGTTTATAAGCACAAGCTCGTTATACTAGTTACTCACCTCCAAAGAGTCAGTAATGACTTTCGGAAGAGCGTATACATTGCCCCTATGGCAATATATAAGCTTTAACAACAAAGTACCAGAATATATTATCTATCAAAAAGTATAAGATTTTTATTCTGCAAAATTGAATATTATGGGTTATAAATTACTATACTACTAAAGAGTACTTGGTTGATAATAACCCCTGGGAATGAGGTGATCGCTACCATGCTGTTCTTTTAAATCTTGTTATATTGTAAATTCATGTTTAAAAGAAAACATGCGTGAGTGTCCTGGAACACTCGGTTGGAACAAAGTTCATTCCGTTGTACATTTTTGTCTATTAAAATGATGCATCATTTAAAGTAATACTTCCATAGAATACTTCTTTCATGGCAAGATCAGAAAAAGTGCGAGGGAGATGGATATTATTCCATCTCCCTCGCACTATAAGAAGGGTCGTGACGGAAAAATCTTACACTTTTTCTCGCCTAGGCCCCATCCACCAAATTCGTACCGTGCGATAAGGGCCTTCGTTAAAAAAATCCCGCAGGGTTACTTGCAGGTTTTCTCAGGGCAGAGGTGTTTTCCGAACTAGCAGTAAAGGCATAAATAACTTTGAATAAGTATTCTTGTCGTCAATATTAAATAAAAAATATTCTACTTTATTCTATTCCGCGGCCTCTAGCTTCACCTATGCAACGAATCCTTCGAGTCCAATACAGGAAAAACGAGCACACGGAAGCTTAACCTTAAATTAATTAAATTTAACAGTGGTAGAGCCACGCGGCTGCTTTTCCTGTCGCATGGATGGGCCGGCTCGAACCGGGGTGGTACCACGACCTCACAGAATACCAGCGTAAAGTAGAGGTTTACCTCTGCGTTTCGCTTGGTGGGTGCAGGTGGCCGGAGGCCCATTTTACTGGAAAAGAGGCATTCCGTCTTAGTCCTCACGGGTGACAACGCATCTGCACTTTCATTTGTAATAGAGGATAAATGTAGATGTCTATGGGCCGCAGCAACCACTTACCATCAGGTGGACTGTGTGCTCGTTTGTCACCCTTATCTTATAAAAAAAGAGGATCTCCTCCAAGGCTTCGCTGCTCACCACGTTTCAACCGCGGGGGGTAGAGAGCGCGGTGCATTGCCTTACCAACACTCCTCTTCTCCCGCGACTCCACCTCACTGACACTCCCCTACGGCCGCAGTTAAGGTATAAACTAAGGTTCACCGTAGGTGAGAGCACATAGGCAGAATTGGCGAGAAACTAGTTCGCCTTCCTTCGGGAATCCGTGCATTCTGGTCTCTCGCCAAGGCTGTCCAAGGGAATTTCTGTAAGCCATCACTACCATCTCTGCACAGGGAGAACGACTCACTGGCCTAAGCCGCAAAAGACAAAGCCGACCTTTTAGGCTCCCTTTTTGCGTCCAACTCGACTCTTGATGACGCAGGAAAAACACCGCCGACCATCCCGCGGTGTGAGTGCTCCATGCCGGATGTGCTGTTCTCACAGCGCTTGGTTCGCAAAGCACTCCTCTCCCTGGACATCCAGAATTCGAGTGAGCCTGACGGAATCCCCCCAATTGTGCTGAAGACGTGTGCTCTGGAGTTGGCATCGGTCCTAACGCGTCTTTTCCGGTACTCCTACTCCCAAGACGTAGTCCCGAATTCATGGAAGACAGCTTTTGTCCACCCAATCCCCAAAAAAGGCGACAGCTCGGACCCGTCCAACTATAGGCTTGTGGCGATCACCTCCTTGTTCTCCAAAATAATGGAATCCATTATTAACTGCCAGCTCATGCGGTACCTTGAGGATCACCAGCTGATTAGTGACCGCCAATACGGTTTTCGTCGGGCTCGATCAGCTGGTGATCTTCTGGTCTACCTGACCCATAGATGGGCGGAGGCAGTAGAGTCCAAGGGGGAGGCGTTGGCCGTTAGTTTGGACATTGTGAAAGCCTTCAATCGGGTTTGGCACAAAGCGCTTCTTTCGAAACTCCCTTCCTATGGGGTTCCCGAGAAATTATGCAATTGGATCACAAGCTTCCTTGTAGATCGGAGCATCAAGGTCGTTGTAGACGGTGCATGATCCGACTACAAGCCTATTAACGCTGGTGTACCACAAGGCTGTGTGCTATCACCAACGCTGTTTCTTCTGCATATCAATGATAAGTTGCTAACTGGTAGCATTCATTGCTATGGGGATGACAGCACTGGTGATGCTCTATACACTGGCCGTGCCAATATTTCTCGGGAAAACGTCGCCGAGTACCGGAACAAACTTGTGTCTGAAGTCGAGTCTTTGCTGAACAAAGTCTCGGATTGGGGGCGACTAAATCTAGTCCAATTTAATCCTCAGAAGACACAAGTTTGCGCGTTTACCGCTAAAAAGAACCCCTTTGTCCTGTCTCCTCAGTTTCAAGGCACTCCCCTTCTTGCCTCAGCCAGTATCGGAATCCTCGGAGTCGACATATCGAGTGACGTGCAGTTTCGTGGTCACTTGGAAGAGAAGGCCAAATTGGCCTCTAAAAAGCTTGGCGTGCTCAGCAGAGCTGGACAGTATTTCATGCCGGCACACCGCCTGCAACTTTACAAGGCGCAGGTTCGGCCTCACATGGAATACTGTTCCCATCTCTGAGCAGGGGCTCCCCAGTGCCAGCTCCATCCACTTGACCGCATCCAGCGCAGAGCGCCTCGAATCGTCGACGACCGTGTCCTTTCCAATCGGCTCGATTCATTGGCACTGCGAAGAGATGTAGCATCCCTTCGCATTTTCTTTCGCATCTACCACGGGGAGTGCTCTGAGGAATTGTTCGGATTAATCCCAGACGCCAAATTTCACGAACGCACATCGCCGCAGAACTCCCGATACCATACACACCATATGGATGATTGGCGGTTCACCACTGTGCGATTTAGAAGATGTTTTCTTTCTCGCACGACTTCCTTGTGGAATTGATTACCATCAGCCATTTTTCCGGACCGATACGACTTAGGGACCTTCAAGAAAAGAGCCTACACCTTTTTAAAAGGCCGGCAACGCATCTGCTATTCCCTCCCTGGTGTTGCAGTTGTTCATGGGCGGCGGTAGTCACTTACCATCAGGTGAGCCTCTCCTATAAAAAAAGGTGACCAAATCACGGCTACTAAGTCATCATGTATTAGGATAGAAAGACAGCAGCTGGCGAATTCTTTCGCTCCTTTGCTGTATGCATTACAAATCACGAGGCAAAACTTTTGCTTTTTTGTTGAAAACAAAGGAGTGCTAACCCGCCGAGCGTTTGATTGTCCAGTGGTTGAAGAGTGGTGGGTGGAATCGAGTCATGTCATTATTTAATAGTTTTTTTTTAATTCCGGCGCGCCGTCTCCAAAATGTAAACATATAGTAAACTTACAGCCTTTACACGTCTCACTCCTGGGCACAAGTCACATCTCATTCTGAGAGTCAGCCGCGCTGCCCTGCCTGTGATCAGACTTGTTGTTTTTTAGAG
Source organism: Parnassius glacialis (assembly GCA_033319125.1). Classification (NCBI taxonomy): domain Eukaryota; kingdom Metazoa; phylum Arthropoda; class Insecta; order Lepidoptera; family Papilionidae; genus Parnassius; species Parnassius glacialis. The sequence continues at coordinate 42,518,032 of JAVANC010000004.1, forward strand.
ATGCCGGTTTCCTCGTGGTTTTTTTTTCTTCACCGCAGAGTAAATCATCACTTTAAAATTTAATTTACAATTTTACTGACGATGGCAAAATTTTAACCCACGTTGCTCGCGTACTATGAAATTTATAGCGGGCGCTTACCTACCACGCTGTCTCTAAACTGTATCCTGTATGTATTTTTGAGGTAATAACTTTTTTAATTAAAACTAACATAATATATCAACAATGATGTTTGATCTTTAGAAACCAATTATATTCCAACACTGTATAGCGTCGCGGTTTGCCACAGGTTATGTTGATCTAGAATGTTCTCATCTTCACAGTTCAGATTCCATTATAATTTCAATTTACACCTTTAAAAATATTAATAATTCTATTTTAAGATATTTTTATTGGCCCTCTATATTTACTAAGTAGGTACACTATATCCAAAATGATAAAAGGAACACAAAAAAAACAGAAAAATTAAAGTAAATTAACAGCCTTTAAACGCCTATAGCTGGGAATGTATGCATGGCTCACATATCTTTCTTATTTTTTCCTTAACTGAAAATTTCAATTAACAACTTCATCGATGAGGTACTTTAGCTTTTTAAATGGAAAGTACGGAAAAGCAACTGTATTATTCGTCACTAGCGATCTGCCTCGGCTTTGTACAGGAGATTTCTGTACCATCGTTATAAACAACAACAAACCCATAACTACCCGATAAAAGTTTCATCAAAATCAGTCAAGTCATTCAGGAGTAGAAGAATTACAAACACACGCACATTGGAATTATATAAACGCACATTAGAATTTTATTTAAGTACGCAAATAATTATTAAAAGTTCGATTATTCATAATTACATTTTGTTGTTATTAATTTTATTTTATACAATGAGGATGACAAACGAACACACAGTCCAACTGAATGTATGTGCATACTGTGGCCCATAGGCACCTACCTTTGTCATCGGTTAAGAATCAAAATATAGATGTCTTGCCATCCCTGAGGACTACGTTTGAAATCCTTATTTCCAGTAAAGAGGGTATCCGGTTGTCTAAACTAACCGTACAAAACACATCAGCTGCTATTTTACGCTGGTATTCTGTGAGAGCATGTTCCTTCCCCGTCTGGCCGACCGCCTAATGCTACAACCACAATATCGCTCTAATAGCATTGCTCTTTCAAGTGATTTGTTAACGTAGATGTATCGTTAATGTATAATGTATACGGTCTAAACACAACTGAAACCTATACCACTGTGGCAGGATGTAGTGTTCGATTCGGCCTATAGTTTAGAATATCGGTCAATCGATATTGGTTGGCAGTCAACACTGACAACAAACATGGATTAAATTGCTTAGTTCCTAAAGATTAAATAGGGTAGAATAAATACCTCACATTTATTTATCAATGGCGCTAATGTTACGTCATAATATAACCAAACATATAGGGCGTACAACTTACAACTTTATAACATATTTATTACATAAGTTTTACTTATTTAATATGCTTTTTATATTAATGGTTATTAAATGAAATATTTGTTAAAGTAATCACAATGAACTGTAAATTAAGCAAACACTTTCATACAATGTTAGAGCAGTGTTACGAGTAGCTTAGGAGGTAAGCGCCCGCCCAGGGTCTAGCTTTAACTGTAGGAAACTGTAAATCTAGCTGAATTAAAACCATAAATGACATCCGTAGTGTTTCTAACATCATTGATTGCTTTAATGGGTTATATCAAGAACTCGTTCTGTTAACAGTGGTAGAGCCAGGCGGCAGCTTTTGCTGTCGCACGGATGGGCCGGCTCGAACCGGGGTGGTACAACGACCTCACAGAATACCAGCGTGAAGTAGAGGTTTATCTCTGCGTTTCGCTTGGTGAGTGCAGGTGGCCGGAGGCCCTTTTTACTGAAAATGAGGCATTCCATCTTAGTCCTCACGGGTGACAACGCATCTGCATTTTGACTTGTAATAGAGGATAGATGTAGATGTCTATGGGCCGCAGCAACCACTTACCATCAGGTGGACTGTGTGCTCGTTTTTCACCCTTATCCTATAAAAAAAATATCAGTCTTATGATATTCATCATTGACCATTGATATCACTGCAAGACTTCAACATACTGTGAGTTTTTTCCAAAACAAACCAAAGATTTATAATTTTAAGTTGAAGGTAGCCGTGGCTTACTATGACATTCGACCCCTCGTGACCATGGGTGCTGCCAAAGTATCCAATATAACACTTAATCAATCAAAGCGACAAAATCTGTAAAAACTAGATCATCTTATTCAATGTGTAGTGTGCCAGTAAGTATAATAAATCATTGAATTTTAACATCGAAGACATGCAACTTGTATTCTTAAGTAAAAATCTTAACTACGACGCGCAAATATGATCAAGAACACCGTAGAATGAATAACACTTGGAGTAATATAGATATACTTTATAATGGTGAAAATAGACAAATTTGTAATTTTGTCAAAGCAATGTTGATTATTATAGCAGCGTGTGAAAGAATATTTTCGTAATATATCTTAATAAAAATCAAATGTAGAAATCACTTTGTTAACAAACACGTATCATCAACATTACAAGTAAAGTACCGTATTGAAAATTATTATGCTATTATTATAAGCATTCCAAATAAAATAACATCTTAGTAAATAAATTAGGAATATTACGAAGAACAAGAATAATATTAAAGTACTTAATTTCTTGTTTTACTCACATAGCATACAAAACTCTATAGGAATTTAGCATGTTTTTACAAGATAGGTAGCAATTTAAGCAGAATGTTCACTTTAGCCATGTCAATTCCTGGAAAATCTGGTAACACCTGGTACACTTCGCAGGTTGAAAATATCAAAGTACGCGAGCAGCGTGAGTTTGAAACCCGCCTGCAGCAATGAAATTTTTAATTGCAATTTTGATGATTTACCACGTCCTCTGAAGGAACTCATCGTTAAAACACATGCATGTCTGAGGAATAAAATATTTCGTGGACATGATGACAGACGGGTGACGCACAAACTCTCCGATGAGCGGAAAGAGCATCGAGTAACTAATTAATTAGTAAGTAATTTTTACCGGCGAGAAACAAACGTTTAGAATATACCAACTGGCGATAAAACATGGATAGGTAACTATAATCCCGAAACAAAGCGACAGTCGACTGTACTGTAACTTGCTAACGGTCATTTTGCTGCAAGACGGGACATCTAAAGGATAAAAGAACAGATACGGAACAAGAAATGTATTATCAGCATGTGCTCTACGACAATGGAGATATCAGATCCCCTATCTTTCTGTGATATTCCCTGGCCCAAGAACTTTGATTTTTACCTCTTTCCAAAGTCCAATGAAAAATTGAAAAGAATAAGATTAGACAGAAATCGCACTGGCCGCTTATAATTTCGAGAGTCTAAAGAAGAGTATAATAATAAAGAGGACGCGTGCAAATAAAACAAGGGCTCCATTGTGAACTGAATTATCTATTCATTTTCCACGTGCATCATTATGATAATATGACATCCCCTTTTTATAAATATCACTACAAAAGAAAAATTTTAAATTAAATTCGCATGAATTGAGCAAAGAAATAATTTAAATCCGTATCAAATCAATATTGTATGGTCAAGCAATAAATTCAACGAATTAATTCTACATAATAATATAATAACTAGACGCTACCTAATAAGTAAATCATTGATAATACAAAAAAAATATGAACACAAAGTGTGCATTATAAGTTAATAGTGATACCGGTTTTCAGATATTAAAATAAAATATTATGTGTACAAATCTTAATAAATTAATAAATTTATTTATAATCCTCTAGATCCCGGAGAAATTTTTTTGTCAAAAATTCAATATTTTTATATATTTGTGTTATATTTATATCAAAGTATCTGGCAAAATAATTTAAAAAATCCTGTTGTTTTTCTTATGTTCTCTACTGAGTACATGAGGACTTGGTTTTCGTGCGACTACGCTCTGGGAGTAATAAATAATAGCAGATTATTACTTTTAATCGCCTTTTATTAGCCTTTTCGTTATTTTACTTAATCGTTACATTTAATAGCAGAAAAACACTTTATTTTATTATTATTATTATTTATTGCATTCCTTAAAACAAAAGAATACAAAGGGCGGACTTAATGCCTTGAGGAATTCTCTACCAGTCTACCCATGGAGTGGTGAGAATTTGACGTAGGTGTGGCAATATAGAATAAAATAACACTACACAAAATGATAATTAACTATATAACACATACATTTTACTAATAAATAAATTATACATATACATATGTCGTTTACATAATATATGACATGTAGATCATCATCATCATCATTACAGCCTTTCATAAGTCCACTGCTGAACATAGGCCTCCCCCAAGGAATGCCACAAAGCACGGTCTTGAGCCACTTGCATCCATCGACTTCCCGCATGTCTTACCAGGTCATCACTCCATCTCGTGGGGGGTATATATATATATATATATATATATATATATATATATATATATATATATATATATATATATATATAGACATATTTAAATACATATATAATTAGTACATACAAATACCTGTGAATATATGCGTCTGTTTAGCAACACATTAAATGGATGAATCATGTAAAATGCATTGTCTTCAATAGATGATTACGGACCAATTTTTTAAAAGCGTTGCGTATTTTGTTTAAATTAAAAATCACTCTTTAGCAAAAAGTATATTTCGTGGTAATAAATCCTAGTAATAACTGGCTAGTGTATTTTTTATTTAATTAGATTCTATAACATCAATGAGACATAAAACTTTTGCATAAACTAAAATTACTATTTTCATATTTTACTGAACAAAGACTTCGGTATATCCTTCATAGTTGCATGATATCGTTAAAAACATAGTCACTCAAAAATAAGTATGAAAATTAAGGCAGCAGCTTGTCTGCATAATTAAACATGGAACATTTATTTCATTTTACATTTTTTTAGAACAGCCTCGAAATCTAAACCGACTCTGCTTTTCAGTCATGACTGGGATGTGGTCTGTTTTTCGAATGTTTCAAGTTAAAGGAATATGGATTAGATAATATAGAGACATACATACTATACACGTTACAAGTTTTTAGTTTCTTGGACGTCGGTTACTCAGCTGAGCATGGATTTCTTCATCAGAGCTTACAGTGTTTTTCTCAACCTTGATATAATCTTAATGGACTGAATTCAGTTGAGACTGTTCCGCGTTTGATAGCTTAGAGTCGATAATTTAACCATGCATTCATAATCTGCAATTCCAGCAAAAGTAATATGAATCCACTGATCCATTTTTTGATTCTTCTTCTAGATAAACCCACTATCAACAATCGATCTACTAAATAAACGTCTTCCATATTGCTTCATTATCATTAACATATTCCTGGTACTTACGAAGATTCTCACCGTCTTCGCTTTCATCATCTCTACTTGAATATAACGGTTGATATTCGATATTTAATGCCGTTTCTTTTTTACATTCACATAGAGCACCCGATTTATTTCGAACACTTAAGATGTATTTATCTGTTATCCTGTCTGAACGGAATAAAATGAAGATAATAAATAGACAGTACTTGCATTATAGAGTGGAAATGTATTGTAACTGAGACCTACTGACCTTTGATGAGGATATACATAAACTTACATGACAATTTAGAAAAAAAATTCGCAATTATTATCAACAACAAGACATGTTTGTGATTGGTCTTGACCTATTTAAAGGTTTCCACACAACTTTCATAAATTAAATATAATATATATATATATATATATATATATATATATATATATATATATATATATATTCTTTATATATAAAAAGTACGTGTCACGTTGTTTGTCCGCGATGGACTCCTAAACTACTGAACTGATTTCAATGAAATTTTTGGTCAATGTGCAGTTTGGTCCAACTTAAAAGATGGGATAGCTTACATCTCAATTTATAGTCGCAATACAATATTATTTTATTGAAAATTATTTCTCTATTATTTGACAGTCACAATTATCTATTAGCTCCAAACGATTCTGTCAGATGACGATATCTGTTGACTGGATTGAGTAAATATTTAATAGATGGCGCTATATTAAAAATTCAAACGTTTAATATAAGCTACAATTTAGTAGTATAACCACCACCTGTTGCTGTAAGTATTCAACAAATAGAACCGATTTCAAAAAAATTTGCAGACTGTGTGGAGTTTGGTCCAACTTGAGAGATAGGATAGTTTTTATTCCGATAAGTGACCGTCAATTTTTTATTGCTAATTTCAGGAGTTTTTTTTTTTGGAAAGCAAAAGGTCGTTCGGAAAGGGCAGAACAACGTCTGCCTGGTCAGCTAGTATATATATATATATATATATATTATGTTTTACATATGATTTTCTTGCATTATACTTACCCACAGAACACAATTACTCGAGTATTTACCCATTTCTGTGTCTAGACTGCAAAGACAAGGTTTTGTGGGCACACTGATCGCTGATTGGTTTTTACAGGCCTTAATTATTTTTTACCGATATGCTTAGTAACAGAGACATAGTAAATATGACTTACAATCAAGCGCGTAAAAATTGAAAAGAAATAAATTTGATGAGTGTAGATTTTTTTGACTTTAATGTACACGTTCAAGTAACTACTTCATGACTCTAGAGTACATAACAAAAATTATTCAAGCTTATTAAATCAATAATAAATAAAACTATAATGTACTCAACTAAAATTATATGGAACAAGATAATAGTAGTATAATAAATCATCAGGAAGAAAAAAGGAAAAACATTAAGCCTTATATTAATTTATGGTGGATACTTATTGCCGCGTCAGTACCGGAACGGACTAGGTCCATCGATCAGGCGGTCTTACTGTGTAGTGTAATAAGTATTATTAACAGAACTATCTTCTTGTGGAGTTCAGTTATGGTACGTTTATATTATCGGCACGAGTTATTCGTGGATGAGTACGACGTACATTACATATTCATATTCTTCTGTATTCATTCAACGTTGATCTTTTAAACATGGATGACGTGCGTCTCGTTGCCACGACTTTGTCTGCCTGATATTTATGGAATATGGACTCACAAATATTTATTTGTGGGAGTGAGGAGCCCGCGCCCCCCTCGCCTCCGCCCACTAGATGGAACGACGACCTGCAGGAAGTGGATGGATGCAGATGGCTCAAGACCGTGCTTTGTGGCATTCCTTGGCATTTGTGGCATTACTTATGTTCAGCAGTGGACTTGTGAAGGGCTGTAATGATGATGATAAAAAATGAAATAATTATTTTCATTAATATTTATTTAAAACTGATTTCTAGTGCCACATATCACGGGTCCTCCTTGTAAAGTGTTGAAATAGTGGAATCGTTACGGCAATACATTTGGTAAGTATTATTGTTATTATTATTTTTTAAATTATTTTATAAGAAAAATAAAGTATAAAAGTTCACGGGTAAAGCAAATAGGTTGCCACCTTTTTTTAGTAAATAAAGTATTATTTATTCAACTTGCTATTTTTCCACACATTACCTTTACCTACATCCTATGTTTAAGTTAAGATAACTTCCTAATAATCCTTTCATCGTAGTGACGGTGTAAATCATATTATCCTCCCGTGAGTTTCGTAAGTGGCGAAAGAGGGAAACAATCAGGAGGTGGGCAGCAGGTTCTTCCTAATAACTACTAAAAATAAAGAAACTGCGGTTGCCAACCCACTTGCCAAGTATGGCAACTATAGCCAATATCCCCCTATGAAGCAATCTATGGGGAGACCTATGTTCTGCAGTAGACTTTAATAGGCTGTTACGGTAAATATCACTTCAGTTATGGGATGGATAGCAGCCATGACACGATTTTGAATAAAGGTACAAAATCATTATATGCTACATAGAAAAATATTTTACCTTAAAAATATTTTGTTGTAAAACGGATGAAACTGAAAATTTGACAAAATTATTTTCTTGCGCATATAACTTATCGTTATTTAAATCGTTGTGTATCATTGACATCTTTAGCACTCCTATACTCGCGCCAATTTTTGTAACACTTATACTAGCACACGGTCTCACAGGCCGAAGGTTCGTACCCCTATTAAATATATTTTAGTTTGAAGCCCAAAAAATATTATTATTATTTCCAAGTTTAGGATATAGTGAAACAAAATAGTATGAATAATACTTAATTTATTACTTATAATAATAATAATAATAATTTTATTTCGGATACAAGCTCCATATTTGGTTAGTAATAAATAATATAAATTTAAAATTAATGTTAGTAAATATACAACTAAAAACAACAATACTTATTTTATATTAAACATAACAGCTCTGGACCCCATATGCACAGTGTTCCAGTGCCGCACAACCGGACAATCAAGCCTTCCTAATACAGTACATAGGAGTCCGTTGGCACTGTCTCGCACGCGTCGCATCAGGGAGGCCACTCTTTTTCGCACTATTGTATCAAAGCTGTCCGTGTTAGCCTCAACAAACATACCTGATGCGCTGCAATATCGAGACAGCCCCATCAGCATCCTAAAACCATTATTGTACTGAACACGTAGAGCATTTACTGATCGGCGAGCATACTTGACCCACAGGCTGCAGGTGTAAAACGTTTGGCAGTACGCCTTAAAAAGGGTTATCTTGACAGCTTTTGTACACCTTGCAAACCTGCGAGCCAGCATGTTGCACCTCACTGCCAATGATCTACGTTCTCGTTCGATATCAATGTCATCAGAGAGGTCATCTGTAACCCAGTGCCCCAGGTATTTAAATTTGGTAACTCTATTTAGAGGTACTCCTCCAAGCCTGACCAGAGGGATAGCCTTAGGTTCTTTGTTCCCTGCCTTAAAAACAAGTAGTTCACTCTTTTTGGAGTTATACCTGAGGCCATGAGCTTCTGCATATCTCTCACATAAATTTATTAATACCTCGAGTGCTCTGATCGAAGGGCTCAGCATCACCATGTCGTCTGCGTAACTAATGCTGTTTACGAAGTTACCATCTATTGAGCATCCGACGCCAGTTCTGCTAAGCTCATCGATCAATCCATTTATATACAGGTTAAACAGCCTCGGTGAAGTTAACCCACCTTGTCTCACTCCGCACTCCAACCTATATTCACTCGAGTACGAGCATGCCCACCTTACATTATTTGATTGGTTGTGGTACCAATACCTTAATATATCAACTATCTCCCTAGGCGTGCTCGTTTCCCAGTCTATCACAAATCAGTCTTCGAAATTTGAGATTTTTTTCCTAAGTATGAGGAAAACAATAATAAAATCGGTACTTCTTTTTAAAAACAAAATAAAGTTCTAAATAGTAATAAATATTTATATATATATATATATATATATATTTGGCTTAGTTTTGACCATCACCATAACAATTAGGATATATTATATTTTATTTTTAAATGTTGCCGAAGACTCGGATCCATCTAATTTACATATTTTGGCGAGCTTGAGCTTTATGGTTCTCGGCAAGGTAGTGAGAGCCCGACGTGTAATTTGCGGATTGATCAGATCGTATGCTAAGGCTTCAAGAAAGATCATATGGCTAATATTCTTGGTAGGGTTGTTGTACAGGAATATTGTAAACGTATTTATACCCGCTACATTCATCAGGCTATAAAATACCACCATTGGCCATCTATTTGTACCACGTGCAACGTTGTAAGTCTCACACATTTTTTCCACGGTATCAACTCCAAGGTTGGTTCTACTATTTTATTAGTACTAGTACATTATTAGTATTAGTACATTATCATTTTCGGTTTGCATGTGCATGCTGGATACAAGAAGGACATTTTTGATTTTTGCGATACATAGGATACAAGAGTGCAATTGCTTCGGTGCCCGAATAAACTGGACTTTTCAAGTCTTTCTCGTATTATCGTGAATTGGTTATATAATTCCTTTTTGTTTTTACGAATCGTCCCAATAACTGTGTTGTGTTGAGACTCAAGCTTATCTAGCAATGGAATACTAGTGGAAAACTTATTACATGTGATATTATGCCCAGTATTGTAAATATTTTTACTCAAGCGCTAAACCAAAGCCATAGCGGAGTTGTCTACTTGATGCGGACCATCTGATGGTCTTCCAACGTAAACTCCCATGGTATAAGTATAAAACATTTTGACATCTGTCAACGTATGAATTTTTATTTTGAATTTGTTGGGTTTCGGTGGAATGTATTGCCGAAAGCTACAACGTCCTCTAAAAGCCTCTAATTTTTCGCCAATTGTAACATACTGAGACATACTGTATTATTTTTCGAACGCTCCCACAATTTCATCGAACAACTCTCTAATAGGTGCCAGTTTATCCGGATCAATTCTCTCTTCTCGCGTATCTTTCTTGTTAAATCTCAGACAACGCATCAATAAATAGAACCTGCTAAGGCTCATAGTCAATCGAAATATCTCCGGGGAGGAACCATCCGTTTTAAAACAATCTTTGGCATTTAGTCCACCGTTTCTTCTGACTACAGCAAATAGTAAAAGACTTAAAATAGCTTCAATTTCAATGTTGTCTGTATCGGCACAGTCTCTTTCTCTTGTGAAATTAGGTTTAGGTAGGTCTACCTACAGACGAATTTAAAGCGTTGAACAACCTACGCAATAAACCAAACCTCACGATTCTTCGCGCAGATAAGGGAATTGCCACGGTAGTCAAGGATACGTCGGATTATATTTCTATAATACAAGAACTTTTGTTGGAAACAAGCACTTATAAAAAAGTTAAAAACGACCCAACAAATAACACACTTAAAACAACTAGTGACCTCATAACGAAACACTTCGAAAAATTAAATCTGGATGTAAAATCAATACGTGTGCCAAACCACCGAAGTTGGGTTACTAAAAATACACAAGCCCAATGCTTCCACTACGTCCTATAGTGAGCCAAATCGTTTCACCAACTTACAGATTGACTCAACACTTATATACACTCAACAAAATACTCTCATCGCTCAGGGGACATACAAAAGCACACACAAAGGATTCCTACCATTTTATCAGCGTGATTAAAGACCTACATCTGGCAGAGAATGAAACTATGGTCAGTTTTTATGTGCAGTCTCTGTTCACATGCAGTCTCTGTTTACATGCTTACCTGTTGAAGACTGCATCTCAATTATTACTAGAAGGGGGAGAAAAATAACATGCCCTTAGAATATGCAGTATTACTCAGACACTGTCTTACATCTGGCTACCTATTGTGGAAGGAAGAGTACTACAAGCAAGTGTATGGTATGGCGATGAAAGTAGAGAGTGTGGCTCAACTGTATCTCCCTTTGTCGCTAATATATTCATGGAAAACTTTGAGGAGAAAGCCCTGCTTACTTCTCCCGTAAATCCAAGATTCTACAAGCGGCACATAGATGACACTTTCACAATTCTACCTTTAGATAAAGTAACTGCATTTTTAGACAATCTTAATTCCATACATTCTAAAATTCACTTCACAATGGAGGCGAACAATTCTTTAGCTTTTCTAGATGTGTTAGTAATTCGGAATCCTGACAACATCTTGAGCCACACTGTGTATAGAAAAAAGACCCATATAGATAGATGTTTAAACGGAGATTCTCATCACCATCCTTCACAGTTAGCACCGTGGGTAAATCTTTGTTTCAGACAGCACGAGGGATCTGTGACAGTAAACACCTGGCCGCCGAGCTCCAACAAGTCAAGCAAGTTTTGCACGACAATAAGCTTCGAGTCCCGCGCATACATCACAGTGAACGAGTGAAGCCGGCCACAGTCAAGCGAGTGCCTGCTGTACTGCCATATGTCAGAGGTGTCACTGACAAGATTGAGAGATCCATGAAAACCCGCGTTAAAGAACACATGGCTGATGTGAAGAATTGACGCTCCGGGAAGTTTGCAGTCTGTACAGGATCGCCCCCGTCAGTACATTAGATTTGATAGACCACAAATTCTCGCTAAAGAACACCAATTCTTTCCATCAATGATTCGCGAGGCAATAGAAATCAAAAAACATCCTAATTTCAATAGAGAAGATGGCTGGGTGCTTTCATCTGCTTAGGATCCCTTAATTAATAAAATTAAATCCCAACCCAAGCATACAACTGCAAGACTTCAAGATAATGTAAGTTCATACTGCGTAGATCGGAACAAAATTAAATAATTTTTAATCTGGAGGTAGGCCGGTGATCATGGGTACCGTAAAGTACTCGAAACGTCGAGAATGTAAAATAAGTTAATATATGCGATAAAATCCGTAATACTAGTTTTATTCAAAAATAAAGTATTTTTATATGCTTTATTGGTCTCATATTATAGTATAAAGAACGTTTGACCGAAATAGCGTACAATAATTTATTATAAAGCACGGGTGGCAACTCTACAAGCGAATAATTATGAGTCTGTAAATAGCGATACGAATACACACGAACATTCCTTTTAAACCAAAAAACCGACATCGAGTGGGGAACAAGCGAATACTCGGGTCGAGTAGCGAGAACAAGGGGTTTACATGCTCGTACTCGTGCCCGTCTGTACTCGGAGAGTATATAAACGTTGTATTACGAGTACAGGAGCGATGCAAAGGAAATTGAGACGACAAGGACGATACGGGGGCTGGAAATATTTTCAAAATTAATTAGACGTACGGTTACAAAAGTTTAAAATTGATAATCTGAAGAAATCTATACAAGTAGTAAAGAATATATATTATAATTTTTAAGCATTTCTTTTGGCATGTATAATTACACTGTAAAGTGGCTATGAACATAGCATTATATATGTATTTTCATGCGGCCTATATGTTTTACAGATTAAACCATTTAATGGAAACTAGGCGCATTAATGAACTCTGAACGCTGCTTAGAAATTATCATTGAAAGCACCATCAACGTTAAGGCACGGTATTATTGGATTCCATTCCGCCCTCAATACATGCTTGCACGTAATATAGTTGCCTGCCAAGCAATAAGAATAACGCTCATCTAAACCAAAGATTGTCGAGAAAGTAGGCGGGTGTAAATTATACATAATATTTAAGTAAAAAATAAATAACTCCAATAAAAATATATGTCACAATCTGTGTTTTGATGGACAAAATTGAATGGTATTGAATAAAATAAAACAAAAGGTGATTTTGAATAAAAGATAACTTAAAACTATAAAATATTCGTCGCATTCATCTGCTTAAATAAACAAATGGAAATATTTATTTTAATATTTAATACATTGGAATTTAATAATTTAACACAATTATTATTTATCTCAAAAGATTTTCAAGCAATATTCTATATTAATGTTTCATAATTATCACTACAATCCAATATTACCCATGAATTTGCCTGCAAAGATTTTAAACAAAAAAAAAACATGCAGATCTATAATAATGATCTTTAGACAGATTGAGTATCGAAAAATCACTATTAAACACAGTTTCGATTGCCGTTATCTCGAAAAATATGTGCAATGGGAAAATATTTATTTAAAATATATATTCTTTAACGCACATTATTTTATTGTAAATTGTATTGAAGTAATAAAATGTTAATAATAGATTTTGCATTAAAACTTTAAGATATAGTAGATAAAGGCTATATATAATCTTTTCAGATAAAAGTTAGCCTATATCACTCCTGGAATCGCTCTCTACCTGTTTGCGAGGTTTCGTCACAATTAGTTCAGCCATTCCGAAATTTAGCTCGGACAGATAGACATACAGACGAACAAAAACTTTAAAAAATATTATTCATGTCATAGTAGCATGCAAATAAGCCCCTGAGCTTAGCTAATACAGTTACTTCGAAATAACAGACAAACAGATCTGTCGTAGCAAGGAATCTGTAGCCATTTCGACGTGGTCAAAGAGACGGTCTGTTTCGACATTACCGCTATGGGACCTATAGAGACCTATAGAGGCACCCATAGACGCGCGAATAGTTGTAGCTGTCTACGCATAGGCAAAGGATGGACAAGTCCGAACCTTCAAGACTGCCGAGGCGTCGAGAACAGATGTCCTCTCAGTATACGCAAACGTAATGTAATGTCCTCTCTGTATACGTATACGCAAACTCCAGCCCGAGGCACAAGAAATGTTCCAATTTGTACCCCGGGTAGGAGAGATACGAAGTATCAATCAGAGGGGACACTTGCGTCTCGGTCAAAAACAGAAACACATGTTTTCTTTTTTACATGATTGTGATCACAACTCATCGCATCTTATCACATAATATTTGTTTTAAGCAGTTGGTTAAACATGGCAACCCTGTTGATACACGTGACGTTAAAAGATTTGGCTAAGCTTTCTATAACCTCTAAGCCTATGCTTTACAAATAATATCTGTTTTTAACTATAAGGCTAACAATTCGTCATCATATCAGCCAACGGGTTGCGTCTACTCCGCCTAATAGGATTTGCACTTCATTGTGTTTGCCAACATTAGGCTGTCATTCAAGTTCTTTCTAATCGATGTGATTTCTTTCGGATCGATGCGTAGGGAACGCATCGATCCGATTAGAAAGAACTTGAAGCTGTTGCATCCCTTTGCATTTTCTGTCGCTTTTACCACGGGGACTGCACTGAGGAATTATTAGGATTAATTTCAGCCGCCAAATTTCACGAACGCACATCGCGTTAAAATTCACGATAACTTCCTCACCATCTGGATGCTTAGCGGTCCACGACTGTGCATTTTACTAGGAGTTTTCTTCCTCGTAAAACTTCTCTGTGGAATTGTTTACCACCGGCGATTTTTCCGGACCGATACGACTTAGGGATCTTCAAGAAAAGAGTTTACACCTTTCTAAAAGGCCCGCAACACATCTTCAATTCCCCTGATGTTGCGGTTGTTCATGGGCGGCAGTAGTCGCTTACCATCAGGTGAGCCGTATGCTCGTTTGGCCCCTCTTCTGTAAAAATAATCTCTCATCAGTTGCCAGTTTTACGAGCACCACATATATACTGGTAAGGAAATAATTTCATGTAATTCCTTTTTACGAACTTTTTATTTATTTTTAACATGCTTTCTTTGTATCTTTCCAGCTTAAAATTTTTAATTAATTTTTGAAACACTAACTGACACGCGATTGAGTTTAAATTTGACATAATTTTATAACTTCAATGACGATGAACTAATACGGTACGAATAACTTGGAACTGATCTAAACTTGATGCTGACCTTAGCAATAAAGCTTGATTTCAAATAGATATTAGTTGTTCTATTTATTTTCATATTGATACCGTAGACAGAAATGTTTTACAAATAGAGGCAACACTAAAATTGATTTAAAAACACTCAAAAAACGTCAAGTGGCCTTTAGAGTCATTCTATGATTGCTCACTTAATTGGTGCGAGGGAGCAATTAAAATTTCAAAACTTTTTTGGCACGTTCTTCAGGCGCCTCGCCTTGTTTCGTTTTCTTTTTTATGAAGAACAATGAATTTTTAAATGTTGCTATACGCTTCTGTTTTTGAACTTTCCAAAATAATTTGGCAGTGTAACGTGTAATTATTTTCTCGGAAACTGTGATTAATATTCCTTAGCCTATAAAACCATTTAAGTTTTAGTCTGTCGTTGATGTCACGCTTATGATTCAAATAAATTAAAAACGAGCACGATAAGAATGGGACTTCTGTCATTACACCCACTGCGTTTCGTAAAATATCTTCTTCGTATGTGCAAGTGAACTCTCTCTCTCTCTCTCTCTCTCTATCTATCTATCTCTGTGTGGGTATGTGCGTGTATGAGTAAGTGCATGAGTGCGTACGTGCCATCGTACGTGCGGGTGCATGTGTGTGTGTGTGCTTGCGTGCGTCCATCCACTAATGGTGGCTCGTACAATTACATTACAGTATAGTAAATTTTATTTCAAAATTTCCAAACTGGTCATGGCGAGCTTCTACTATTTTTGATTAAGGCATCTAGTGACTGGTAACAAACTCACTATATCACCAAATCCCTTGGGCACACTGTAATTAACGGGAAAAGATTGCACATTGCCGTAGGAATACGACGTTCGACACACCTCTCACTCGACACTTCGCCGGTGCCCTTGTGTCAGCCTCAGCCTCGACAAATCTGCGAATGAAGTGTTTTATTCAAGTTTTTAAAGGAGGCTAAGTATCTGCATCAAAATTATTCTTAATCGACGTTGGATGTAGTGTCTATTGGCTAAAGCATCCACTTTCTCTCAGTTAGACTGAGTGTTCATTATTCACGTTACTCCTTTAAAATGAAGGCTGTGTTTCTGTTACTCACCATACTGAACAGCATCATTAAGCTACTATTTTATACGATATTTTATGAGAGCGTGATCTAACGTGTAATACATGCTACCTATGAATAGTAATTCATTATCTATACATAATCATAATATACATGTACAAGCAAAGACCTGATTCTGTAAAATTAAAGACATCTTTCTCGCTGGTTTTTTATCGCTTTACTCAGATACTTCACTTATATAGGTCACGGCAAAATCAATAAACACGAAACGCTTGCAGGTATCGTTAGAAAATTTTTGTGACAGCGAACTAATTTACCCACTTCACATCATTGACTCTAAAAAAGAAACTACCTGAACCATTGCAGTTTAACTAGATACAGCCAGATTTTTTTAACTTTTTACATTTTTAATTTTTATTACATTTCTCGTATCATCATCATTATTACAGCCCTTCACAAGTCCACTGCTGAACATAGGCCTCCCCCAAAGAATGCCACGAAGCACGGTCCTGAGCCACCTGCATCCATCGACTTCCTGCGTATCTTACCAGGTCGGCACTCCATCTAGTGGGGGGACGCCCTACACTTCGTCCGCCGGTATGAGACCGCCACTCGAGAACCTTTTTTCCCCAACGGTTGTTGAGCTATATGGTCGGCCCATTGCTACATCAGCTTATTAATTCGTTGCAATATGTCGGTCACTCTGGTTCTACTGCAGATATCCTCATTTCTAAGTTTATCACGCAGAGAAACTTCGAACATAGCCCTCTCCATAGCTCGCTGAGCGACCTTGAGCTTCCTCATCCGGCCAGCAGTGAAGGACCACGTCTCAGTACCATAGGTCATCACTGGCAATACGCACTGGTTGTACAGACTTGTTTTCAAGTTTTAAGGTATACCTGACGAGAAGATGTGCCGTGATTCCCCGTCGTAAATCGGTCGATTGACGTCTCGGTCGAAATTGGACTTACCTAGTCGGACTATTTGTCCCAAGTAAACATACTCGTCAACAACTTCGAGCTTAGTGTCCCCAACATCTACCGGCATAGGTGTGACATGGACATTAAACATGATCTTTGTTTTGTCCATGTTGATCTTATGACCTATCCGTTGGGAAACACTATTGAGGTCATTGAGCATAGTGCTTAGGTCCTCCAGCAATTCTGCCATAAGGACTATATCGTCGGCAAATCGAAGGTGAGTGATGTACTTGCCATTGGTGTTAATATCGTATCCTTTCCAGTCCAGAAGCTTGAAAATGTCTTCCAAAGCAGCGGTGAAGACTTTCGGGGATATCACGTCACCCTGTCTTACACCTCTCTGCAATTGGATAGGTTTCGTACTCTGGTTCTGTACTCGGATAGCCATCGTAGCCCTACTGTACAAGCACTTCAGCACTTCGATATACCGACAGTCAACTTGGCACCGCTGAAGGGACTGCAACACCGCCCAAATTTCGACGGAATCAAAAGTTTTCTCATAGTCCACATGCGCTAGAAATAGTGGCAAATTGTACTCCTCGGACTTCTGTACAATTTGCTGAAGGGTATGTATGTGGTCTATGGTGCTAAAGCCTTTTCGGAAACCGGCTTGTCCGGGAGGCTGGAAGTCGTCAAGTCTGCGCGCGAGACGATTCGTAATGACTCTCGAAAACAGCACGTAGACGCGGCTCAGAAGGGACATCGGTCTGTAGTTCTTCAAGAGAGCGTTGTCACCTTTTTTGAAGAACAAGACCACCGCACTTCTGCTCCACGCCTCCGGTGTAATGCCACCATGGAGGACTGAATTAAACAGCTTCTGAAGGACTTCAAGTACCGGTTTTCCACCCGCTTTCAGAAGCTCCGCTGTAATTCCATCCTCGCCTGGGGCCTTGCCATTTTTAAGGTGCTGGAGAGCCATTCTAATCTCACTCAGACTGACGTCCGGGATATCATCGTAATAGTGTCGGATAAGACTCGCTCTTGGATCGTTACTCACACTTGCGTGTGGCTCCAACGATGACGTGTACAGCTGCCGATAGAACTTCTCAATCTCACTCAAAATCTCAAGTGTCCCGGAAACGATGCTGCCACATTCGGTCTTCAGCTTCGACAGTTGGCTCTTTCTGGCAGACAGATCTCTAGCAAAGACTTTGGAGCCCTGGTTCCGCTCAATCGCTTCTTTAATACGAGCAGTATTTAAGTTGCGTAAGTCCCGTCGCATGCATTTGGAGATCTGTTTGTTTAGTTGCCTGTATGCTGTCAAATCTACTGAAGACTGTAAGCTTCATATCCCGTCTAACAGACATGAGATTAAGAGTGTTCTTCTGTGGCGGGTGTTGCAAAACTTAGCTCCGACCGCATGGACAGTTTCCACGAACTTGTCATTCATATCGTCCACTGCATTGCGATCTTCTAGGCACTGAAATCAGTTTTGGAGCTGAAAGGTTTCAGGACTTTGGATTAGAACACGAGGGGGACGGAGCATTGACTTCATTAGACGTGAATTCTCCAACTCAAGGTTTAGGTTCAGTGTGCCTCTTACCATTCGGTGATCGCTGCCGGTTTTCACCCTCGCGATCACGGACACATCACTGAACAGTTGTCGTCGGGTCGTCATAATGAATCTCATGTTTCGTCGAACCGTCGGGACTCGACCAGGTCCACTTCCTGTGGGGCCGCTTCTGGAAGAAAGAGTTCATCATAAAGAGTCCCTCTTTCTCCATGAATTCGGCCAGCTGCGGGCCCCTTGGGTTTCGTTGCCCTATTCCGAAATTCCCTACTTTCAGCTCACCGTTCTCTCTTGTGCCTAGTTTTGCGTTGAAGTCTTCCATTAACATCGTTTAGTGGGTTTTGGAGGAATGCATGGCTGTAGAGATATTCTCATACATTTCCTCCTCCTCCTAATCGGGGTGTACCGAGGTTGGTGCGTAAACCTGTATGACCTTCAGCGAATACCGTTTGGTGATTCTGAGTATAAGGTACACAACCCTCGTCGACATACTCCTAATCTTTACAACGTTGTTAACGAGAGACTTGTGGACGATAAATCCGACACCTTCTTGGGACAGATGGTCGCCCTCCCGGTGATAGAACAAATTGCCGGATTGGAGGATTACCGTGTCCTCCCCCTCTCTTTGACTTCGGATAATCCTATGACATTCCAGCGCAACTTGTCTATCTCTTCTTCCAGCTCCAGGATCTTCTCGTCAGTCCTCAGGGTGTGTGCGTTTTAAGTTGCTAGGTCGAGTCGTCGTAGGTGGCAACCGAACCTCCACCGGAGATTCTTAGCACTCCCTGCCCCGCCGTTACCATGGTCGCCACCGTAGCCAGGAATAGCGGGGCCGCCGGGGACTAGGGCCGTCTTTTCGTTACTTTCGTGGGGTTATATTGCCATAGTTGCCACGCTTGGCGAGCGGGTTGGCAACCGCAGTTTTTTTATTGTTGTTTTGCTGTTATCAGAAAGATGCTACTGCCCATCTTCTGCCTCAGTTTCCCTCTGTCGCCTTTTACGAGACCCACGGTAAGATATGGGATAGTGAGTATTCTTACCCGCCACTACACGCCACTACACACATTTCTCGTAAGTAATGAAAATTAAAAATGTGAATGTGAATCACGATCAAGAAAAGTTACACGCTAACTTGTAATTTTTAAAGATACTGCCAACCTATTAAGTAACAAGGACACAAATTAGAATCATCATCACTGCCATTACAGCACCAGGGGCTGTACTTGTGTTGCTGTGCAATAGCTCACGCCCCACTCTGACTGTAGTTTTATCAATAAGCAAGTCCATTATTATTTTTCATATGTAATGGAAAAAATTATTAAAAATCCTTGTCATGTCTAGTTTTATGTATCGTGGTACTTTTTTTATTACTTTTTATTATTTTTCATTTATGACAAGTCCCCTGCTGAACCTCACCCAAGGAACGCCACGAAACACGGTGATGACACACCTGCATCTATCAAATTGGTGGTGGGTCGCGGATAGTTTATTTATTTTTCATTTAAAATCCGCAATTTTTTATAAAAGTCATTAAACAGTTTATTCCAGACCAATTACCGCTGGCATAGTACCGCAGTGTTGCTATACGATTTGGGTGTCGTTCCATCCCCGCCCCTAACTTGCGGCGGGGTGAACTTAACGAGATAAAATTTTTACTGCATGATTTATTACTTTCGTTAGAGTCTTACCAAAATAAAGTTGTGACAGACTTCGATTGACGTTAATTATGAAGCATCGTACTATCTAATTAATTTTAACTATAATGTGGTCTTAGCAATTTCCACTGATAATAAAGTCAGTGCTATGCGGGGCATGACTAAAGCTATTTATAAGTAAAGCTACCAGAAAATTCAGTAAAACTTTGGCGGTAAAACATATGAATATTTTGGAGTCAGAAATCATTATGACTATTGAATATTGTAATAAACTTTAAATCAATATACAATATACACAGGTGTATTTTGCATCTGTTTGGGAGGATTTGGCTAGAAAAGTGAAAAGATTGTAGTAGCGTAGTAGAAATCGGATGGGTGCCTCCTAACGTGGAAGACCGGAATAATAAGCGACAATTAAGTTGTAAGATAAAAGATGCTAGAAGATAAAAGTAACTATTACTGTAGATTGTCAGTTTTGCGTGTTTCATCTATTTTGATAAAAACTCTGTAGCAGCGTCTTCGAATCAGGATTCTTCATTCCCACGAAAATACATTAGCACACTGCGCCAGACGATTTTTCTAATATTTGACACTAGGTGAAAGGACTAATCTAGTTCGTAGTTTATTTACATTCTGCACCATGAGATTTGCATATATTCCAAAAATTATCAAAAATTAAAGATAATTTAATAATATTTAGCTGTACAAACATTAAGATATAGTGACGAATATAGAAAAGGTCGTGGAAGTGTGGTGACCTCTAAGGAAGAGTAAGGCCCGCCACATACATACGGAATTCCGGAATTCAAACGGAAAACTACCGTACGTGTGTGACGGGTCATAGATTTTGTATGGACTTGTTGCGTTCGGAATTCCGAATCGGAATATCGAAACGGAATCCCGAAACGGAATTCCGGATGTAGGTGGCGGGCCTAGGTCAACTTTATTTCTTAGTTGTTTTATCTAATACGACAATACGTACACAGGAATGGAAACTACTTTGCATAATATAATATAACACTCACATAATATAACACACTGTTATAAAATATAATATTCAAACCAGGAAAGAAAGACGGAGCGCTGAGTACATTTCAAGTGTGGCAAAAACCAAGTCCAAGCATGCTCAACTTAGTGTAAAAACATGCACCCACGTATTCATCTATGTCTAAAATCCTTTTCAACCAACAACATGGTTTTGATTGCATATGTGTGCGTTCAGTGGTAAACTTTTACGGGCTGATAAAGAAAAAAAGAAAATAAATGTGTGGGTGTGTTTCAAAAACTTGAACATGTTTTTTGCGTTACTTGAAATGTACGCAGCGCTCGGTGTATCTTTCTTTTTGGTCTGAGGAATAATAAGAATGTTACTACAAACCACTTTCATTCTTAAAGATTAAATGTTATTTCCAAAACACACGGTCGTAGATCTTTCACGCTTACACGGTTTCTGCTGCCTGTGCCGTCAATATGTTCAGTTCAGTTCAGTTGAATATAAGTACAAATTTTCAGAAAGGTTGGGTTCAAGGATCGGAAAAATATCAAATTACTATTTAACTCTATTCATATTTCTTTCCACAGCTCCTTTGTAGCTGCTGCTTACAACCTGCATTTGTCTTTCACCATAGTACAGAGCAAGATTATGAGGGCGATTAATAAATAAATATCTATTCGTTTTCTATCATTACTCGAGACAATACGCGTTTTACGCGTGGAAATACCTCGTACGACAATTCTGTGTTGTACCCATGTAGGTATATTCCAAGTCTATTGATGTACCTGTGTCCGTGTGCGTGTGCGTGTGAACAGATTGATACAAAATACACCGCTATACACACGGTTTCCGTGACGGATCCGGCACCGCCTGGATTTGCACGGCTACACCTCGATCACGGTATTATGAGAAGGCTTATATATTAATATCGACAACATTCTGTAAAATAATATCAACACACAATTTTGTCCCAGAGCCATGCACGCTACTCGTACAACGCAGTTCTCCGTCGTGTATTTTAGATAGGCTTTTGATTTTTTTTAAAACACATATACGTATACATATTTGTTACACTTATTTATAAGCCAGTTTCACTGTGATCTCACCAGGGTGAGCTATGTTGAAATGAAACTGTCAAAGCCTCAAATATATCCATATTGTAGTTTTATAAAAGAGACTTGATAGCTCAGGGTATAAAGTTGGGGTGATAAGTGATAAGTTTGAAAACTCTGTGTGAATAAATGTAACTACCTAAATCTTATTTTCATTTTCGGAGCCTCGTAAATAGTAACTCTATAATCGCAGTTGCTAAGGAGGTTAATAAAATTATATTAAAATTACTTATTTTATAAACCTTTTAAAAGTTAGATCGTAACCAACGTTTTTATGATGGCCAATAGATAAGCGGGGGCTTAATAAAATAAAACCTCCTTAGGAAATGTTTTCTTCTTCTATAAGTCATAAAATTTAGGATATAAAAACTCATTTATTGTTCATATTGGTTGTGAACCTCCTGGATCTTTTTTTACGATACATATTTTTCTTATTCTACCACATTATATTTATTCTACCATAAGGTACCCGAAATTTGAAATTGGGATTTTTTATGAGTCGCTGTGAATTCGAGTCGGAGTACTTAACAGATATTTCATTAATACTTGTATACATAAATATAAATAAAATTGAAGGCTCCTTCTGTAATATCGAAATAACTGCTTTTTATTGAACTTAAAGGAATTATTTGTATGCAATTTAGACGTATTTCATTTTAATAGATCCACCCCAATGAAAACCAATACTAACGAGCCGTCAGTATGAAATATATTTGTTTTTAAGGTATTACACTCTGAAAACTTCTGTAAAAAACAATTAATTAGTGCTTGACTACTATCCCTGATAGTAACGGTCTCTGGCCAAGGAACATGACGCACTTTTATTGTTTTCCTGATTTGCAATCACCTAATGTATGTTTATTTATTTATCTATACTTAATATAATAAAGCGGAAGAGCTTTTTTGTTTTTTTGTTTGTTTAAACGCGCTAATCTATGGAACTACCAGTCCGATTTGAAAAATTCTTTTTATATATTATAGCCAGATTCATGTGGAATAGTATAGGCTATCTAGCATTAAGCTATATCAGTCAGCTAACCTTAAATATGAATATTTGTTAAGCAAGTCAGAAGAGAAAGCACTCCCGAAATGATTTATCCACGTACGCTAGTGTTATCGTTAGGGATACGTAAATACAATGTTCTAGAAAAATATAGATCTTTACTCCGTCTAACCGCCCGGTGAGAACTGCGAGAAGCCAGTATAGAAAGCTTCTAAGAGCGAGGTTAGTTCAATCATTATAGCTTAAATAAATTAAAAATTAATTGAGTACTTTTATGACAATGATTAGTTACATCTTCATTTCTGAACTCTTTCATTTCACGTTGCTATGGTATTTTGAAAATGTAATTGATTAATAAGTAAGTAATTGATTAATAAGAGTTTGATAACTCAAGAATCATTTCATGCCTACACACTTTTCATGTACCGTGTAAGGTTTACTTTAAAACTGGAAAAAACCGCGCTTCGGGATACTTTCTGGGACGTGGTGAGGGGGGGGGGGGGGCACTCAACCGGGAGGGGGAGGGAAAGTGGATAAAACTTAACTTCGCTCTATATCATACATAATATGCCGACAGATAAAAGTACTCCATTAATTATGCCTTATTGCTATCAAATAAAATATTGAATTGTAATTATAAAATGCTTAAACGAGGTCAAGTCGCGCACCACCAACACGTGATGACGCAGGTGAAACCGCGGGGCACAGCTAGTTTATAATAAAACTGAAGTGACAAACGAACTTACAGTTTACCTGCTGGTAAGTGGCTTCAGCAATCTGTGAACACGTGCAGATAACTTCAAACAAAAAAAGCTACCTGTAGCCTTTTATACTCCCCTATATATAATGTACTGCGTGACTCTTCAGATCGGAACATAGCAATGCAAGTACTAGTACTATTAGAGCAGAAATAGGCAAGAGGTTTGTACATACCTATAAAAACAGCGCAAGTACATAATTATAAATATTGATTATTTCGCTTGTAACTATAAAAGAGTTTCCATCGTAATTTGACAGAACTGCTGTTAATAGTAGAATTTATGAAAATAAATCCAAAATCATAATACGAAAGTTATGTCAAGCCTGATTGACAAGCTCGTTTCATTTGTGCGATTTTCTTGAAATAAATGAACTTAATACCAAGCAAATTTCTTCAATTTCAAATTTTAATCGAAATAATGACTTAAAGATTAGAACAAGTTTCCAACTCGGTGTTACGATAAACAAAAGTGTATTTAATTTTCGTGCTGTTATTTATTTTAATTGACTTGAATTTATTTGAAGTCGACTGTTGTGCGAATTTGTAGCAGTAATCCCAAAGAGATTTAAAATATATATATACTACTACTACTTAAATGTCTTTGAGTAATCCCTTTCCATATTTCTATCCGTAACCTTACTAAAAATTAATTTAACGTGGTAGAGTAACGTTGCAGCATATTATAATGGCAGCAGAATTGGGTTGGCTCGATCGAGAAAGGACCGCGCTGTTATAGAATACCAGCGTATAAAAGCAGCTTTATGCTGCTGTTGTGCTGCTGCTGTGCTACGATACGAATCGTGAGTATAGAAAACCGGAGACGGATTTTTACTGGAAACGAGGCTTTTTTGCTTTACACTTTACACTTTACACAAGTTACACTTGTTTTGCTTTTTTATCCCGGAAAAATGTAATATCTATCAAAGCAGAACAGAAATATTTAGCAATTAGCGTAAGTCCATAATATCCTTTTAAAATTAAACCGGCTGAACAGGTTTGATGAAAGGTATAAAGATTTATTTTATTTCAGGACCAGTATCTATGTGCGTGTGCGTGTGCATGTGCGAGTGAGTGATATTGGTGATATGTAGTAATCCTTTTCACAGAATAAATAAAAACTTATACCCCGCAAAATAAATTACATCGTTTAACCATAGTATAATATCTACTATATCATAAATGATCAGTTTATCTTTAATTCGTTAAAACATTGATTATAAAAAGCAACGCTTCATATTTGCAGTCATGTCGGAAACCGTAGAGTTACCGTATTGTTGCCAGTTTTTTTAAATTTCCTAAATTTTAAGGCAAATGATGGTATAAAACATGTATTTAAAATAATAATAACATTTTTATATTCATTAATAATATTATGCTGTTTTAATTTGTTGTGGTAATTTCGCTGCAATACCTATATGCCCCTTCCACATCGGACAGGATGTTTTTTTACTCGTATATATTTTAATAAAACATTTATTTAATGTTGCATTATTAGAGTATGCTCAAGTAAAATTAAGACTACGTACGTAGGTACTCAAACGCACAATATTGTCACAGTTTAAAGAGTGTTGTCACGCACGCACATAGCTAAATATTGACTATACAGTGCAGACATGTTGCGAATATTTGTATCAGAATCCCCAAATCCAAAACTTCTGCACTGGTTTAAATATCCGCGTCCGCAATCATCTATACCGAGCTTTAATGGGTGCGGATGTGATACGTATACAAGTTGCGACAAGAAATTGGATGTGGATTGGACAATTTGGTTCTTTCTGTATAATTCACCGATTTTAAATTTGTCATACTTAAAATTAGATTCTTAAATCAAAAATAATATAAAAAATAACTATTGGTAAATCCAATTGGGCATCTAAACGCATTAAAAAAAATAACGTATAACATGATTATACGGAATTTTTTAAAGTAGTTTAAATACACACATGTTTTCACTAATAACTTTATTATACTTCCAATTTTCCGATAATTTTATGTCAAACTTTAATATAAAAAAAAGTTTGGAAAATCCAAAAGTGCACGACTCATAATTCACATATAATCATCATATCATCATTCAGGTCACTCCCATAAAGTCCAAGACGTATTTAAGTATAAATATTACATCCTACTTACTTTCAGTATGTACTACAATTATTTATTCTGTGCTTTTAAAATATGTTAATAAAAATCTCTGATTATTATAATAATGAAGTATGTATGAAATTTGGATTTTTGAATATTTTGTATTTGTACAGCGATCTTTTCGAGCCGCTGCATACAACCAATACATTATTCAATCACGACGGTGGCTGACGCCGTACTAACTGAATGAGGCAGTCTCTATTTAGTAAAAAATAAATTCATACAAGGCTGCTCAAACACCGAAAGTTTCGACATTTTGCAGCCGAAAAAAATTAATTATAACGGAAAAAAACAAAATTAAACTGCCATTTACATTCAATGGCTTCCCACATGATAGATGACGAGTTTTAAAAATAGATTGCGTTGACCAATTGATATTTTCAAAAGTTATCGTGTTTACGAAGCCATGTGGACTTGATAAATCCACACCATATGCCATTAAAACCCCATTTTGTAAAAAAAAGCAATTAATCGATTTAAGAAGTAATAAGTTCAACAGTCATTTATCTTTCTGACAATGTTCTTCTTATATCACTTATATGTACAATATGATTGCTAGATACGATTTCATGCGACAAAACGTTGGAATCTTAATTTTTAGGCCCTAGTAGAACATACCAGCGCGCTTAGCGCTTACGGCATGCAATACCACGGTGGCGTAAGGGAATTCACTACCCCATATCATCTAAAATGGACTATATGCATCTTTCTGGTAACAATTTAAAACTGCGGTTGCCAACGTAAGTACCAAGCGTGGCAATTATGGCCAATTTCTTCCATATGAGGCAATCTATGAGGGAAACCTGTGTTTAACTATGGACTTTAGGTAGTCTGTAATGGATGAATGCACAACCACCGCTTTCAGTTATTCGTGCTGTTAAACTAAATATAATATATCTGTGCCGGACGGGCGTAACTCTCCGGAGTAAATGTTGTCGAAGATACTCCGCGAGTCGCTCACGTCCTACACCTATAGGTTCCGGAGGATACTTCCACTGCCGTCTCTGTGTGTGCTGCTGGAAAACTGTGGACTGAGGTTCAAAATTAAAATGCACGATTTAGAAATTCAAATAGCAAGGGAGTGGCCAACGGTTCGACTGATTGATTAGTCGCGAAATTTTATAATTATTATTTATTGACTACGGTTGTTAAATACGGTTGTTCAACTACGGTTGTTCACTATTGGTTGGTCACTATATATTTCAAAAGATTTAATTAAAATGTGCGGTAGTATTAAAATGTCTATTGGTAGTAGCTGGTTTTCCAAAACTACTGACTAGCAGCTATTAATCAACTAAAACTAGTTGATTTTATCACTTGTGTAACTGCGAATATCAGTTACCACTTTCTGTGATTAGCTATCACTTTCACTATATGTAACTGCGAATATCAGTTACCACTTTTTTCGTCTAGCTAACACTTTTCACTATATGTAACTGCGAATTTTCAGTTACCACTTTTTTCGGCTAACTAATACTTTTTCACTATAATATGTAACTGTGAATTTTCAGTTACCACTTTTTTCGGCTAGCTAACACTTTTGCCATTTCCCGTTTTGCCTCTTTATTTTATAACATTTTCAATATGTAATTGGCATATATTGCAACATTTTCTATATAAGGTTAAATCTTACACTAATATGCTAAACATCATTAAATCGGCTTTTTGGTCCTTTATCAGTATATGAAAAAGGTTATTCAATATATTTACATTTTAAAAAGTTATTAAACGCAATGTCCCAAACATTCATAATAAATGGCTACATTAATTCTTTCATTTTTCTATAACTACCAAATGCGTTTAATTATATAAATTATTTCTTCACTATCGTAACTTCACTATGGTATATAGATACCATATGCTAACTAAATGTCATATTTACAACTCTTTTAGAACACAAAAATATTCTCATTATTTTTAGTATAAACTATTGCGCAGTTAATTAAATTTCCAGAAAGTTCTACGATACGACGCGCTGTGATTGGTCGATATTTTCTTTAACAATTAAAGTTATTTATATTAACTATTATCAAAACGACATTCTATACAAATATATTAAGAGTTGTAAACACACTGTAAAACTATATTAATACACTATTTACTCGATTTCGTTGGTAATTTCACTTTTTATACAAAACAATATTCTTTCATCATTTAGTTTCTTAAAGTTGTTAGGCCGTCGCGAACAATATCATTAAACTTCAGATCAGCAATTCGGCGCGAATTTATTGAGGCTCAAATGTGTGGATGCGGATCTCAAGTGTTTATAAGATGTAGTTTATAGAGAAACGTATTTCTATGAGTTATTATGAGTTACAAACAATTCGATTGATAATCAAAATGGTCTGTGTTGTCACCCCTGAATACAAAGATTGATGAATAACCTACCTGGTTTCTAGTGAAAAGGGTCTCCGGTTCTCTATACACACCATAGGAAACACAGCAGCTTTACGCTGCTATTTTACTCTGGTATTCTTTGAGAGCGTAGTCCTTCTCCGGTCGAGTCAACTCATTCCTGTTACAACTATAATATAGCTGCTGCGTGCCTCGTGCCATAAACATAAGCAAAAATCATTCAAAAACGAAAATAAACAGTATTTTCAGTTAACTCGATAGTCGACGGAAGAATGCACAACATCGATAACGTCAGCAATCAGAGTGTATTCAAGTTCAATAAAATATAATTTGAGGGTTGTTCAGTTGAATATATAATTTTGACTGCAAAATAAGCGCCTGTTTTCAATAGGGGGAGAGTTCAATAGGATAATCTATACGCGTGTCGACACATATTCCTCACATTCGCAATAATTATTACTGATATTGTTTCCATATTGACGTAATTAAATGAAATAGAATCACTTCATTACTCGCTTTATATTTGACCTGTATATATCTATGTATCTATGTATGTATGAATGTAACGGAATTTTGTAATTAAGTTTTCACCAACTTAAAGACATGTAATCTATTTACTTAACCATATACTTCCTTATTTACTTGATTATTTAGTTGACCATTTACTTGTCAATTTACTAAACTTTATACTTGATTATTTACGTATAAAGTTTAGTGACTTGACAACGGTTACGGTTACGAAACGAGCGCAATAAGAATCTGGGTCTTCTTGCTAAATTTAGCTTTGAAATGTCTACTCTTGATTTCTTTTGGGCGTCTGTTAACATTCAAGGAACCCAGCGCGCTGCTGTCTCTTCAACCGACTTCAAAAAGGAGGAGATACTCAAATCGATTGTATGTTTTTTTTGTGTGATACCTCATAACTTTTTTCCCGGTCAACTGATTTTAATTATTCTTTTTTATTTGAAAGCTGGTGCTTCTCATGTCATCATCATCATCATAACATCTCTTCACAAGTCCACTGCTGAACATAGGCCTCCCCCAAAAAATTCAACAAAGCACGGTCCTGAGCCACATAAATCCATCGACTTCCTGCACGTCTTACTTACCAGGTCGTCACTACATCCCTACAGTGGGGGTCGCCCCACACTTCACCTACCGAAACGAGGTTGCCACTCGAGAACATTATTTCCCCATCGGTTGCCGGTTCTACGAACTATGCATATGGCCGGCCCGTTGCCACTTCAGCTTACTAATTGTCGTAAAGCGACAATTAAGGACAAAAAGAATCTAACCTAAGAGCAACAAAACAACAAAAATACAACAAAACAAATAATATATTTAAGATTCAAAAATATTTACAATTTTATATAACAAAAATGGAGTATGAATATGAGGATGGATGATGCGATTTACAGATTATTTTTAAAAAAAGAATAAAAAAAAGAGATTAGTGCCGAAGCTGAGTCGGAAGATCCAAGGTGTGCTCTCAGCGCCTGGAACGAGCACGCACGGCGTAGGTGAGAAGGCGTGGGCGTCTCTAGGCGGCGACCTCCGGTGAATGTGGTAATTGCGGGATCCGGCGATTTCAGGCCAGACAGGGGCTTGCAGGATCCTCGGTGGCTTCAGACATCACAGAAGCCTGCAGGATCCGGTGACTGCAGGCGGGACAGAGGTTTGCAGGTTCCGGTGACTTCAGGCGGAACCGAGGTTTGCAGGTTCCGGCGACTCCAGGTAGAACAGAGACTTGTAGGATCCCAGCGACTTCAGGCAGAGCAACGGTTTGTAGAGTCCAGCGACTTCAGATAGAGTAGAGGTTCGTAGAGTCCAGTGGCTTCAGGCAGGACAGAGGCTTGCAGGATCCCGGGGCAGAGCGGCCCCGGGATAAGGCCTTTAGAAGATGCTTCCAATTCGAGAACTGAAGCAAGACTCCTTTCTTCACCGATTGTTCGGCTTTTATATCTTTCTAGAGAGAACGGAAAAATTATTTAAATTAAACGCAAATTTTTTGTAAATGGTCAAGAGGAAAGAGTATTTATGTGGAATTATCGAAATAGAAACAACAGACCGGTAGCAAATTTGAATATAATTTCCATGGAGACCAAATAAACAACAATAACAAAACATGTCAAATTTTAGTTTTAGGCTTGTAATAAGAAAACGGCAAGATTTAAGTGGAAAAGGAGATATTATTGAAACAGGAAAAAAGGTAGCGCAACTACCCACACAAAGCCCGAAATTGTAGAGTTAAGGAAAACTAACTAAAAGATCGAAAAAAGGTAGACTTCATTGACATCAATTTAAAAGTGCTGATAATGTGAAAATACGAAGTAGAAATGATTTGTGATTGTGTTCTTATGGTTTAAAATCGTTACAGGATCCTATGGAAATAAAGGTGATGTAAAATATCTAGTTTTGAAGTGAATGCAGAAAATCGAAACAGAATGGAAAAATGGATTTAAATCAATGTAAAATGATAAGTAAGTAGCATAACACTACATAATCCATCACTATGTCAGCTATGTCGGTCACTCTGGTTCTACTGCAGATAACCTTATTTCTAAGTTTATCACGCTGAAAAACCCCGAGCATAGCCCTCTCCTAAGCTCGCGAAGTAGCCTTGAGCTCCCTCATACGGCCAGCAGTGAAGAACCACGTTTCAGTTTACATTCTCGTTTTCAAGTTTTGAGGTATATCTGACAAGAAGATGTGTCGTAATATTCTGAACACTGCCCAGTCGAGTTGAATCCGTTGATAGACCTTTCGGTCGAAGTTGAATTTACCTGTCAGACTATTTGTCCCAGGTAAACATACTCGTCAATAACATTGAGCGTAGTGCTCCCAACAACTACCGACATAGGTGTGACATGGATGTTTTATGTGATCTTTGTTTTGTCTATGTTCATCTTAAGACCTATCCGTTGGAAAGCACTATTGAGATCATTGAGCATAGTGTATAGATCCACTCACATCCGTTCGCGATGCAGTTCGCCCCAATATTACACTAAACAGCTCTACATTTCCATTTTTTAACTCAGCAGATGTCTTTTCAATTCTGTGTCACTCTTTCTAATTAACAGCGATTTACCATACTCTTTCAAACATTTATTTATATAATCTGACCCTTTCACGGCGTTCAGATAAAAACATTGAGGATAATGTAATGTGTGTTGCATCCATGGATCATCGTAAATCTCCCAATCTACAATAACTCCTCCACAGGAAAAACAAGCAGCTGTATGCTATGCTATCGCCAAAATCAGCCATTTCATTCACCACTGCTTCTCTTAAATCAGTCGTTGCCCAATAATGGCTAAATGAAAATAAGCATGTTTTATATGAATCATATAAACTATATCGAGGTCTGTATTTATTTTGAGTCATATCCCTCATGCTTTGTGGAGGTTTGATCTTGCTGGTTGCAAGAGTATAATGAAGCTGCAAAG
Source organism: Parnassius glacialis (assembly GCA_033319125.1). Taxonomy (NCBI): domain Eukaryota; kingdom Metazoa; phylum Arthropoda; class Insecta; order Lepidoptera; family Papilionidae; genus Parnassius; species Parnassius glacialis. The sequence goes on from JAVANC010000004.1 coordinate 42,550,238, forward strand.
CTGCACTGATTCCTTATAAAACATTTTTAAAAATTGCTGTTGGAGGGTTTTTATGAAATAAAATAATGAATATTTCAAATGTTATTATCAAAGCACCATTTATTTAACCAAAAAACATTTTTCAAAGCACATACTGAGTCATGATTAATACAACTATACAAATATTTACAATCTTTATATCGATCATACAGATTTTACAAACTGGGATAACTTTATCTTCTAAATTAATTTTGTTATCATTTTGTATGACGGATTTTAACCATAAAAACTTTTTTTAAACCTTTGGCGTATATACATTTATCCTTTATATTATCTGCAATCAAATTCTGATAATTTAAATAAGGTGTTACTCCCTCATACCACTATGTCTTTCTATTACGTTGAATCGAATTTACACGTTTCCTTTCTTTTACAGTCAATTTGTAAAAAGGAAATGGTGGTTTAATTAAAAGTCGTATTTTATTATTACACAATATTGCAATTACTTTCACTATGAATTCATTTCTTTCTGTTTTGAAACCTTGGACATCTACGATAGCAGTCATGTCAACTTGCGCACTATGTTACTTAAAGGCTTATATTCTACAAGTTGATCGTTAATGATTAAACAATATCCACTTATCTTCTATGGTATTGCCGTTGTACATTCAATCTCCAAACGAACATCTATAGAAAGAATAAGAAGAAGTAATAATAAGAAGACAAAGCGACAGTCTCAAAACAGGACCCTGTTTTAAGACTGTCGCTTTGTCTTGAACAATCTATTACAAATAGTGGAGCCTTCTCCTTGAAGATACTTAAATCGAGCAATAGGTCTGCGGGACAGTTGTAGTACGACTGGCGAAATTTCACATACATTTTGGATAATATATTAAATTTGTTTTTGGAAAACTTTAAACTTAAAGGCTCGTATGGGTTACAGTTATACAGTTTCGTTATCCAAACTATCAATTTTAGAAAATGTAACTTCTTAATTTCCCATCATGTAAGTTTTCTTTTCTTTTCTTATCCCAAATGCTATATTTAAATTATCATCGTAAATATCATAGATATCATTCCGATCCAATGAAGGTTCTATATTGTCTTTAATTTCATTTTTGGGGATTCTGCAGAACTCAAGTCAGCATCGTAATAGTTCTGAAATTCCGATTCAAATGATCCAGCAGAACTTGCGCATGATTGCATCGATAAATTACGGTTTTGATTTGGTTTTTGCTTATTTATTATGTATGATTTTAAGGGCCTTGTAACAGGTTTTAGCATTTTATCTAGGGATAAGTTCAGTTAATGCTCATTATTTCTCTTTTTTTTTTCATTTTATTCTTTATGGAGTCCACAGACTTCATTAATTCAAATTTAATTTGCTTTTCCATAATGCTTTATAATACTTAATTCTATCGCTACTACAATATAACTAAATAATTTTATCAAAAAAAACATTTATAATAGTTTACTTGAGATTAAAAAAGATATCAAAATTCTTTCTATACCTGCCATTGTTTAACGATGAGTCTTTGTTAATACAAACAAAATTATACGTCTTACTCCAAACTATATTACAAATATTTTTTAAATTGATTCCGTGACATATCAGAATTAACATGTTCTTCATAAATATGTTTTAAGTTCACATCATCTTGTTTAAATATTATAATGAAACTAGCTGTGCCCCGCGGTTTCACCCGCGTATTATTTAAGGAATTAGTTATGGTTCATATGTCAAAATTTTTCACTGTCAAAAGCTACGTATATTTATCTTATTTTATTTTGTTATTTGGAGGCCAATTCTGGCTTAAAAAATTCAACAAAAAGATCAGAAAATATATGAGAGAGTTGTTATATTAATATTTTTTTGATTTCAGACATAATACTAATTAAGAAAGGAAAATATTTCTGCTGCGCCGTTGACAACTGTCAAAGGGTAACGACTACATACAATTTATCAATATGGAATAAATCCAGGGAAGTAATGTGATAATATTTCATTTATAGAGTAAAGTGCTTTTATTTAGGCCGTAATTGATTGTTTCAGGGAAAGATGTGGAGTACAGCACATTTCAAGTTACTATGAATATGTAATATAAAGACTTTTGAGTGTTGTAGAGATCTGTTTAGATTTTTTCATGAATGTCTCTGCTCCGCTACAGTCACAGCCGGATTTCCTACAGTGTCAAAATTGTGCTGACGGTAGGCTGTTTAAAGGTAAAAGGGGATTAAATATACATATTAAACGATACCATAGTAAAAGTATTTCGGCTTCACAGCCTGCCGTAGAAATTCATAACTCTATTAGCAATTCCTCTAATGACACAAATTTTTCCCTGTTTTCGGAGCAAATTTACAAATATTATCGTAATGTACCAGTGGTTAAAAGAATTCCTAGAGGTGCGAGGATGCAGCTTGCTAAAGCATTGTCATGCACTATTCAAAATTGTTTCACTAATAGTGAAAATAGTTGGCAAAAATTATTTACTTTCGCGTATTCCCATTTTCATTTTGATAAAACAATAAATAAATCAGTTACGTCTCAACTAAAAGAGACATCTTTTCAAAATTTAGATTACCCAATTAATACTCATTTATCTCGACCACGTCCTAAATTTGATTTAAAAAAAGTAGTTGAGTCGAAAGTAATGGATGGCGACTTAAAAAATGCATCCCGTATTTTATTCTCAGACGACATCCTGGCTCCTCGTAATGTCGAAACACTTGAAAGCCTTCGTCAAAAGCATCCTTCGGTCAAACATCCTCAGAGTTTACCGCTGCCTCCCAGGACTTCTATGCAACCTTTACAAATTTCGGAAAAAGACACTTTAGAAGCAATTATGTCATTTTCGAATGGCTCTGCTGGCGGCATTGACGGAATTACGCCTCAACATCTTAAAGATCTTGTAAGCGCTTCTGCCGGTGACGCCGGCGGAGTACTTCTTAAAGACATTACAAAATTATGTAACTTTATGCTTTCTGGTAATGTTAATCCAAATTTCATTCCATTCTTATATGGGGCAAGATTATGTGCCTTCAAAAAAAAGGATAACGGTATCCGTCCTATTGCCGTTGGTTCCACATTTCGACGTTTAACTTCAAAATTAGCTTGCAGGCACATAATCTCTAACCTTAAGACCAAATTTCAGCCTACTCAACTAGGTTTTGGCACTAGAGGTGGCTGCGAGGCGGCGGTACATTCAGTGCGTACATTTTTAACAAACTCTGATGCAGATGTTCTTGTGAAGGTTGACCTAAGGAATGCTTTTAACTCTATCGATAGGGTAACCTTGCTGAAAGAAGTGGCTAATAATACCCCCGAAATTTATCATTACGTTTGGCAATGTTACAGTCAAAATACTAACTTGTTTTACGAAAACCATGTTATCGATTCCGCTGTCGGTGTTCAGCAGGGTGACCCACTGGGTCCAGCACTTTTCAGTTTGGGAATTCAACCAATTATTTCAAATTTGAAATCCAAGCTGAATGTCTGGTACCTAGACGACGGTACACTGGGAGGTAGAGCAGATGACGTCCTCAGTGATCTTACTGATATTTTTCAAAATTTTAAAAATATTGGTCTTGAACCAAATAGCAATAAATGTGAAATATTTTTTTCCAATAATTTATCTACTTCTCATAGAGACACTTTAATTCAAAATTTTAATCATATTTGTCCAGGAATAAAAACTGTCAGTACGGAATCACTATACCTGCTAGGTGCCCCGTTGTTTTTCGATAGTATTAAACCTGTTTTAAAAACAAAATTTGATCAGTTTTTAAACCACGTTGATAAATTGTATAAATTAAACCCCCACATAGCTCTTACTATTTTAAAATATTGTCTTCTTGTACCTAGATTTACATACTTACTCCGCTCGAGTCCAGTCTGGAAATGTTCGGATATTTTACAAGATATTGATAATAATCTTAAAATAGCTATTGAAAAAATTCTAAATTTAACTTTAAATACTACAGCCTGGACTCAAGCTACTTTACCTATAAAATTTGGTGGCATTGGTGTGAGAAATCTTTCTAGCATTGCATTGCCTGCTTTCCTTGCTTCCGTACATAGTGTCAGTGACTTATGTAATAAAATTTTAAATAATAAAGCAGACCTATGCTTTGCTACGGAGGCAGGGCAGACATGGCAAACGCTCTGTCCTGGTGAAAATGTTCCACTGGAAGTTAACCAACAAAAACAGTGGGATATTCCATTGGTACAGGGCGTGCAGAAGGATTTGTTTCATAATCTCCAGAGTGACCTAGATAAGGCACGCCTTCTAGCTGTTTCGACTAAGGAATCTAGTCACTGGTTACACGCTTTACCATCTAGTAATCTCGGCACATTACTTGATGCGGAAAGCTTACGCATTGCCGTAGGAATCCGACTAGGAGCGGCGATTTGTCAACCCCATCAGTGTCCCTGTGGTAGCAGCGTCGACAAGTTTGGGCTCCACGGACTTTCATGTAAAAAAAGCGCTGGTAGATTTTCACGACACAGTTCTTTGAACGATGTCATCCGAAGGGCTCTTGTCTCTATAAATGTTCCCTCGGTTTTAGAGCCTTGTGGAATATTTAGAGACGATGGCAGGAGACCCGACGGTATGACATTGGTCCCTTGGGAGAGAGGTAAAGCCCTAGTGTGGGATGCTACTTGCGTAGACACTCTGGCGGTCTCTCATCTCAGGGGTACCTCGTTTAGAGCCGGGGCGGCATCAGAGGCTGCTGAACTGAGTAAGTGGCGCAAATATGAGTCTCTGAAAGATGACTACATATTTGTGCCATTTGCTGTAGAGACTATCGGTCCGTGGGGTCCACGTGCGGTGAAGTTCCTAAAGGAACTCCATCCGCGGCTGGTCGTTGCTGCTGGTGATAAGAGGGCTGGTTCTTTCCTTGCTCAAAGGCTAAGTATAGCCATTCAGCGGGGAAACGCAGCCAGTGTTCTTGGCACGATACCGCGGGGAGTAGGACTATATGATATTTAAGTTTCTAGTTTTAGTTTTTATTTTTTAATTATAGTTTTTAGTATTGTTCAATGTTTAAAATAAAACATTTGAATACAATTAGTTATTAATTGATTTATAGTACTTCAGTATAGACAATATTTATAGTAACCTTTTCATTTGGTATTAAAATATATTGATTTTCACCGCATCCTGTTCTAGATAAGCCAATATATAACTGCCCATGGGGAAAACAGCATTCACTTAAATCTATCCCCACGTGTTTGAAAGTCTGTCCCTGTGCTTTATTTATAGTGACTGCAAACGATACTTTTATGGGAAATTGTATTCTTATAAAACTAAATAGTAAATCTGTAGGTATTATAGAAATTCGAGGTATCAGTTCCGTTTGCCCAACTGCTGGTCTAGTCAAAACTATAGCAACTATGATATTATTTCTAAGAAATTTAACTTGAGGCCTAGTTCCGTTACATAGACTTGGCGGCCGCAGGTATCCTAATAAAATATATGGGAGTGACTTTATTAACTAAGCCGCGCGGAAGCCGGCTGACAGCTCGCTTATATAGGTGTTCACTGCTGGTTTCCCACGGATCTCATTGGGCGGCTAGGGTTTATGCGATCGTTCGCACTCCGAGCAGAGCGTTTATTATATTAATTTTTCATTATCTCTTAAACTATGCGTCCAAATAACATGCTATGAAGACCAAAGTTTATCTTCATAAAATTGTCTTGATGATGAAGTAACTTTCGTTCGTAAGGATTAATATGCCATGCCTAATAATAATGCTCATAAATCACTTTTTAATTTTCAATAATTTTTGTCACAAAATACCTTATTGTGGCTTATGTATAAGAAATAGGCATATGGTAGCACGGATTTTTTTTTAGGTGGGGCAAAGAACAATATTTTTGTACAACATTGTATTTATGTAATACTAAACGTTACGCCAGCGCACGCGGATAAAGCAGTTAGAGAGCGCCTTTTCTTCCGACTTGCTTTACAAAAATCTATATTTAAGGCTAGCTGAGAGCTTTAGGCTAATGCTAGACAGCCTATACTATTTCTCATGAATCTGGCTATTATAAGCAAAATGAATTTTTCAAATCGGACTGGTAGTTCCAGAGATTAGCGCGTTTAAACAAACAAAAAACAAGAAACTCTTCCGCTTTATTATATTAGTATAGATTGGCATTGTCTCGTAGCAATTGTTTCGGAATTTTTGAGTAGGTCTGAGATAAATAAATGCAATCGACCTACTTGTGCCTGTCCATAGAAAAATAATTACGAATGTTGACTTGATTTTCACAAGCATCATTCATCATCATTACAGCCCTTCATAAGTCCACTGCTGAACATAGGCCTCCCCCAAGGAATGCCACAAAGCACCGTCCTGAGCCACCTGCATCCATCGACTTCCTGCATGTCTTACCAGGTCGTCACTCCATCTAGTGGGGGGACGCCCTACACTTCGCCTACCGGTACGAGGCTGCCACTCAAGAACCTTTATTCCCCATCGGTTGTCGGTTCTTCGAGCTATATGGCCGGCTCACTGCCCCTTCAGCTTATTAATCCGTTGGGCTATGTCGGTTACTCAGGTTCTACTGCGGATATACTCATTTCTTAGTTTACCACGTAGAGAAACCCCGAGCATAGCCCTCTCCATAGCTCGCTGAGCGACCTTGAGCTTCCTCATACGGCCACAAGCAACATCATCAAAAATAAATTCAGAACTGTTTAAAGCTTCACTTGGACCTATGACGTCTTTGTTATCATTAAACTCATAAAATGAAATATTATGTACTCTCTTAATTACTTCTCGTAAAAAAACGATATTTTGGCTGATAGTTTTTGAATACAAGTAAAGATTTTGAAATTTAAGTCCATTTTCATGCAACAACAAACTTATTACAACGTTTGTTTTACCGCAATTAGAGGGGTCGCATGTTATACATCGAATGGTATTTGGTAAGAGAATGCTACGTCTGATCTTGTGAGCAGAGTGATCAATATTAATATTGCTAACGCTTAGCGATATGGGTTGTTTGATCAACTTTCATCGTGGTTATTGAATGAGTTACTAACCAACAAACATAGGTATATTGCATACCTTAAGCAAAAGCGCAAGGTAATGTTCTACTACCGCCTAAAAATTAAAATTCCAACTTTTTATCGAATAAAATCGTATCTAGCAATCATATTATACATATAAATGATATAAAAAGCACATTGTTAGAAAGATAAATGATTGTTGAACTTATTAATAATTTTTTTAAATCGATTAATTGCTATTTTTAAATAAAAAAAAGGGTTTTAGTGGCTTATGGTGTGGATTTATCATGTCCCTGTGGCTTGTAAACACTATAACTTTTGAAAATATCAATTGTTTAACTCAATCTATTTTTTAATCTCTTCATCTATCATGTGGGAAGCCACTGAATGTAAATGGCGGTGTAATTTTGTTTTGTTTAGCTATAATTAATTTTTTTCGGCTCCAAAATGGCGAATTTTTCTTTGATTTGGTTGCCTTGTATATAAATTGTGTCTGTAAATGGGGATCTACAGCCACAGAGTAGTTTAGTTCACAGAGTACCTTTGTATTAAGTTTAGGTCGGCTTCAGTCGCCGTCGTGAGTGGACATTGTTTCGGTTGTTTTCAGCGGCTCAAAAAGATCGCTGTACAAATACCACAATATTCGAATAACCAAATTTCTTAAATACTTGATTATAATAATAATAAAGAGATTTTTTTATTACAATATTTAAAAGCACAGAATAAATAATAGTAGTACGTACTAAAAGTAAGTAGTATAATTTTTTTTGTCATGGGTGACATTTTCATGCTTTTCGAGGGTGTCGAAACCGATAGGGTTGTCGAAATGTAAATCCAAGATGGCGGCCGCAATAGGTATCAATTTTTTCATCATGGGTGTCATTTTCATGGTTTTCGAGGGTGCTGAAGCCGATAGTGCTGTCGAAATGTATTTCCAAGGTGGAGGCTGCAATAGATATAAAATTTTTCATCATAGGTGTCATTTTCATGGTTTTCGAGGGTGTTGAAGCTGATAGTGCTGTCGAAATGTAAATCCAAGATGGCGGCTGAATTAGGTACCAATTTATTCATCATGGATGTCATTTTCATGGTTTTCAAGGGTGTTGAAGCCGATAGTGCTGTCAAAATGTAAATCCAAGATGCCTGGGTGATCAGTAATCGATTGCTGAAAACAGAATTTGAAAATTCGTAACCGTTCTCGAGATAATCGTGGGACAGACGGACAGACGGACGGACAGACGGACAGACGGACAGACGGACAGACGGACAGACGGACAGACGGACAGACGGACAGACGGACAGACGGACAGACGGACAGACGGACAGACATCGTGAAATCAATAAGTGACTTCGCAAGATTCGCCACTTAATAATACTCTAGTACATTCCTTAGTTGGATATAGGTATCCTCTCATTCCTAAGTTGGTTTTAGGGTACAGAAGAGTCCACCGTGATTCCTCAATACATGTTGACAGACTTTACATGATCTCGTTATTTCTCAGATAGGCAGGTTTCGTCACGATGTTTTCCTCATCGTCGAGCATCTGTTGTTATATCGATACTTAAAATTGCATATAATATATTTTTTTAAATTTATTATTATAAAGGACTTTGTCGTTAAGCGTCCACATCGTACCCGTTTTATCTACAATTACTTAATCACTACAAGCGAATACAAAATTAAACATAAAATGTATTATATTAACAACAATTATATGTGTGCAAAGTGCAACGAACACGCGCAACTATAAATGGGGATCTACAGCCACAGAGTAGTTTAGTTCACAGAGTACCTTTGTATTAAGTTTAGGTCGGCTTCAGTCGCCGTCGTGAGTGGACATTGTTTCGGTTGTTTGCAGCGGCTCAAAAAGATCGCTGTACAAATACACAATATTCGAATAACCAAATTTCTTAAATACTTGATTATAATAATAATAAAGATGTTTTTTTATTACGATATTTAAAAGCACAGAATAAATAATAGTAGTACGTACTAAAAGTAAGTAGTATAATTTTTTTTGTCATGAGTGACATTTTCATGCTTTTCGAGGGTGTCGAAACCGATAGGGTTGTCGAAATGTAAATCCAAGATGGCGGCCGCAATAGGTATCAATTTTTTCATCATGGGTGTCATTTTCATGGTTTTCGAGGGTGCTGAAGCCGATAGTGCTGTCGAAATGTAATTCCAAGGTGGAGGCTGCAATAGATATAAAATTTTTCATCATAGGTGTCATTTTCATGGTTTTCGAGGGTGTTGAAGCTGATAGTGCTGTCGAAATGTAAATCCAAGATGGCGGCTGAATTAGGTACCAATTTATTCATCATGGATGTCATTTTCATGGTTTTCAAGGGTGTTGAAGCCGATAGTGCTGTCAAAATGTAAATCCAAGATGGCGGCTGCAAAATATATCAATTTTTTCATCTTGGGTGTCATTTTCATGGTTTTCGAGGGTGTTGAAACCGATAGTGCTGTCGAAATGTAAATCCAAGATGGCGGCTGCAATAGGTATCAATTTTTTCATCATGGGTGTCATTTTCATGGTTTCCGAGAGAGTTGAAGCCGATAGGGTTGTCGAAATGTAAATCCAAGGTGGCGGCTGCAATGGGTATCAATTTTTTCATCATGGGTGTCATTTTCATGGGTTTCGAGGGTGTTGAAGCCGATAGTGCTGTCGAAATGTAAATCCAAGATGGCGGCTGCAATAGATATAAATTTTTTATCATTGGTGTCATTTTCATGGTTTTCGGGGGTGCTGATGCCGATAGTGCTGTCGAAATGTAAATCCAAGGTGGCGGCTGCAATAGATATCAAGTTTTTCATCTTGGGTGTCATTTTCATGGTTTTCGAGGGTGTTGAATCCGATAGTGCTGTCGAAATGTAAATCCAAGATGGCGGCTGAAGTTGGTACCAATTTTTTCATCTCGGGTGTCATTTTCATGGTTTTCAAGAGTGTTGAAGCCGATAGTGCTGTCGAAATGTAAATCCAAGATGACGGCTGCAATAGGTATCAATTTTTTCATCATGGGTGTCATTTTCATGGTTTTCGAGGGTGTTGAAGCCGATAGTGCTGTCGAAATGTATTTAAACTACTTTAATAATTCCGTATAATCATGTTATACGTAATTTTTTTAATGCGCTTAAGGTATGCCCAATTGGATTTACCAATATATTTAAATTTTGCAGGAACAATATTAGAGAGAAATGCATGTCACATCATGTCTGTTCTGCTAAATGTTCTCCTATTCTCGTGTTACAAATTTCTTAGTAGATCTATGCTTACTTTGCAAAATAATGCTATTCTTATCTTACAAATCCTGAGTATATTATGCTTATTCTGTAAATTATACAATTCTCATCTTAGAACACACGATCACGTCATTTTGCTACTGTACTTTCTATAAAGAGCACATTTGTTTTCTTTAGCTGAAATTTAAAGTAAGTACTTTAAATGAAATATTTAAATAATAAAGTAACTTATTCTATTTCTATTGTAATTCTAACTCTAATAAATGTAATAAAATATGTAACGTATACTCATTTTTGTTTTTCAGAAACATGTCACATACACCATCTTACAGTCCTGTTTTGGATAGTTTAGAAAATATACGTGAGGTAAGTTACTATTTAGTTTTTATTATTTTAAATTGATTTTAAATTCATGGGTAGTAATTAATTAATGTTGAATTATATATTTATATTTGGTTTTCAGAATTATATAGAAGACTCGCACCCAATTACTAATCCATTTTACTATGCTCAAGGTAGGCAAGGAAGTGGACGATGAAGTAGCAACAAACGTGCGCGAGCAGAGCCGTCGCCAAAACTCGGAGGAAAAATAAAAAAGAAAAAATCAAATCAAATTCTTTGAAAAATACATCATTTATCATGGGAAAGGAAACGGGTGATGTACGTCATTTAATAAAAATTATAATACATGATTTAGATGGTCGTAATATTGATCAAATAAATACTGAATCTGGAAATGCAGCTGTGAACGTGCAATATTTAGTGACAAGTGCATATGATGACATCATGGATGAGACAGAACATTTAGTTTGTAAAGTGGTAAAAAAAATAAGCAAATCTAGTATTTAAGTTTGAAATCAATTAATAAAATTTATGTTAATAAAATGTTAATAAATAAATGATTAATTTTTTCGACGTGTATAACTCTGTTGTAAAAATTAAGTGTATTTAAATCTATTGCTTTTATGTAATATTTAGTGTTTAAGGATCTAATGGGATAATAAATAAAAAAGCAAGATATGATTATGATAATACAGTATTTTAAATAAAACTTACATATAAAATTTTAATTTATATTTTAGCTAGAGTTATAATTACGATATACTAGTTACAATATAGAACATATTTGCAATAAAATCTATTCAAAATAAAGTAATTTGTTTACATTGGCATATTATGTATATGTTTATAATTTTTTATAAATTACTATAACTTTATTTCATCATACATGTAAAATCAGGATCATGGAAGTTAAACAACAGCAATCAGAAAACCAATGTAAATAGTAAATTAGTTAAAATATAATGATATTTAAATTAAATTGCTATAATGTCTCCAAGGCAAAGTTTTAGACATATCTTCACATATTTGTCGCTTATCATCATTGCCACTAAGAATGAGCTTATTCATTTTTTGCGAGTAAAGTATATGATTCTTAGATCGTATTACGTACATAACGCCTCTGTAGGTTTTCTTAGATTTTAAAATATATATGTACTTTTCAATAGTCAATTTTTTGTAATATGCTTTTTCACACCTTTTGCTTTCTTAATTGCGGACTTTAAAGTATTAACGCAGTATAATTTTGCTTTCAAGCCAATAAACTCTGTTATAATATCACCACCTAATTCATCTTTAAAATGCCCTGGTATTTGTTTATTCGCTTTTGGAATATGGTATATATTATTTTCAGGAAAATTACTTGTATCAAAGTACTTAATTTTATCTTTCACATCTTTTTAGAAGTCTTCAGTATAAATTAAATACAAAAGACTATCTGTATCAGTGTAACAAAGTTTGATATTATTATATTTGTATATTTTCTTCATTACAGAATAATGAAAATTATATAAATGACTTTATGCAAGTTCCAAAACAGTAAAGCCGTAAAAAAGTAAAGTAAAAATAATTTAAAGTTTACCTTGATTGATTTCTGCGTGATTAGTAATGTTTTAATTATATTGCAAACAGTGCTAGAAATACTAGATAAGAATAACTCTGGCATAATTATGTCACTTGAATCTGGATTTACTCTATAACTTGCAATCCTATTCTTGAAAGCAGTAGCTATTAACTGAACATTATCAAACTCAGTTAAACAATTAATTTTATGTATATTACTCTTCTTATGTGATGAATGATTTGATGTATATGTATTACAGTCCTGGCAGATTTTCATTTTCAATCATATTACATCTATTATTGATGTTTAGTGTAATACTGCTCAAAACTTGTATATAAATATGTATTTCAATCTTTACTTATATTTATCTTATAGATTTAAATTCTAATTAATAACTCTTACTTATAATTACTTTGTCTAGATTTTAAGTATTTCAAAATTTAAGTTTCAATCCAGCTTTTAGTTCTTTTAGATTCAGATTTTAATTTTTAATTTTTCGTTGCTGTAAGGAGAGACACATTTTTGAAAATAATATGATATATCGCACAATAATATAATAAATGATTCATAAATTTAAATTATAATTACTTTATCTCGGTATTTCAAAAAATCTAACTATCAATATCTGGCTTTTTTCGTTTTAGATTCAAATTTTAGTTCTTAGTTTAGTTTTTCGTTGCTGCAAAGAAAAATAAATGCAATTTTTGAAAATAATTACTTCATCCAATTATTTTAAAATTAAACTTTCAATATTTGACTTTTGGCTGTTTAGATTCAGATTTTAATTGTTATTTTTTCTTTGCTGTAAGGAAAAGACATTAAGTTAAGAAAATAATGTGCTACAAGTCAATAACATTTAATATTAAGCTATTATGAGCACAATTACTTTATTATAGGTGCCTAAACAAAGTTTAGAAAACATTAACAGGGTATAAAATTGGCTGTATAGCAGCGTACTCATCCTTTGCCGCTGCTACTAACTTTGTCATAGCTTTCCACGTAAGGCTGTTTCCTTCTACAACAGACTTCAGAGTAACGAGCGAACGCTTCCACCGATCGGAGCCAAGCTTTTCGGCTTCTTTCGTGTTGTACACACGCAGCTCTACATAGTAGTCGCCCGTCTTCGCAAGATCTGCAGCGTGTAGCCCGAACCCGCGCGCCGCGATAAAAAACTTCTTAGCGCCGCCGCTCTAATGGGTTCTTGCAACTCGTTATCTCCCTGTAATTATTTCAAATATTAATGTTAGTATTGTATAGAAAAATAGGCTCATAATATTTATAACTAAAAAAATATTATAGTACTGTTTGATATCGGTAAGAAATAAAATATTGGTGATGGCGATCTCGATGATAATACTCAAAAACAAAAGTTTTTTCAAAAGCACTAATTACTTATATGAATAAACTAAAATTGGTTAAATAATTATAATAATAACAGTGGTAGAGCCACGCGGCAGCTTTTGCTGTCGCACGGATGGGCCGGCTCAAACCGGAGTGGTACCACGACCTCACAGAAAACCAGCGTGAAGTAGAGGTTTACCTCTGCGTTTCGCTTGGTGAGTGCAGGTGGCCGGAGGCCCTTTTTACTGGAAATGAAGCATTCCATCTTAGTCCTCACGAGTGACAACGTATCTGCATTTTGATTCGCAAAAGAAGATAGATGTAGATGTCTGTGGGCCACAGCAACCACTTACCATCAGGTGGACTGTGTGCTCGTTTGTCACCCTTATACTAAAAAAAAATTACCAGAATAAAATAAAACGACAAATATCCATGACCTGAGTACAAATATTTATCTGTGAAATAAATATCTGCGTCGACCGGGACTCGAACCCACGGGCCTCAGCTTGGCAATTTCGGTCACTGACTAAAGCGACAATTGTATTCATAAGTTTAAATTGAACTTACCTCTAAATCAAATGCAAATGAAGACCTCTTAAGTCGTCTTTTTATAGACTCAGCTTCCGATTCGCTATCTGAATCCAGAACGACTTCCCTCTTCTTAATATTACTATCTCCACAAGAATTTTTCAACGTTTTCTTTGGTTTGGATTTTGTAATGAGAGTACTACCATCATCCGAGCCAAATGGGTTGACAATTTTGCTAGTCGACGTTCTAAAAATCAGTGATTCTATAGTCAATATAACATAGATCACTTGTACACATATTATTTTATTACATATTTATATACATAACTCTGACCCAAAGTTTCATAAAAATAGATCCAGCCGTTTCGGAGGACTTTGATCACTAACACTGTGATCCGAGAATTTTATATATTAGATTATATAGTATGAGCTCACTAAAAAGATAAGATAATAATAACAAAGACACATACAACTTACACGTTTAATGAACACGTTCACGTCACTTCAATTAAAAAAGAAAATTAGAAATGACTTGCAGCGCATTCTGGCTCTCCTTATATTTTGCAGAATTCTAAAGCCCACTACACAATAATACTTTAGCCAAAAGTAAGTATTATTTTTTGTCAAGTCACATTTATTTACTATTCCTATGAATGCTCTGTATAAAGTCTAAAATCCATTAACTAAAAATTTATCAATATGTCTACACCTTAACCTAATAATATGATACAGCTTACACAGCAGAGTCAGCAGACGCCAGTCTGTCGCGGGTACTTGAAATGAAATTTGTTTAACCCTCTGTAGGGCAAGATATCCAATTTTAAAACTAAGTGGTGAAAAATGTTAATTGAAACAAATAAATGTACACGTGTTCCGGGAAAAATCTTATTTTTATTTATTTGAGAAAATCAAATTTAAAGGGAGTGTGACATAAATGTCACACTGCATCATAAAGGTAACTTAACTTAGGTGAAATTGTTTGAAAGAATTGTTATGTTTATTGTAGCACAAAGCAACGCCACACTTCTCGCATATTGTTTGCGAGACACCAGAGCATTTAGGAAATTTGCAGCGAATTCTCTTTTCTGTCCAAACAGGCCAGTGTCCTGTCTGATCCTGCCTGATTGCCACTGGAGGAACATGTTGTGCTGGACCTTTGTGTCGTTTTGATTGAAGTTCGTTTTCGATAGATCGACGGTTATTTATCTTCGATGGTACAATAAGCTTACATAAAGTTGTAGCAACTTGAAGCCGAAAATCAGCCGAATTCAAATGTTTTTCCTGCAATCCCTTAGCCTTATGAATTCTTTTGTAAAGAAGCCATGCGTTTGCCATACTCAAGTCCAATAAATGATAAAACATTCTAACCTGCCACCTTTTGCTACGAAGCCGTATTTTGTAGCATCCCATGATGCTATCAATAAGGTCTACGCCACCCATGTGGCGATTATATTCTCCAACAATATTTGGACGATCAATTGTTATGTACTGCTTGGTCTTCTTGTCATACCTCCTCACCTGTGCTTTTGGCATTTCTCCGACAAAACTGGATGCTTAATTTACTACTTTGTTATCTTTCCAGGCTATGGTTGCTACATCCACACCGTTGACATCAGCAACATACTCAACAGAATAGCCTCTGTCTTTTTGGACATTTCTTTGTCTGTAGGTAATTTGCAATCTGGAATCCTGTTTCGGCGTATTGTACCAAGACTCAGTATACCGTTTTGTGACAAGTATTCTAGCAGTGGCAAGCTTGTAAAGTAATTGTCAAAATTTAATCTGTAATTTTGGTTGCGAGGTATTTCTCTTGATAGACGCACGATAACATTTGAGGAAGCACCAAGATCAGGTTCGTTGGGCAGTACCACATTTTCTGTGCCAGTTTCGGGTTCGATTTTATACGCAAATCCAGATACTCCACTGAGAACGTAAATCTTATAACCCTATTTGTGAGGCTTTTTCGGGTTATATCTTTTCAAGTTATTTCTAGCTTTCGTAGAACATATTTGCTCATCGACGCAAAGATATTGTTCTAAAGGGATTTCAGAAAAAGATTGGTTTAATTTTTGTACAACTGGTCTAAGTTTGAACAGTCTGTCGAATTCCGGATGTACGCGAGGCAAGTTTTGCAAATTGTCATTAAAATGTATAAATTGACGAATCTTTTCAAACATCTTTAATTTCTTGAATCATAGGAGTTCCAATGGTGCTACTCCAATGATGGGTAACTCGAGGAAGCTGACCCAAAGACATGATGTACACTATGCCAATAAATTGCTGGATGTCTGTTGTGGAAACCCGAAAATTATTATTGGGATCCTTTTGCACAATATATAAATTAGTTTGAGTTGCTATAAAATCAATTAAATCTTTAGAAAACAAGGACAAGAGAATGATCTCTTCAAAGTTCACTTCATCATCTTCATTTTCATCGCCAGAAAACTGCTCTTGTTCCATCTCATCCTCAGCTCGATAATCAGGATCTGCAACACTGTCATCGTCATCTTCCATACCATCTTCACTGTCTTCGTTTATTTCATTCAATAATTTGGCTATTTCGTCAGCCGGAAGAGGTCGAAAAGTCATTCTAAAAAGAAAGCAAATGAACCATGTAATGAGCCGCTTCATAAAAAAAATTACCCGCGTTAGGCAATGTGACATTTCTGGTACAAACAAGCCAGACAGTCAAACTCAACGAAGGCATTAAAATACATAAAAACCCACAATACACCACAAAGTATATGTACTCACCTTGTATATTTTCGAAATCTACACAGTATTTACGCGTTTTTCTATTTTTTACAGATTTTTAATCATTTGTAAAAAGCAAGCAGGTAGTTTAGAACGCGCGGTCGACAAACAAGTGCTGTCACGCGGCACTAACGGCATCTACACATCTACATTATTTGTGTTAAACTAAGTCGATACATCGGTTTGTTACAGTCATGTTACAGTGTCGTGAAATGGACTCGAAATAATATTTTAATTTTAAATGACAAATAATCGGTTTGTGACAGAAATGTCACACGGCGCTACAGAGGGTTAAGGAAGCTGCATTCATAAGAGGGTTCTTATTACATTGGTGTTACTGTTTTTGTATTATAAAAAACCGATAAACTTTGAGCTATCTAACTTCTGATTTTCTTTTAAGGTGTATTTACATTTTAGCTACTACAAGTATTCTTTTTTATTCTGATTAGATAACCAGATAAAACATTATTCATTTAAAGTTTAATTTTGAAAGAAATAAAAACATGACGGTTCAATGTATGATGAAATTAGTAGTTTGAACTTTGTAACCAAATACATTTAAGCTATCTAGTATGCAACAGGCTCCTACAGGTTAACTTAAAATACATTTTTTGACTGTCTGAAAGTTTGAAATGAAACTTTTCTATGCTCATCGATGCTTGATTTAGGTAAAATATTTTTTATATGCATTTACTGTTTAAATAAGTTATAAAAGTATTTTACGTCTTTTAGTCTAGTTGGTATGTAATAACATACTTATATTTAGGTACATTACAGAATTCCTTTATTGTGAACCGCTTTTATTGCAAAACGAAAGTATTTTTGTAAGTATAATTATTGTACCTATCAAAAAAACCCTTCTATCGCTGGATTTGACTGCAAGAAATAAAATATTTGACATAAGTTAAGCTCAGATATATAAAATGTGTCAAATATCCATCTCTAGTACACAAGTCCAAGAATAGATAGGATATTAAAAACGGCTGCAAGTAGCGATCGCTTTTAGACAACCAAATGACCAATATAAAAGAAATCTCCCTATCGTCCTATAATGAATAATATGTAATACCTAAATGCTAGCACACTAAATACTATAATAGTTACCCTATATAGATAAGGTAAGTTCAAAAAATAATTATGTTATTTAATATCTTAATTAATAGCATGCATAAATACTTGCTTTAAAAAACCCATCGGAAAGGTTCTTATTCATTCATAATTAATTCAAAAATCAAGAAGACTGAACACAATGCTGTTTTCATATGGGAAAAATATGTTATTTGCTAGGTATGTTTGTATATCTGCGCAAGCGATCCCTAGGGTTGGAGTCTCAATTGATCTACCATGGTAGTCTCCCTGAATCATATGAAAAAATCCAACATCGTTATTTTAGTCTCATCATAGTAAAAACTCATCAATCAAACATGCATGACAATTGCAAAAATATGTGATGCAGCCTTCAATAATATGTTGCAACTTGCAACCGATATGTAGATCAGAAATATAATTTTGAAGTAACTATAATAGCGAACAATTCCGCTGATATCAGCCTCAACATGTGCTAAGTGAAATGTAATGCGAACTGATCAACTCGAAATGATAATATGAATATAATCACAACTTGAAAACAGTTCAAACAATTACACAGTGGCGAATCGATCGATATCAAATACAATAACATGAGCGCTGCGTCCATACGTGTTTTAGAGTAACCAGCTATCCCAACGAGAATCAGATTATTGGATCCCACGCCGTCGCGCATCGTGTCTGGAAATGTAGAGCTGTTTAGCATATTGCGGCGAATCGCATTGCGAACGGACGTGAGTGATGCAGCAGCCCCAATTTTACCCTACTATCCTCCAGCGACTCTGCCATAAAGACTATACCGTCGGCAAATCGAAGGTGAGTGATGTACTCGCCATTGAAGTAAATACATATCCTTTCCAGTCCAGTAGCTTGAAAACGTCTTCAAATGCAGCGGTGAAGAGTTTCGAGGATATCACGTCACCCTGTCTTACACATCTCTGCAGTTGGAGGTCTGCAGGTTTTGTGCTCTGATTTTGTACTCGGATAGCTATCGTAGCCCTACTTGACAAACACTTCAGAACTTCGATATACCGACAGTCAACTTGGCACCGCTGAAGGGACTGCAGCACCGCCCAAATTTCGACGGAATCAACGGCTTCCTCATTTAGTCCACATACGCAAGACAAAGTGGCAGATTGTACTCTTCGGTCTTCTGTACAATTTGCCGAAGGGTATGTATGTGGTCTATGGTGCTAAAGCCCTTTCGGAAACCGGCTTGTTCAGAAGGCTGAAAATCGTCGACTCTGCGTGCGTGACGATTCGTAATAACTCTCTAAAATTGCACGTCGACGCGACTCAGAAGGGAAATCGGTCTATAGTTCTTCAAGAGAGTATTTTAACCTTTCTTGAAGAACAAGACCACCAAACTAAGTTTGGTGAAGAACAAGACCAGATTGGTTTCGGGACACCACTGCCTTTTCAGCTTTGTTAGTTGGCTTTTTCTGGCAAACATATCTCTGATAAAGACTTTGGAGCCCTGGTTCCCCTTTATCACTTCTTCAATACGGGCAGTATTAAAGTTGCGTAAGTCCCGCTGCATGCATTTGCAGATCTGTCTGTTCAGTTGTTTATATGCTGTTAAATCTACTGAAGACTGCAGCTTCATTTTACATATAACAGCCATGAGATTAATAGTGTGATCGGAGATTTTTTGTATTCTTTTGCGGCGGATCTTTACCGCCACGGACTTTTTTACTTTATCTTTACGGACCGCATGGATAGTTTCCACGAGCTTGTCATTCATATCGTCCGCTGCATTGCATTCTTCTAGGCACTGAAAACGGTTTTTTAACTCGAGCAGAACGGTTTGGAACTTTGGATCAGAGCACAAGGGGGACGAAGCACTCACTTCATTAGACGACACCTCTCCAACTTAATGTTTAGTTTCAGTGTGCCGCTAACAATTCGATGATCGCTACCAGTTTTCATCCTCGCGATCACGGAGACATCACTGAACAGTTGCCGTCCAGTCGTCATAACGAAGTCAATCTCATTTCTCGCTTCTCATATATATATATATATATATATATATATATATATATATATATATATATATATATATATATATATATATATATATATAAATTTATAATATGTAAATTTGATTAAGGTCTGACCAGTAGTTTTTGAGTTATCCTTAATAACTTATATTGAAGATGGTTGTACAAATTTTTTAATTTTACCACATCTTGAATATTAAGGGTTGAGTTGAAATGAACTGAATTATCCGAGAGGAAAGCTTTAGAATCGCAGCTAAGTAACGGACGATCACTCATCGATCCACCTTAACAATTTATTCAAATTTTTTAACGTTTTTTTACGTAGCGGCCGTTGTTGTTGCCCGGAGCGAGTGTTGTCATTGCCGGCGGTTCTGCAGCGTTAAAATTCATCGCACCAGTATACTACTGCCGTATAGGACAGAGCGTTGTCTGTAAGTACACAGCACTTCTTTAAAAACACTTTTTGTAGATGTTTTCAGGCAGAAATATTTAATAACCGCACGAAGTTCCAATTTCTATATTTTGAACACAAACCAAATTCCCGCCAAATGAGAAGTTTGAAAAAAGACTTGGTTATAGCTTTTAACTTAGGTTTTACTGACTTTGAGTACTAATGAATTTAAGATTCGAAAAAAAATAGAACGCATTTCTATAACTCAGTATCCTATTTCAAAAACTTAATTAAGCTACTATATTTTCTGTTACGTTGTTAATAGCGTATATATTGCCCCATATCTGAACTATTTTTTATACTGAATTTGTGAAGTCAAGTATCTTGTAGTATTATTAGCTTGTGTTTGAAAACCCCGTGGGGGTGAGCAGAGTTGAAAATGCAGCGTACTATTTGGACCACGCTGAGCCAAAAAAATATGGGTTTGAAATGAACTTTGTGAAGGAAGTGGCAGGTGGCTAGCCCATCGCCTACATAATAACAAATCCAATATCCTATTAATCTTTTACAATAAGCTATTCAAGTAACATAGTTGGCATATTTTTTTATTATAAGTCCCACATATCTCTCATAGGCTAAATAATGAAATAATGAAAACACATTTTTCAAATAGACATGGAGCGCCCCTGTTGAAGGGAATATTTTCTATTCACCGCCAAGCTGATCGATCGGTCGCCGCATCAACTGTCTTGCACCTTTAACGCTTCACCCCGTCACCACATGAGTAAAGAAACCGACCAACATATAAACGGCTCGCTACGAACACACCCAGATATAGCGCAGAGATTGTGCGTGAGCTCTCAGCGACAGGTTTACCGACGCTCCGTCGGGGTACAAACTGGTTTACGCCGGCTCAGTCAGAGTATCCATGAAAGGGCTGTTTGTTAGTCGTGCGCATTTAAATAAATAGACCAACAATATTTCGAAATTTTATACATCAATTTATTTATTAAGTTTTTTTGTAATTAACATTTAAGTATTTTAATTAAAATAATTAAGAATTAGGTTATTATAAATTTGTATGGGTAATTAATAAGTGTTGTGTTAGCAAAAATGCCTAATAGTTGTACAGTATGCATGAATAATTCTAGAGAAAATAAGGATATTTCCTTTTTTTTGTACTCGAGAGATCAAGTGAAGTAAGTACCGTTTTCCGTATTATATACAATAAAACTAGGTAATAACATTGATAGGTAAGTGAGAACGTGTTAGACAGGTACGTTGCCGAGTGATGAAGTTGGTCTCAACTACTTGAAACGTTAGTTAGTCTAACCTTGACAGTGCCGTAGATGGCAGGATATCCTACGTAATAAGGCTAAATGTGTGACTTTATTCACCCACTTTAGTATGGAAGTATTTTAGTATGGGAAGGATATAAGCTACTTTTTGCGAGTCGCGACCCCAGGAGTAAATACCACTGCATTATGTTTGGAATACAATTGGTAGACATTGGTGGGGGTGATTGGATTGGTGTTGGTGGAAGTGGTGCTGGTCTTGGTGGATAGTGTTGCTGATGGTGTCAGTGGTGGTGGAGGTGGTAGTATCGTAGGTAGTGGTAGTAGGCAGTGGACCAACAGTGGCTCCATAAACACCACCACCATCACCACCATTACTATAATCACCACCACCACCACCACCACCGCCACTGCCCACGACCACAATCACAGCCATTACTACCACCATCACCACATACACCAAAACTCTTGATTTCGAACTATTAATAGATATGTTGTTACATTAATATATGTTATAATTAATACACATGTTGTCTTATGTTATAACAATATTTATATTTTTTCCTTAAATTTTTCACATGCATCATGTGACAACCCTGTCAGAATAGGTATAAAATTTCGACGTTGTTAAGAAGCTTCCCCTCTGGTCCTTACTCTGTGCCGTCACCGTTCTAAGTATTTTACGGCTGACATGAACGAGAGGGTTATACTGCCGCATGAGTTATAATACCGCAAACCATTAGATCTGTTTGATATGTCCCATAGTCACTGTTGACTTGTTTAAATTAGTAGGATTTTACAAGTGTATAATATGACGTTTGACGATATGTGGATTGCGATATATAAAGATGTCATGTCATTTACGATAATAGTGAACTGTAATTTTTTATTGTTTACTATTAAACCTAATTAGGCTAATTTAAATCATGGTGACGCCTTCCGAATATAATCATAATTAATTATGTACTGCGTAAAATATAAACAAATCATAAACGAACCAATTCACGTTCTTATAGGTACATGAACTTTTTTCTTATAATAAATTTATAGTCAGCAAAAGATTTATCCAATAACTTCCTACAATTAAATTGTTACCTCCGAGGATTAGGATAAGCCTACCTGCCTGTAATTATGTGGGGTACACTGAAAGTTTTGCGTAACTCTCAAATAAAACAATTTATATGTAAACTAATATGCTTAATATATTTTCTGCTTGTCAAAATATTCTCCATTACATTTTTCACATGCATCATTTTACAACACTTTTTCGTTCGTCGAAACCATTTTTGAACAGATGAGGGCTATGGCCTGCGGGCATGTTTTTCACGTGCTGATTGAAAGCTATCACGGCCACTTCTGACTCCGTAAATATCAAACTTTTCATCAAATATTTTATTTTTGGAAAATTAAAGAAATTTCATAGTTCGAGGTCTGGATTGTATGGGGGATGGGTCACGAGCTCCACCTTTTCAGAAGCCTGAAATGATTTTGTCTTGTTCAACAACACATTATTATAGTACAATAGGATGCAACTACTTGGTCGTTTTTCCCTTCAAAGGCACTGAGCAAACAAATGGTACCACTCAGCTTTACCTGTCTTTTTCTCATCTAGTAGGATGCAGACTGACCCGTCTAGAAGAAAGAAAACGCAATAATTTATTTGCGTACGCGTGTTATCTGCCTCAATTTTGTTGGTTAACTGTCGTATTCCATTGACACAGAGATCGATCGATACAGAAGATTGTTTCTATCTTTCTGGAGTGTCACATTCTGTTTGTGTTTCATTTACTGTCACAACGTCATACATTTGAACGTTTGATCACGGATCAATGATAATATAATATTTTAACAACATTTTTTACACGTATCAACTCGAGTACGTTTCTGTTCTGAGGTGAGTTCATGAGGAATCTAGCGGCAAAGAGGTTTTCTAACACTCAAATGTCTTCGAATCTCCTCATAGGTAATGTCCGGATTTTCTTCCATTAATACCTCACAGCAGCTACATTTTCCTCGGTGATTGCAGTTGTAGGTCTCTTCACAAATTTTGTCATGTAGTTAACTATTTTGATTTTCACACGGCTATTATCAAATTCTCTAAAGCCTTACGGTGCTCAAATGAGGGGCTTCCCTCCCAAAAATTATAAAGACGTGTAATGCACTCTTGCGGAACTTATAAAATCATAATAAATCATCCCTCTTAAATATTTTCACGGTTATTGCATTTTTGCTACGGATAACGAACTTCAACTTGTGATAAAAAACATTGCCGTGAGACTTTCCGTCCAAGGCTTCTAAATGCCTTTAAGCTGCCACACAACAGTTCAGGTATTGCTACCGGCAGCGGCAGCCTTAGGTAACAAAAGGCAGATGGAGCGCAAAACAAACAGTTTGAAGTCAACGTTTAGCTAACTCATATGTTTGCGTGGCAATACTCTAGAAACATGTCCGTCAATTTGCGTGTGACTTTGCAAGGTTGGTTAAAGTCCCAACTTTTTTACCACCCTTGCTATTTCACTGCTATTGTTCTATAACACTGTACTTTTTATTTATTTATTCTTTATTGCATCCCTTAAAACAAAAGAATATAAAGGCCGGATTTAATGCCTTGAGGCATTCTCTCCCAGTCAACCCATGGAGTGGTGAAGATTCGACGTGATTTGATGGTAGTAATATAGAACTAAAAACGAAATAAAGATGATAATTAACTACGTAATATATACATATTACTAATAAATAAACTATACAAATATAATAACAATAGAGATATGCGGCAGCTACTCCACTCTTCCTAAGCGTGGGTGCTCATCCGGACTCATCTTATCCAGAAGGACATCAGGTCTCTGTCGACGCCCCTCTTGGGTCCTCGTACCATTGTCTAGTCCGGAGTGTGGTGCCATTCACGCTAACGTAGCGTTTGCATACTGCAGGCTACCGCCGTGTTTGGCACTATAGGTCAGTAGATTGGGATACGTGGGACCTTGGGAGCGGGTTTGGTTCTCGACGGACGATCCCGGCGTTGTTGATAATTCTGTCACTGATCTGGTACTTCAGGGTATGGAACTTTTTATTCGATCTGCTGTGGTGCCCATCGGAGGCAGATCCCAGCCATGATTTGATCGCTCCTGTAAAATAATATCACGCTATAAGCAGCTACCGGGTCTGGGCTGACGCATCAACGTCTTGGGATGTAAACACCAGCGCTCTTAAAAAGAAGTATAATTCCGCCTCCAGGTCGTTCAAAAGAATCATTGCAACCGCGAAATTCGAACACATCAGCAGACTTGGCGAGAAGCTAGTTCGCCTCCCTTCGGTAACTCGTGCATTCTGGTCGCTTCCCAAGGTTATCCAAGGGAACTTCTGTCAGCAATCTCTTGCATCCCTTCACGGAGAGGACGACACAATGACCCAGGCTCTCTCTTTGCGCCCAACTCGACTCTCGTTGACGGGGGGAACACACCGCCGAACATCCCGCGGTGTGAATGCTTCTTGCCGGATGTGGGATCTACACAGCGCTCAGTTCGCAAAGCACGTAAACAAGTCGAGTAGGCTTAATGGAGTCGCTTCCACTGTGATGAAGACGGGTGCTCTGGAGTTGATACCGGTTTTAAGGCGTCTTATCCGGTACTTCTACTCCCAAACACTCTAAAATAAGCGACCGCTCAGACACGTCCAACTACAGGCATATCGCCATCACCTCCTTGTTACCCAAAATAATGGAATCCATTATAAACTGCCAGCTCATGAGGTACCTCGAGTATCATCAGCTGATTAGTGAACGCCAATACGGTTTTCGTCGGAGTCGATTAGCTGGTGATCTTTTGTCTACCCGACTCATAGATGGGCGAAGGCAGTAGAGTCCAAGGGTGAGCCATGGCCGTTAGTTTAGACATTGCGAAGGTCTTCGATCGGGTTTGGCACAAAGTGCTTCTTTTGAAACTCCCTTCCTGTGGGCTTTCCGAGAAATTATGCAATTGGATCACCGGCTTCCTTTTCTTCTTTCTTCCGAACTTTCACCTAGGACGTCCCATCCCGACTCTGTCATTCAGCTCTGCAACATAAATCTGCTTTATCACTCTTTCCTCATATACCATCATATCATTCATCATATATATTACTCTTTCCTCTTTAACGGTGGTAGAGCCACGCAGCAGTTTTTGCTGTTGCACGTATGGGCCGGCTCGAGCCGGGTTGGTACCACGACCTCACAGAATACCGGCGTGAAGTAGAAGCTCTGCTTCTGCGTTTTGTCTGGTGAGTGCAGGTGGCCGGAGGCCCAATCCCCCCCCCCCCCCCCATCAACATGGTAGCGGAATTACACGATAGACTACCCCAGGAGGGTACCAGTACCCCTGGAGAATCCCTCGCTGAGCATCCACAACCATGTTATTCCGATCCTGAGCGTGGGTGCTCAGGCTGCCCTGCGTATTCTGGGGGAAGGGGGGCAAAATTCCGCTCAAAAACAGAACTGCTCGGGGCCAACTGAGCAACAATACCAAGGCGACCCCTGCCACGCTATCCGTGAATTTCTGCAACATAAGGGGACTTCACTCTAACCTAAACGCCGTCCACTACCATCTCGAGACGGCAAAGCCGGCCTTGCTCTTCCTGACCGAGACGCAGGTTTCCTCTCCGGCTGATATTTCGTATCTCTCCTACCCGGGGTACAAATTGGAACACTTCTTTGTGCCTCGGGCTTGAGATTGTGTGTATTTCAGAGAGGACATCTGTTCTCGACGCCTCGGCAGTCTTGAAGGTTCGGACCTGTTCATCCTTTGACTACGCGTAGACAGAGACGACCATCCGCGCGTCTATAGGTGCCTCTATAGGTCCCATAGCGGTAATGCTGAAACAGACCGACTCATCGACCACGTCCAAATGGCTACAAATTCCTTGCTACAACAGGTCCCATCCGCAGAGATCGTGATCCTTAGCGATTTTAACGCCCACCATGCCGATTGGCTCAGTTCACGTTTAACCGATCATGCGGGGAGATCTGTTTATGACTTTGCCTTGGCATATAGTCTGACACAACTGGTTACTTCGCCTACGCGGATTCCAGATGTGGAGGATCATACACCTTCCCTGTTGGACCTTCTGCTGACCTCTCATCCGGACGGATATCAGGTTTCCATCGATGCCCCTCTCGGCTCTTCGGACCACTGTCTGATCCGGAGTATGGTGCCTTTCACGCTCCCTTCGCGGTTGCGGTCTGCAGGTTGCCGCCGTGTTTGGCATTACAGGTCGGAGGATTGGGATGGAATGCGGTCTTTCTTTGCATCCTACCCATGGGGGCGGGTTTGCTTCTTGCCGGATGATCCCAGTGCTGTTGCTGACTCTGTCACTGATGTGGTGCTACAGGGAATGGAACTATTTATTCCATCATATGTGGTACCCATCGGAGGCAGATCTCAGCCTTGGTTTGGTCGCTCCTGTAAGACTGCATTACGCAGTAAGCAGGAGTGTTATCAAGCATGGGCTGCGGCTTCGGCGACTCGGGATGTAAACATCAGCATACTTAAAAAGAAGTATAACTTCGCCTCCAGGTCCTTCAAAAGAGTTATTGCCAAGGCAAAGTCTGAGCACATAGGCAGAATTGGCGAGAAACTAATTCGCCTTCCTTCGGGAACCCGTGCATTCTGGTCTCTCGCCAAGGCTGTCCAAAAGAATTTCTGTAAGCCATCACTACCATCTCTGCACAGGAAGGACGACTCACTGGCCCAAGACGCAAAAGACAAAGCCGACCTTTTACGCTCCCCTTTTGCGTCCAACTCGACTCTTGATGACGGGGGAAAACACCGCCGACCATCCCGCGGTGTGAGTGCTCCATGCCGGATGTGCTGTTCTCACAGCGCTCGGTTCGCAAAGCACTTCTCTCCCTGAACATCCAGAAGTCGAGTGGGCCTGACGGAATCCCCCCAATTGTGCTGAGTACGTGTGCTCCGGAGTTGGCACCGTTCCTAACGTGTCTTTTACGGTACTCCTACTCCCAAGGCGTAGTCCCGAATGAGGAAGACAGCTTTTGTCTACCCGATCCCTAAAAAAGGCGACCGCTCAGACCCGTCCAACTATAGGCCTATCGCGATCACCTCCTTGTTCTCCAAAATAATGGAATCCGTTATTAACTGCCAGCTTATCCGGTACCTTGAGGATCACCAGCTGATTAGTGATCGCCAATACGGTTTTCGTCGGGGTCGATCAGCTGGTGATCTTCTGGTCTACCTGACCCATAGATGAGTGGAGGCTGTAGAGTCCAAGGGGGAGGCGTTGGCCGTTAGTCTGGACATTGCGAAGGCCTTCGATCGGGTTTGGCACAAAGCGCTTCTTTCGAAGCTCCCTTCCTATGGGCTTCCCGAGAAATTATGCAATTAGATCACCATTTTCCTTGCAGATCGGAGCATCAAGGTCGTTGTAGACGGTGCATGTTCTGACTACAAGCCTATTAACGCTGGTGTTCCACAAGGCTGTGTGCTATCACCAACGCTGTTGCTAACTGGTAACATTCATTGCTATGCGGATGACAGCACTGGTGATGCTCTGTACACCGGCCGTGCCAATATTTCTCGGGAAAACGTCGCCGAGTACCGGAACAAACTTGTGTCTGAAGTCGAGTCTTTGCTGGACATAGTCTCGGACTGGGGGCGACTAAATCTAGTCCAGTTTAATCCCCAGAAGACACAAGTTTGCGCGTTTACCGCTAAAAAGAACCCCTTGTCGTATCTCCTCAGTTTCAAGGCACTCCCCTTCTTGCCTCAGCCAGTATCGGAATCCTCGGAGTCGACATATCGAGTGACGTGCAGTTTCGTGGTCACTTGGAAGAGAAGGCCAAATTGGCCTATAAAAAGCTTGGCGTGCTCAGCAGAGCTGGACAGTATTTCATGCCGGCACACCGCCTGCAACTTTACAAGGCGCAGGTTCGGCCTCACATGGAATACTGTTCCCATCTCTGGGCAGGGGCTCCCCAGTGCCAGCTCCATCCACTTGACCGCATCCAGCGCAGAGCGGCTCGAATCGTCGACGACCGAGTCCTTTCCGATCGGCTCGATTCATTGGCACTGCGAAGAGATGTTGCATCCCTTTGCATTCTTTTTCGCATCTACCATGGGGAGTGCTCTGAGTAATTGTTCGGATTAATCCCAGCCGGCAAATTTCACGAACGCACATCGCGGCAGTACTCCCGATACCATCCAAACCATCTGGATGATTGGCGGTCCACCACTGTGCGATTTAGAAGATGTTTTCTTCCTCGCACGACTTCCTTGTGGAATCGATTACCATCAGCGATTTTTCCGGACCGATACGACTTAGGGACCTTCAAGAAAAGAGAGTACTCCTTTTTAAAAGGCCGGCAACGCATCTGCAATTTCCTCCCTGGTGTTGGTTGCAGTTGTTCATGGGCGGTGGTAGTCACTTACAATCAGGTGAGCCGCATGCTTGTTTGACCCCTCTCCTATAAAAAAAACCAGTAACATTCACTCGGGAAAACTTCGCCGAGTACCGGAACAAACTTGTGTTTGAAGTTGAGACTTTGTTGTACAAAGTGTTTTTCTTTTAATTAGAACTTGCAGTTGTAAGTAAATAATAATTACAATCAAAATCTGCCAAACTTCGAACACAGTTTATCGGCAGCAGCTCTCGTGGATATACACATATTTATGTACTAGGTAGGTACATTTATAAAGAACACAAAAATGAAAAATAAAATAAAATACAATAAACAAAACTTATTAACTACCTAAAACATAAAAAACAAGAAAACAAAAAGAAGAATGTAACAAGAAATTAAACAAAGGATATTAGTTAATAAACTTATTTTTGAAGTTATTTTTACTTTTTATATTTTTCATTAAATCACGAGGTAGCTTATTAATAAAATAAAGTTACATATAAATATATCTTTATTTTTAATGTAGGGAGATAGAGTAGACATACATTTTGTTTTATCTACCACGGGGAGTCCTCTGAAGAATTGTTTCGATTAATTCCAGCTGCCAAATTTCACGAACGCACATCGCGTCAAAACTCACAATACCATCCACACCATCGTATGATACGTATACACTATGCGTTTTACTAGCACTTTTCTTCATCGTACAACCTCTCTGTGTAATTGCAACACCGAGTAACACACATAATCAATGCATAATCAATTATAGATAATATAAACGATTGGATAAGCATGATCTTAAACTTTGTGGGAAGAAAATGTTTTCAACGATACAGAGAACATAGCGTGGCAATCATACGTATCAATTCTGAAACATGAGATCGCCAAATCATTGTTAATGTGTAGGCCAAGATTTTTACAGAATTATTGAACGATGGAATGAATTAAATTAATGCAAAATTGAATGGACTTATAATACCATTATAAGGGATCGAAGTGGACTGTATTGATTTACTGGAGCTAGTGGAGTGTATTGATTGATTACTGAACTGATATAACGCTAGGGGACTGCTTAAAGAAAAGATGGTACTGTAGACTATACTGTATTAAACCGTCCGCAACAACCATTGTAACAAATAGAAAGTAAGTATGCAAGATTAACCTTAGCTAGCATCTTTGAGCTACCCACAAGTATAGCTTTCAAACGATTGACCAAAACTCCATAACGAATAGACCAATATTTGATAGCTGATAATCTATCGTTTAATTGTTTAATCCCATTGTGGATAACCCCAATTTCAGACTTTCAGGTTTGTAAGTATAGTTGTAGATCATCGGTATACAAATGGCACGAGTAATTGAAGATGGAGGTAATAAACTTTATAAATTCTTAAAAATTATAAGAGAAATAAACAACCTTGCGGCACACCATCTTCCACGACAACTCCACCTTAGGTCATTTGCACTACACAAACTGACAGCTGTCGACAGCGGAGATAAGATGCAATCCATTCCAACGCAGAAAAACCAAAATTTAAATGAGACAATGTGGAAAGGAGGATTTCATGATCAACTGTGTTGAAAACATTTGATAAATCAACTAGTACCAGTACTGTTACTTTTTTTTCTTCCCAACCTTGTTTAAAATTGTGTTTTTTTTTAAACGTTACCCCCACACTAGGATTATGAAAATCCTAGTACAAACACAAATTGCACAAGGACAAACATCCAAACCCGGAACAATAATTTACAGGCCATACAAATACTTATTCCGTGCGGGATCCGTGTGACGTTAAATAAAGCAGTAGTGGTGCTATTGCCCAGGGCAAAACCCAGACTGATGACTTATAAACAAAAACATATATAAAAAACATAACACAAAAAAAAGGATAGGTTATATTTCGAAATAAATGTAAAAATTTGCTTTTAAACACAGGATTCTATAGTTTTGAAAAGAAAGGATAGAATGGATAATGGGCGAAAATGGAATGGGAAGAATGGGAGTAGGAACTTTTGAGAACTGCGGAACTTTATAAAACCCTTTTCCAAAGATTAGAGTACTGACCTGAATCAAGGGAAAAATGTATAATATGGGAAATTGCCGGAAGAAGGTGCTCTAGTAACCCATTGCCTTGGACTGAATTGCTAAAATAGACTTTTTAACACCGTCCCGATAAAACAGGAGAGAAATTAAAGGTAGCTGTTATTATGTTAGGAATATGCACAGAAGCAATGAAGGCCACAGTTTGGGAGCAAATTGTAGGGTCCATTGCCTTTACAGAAGCGAAATGTTGGTTAATTTCATTAAGTGATAGAAAAGGACTACAATCCAATATAGCTGCCCTGTAAAAACCAAATAATCTAAGGAATTTCCACACTTCTGCGGCAGAAGAGTTATTAATACAATTATGGAAACATCGGCGTTTAGCTGCACGTACCATCTGATTGCACCTATTATTCCTGGCTGCTTTAAAAGACAACCAATTTTCCTGAGTACGTTTTGTCTTGAAACGGAGAAATGCACGATTTCGTCTAGACGTTGCCAACCTTACGATCTCTGTCATCCATGGGGCTGGGGAACGGTTCATTCTAATCTTGTAAACTTGTAATTATCTATAGGAAATTAATATATTGAAATCTGTACAATATGTAAAAACAAACTATAATTTTTAATTTATTTTCTGAAAAGAAACATGAACAGAATTATATAACGGTACTAATATCACCCTTTTAGTATTGTGAATATTGTAAAGAAAGTTTAGTGGAAAACATTGTTACTACTACTTCCATTCGCAAATAAGTAATTAGTGCCTAGCATTGCCGATAGAGGGCATAAATTTATATAATATGCATGTTTTCTTATTTTCTGACAAGTATTTTATGGATACAATTTTTATATTTTGTTGTCTTAATATATAGAAATTAATGTTTGTTTGTTCGTATTTTATGCGCTAACTTATTGCTTGCATTTGCGCAAAGGTTGTAGGCACAGTACTAGTTGCTTACACTAGATGGCGCGGGATTTATTTAAAAGATATCTCATACAACTTCAATGTATTATGTATGTATTCCTAATTAAACAATGTAGGTAACTCTTCCAAATTTAAAACGATATTTCCACAACTATTTCTTCTGCGGCAGTAACAAGCCGAATCCCAGCTAGTATTACATAAAAAATGTCGGTTCTTTGTTAGAAACCACATAGTACCTAGACAGTTATATTATGTACCAGAGAATCCATCACCTTGTTGTTCTGTCTCACGTTATTGAAACCAGAAATGAGAGAGAGTCCTTCACAAGTATGCTTCCAAACCAAGGCTTCCCCAAAGAATGACTCCAAACACGGTCCTTAATCACCTGCATCTATTGACATATTGTGTCTTATTAGATCACTCCATCTAATGGGAGGATACACTCTGCTTACCGGTACGTAGCAAGTTTGGACTTTGCTCTACTCAGGTTAACAGCGTAGGTGCCTTGTTAACCTTGTTAACGATTAGGCACGACTACGAACACGTAAACGCCTTGATTAGGTGTTTTCGCTACTCGGTCCGAGTAGGTATTCGCCTGTTGTCCACTCACTGGTTCTCACATATCGGTTTTTTAGCACGAGGCTAAGGAATGGTTGTGTGTATTCATACCAATGTTTACATACTCGTCATCATTAGCTTGACCCGTGAATTATATAAGAAATATAATATTATTTTTCTTATAAAATAATAAAAAGTAGTACTATATATATATATATATATATATATATATATATATATATATATATATATATATATATATATATATATAACGGAAAGGAATAAAACTATGAAATCTTAATAATGAATTAAATAGTTTAAATAATATCAATTCTAATGTTTTATCTTAATTTCATTAATATTAATTTAGCCATTATATTTCTTAAGTATTTAGGATTATTTATTGTTGTTGTATTTCTTTTAATTAACCAATCAAAAGCCAGAGGTTCATGGCTTGATTAATACGGTGATCACAACAACCAATTAGAGCGAGGTTCGCTGGTGAAACGCCTCGAGCGGAGTCGTGGTGCGACTGGATGAAAACAAAAGACAAAAGAGGAGCGGATAGATTTGGCGTGGGGTACAGTTTTGTTTTTCTGTTTGCATGGACGTATAAATAAGGCGGACAGAATTTTGTTAAGAAAGGACTGATGCACTGTAATGGCGGCGGTGCAAGCATGTTTGCGTGTTATATAGGGTTGTCATGTAAAACAAAATTTCCCTTTTTTTTTATAAAACAATTTGTCAAAATATAACACAACTTTGATGTAATACTAATTTATTATTACGTAAATAATAAAAATAATACATTTGACTATTAAAAAAATCTAATAGAATTTAAAATTTAGATTTTGATTGAAATCGAATTATTCTATGTCAATCAATTTCCATTTAAATTAATTTTATTGCAAACATTATATTATACAAAAATTGTTTTATATTATTGGAACGAAATATATTATAAATATTTTTAACGAAATATATAACAAATAAACATATTATAGATAACCAAAAAAATTAATTTAAAATATATTATTTTACAATTAGTATGAAAACATTTAGAAACAGCATGGTAGCGATCACCTCATTCTCAGGGGTTACTATCAGTCATGTACTCTTAAGTAGTATACCCTAATAATCCTTACTAAACAATTTTTGCTTGCTAAAAATTTTAAAGTTTGATAGATAAGGCCTGCATTTTTTTGGGACTTTGTTATGAAAGCGTATACATGAAGGAATTACTGATTATTTTGAGTCGATTAACTGGTATAACTAACTTGTGCTTGTTCCTAGTATTTACAGAATATACATCACTAAATACAAATACATACATTAAATTTCCGTAAATATACTGAGAGGCCAAAGTTAATATATTTATTTATTTTTATTTTCTGCAAGTGTAAATTAAAGTTATTATTTATGATAATTAATAGAATCAGGCATTACTTTGCGGAAATCCATCATATTAAATTTGGTAAAAAATTATCTCGCGTACATCCGCTCGATAAAATAAAATGATGTGTCTTACCTAGTTTGAAGAGCACCTCCCGCCATCCCTCAATTGCGTGCACTATCCCCGTCACCACTAATCCCAGCACCACTACTCCCAACACCACCACAATAGGAAAGACACATCATTTCGAAGCGGTCAGCCACCGCAGAGTCTACATCACCTGAAGATGCCTCGTGTAGAGGCGAAACACGTGTCGTATTGTCGTTAGTGGTGTGTCTTTTCTAATTTAGTGGTGTTGGGAGTAGTGCTGCTGGGATTAGTGGTGACGGGGATAGTGCACGTAATTGAGAGAGGGCGGGAGGTGCTATTCAAACTAGGTAAGACATCATTTTATTTTATCGAGCGAATGTACGCGAGGTAATGTTTTACCAACTTTATTATTATTTATGACAATAAGTCATAAACAATTACCACAATTTATCATATTCATGACAAACAACAACGTTAAAAACCTTTTGGTTGGATAATTTTTCTAAAAAAATGTCTTTTACTTTCGAAGGTTCTTGAAATCCCATCTAATTTAGAAATATGGTGAAATCAAATCGCCAAGTATTTTTCTGCTATATATTTAATAACTCTTATCTTGTGCTCTATCCCTGCAAATATGTGCTCAAATTCCAAGCTTACAAAAACCCTGTCATTTCTTTATTTTTTTTAAACGTTACCCCCACACTAGGATTTTCTCCTGTATCGTGGAGGCAGTTTACAAACATATGTTGCACAAGGACAAACATCCAGACCCGGAAGAATTATTTGTAGGCCATACAAATACTTGTTCCGTGCGGGATTCGAACCCACGGCCCCAAGCGTTGCAACTCATTGCTAAGCCACGGAGCCGTCTATTGGCAATAAACTTTTCTAATATTTTTGTAAGTATATACTTTTGTTGTCTTCTATTGTACATTGTAATGTTTTCCTTAATAATGTTTCGTACAACCATTTCGCAAGTACAACAAATATTAAAAAAATCGTTAGACGGAAAACGTAAACCTCCTAAAGTTTTCAAATTTATTAATTTATGAAAGAAATGCGGTGCATTTTTGGCATTTAGTTTTTCTTTTGTTGCATAATGACCAATGCTACCCGGCAGATATCCTATTATTAACTTACTACAAAATGCATATAACTGCATTATAATCGATCGGGTAATTTTTCAGAAAAATTATAACAAAAAAGTACACATAAAAAAACCTTAAGAAGTTTTTGGGCACACATATATACCGTATCCGTGCCGACGTGGGTAAAAATAGCAATTTCCCAAATTTCGGGTAATTTTCCCTATAAATATAATTAACAACACTGATCACGTGACTCATGTTTTGTGTTCCAAAAATAGCATTTTAATTTAAGACATAAAATTCTCAAATAAGTGATTATAATTACTGAGTCACCTATGAAAGGTGATTCCTTGATGTTTTTTGATAAAACCACTATGATTTTTACAAAATTTAACGACGCAAGACGGCATATTGATTTTTGTTTTTACTTACGCCAACTACTTCTCTCGGACGACGTTTGTTGCGTAATGGCGGGCGCTAGACTTATTATTAGTGTGAATGTTTGCGTGACCCCTTGTACGTACACGAGAGCTGACTTATTATGGGTGCCTCGCTGAGTTGTATAGCGAGATTCAGTCCGCCTCATTTATACGTCCATGTCTGTTTGGTGTGTGATGGTGTATGTCTGTGTCGCATTACGAACTCGCTGCTCTTTAATTAATTTTAATATTCTTTAATAAAATTAAATTAGTGTTATTATCTGTAAAGTTTAATTTAAATTTAAATTAGTAAAAGTATAAACAAGTTTATTATTCGTGTTGTGTGTTGTGCTTGTATTTACCTAAAATGTCGCCCACAAGACCTGTTGATAATAATGGCTTCATTGAATGCGACTTTTCTTCGACATCAGAAGTGGGATCATTGCAAGCACATAATTTATTTAGTGAACTTCGTGGGATGATAATGACCGATGGCGTACTTTATTCGAAGCATAATACATACATTAATAGTATCCAACTTCTCTTGGAGGCCTTACATCATAAACCACAAGATAATATCAAGGACTTTACGCGCCAGAAATTCATCCTTGAAATGAAGATTCTGATGCTCAAGCTTGGTTAGCAACTGCAGATATCTGTATTACCGAGTACTAAATACAGGGAAGTCGATTGATAATAATTATTAGTAAAGCTATGTAAGGATCTGCTGCTACACAGGCTCATAGGCCCACAGGTTGCTTATCCTAAAATGTTTTGGGCAGAATTTAAAGAATTTTTTTTTTCGTCCCGCTTTGATACGGTAGATACATGGGCAGTTATAATTTTTAAAATTTTCAATGGTAAACCGCATGGTGGCGAATCACTTGCTTCATACTCGGCCAGATTATTTTCTTTACTTACCTGTATCTACAATTCTTGCCCATATTGGTCAAATTGAACCACGCTTATAACGCAATATTATTACAGAAAAAAATAAATAAGCGCTATAAAATGCAACGCAAATTGATGGCATTTTCTTATCGATAACGGACGGTTCAAGAAACAAATACGAACTGAGATACTTATATACCGGATATCAAACGCTCAAAATTTTCACCTTTTGCAATGAAATGTTATGCTTGCGGAAAACTTGATCACAGATAATATGAATGTTTCAGTCGATCAAATGAGAAGATTAAACCTACCTCAATTTCCGATATTTTTTTAATAAAAGTGAAACAATGATCAAGCATGTAATCAAGTGCTACAGGTGTGGGTTCGAGGGTCATATGGCGTCGCGATGTTTAAAACATGATCGTCTGCAGGTAGTATTATACAGCAACAGATAGTTAATCTGTGCGGCTTGAAACCTGTCACCGGAGTTATTTACACAGTTTGGTGAGAAATTTCATTTTGTTTTGATTCTCGAGCTCATCGTTCCCTTATTAGAGAAACTACAGCCAATGAATTGTCTGGCAAACTACAGCATGCTATCATCACCATTGTTGGTATAGGCAAGTCTCACGTAATATGTAAATCACATTTTTTTTAAATTGTAACTCTTTGCAGCTACACCATAGTAATATTATTTCTCATTATACCCAATAAATATTTGAATAATTATATTTTAATAGGACGTAATTTATTAGGGCTATGTTTTATAGTAGAACTTTCATCCGATTATCTAACAGTTAAGAAGTCTAGCGTTGTTAATATTTGCGAATTAGGTAGGGCTGTGACTACATGTGATAATATCGACCCTGATATTGACCATCGTTCTATTTATAATTTAAGGGAAATTCTTCATAGTTTTGTAAAGTCGTTTGTTGAGGGAACTAATAGAGTAAAAACTAGCTGGCTAATATAGTAAAAACGGGAGAATTAAAAATAATTTTAGTAGATACTAATAAAATTGTGCAGAGGAGACCTTATCATTTAATTGTGAACGTGAAATTGTTCGTAATAAGTGTAATGAACTTTTTGTAGCGAGTGTGATTCGTCCAAGCAAATCTCCTTTCTCGAGTCCTATTTTGTTAGTTAGGAAGCGTGATGGATCCGACCGCATATGTGTAGACTATAGAAAACTTAATTCTAATAAATTTGGAAAGATTAGCGGTGGTGAATTCGGTTAAATATTTTCGACATTATTTGTAAGGTAGATTCATTTACAGTATGATTGTAACTCATTGAAGTCATCAAGAATTAAAGTTGATCTAACACCCAGGGTACATCGTTGATGGGCATTTTTGCAAGCTTTTGATTTTGGGGTGCAATATAGAGAAGGAAAAAAATAGCCCATGTCGATTTTCTTTCTAGAAACCATTTTTCAATACAGAACAAATTAATTGTAAATAATGAAGTTGTAAAAAAAAATGTAGAGCAAAAATATATTAATCTTGCTGGGTTGTCAATAAATTGGTTGCAAACAGAGCAAAGGCTAGATGATCCTGAATGTAAATATATTATATCTAAAATTTAAAACGATGACATAGGTTTAGAAAGTAGCCGGATTTATGAAATACGATCAAATGTTCTGTACAGTAAAATTCAAAGAATAATCGAAATATGTGGCTTCCTACTGTACCTAAAGCTTTTTGTTGGTCAGTTATAAATCATATTCATTAATCCTTGATACACTTGGGATGAAAAAAAAAAACTTTAGAAAAAAACTTATCAACATTATTGGTTTCCTAACATGGCAAAATATGTTAGAAAATTTGTTGAAAACTGTATTAACTGTAAAGTGGCTAAAGGAAAATCTGACAAACAGCAAATTGAGTTACATCCAATCCCAAAAGTTAGGATACCGTGGCATACAATTCATATAGACGCTACTGGTAAGCTTAATGGCAAAAGCGACTCAAAAGAGTACGTATTTGTACTCATTGACGCTTTTAGTAAATATGTGTTGCTAAGTCACACGTTGAGAATAAACGCCATGAGTGCAGTAGAAGCCATTAAAGCTTCTATAGTACTTTTTGGTACTCCTGTAAGAATAATAGGAGACCAATGTAGATGTTTCGCAAATACTGAATTTAGGGTATTTTGCAACAATCATAATATTCATTTACATGTTATAGCAACTGGCTCTAGTCGACCTAAAGGTCAAGTGGAGCTTATGATAAGTACTCTGAAAAACATGCTAACGGTTGTAGAGAGTATTCATGATAGATCTTGGCAGGATGCTTTAGACGACGTGTCTTTAAATAGTACAACACATAGAGTGACGAAAGAAAGTCGACTAGGATTTTTGATTGGGAAAGTTGCAAGACCTTTAAGTTTAATGGCAGTCGATGATCATGAAATTGAAGTTGTCTTGAAAGAGTGCAAGGGAGCGCTGTAAAGTTAATGCATAAAAACGCTAGCATTGACAAAAACGGCTTAATGCCAATGAAGCAAAATCATTTGCTGTAGGAGATTGTGTCTTGTTTGAAAATCATGAGCAAAATCAAATCAAATTAGATCCTAAATATAAAAGTACTTATTAGTAATTGAAGTTTTAGACGGCGACAGGTATAAACTTAATAATTTTAATTCTAACTGCACTTATAAATACTCTTGAGACCGTTTACGTTTATTACCCTAATCATATATTCCCACAGAAATGGATTTCTACTTATCAGACAGTGACTATGGTAAGATTTGGTCTCTATTTCATTTTTTTTAATGTAAGAATTTAATGATAAGAAAGGCTGCTTTGACAGCGGAGGCTGCTTTGACAGCGGAGGCTGCTTTGACAGCGGAGGTTGCTTTGCCAGCGGAGGCTGCTTTGGCAGCGGAGGCTGCTTTGACAGCGGAGGCTGCTTTGACAGCGGAGGCTGCTTTGACAGCGGAGGCTGCTTTGGCAGCGGAGGCTGCTTTGACAGCGGAGGTTGCTTTTACAGCGGAGGCTGCTTTGACAGCGGAGGCTGCTTAGACAGCGGAGGCTGCTATGACAGCGGAGGTTCCTTTGACAGCGGAGCCTGCTTCGACAGTGGAGGCTGCATTGACAGGGGAAACTGTTTTGTATGCGGAGTCTGCTTTTAGAGCAGAGGCTGATAATATAACAACACTGGCTGTTTGGATAGTGGAAGCTAATTTAAAGTAATAATTAATATTTATGAATGAAGGGAATAGTTCATCGTAGATTTTTCTTTTTACTTTGTAGACCAAAATAAAAGCATCACACGAGGACGTGTGAAATGTCAGGAAGGCCGTAACGGAAAGGAATAAAACTATGAAATTTTAATAATGAATTAAATAGTTTAAATAATATCAATTCTAATGTTTTATCTTAATTTCATTAATATTAATTTAGCCATTATATTTCTTAAGTATTTAGGATTATTTATTGTTGTTGTATTTCTTTTAATTAACCAATCAAAAGCCAGAGGTTCATGGCTTGATTAATACGGTGATCACAACAACCAATTAGAGCGAGGTTCGCTGGTGAAACGCCTCGAGCGGAGTCGTGGTGCGACTGGATGAAAACAAAAGACCAAAGAGGAGCGGATAGATTTGGCGTGGGGTACAGTTTTGTTTTTCTGTTTGGTGTGTGATGGTGTATGTCTGTGTCGCATTACGAACTCGCTGCTCTTTAATTAATTTTAATATTCTTTAATAAAATTAAATTAGTGTTATTATCTGTAAAGTTTAATTTAAATTTAAATTAGTAAAAGTATAAACAAGTTTATTATTCGTGTTGTGTGTTGTGCTTGTATTTACCTAAAATGTCGCCCACAAGACCTGTTGATAATAATGGCTTCATTGAATGCGACTTTTCTTCGACATATATATATATATATATATATATATATATATATATATATATATATATATATATATATATATATACTATATAAAATACTATTTAATAAAAATACCAACCTAATGCGATGGATTGGAGTAACGAATCCACTATTAGGTTTATACAACTTTATCAAGGAGTACCCGTGATCTGGATCTTAGAAATTGGTTTTAAATAAATACTAGCTTTTTACCCGCGGCTTCGCTCGCGTGCGCTTGAATTTAGGAACATCATTAAATGCTGTTCCGTGCCAAATTTAGAAAAATTCGATCAGTTTTAGTCACTTCGGTGTCTATGTCTCTAAGTCTATCAAATATATTTTTTCATTCTAATATACTATTAAACATAGATGATTGGTAACATGCTACAGAATCACGTGAATATATACATAGGTACTATTTTTTTTATATCGGGTGTGTCTTCCGATTCCGATGTATCCTTAAGAAAGGTAAATAGTCTTGAAATCAAAATGTATTATTATTATTTACATTTTACTCTTTACATTTATTCATAGTTAAAGTTAATTTAGTTTTAACAAAGTAATATAAGGTTTACCTATTTGAGACATTTTATTCATATAATTGGTCCTATTTAATATTGGTTGGCACCATAAAATTGATGTAGTGTAGTGTTATGCTACTTACATATCATTTTACACTATTTTTCCATTCTGTTTTTGATTTTCTGCATTCATATTTTGCATCACTTTTAACGCTATCAGTTATGCTACTTACATATCATTTTACACTATTTTTCCATTCTGTTTTTGATTTTCTGCATTTATATTTTGCATCACCTTTATTTCCATAGGATCCTGTAACGTTTTTAAACAATAACAAATCATTTTCACTTCGTATTTTCACGCTATCAGCACCTTTTAAATCGCTGTCAATGGAGTCTTACCTTTTTCGGTCTTTTATTGAGTTCTCCGTAACTCTGCAATTTCAGGTTTCGTGCGTGCTGCCGCGCTATAGTTTTTCCTATATGAATAATATCTCATTCTTACTTAAATGTAGCTGTTTTTCAATTATATACCTAAAACCAAAAATTTATATTTTTGACAACCATTATTTAAATGGATGTTATGGTAACTTTTATTCAAATTCGTCACTGGTCTGATGTTCTTATTTCGATATTTCACATAAATACTCTTTTGCTCTAGGTTTTACAATAAATTTCCTTTTAATTTAAATAATTTCTCGTTCTCTCTAAAAAGGTATAAAAGCCGAACAATCGGAGAATACAGGGAGTCTCGCTTCAGTTTTCAAACGTGAAGTATCTACTAAAGGCCTTATCCCGGGGCCGCATTGCCCCGGGATCCTGCAAGCCTCCATCTACATTTGAAGTCGTCGGCGCATCCTGCAGGCCAGGCGTATCCTGCAGGCCAGGCGCATCCTGCAGGCCAGGCGCTGCTGACGTTGAGAAGATCCTCAGCTCTGTGGTATTGAGGCAGACTCCGAGAAACTGAAGAAGATCATCTCGGAACTCAATGGCAAGAGTGTTGAAGAGCTGATCGCGCAGGGTCGTGAGAAGTTGTCGACCATGCCCGTCGGTGGAGCAGCGCCCGTGGCCGCGGTCGCCGCTGCTGCAGCGCCGGCAGCTGAGGAGAAGAAGGAAGAGAAAGAGACCAAGAAGGAAGAATCTAGTCTGACGATGAAGATATGGGCATCGGTCTCTTCGACTAAAGCTTGCTTAAATTAATTTTTTTTTTCTCTTTTCTTCACCTTTACTGCGCCTTGTCCATTCCCTTTTGATTTAATTGCTTTTTCTTTCGTTCTTAACTCATTCATCATTCATTTTTTTATATAAAATTGTTTTTGAAAGCTGAAACGAGGCGATTCAAAACTTTTCTAAACATTTATTAACTGTTAATTTGTATATATGTATAAATATCACCATCATTTTCACCTTATTATTTTTATTTCTTTTAATTTGTTTGTTTGTTTGGTGTTCCAGTGTTCTACAACGTCATAGCGACTAATGCTTGCTTAAGATTAAGTTCTTTATCTTTACCTTCACTGGGGAGCGACTGACTACTCCCTTAATTTTCTTTATCTTTATCTTCACTTGCGAGCGGCTGACTACTCCCTTTATTTTCTTTATCTTTATCTTCACTTGGGAGCAGCTGACTACTCCCTTAATTTTTTTATCTCCACGCAGGAGCGGATGACAACTCCTTAAATAAGCCTGAATGTCCTTTCGAAAACACACTTTTAGAGTGGTGTCTCTTCGACTAATTTTTTTTTCCACGCAGGAGCGGATGACTACTCCTTAAATAAGCCTTAATGTCGTTTCGAAAACACACTTTTAGAGTGGTATTCATTGAATGTGAACTCCACCTTTACCTGAATGCAGATGATGAAAGATAGTATATCTGATTTTGCCTGTTGATGTCTGTTTCTGCAAAGCTGTGTTTTTATGGTTTATTTTAGAATGTACATGTCAAAAATTTTCCAGGGTCGGGGGGAAAATGTAATGTTATGCTACTTACATATCATTTTACACTATTTTTCCATTCTGTTTTTGATTTTCTGCATTCATATTTTGCATCACTTTTCACGCTATCAGTTATGCTACTTACATATCATTTTACACTATTTTTCCATTCTGTTTTTGATTTTCTGCATTTATATTTTGCATCACCTTTATTTCCATAGGATCCTGTAACGTTTTTACACAATAACAAATCATTTTCACTTCGTATTTTCACGCTATCAGCACCTTTTAAATCGCTGTCAATGGAGTCTTACCTTTTTCGGTCTTTTATTGAGTTCTCCGTAACTCTGCAATTTCAGGTTTCGTGCGCGCTGCCGCGCTATAGTTTTTCCTATATGAATAATATCTCATTTCTTACTTAAATGTAGCTGTTTTTCAATTATATACCTAAAACCAAAAATTTATATTTTTGACAACCATTATTTAAATGGTTGTTATGGTAACTTTTATTCAAATTCGTCACTGGTCTGATGTTCTTATTTCGATATTTCACATAAATACTCTTTTGCTTTACACTATTTTTCCATTCTGTTTTTGATTTTCTGCATTTATATTTTGCATCACCTTTATTTCCATAGGATCCTGTAACGTTTTTACACAATAACAAATCATTTTCACTTCGTATTTTCACGCTATCAGCACCTTTTAAATCGCTGTCAATGGAGTCTTACCTTTTTCGGTCTTTTATTGAGTTCTCCGTAACTCTGCAATTTCAGGTTTCGTGCGCGCTGCCGCGCTATAGTTTTTCCTATATGAATAATATCTCATTTCTTACTTAAATGTAGCTGTTTTTCAATTATATACCTAAAACCAAAAATTTATATTTTTGACAACCATTATTTAAATGGTTGTTATGGTAACTTTTATTCAAATTCGTCACTGGTCTGATGTTCTTATTTCGATATTTCACATAAATACTCTTTTGCTCTAGGTCATTTACAATAAATTTCCTTTTAATTTAAATA
Source organism: Parnassius glacialis (assembly GCA_033319125.1). NCBI lineage: Eukaryota > Metazoa > Arthropoda > Insecta > Lepidoptera > Papilionidae > Parnassius > Parnassius glacialis. The sequence continues at coordinate 42,593,939 of JAVANC010000004.1, forward strand.
ATTTCTCGTTCTCTCTAAAAAGGTATAAAAGCCGAACAATCGGAAAATAGAGGGAGTCTCGCTTCAGTTCTCAAACGAGAAGCATCTACTAAAGGCCTTATCCCGGGGCCGCATTGCCCCGGGATCCTGCAAGCCTCCATCTACATTTGAAGTCGTCGGCGTAGTCTACTTCAAGCGCGGGGCCACACTACTCCGGGCGCTACGACTGCTTGCTCCAGGCGCTGAGTGCACCTACTGCCCGTGCTACCTTTGGGCGCTACGACTGCTTGCTCCAGGCGCTGAGTGCACCTACTGCCCGCGCTACCTTTGGGCGCTACGACTGCTTGCTCCAGGCGCTGAGCGCACCTACTCCAGGCGCTACGTGCGCCGGCTCCGGACGCTGAGTGTGCCCAGACCAGACGCTGCATGCCGTCGCCGCCAGGAAACTTCAAGCTCCGCGTGTGCCTACTACTACTCCAAGCGCAGCGTGTGTCACTTCGACCTTTAGGCTCCACTACAACACTATATTCTCCTATTCTCCTATCTTTATTTTTTTATCTAATTGTAATTACACGTCATCCATCATCATCATATTTCATTTTTTTATAAAATTGTAAATACCTTTTCAAAAATTTAAATATATTATTTACTTGTTCTACTTTTGTTGTTTTGTTGTTCTTAGGTTAGGTTCTATTTTTTTTTAATTGTCACTTCACGACAGTAGATATTTGTTTCCTTGGAGTAGACTTGAAAATTTCATAAATACAGTTCTATAATAATGAATACTACACATGGATTAAAACTAATGTTACGGGTGTTTTTACTCATCTTAGATGAAAGTGCCGAGTAAAAGAACATATCGTTGATGTGAAGCACCGAAGCTCCGGGAAGTCTAAAGTATGTTAACATGTTTAGTATCGTCCCAACCATAATGTCGGATCTGATAGACAACAAATCCTTGCAATAGAACACCGAATCCTACCAATGATGATTCGCGAGGCTATTGAAATTAAAAATATCCTAATTTTATTAGGGAAGATGGCCGAGTGCTACCATCTGCTGAGGACCCCATAATTAATAAAATTGAATTCAAAGTACTACTGCATTTATTCTATTCTATTTTAAACAAACACCCCAGTTCTCCAGCCCCTCTCGTAACCATGAGTGCTGTAAATTGCCCAAAACATCGGGAATTTGAAAATTTAAAATTAAACGCTATAAAATATTTAAAATTAGTTTTATACCTTATAAATTTTATTCAAAGTGAACGTGAGGAGCACTAAACTCATGAACGGGAGTAGAAAAATGTTCGCCCTGTTGTGGCGGTGAAAGAAAATCCACCATCTCATATCGTCCTGTCGTAAGAGGCGACGTAAGAAAACAAACAGGAGATGGGATGGGCTGCATCATCTTCTTGACAACAGATCAAAATAATAATAGCTGCAGTTGTCAATCCGCTTAACAAGCGTGGCAACTATAGCAAATATCCAGCTTCTTGACAATTTATGGGGGAGGCCAATCAATGTTCATTTCAGTGGACTTTTGATAGGCTGACGATAATGAGTTCTACTCAACTTTGCAAGCCTTAATATTTATCGCAGAGTGAAAACAAAAAGCAATATACCCGAAAACATGAATAAAATAAAAACTGCATATATTCCCCATGAAAAGTAAAAACAGTAGCAGCATACATATACTGGGCACAGGCCGCAGAGTTTTTGGGCAAAAAAGTGTTCGCTGCGCTGATTCCAACGCGGGATGAATGTAATGTAAATGATTCAATTATTTACATCGTATACTCAGTAGCATTGTATTATTTTGATTTTATCGATGACTTGCCATTTTAGTTTATTTAGAAGTAAGTAGGTGGCGCTAATATTAGATGAAATAATGAAAGCCAAAATAGAAGCGAACATAAGATAAGGGATGAAGTGATGTCAATTCTATTAAAAGTTTGGTTCTGTTAAAAAATACGCTATCAGCGCCGCTAGCGGTGAAAAACGATTTAATGATATCGTCATATGAGTCTACTAGAATCAAAAACAGCAATGTCCATCAATGGTTGCTGATTCAATAGACTAAATGACGATTCTTACAATATTAATTTGGAGTCAAAAACCGCTTGTTTCTATAGAAATCCCCATGAGAATATGCTATACCCCTACTATTTGCCTATTTGTAAATATTAAGTTTATTGCCACTGAATAGTAGCTACCTGCAATAATAAAATGATGTATTGTTGCAACTTTGCAATAGCGGGAATTGCTGTTTTTGATTCTACTAGACTCATATGACCATTTTATGATTTATGAAATAGCAACGTAGTGTTTAGTTATATTATATTTAATGTTATGTTATACTTTAATATCTTCAAACGAGAATTCATTGATTTGGTCAAGCTATACCATGACATGGTCATCAAATAGTGTTAAATATCATGAAATGACCACACCATTTCACGAAATGATAAACTACCTGCTTTATGATATATGATCAATTCTACGATCTGGCCACGACCTACATATATATTAACAGTGATAGAGCCACGCGGCAGCTTTTGCTGTCGCACGGATGGGCCGGCTCGAACCGGGGTGGTACCACGACCTCACAGAAAACCAGCGTGAAGTAGAGGTTTACCTCTGCGTTTCGCTTGGTGTGTGCAGATGGCCGGAGGCTCTTTTTACTGGAAATGAGGCATTCCATCTTAGTCCTCACAGGTGACAATGCATCTACATTTTGATTTGTAATAGAGGATAGATGTAGATGTCTATGGGCCGCAGCAACCACTTACCATCAGGTGGACTGTGTGCTCGTTTGTCACCCTTATCATAAAAAACATAAAAATCTCTTTAATAAATCTATAATGATAATGAAAATTTTGCAACAATTGCAGACAGTTTTCACAGTTGATCACTTTACACATATATATATTAGTAATCGAAATAAATACCTTATCAATTTTCATATTTTTATAGACATCACTATTATCTATTCAAATTATTACGCTTTTAAAATAATATAACAAAAATACTAAAAAACTAAACGTTAGAATTTTTTAATAATTTTAAAAATCTAATCATTTAATCATATAAATGTAAGTTATTTATATTATTTCATTTATTAGTAACTGAAGGCAAAATATACTACTTTTCCATTTGATGATAGATGGCGCTGTTTTGAATATCGAATCGGTGTAGTTTCAAATTATTTTACCAAGATTATTACTATATTTTAAACTTTATTTACAAATATGGTTTTTATTTGAGAAACACCTGTCATCCCGCCTATAACTAAGATATAATAGAAAATTAACATCTAAAGGAAATAGAATACTTAACCTTCCTTTTTTGAAGTCCCGTAATCGGATAAAAAGTAGCTTATAAGTTGCACCGGGTTACTCACTACTTACATACAAAATTTTATGTAAATCGGTTCAGTAGTTTTTGCGTGAATCCATAATACACAGACAGACAGACACACAGAAAGACAGAGAGACAGACAGACAACAATTCTAAAAACCACTAATTTGGCTTCAGAACCCTTTATTTAGTCCCCTGGACTTGTTTTTTCAAGAATATATTAGAATTACAGACGCGACTTTTCTACAGATTTATTATATGTATAGATTAATAAAAATAAATATTTGTGAGTCTATAAATATTAAGTAGACACAAAGTCATAGCAACGAGACGCACATCGTCCATGTTTAAAAGATCTACGTAGAATGAATACAGACGAATTGTAAACGCGTCGCATTCGTCCACGAATAACTCGGCGAGTTGTTCGTCAAATAAACGTGCCATAAACATTGCATCAGGGCTGATTTTCAGACCTCCCTTAAAAATTATTGATAAAATAAAAATAAAAGCTTTTAAAAAAATTTACTTTGCAAATATCCGCGTTATAAAATAAAATGATGTGTCTTACCTAGTTTGAAGAGCACCTCCCGCCCTCCCTCAATTGCGTGCACTATCTCCGTCACCACTAATCCCAACACCGCTACTCCCAACACCACTACACTAGGCAAGACACACCACTGACGATAATACGACACGTGTTTCGCCTCTATACGAGGCATCCTCAGGTGATATGAACTCTACGGCGACTAACCGCTAAGATTCTTAGCGCTAAGATTCTTAGCGTTTAGTCGCCGTAGAGTCCATATCACCTGAGGATGCCTCGTGTAGAGGCGAAACACGTGTCGTATTATCGTCAGTGGTGTGTCTTGCCTAGTGTAGTGGTGTTGGGAGTAGCGGTGTTGGGATTAGTGGTGACGGAGATAGTGCACGCAATTGAGGGAGGGCGGGAGGTGCTCTTCAAACTAGGTAAGACACATCATTTTATTTTATAACGCGGATATTTGCAAAGTAAATTTTTCTAATAGCTATTATATAATGGATTTCCGCAAAGTAACGCCTGATTCTATTAATTATGATAAAATAAAATACAACTTAAAGAAATTAAATGTTTCACTTTTATATTCAGTGATGTTTTAATTTATTTGTTATATAACTTTTACCTGACGATTGAATAATCGGGGAGTGTTATTTGTGAAAACATAAGAAAACATTGAGTTTATGTGTTCGCGTGGTTCTTACAACAACAAAAATATCTTTAAAATCCTGTGTAAAAGTTATATAGAAGATTTTTTTATAGATGACGGAAACAGAACAGAAACAGAAACTGCACCCTCTGCATTTGGACATGCTTAAATTTAAATTCGCCCCGCGCCAAACAATTAATTCAGATTTCATAGGCATCAAACCCGCACAAAAGAAAACTGATTCATACGCAGGATTACTCGTAAGGATATTGAAATTACAAAATATCCTTATCTAAACACCTAATCCGGCTTGTTGCAGAGAAGCTACTATCTGTTTTGGATCCTGTAATTAACGTAATTAAATACAAACCGAAATTTACATAGATTACATGGGCGCACTTCTTTTAGATCGTTTTTTTAAAATTAATCGTTTTAATAATAAATTTATTACTATGACATCAGGTTTATTGTGACATCGGGATCAGTACAAAACACTTCAGTCCTTGAGACTTGGGGTTGTGAAAACTACTCGAAATGATTAATAATTTAAAAATATACGTGATAAAATATATAACTTAACGAAAAAATGTGCAGACTTCGTTATCTTCTCCAAATATAAGGTCGAGGAAAAGTTTCTTCGTCTTTTATATACAAATTCAAGACATTTTTTTGCAAAGTTTAATTACATTTAATTATAACATATCCCTATGTGCCATTTTGTTCGATAACTTGTTGCTATCTTGTAGGTAGTGACATAATCCCGTTGTGGTAGAAATCTTGTTGTATCTTATTGTGAAGTGTTCTCTTGATGTGAATTTTTTGGGTAGTGTTAGCACAACCCAAAGAATTCTGAAGAGACCGAAACAGCTGAAAATATGACGGTGCATGGTCTGGGCTATATGGTGGATGGATTAACACTTCCCAAACAAGATCTCTCAATGTTTGCTGAGTGGCCAAAGGTGTGTGGTCTGGCGTTATCATGATGAAAGACCACTCCTTTTCTATCGATTAATTCCGGCCGTTTTTTCTCAATTTATTTCTTGACTTTCATTAGTTGTCGCAGTAGAGATCTGAATCGATGGATTTGCCCCGCGGTACAAGCTTTAAAAAAAGTGCCCATCCAATCCCACCATACACACAGCATGGCATCTATGGAGCTTGACTACCATTTGACCATGATCTTTTTCGCACGTTCATGTCGTATCCACTTTTCATCACCAGTGATCAATATAAGTATATATGTATATACATAGGTTTATTTCAGTGAACTCTCATGGTACCCAAATATCGAGCTTTTTAATATAATATAAAAAGTCCAGTTATATACGCCGGACTTTTTCAAAATGGCTCAAAGGGTTTCCCTTTTTGTAATAAAACTCTAGAATGTATCCAATTTGTTCTTTGGATTTACTGATTTTTGCGGACAGAAAAACAATTGAAAATGAAAGTGTTTTTTACTTTTTATTTTTCTTTTTCTTTATGTCCTATATACACAGTCAGGTTATAAGTATTGTCACACAGTAAAAACTTTTCTTTTAGAATGCTGGCCACAAAAAAGTTTATTGAATTCGAATTTCGAATTGTTCATGAAAATAAAACTGTATACTTTTTAGAATTTTACTCATTTTTAAATATGGAGTGGACGCTTAAAGAAGATCATGTTGCAGTTATTGCGTTGCATCGTTGCGGTTACGCGCCAATTCAAATTTTTGACATACTGAAAAATTTGAATATAACCAAAAGATTCGTTTATCGTACCATCAAACGATACAATGAAGACTCTAGTGTGGATGACAGGTCAAGAAGTGGTCGCCCTCAGTCTGTTAGGACTCCAGCAGTGATAAAAGCTGTGAAGGCGCGAATTCAAAGAAATCCCAAACGTAATAAGCAGAAACTGTTGGCCCTTCAGATGGGGTTAAGCAGAACCACGGTAAAAAGGGGTGTTAAATGAAGACTTAGGGCTTCGAGCATATCGAAGAAAAACAGGACATCGTTTGAATGCTCGTCTAATGGACCTGAGACTGAAGAGATGCCGAGCTTTGTTGAAGCGGTACGCGGGAAAAAAATATCGGGAAATTCTTTTTTCGGATGAAAAAATTTTTACCGTAGAAGAGAGCTACAACAAACAAATTGATAACGTGTACGCACACAGTAGTGAAGAAGCGAGCAACCGTATTTCACGTGTCCAACGAGGTCATTTTCCATCCTCGCTCATGGTATGGTTGGGAGTTTCTTATTGGGGCTTAACAGAGGTACATTTTTGTGAGAAAGGCGTAAAAACGAATGCAGTTGTGTATCAAAATACAGTTCTGACGAACCTTGTGGAACCTGTTTCTCATACCATGTTCAATAACAGGCACTGGGTATTCCAACAAGATTCGGAGCCAGCTCATAGAGCGAAGAGCACACAAGACTGGCTGGCGGCACGTGAAATCGACTTCATCCGGCACGAAGACTGGCCCTCCTCCAGTCCAGATTTGAATCCGTTAGATTACAAGATATGGCAACACTTAAAGGAAAAGGCGTGCTCAAAGCCTCATCCCAATTTGGAGTCACTCAAGACATCCTTGATTAAGGCAGTCGCCGATATTAACATGGACCTCGTTCGTGCTGCGATAGACGACTGGCCGCGCAGATTGAAGGCTTGTATTCAAAATCACGGAGGTCATTTTGAATAAACTTCAGTGTCATAATAATCTATGTTTTGTTAAGTTCATTTTGGTATATAAATGGTTACATAATGAATAAACTTGTCTCAAATATTTTATATTAAACATGTGACAGAATTTATGACCTGACTAGGTATATTGATAAAAACCAACCCGATACAAACAGTACAACCGAAGAGATTTTTCTTCAATTTTGTACAAACAAAATACGAAAAAACTTTTTTCCTGGCCTATTTACGTTATCTACTAATCATCGTCTGATGTGTAGCATTCTTAGATCGTGCAATGCACTAGAGCAGGTTTGGGCAACCTTTGACATGTTGAGGGCCAAACTTTAGCGTGCAAATACGTTCGCGGGCCGCGTTTAAAAGTACTTAGTGCATTTTAAAGTAGTGATATTTTTTGCGATAGATATTAGACATGAAATAATACGACAATGTTATTATAGTACAATTTATTAAAATAAAAAAATGAAATTTAATCGTTAATTTAATTTAAATCGTTTGTTACAAACTACGAAAGTTAAATACACCGAAATCAATGAGACACTTGAGCTTGAATTTGGAAAACTAATCCATCGATATTTGAATTAATTCCACTGATACAAAGACGTAAAGAATTTTCCAAATTATCGTCAGTCCGTCTTGTACGATGTGTTGATTTATTAACTTTTATCAATGAAAAGAACTGTTCGCATTTATAAGTACTGCCAAACGCACAAATCAATCTTCTTGCGAATTTTCTAAGCTGCGGAAAATTATCTTTTTCTAGGTATTTTTTATAGAATTCGCACAACTCTACGTCTTCAAATTTGGATTTTAGGAGTGAGTTTTCTTGAATCTCGATCAACTCCATTTGTAAGTGTATTGGAGCATTTTGTACATTATATTTTGTAGGAGTAGCAAATAAACTGAAACAGTCTTCCATGTTTTTGAAGTCGCTAAATCTGTTCGAAAATTGTTCCGACAGTAACTTGAGATCTTCAGCATATTGAGCATTAGCAATATTTTCATACGCAGAGAGCGTGTTGCAATGGTAACTGTTACCAGACAGCATATGTGACTCCCACAAGCGTAGTTTGATCTGAAACGCTTTCAAATGGCTGTACAAATCATTAACTAACTGTCCTTGTTTTTGAAGTTTCAAATTTAAATCATTCAAATAGCCTGTAAGATCGACCAGAAATGCCAATTCACATATCCATTTTGCGTCACTTAATTCAGATAGCGGTTTATCTTTTATTTTGACTTTATCAATGAAAAGAATGCTATCTCATTCTAAGTTCGTAAAACCGTTACAACATTTTTCTTTTGCTCAGCCATCTGACTTCACAATAATATGTTACGTCGTTATATTCAGCTGATATTTCATCCAAAAACATCTTGAACTGATGATGGTTAAGCCCTCGGGATCGAATAAAGTTGATGGTTTTTACTACCACATTCATAACATTCTGGAGTCGAATGGACATATAACACAAGTTCTGTTGGTGGATAATGAAATGAAGGACTATCAAATCATCTTTTTGTACATTTAACTCTGTTGCTTTTTCATTCAAAATTTCGATGAAACCTTTACATAAGCCGACCATAGAAGGTGCACCATCAGTGCATACTCCAATTAATTTTGACCATGGCAAGCCAAAACTTGTGAATACCTTTTGAACTTTAATAAAAATATCCTCTCCTGTTGTGATTATTTTTAGCGGCTGTAAAGCAAGCAATTCCTCAGTAACAGTGAACTCCTTATCAACACCTCGAATAAATATAGCCAGTTGAGCTGTGTCAGACAAATCAGTGCTCTCGTCTAATGCTATGGAAAATGATTCAAACCAGCCACACGGTCAGTCAATGTTGTTTTTATATCATTAGCCATTATTTCTATACGTCGAACAACAGTTCCTCTTGACAAACTAATTTTTTCAAATAAATTTTTCTTTTCAGGACGCAAAATACCGCAAACTAACACACACTCCTTGATAAATTTTCCTTCGGCAAAGGGTTTTAATGCCTTTGCCAATTTTGAACTAGGTATAAAACTAGCATTCACAACATTATCAAGTTGTGTTCTTTGTTTATGAAACATTTGCTGCTGTTTTTCCAAATTTGCGGTAAGCTTCTGGATTTTTTCTGTTCTTAATTGTCCTGTCAGTGAGTTCAGCGTAGCATGCTTAGTTGAGTAATGGCTCTTTATATTGAATTCTTTCATTACTGAAATAGATTCATTACACAGCAAACAAATAGGCTTACCATTGTGCAAGATAAAAGAGAATTCTTCAGTCCATTTTTCTTGAAACTGGCGACCCTCTGTATCTACTTTTCGCTTCTTTCCACCAGACATAAGTTTTGTTTACTTTTCGTTCAATAAAGTTAATAACAAACTATAGTTGCATTCAAGATGCACACAAAGAGACAAAGCAAGTTGACGGCACGAGCAGTTCGCTAAGATATCGCTTGCCCAAGTTATCACATCGTTAGCTCAAACAGAACTGAACTAACGTTCGGGCCATCCACCCGCTTTTATAGGCAAAATGAAGGAATAATCTGGAATAAACTAGTTTAGAATAATTGAGAAGCAATAAATCTTTTGATGTGTCGCTCGTGAGGCGGCATACCTCAAAGAATTTGTTTGAGCAAGCCGAGTGGCAGCGATTATCAAAGTGGGAGGCGGCAAACATCAAATCCTTTGATGATTTGATGTTTACCGCCTCACTGTTACTCCCGTGATTATAAGTACCTAATGTAATATTTTTAATTGGGTTTTTTCAAAATTTCTCGCGGGTCGTATCATATCTTACCGTGGGCCGCTTGTTGCCCATATATGCACTAGAGCAAGGTCCCAGGGCCACCAGACGTCACTTATTTTCAGACGAACGAAATGTGTAAGATTGAGTAGGGTTAGTATGTACTATGATCGTATGCCTACCTGCTAGCTTGGCCAAATGGCCATTTTCCAGGTATCAGGTAATCAAGGAACGTAAATACATTATTCACCTCACATTGATTCTCCCAGCTTATTTCTATGTATATGTTAGATAATATCGTTTAAAATTAGTCATCATCACTCCCAGACACCGGCGGCAGTATCGCTTTGCAGACGTGTTAAAGGTCTCAAAAAATTACTCAATTTCACTTACATTTTGAAGCTCCATTTATATATATGTTAACCAGACAACTTATTTTAGAACGTCCAAGAGTCCAACGTTTAGAGACCGATCCAAGGGGTCAGTCATCCCCTAGACCCAATTTTAATGCCTCTGTGGGTATGAGCGCGAGGGCATTATTCACTCTTCATCATCATCATTACAGCCCTTCACAAGTCCACTGCTGAACATAGGCCTCCCCCAAGGAATGCCACAAAGCACGGTCCTGAGCCACCTGCATCCATCGACTTCCTGCATGTCTTACCAGGTCGTCACTCCATCTTGTGGGGGGACGCCCTACACTTCGCCTACCGGTACGAGGCTGCCACTCGAGAACCTTTCTTCCCCATCGGTTGTCGGTTCTTCGAGCTATATGGCCGGCCCACTGCCACTTCAGCTTACTAATCCGTTGGGCTATGTCGGTTACTCTGGTTCTACTGCGGATATCCTTATTCCTAAGTTTATCACGCAGAGAAACTCCGAGCATAGCCCTCTCCATAGCTCGCTGAGCGACCTTGAGCTTCCTCATACGGCCAGCAGTGAAGGACCACGTCTCAGTTCCGTAAGTCATCACTGGCAACACGCACTGGTTGTACAATTTTGTTTTAAGGTTTTGAGGTATTTCTGACGAGAAGATGTGTCGTAGCTTCCCGAACGCTGCCCAGCCGAGTTGAATCCGTCGATTGACCTCTCGGTCGAAGTTGGACTTACCTAGTCGGACTATTTGTCCCAGGTAAACATACTCGTCAACAACTTCGAGCTTAGTGCTCCCAACAACTACCGGCATAGGTGTGACATGGACATTAAACATAATCTTTGTTTTGTCCATGTTCATCTTAAGACCTATCCGTTGGGAGACACTATTGAGGTCATTGAGCATAGTGCTTAGCTCCTCCAGCGATTCTGCCATGAGGACTATATCGTCGGCAAATCGAAGGTGAGTGATGTACTCGCCATTGATGTTAATTCCGTATCCTTTCCAGTCCAGAAACTTGAAAACGTCTTCCAATGCAGCGGTGAAGAGTTTCGGGGATATAACGTCACCCTGTCTTACACCTCTCTGCAATTGGATAGGTTTCGTACTCTGGTTCTGTACTCGGATAGCCATCGTAGCTCTACTGTACAAACACTTCAGCACTTCGATATACCGACAGTCAACTTGGCACCGCTGAAGGGACTGCAGCACCGCCCAAATTTCGACGGAATCAAAGGCTTTCTCATAGTCCACATACGCCAGACATAGTGGCAAATTGTACTCTTCGGACTTCTGTACAATTTGCCGTAGGGTATGTATGTGGTCTATGGTGCTAAAGCCCTTTCGGAAACCGGCTTGTTCGGGAGGCTGGAAGTCGTCAAGTCTGCGCGCGAGACGATTCGTAATGACTCTCGAAAACAGCACGTAGACGCGGCTCAGAAGGGAAATCGGCCTGTAGTTCTTCAAGAGAGCGTTGTCACCTTTCTTGAAGAACAAGACCACCGCACTTCTGCTCCACGCCTCCGGTGTAATGCCACCATGGAGGACGGAATTAAAGAGCTTCTGAAGGACTTCAAGTACCGGTATTCCACCCGCTTTCAAAAGCTCCGCTGTAATTCCATCCTCGCCTGGGGCCTTGCCGTTTTTAAGGTGCTGGAGAGCCATTCTAATCTCGCTCAGACTGACGTCCGGGATATCTTCGGAATAGTGTCGAATAAGACTCGCTCTTGGATCGTTACTCACACTTGCGTGTGGCTCCAACGATGACGTGTACAGCTGCCCATAGAACCTCTCAATCTCACTCAAAATCTCAGGTGCCCCGGAAACGATGCTGCCACATTCGGTCTTCAGCTTTGACAGTTGGCTCTTTCTGACAGACAGATCTCTGGCAAAGACTTTGGAGCCTTGGTTCCGCTCGATCGCTTCTTCAATACGAGCTGTATTGAAGTTGCGTAAGTCTCGCCTCATGCATTTGGAGATCTGTCTGTTCAGTTGCCTGTATGCTGTCAAATCTGTTGAAGAATGTAGCCTCACTCTTACCCTATATCAAATCGTACCTACGTATTGGATTTGAATATCGGATATTGTATTTATATATTTCAATATCAATATATCGGTTGAAATCTACGTGATTCTAAAAGGAAGTCACTACTCTGTACCGCATCTCTCAACCTGGAGTTTGGTAGAAGGTGATAATGCGCGACGCATGCAATTCTGCCGTTTTTACTGCATACTGACATTGAGGACGGAAACTTTTTAAAGAGCATTTTATGGACGGATGAGTCGAAATTTACACAAGAGGTTATTTTCAACCAACATTATTTACACCACTGTAAATAAAAGGGTCAAAATCCACATATAATTAGGGAAGCATTGGGCCAAACGCGATTTTCCGTCAACGTTTGGGCAGGTGTGATTGGAGGGCATCTCCTTGGACCCCACTACTTGCCTGACACCCTCAAAGGGGACATTTACTTGGAATTCTTGGAGAACGATCTACCTAAATTGATGGGCGACGTGCCAATATTTCATGAAGATTGACCAATAGTATTTCAAAATTATAGATGTCCGGCACACTATCGTCTCACAGTGAGAGTTCCTAGACAACGTGTTCCCTAACTCGTGGATTGGATGACTTGGCCCTATTTCATGGCCTGCATGGTCCCCAGATCTAACACCTCTTGACTTTAGGATATGAGGACGTGCTAAAGAGCTAGTTTACGGAGAGAGATACAAACAAAGGAACAATTAATTGAAAGAATTGACGCTGCTTTTGTAAAGATGAAAGACGAGATGACGCTCCGTACTACAACAGTAGAAATGCAACGTAGGTGTCGCGCATGTATTAGAAATAGGCGAGATGATTTTGAACAAAATTTGTATTTAAAAAAATATTTTATTTTGTATTTTCACTCAATTTTCCCCATAAGCCTTATTTTTAACAAATTGATAGACCTTTCTGTTACATGTAATACACCAAAGTAATAAGCTATGATTAGAGAAGTTTCTAAAAGCATTTGATCTCCTCGATCACTATTAGTTTTTTAAGTTGCTAAGTTGACCATTTGGACAAAAAAAACTATTTTCTTAACTTTGAGAGTCCGTAACTAATTATTTACTCGTTATTTTGGATAAACAATGCCTTCGATAGATCAAAGATACATCTGGGACCAATCTGTACATATAAAAATCTGTAGAAAAGTCGTGTCTGTAATTATAACATATTCTTGAAAAAACAAGTCCAGGAGACTAAATAAAGGGTTCTGAAGCTAAATTAGTGGTTTTTAGAATTTTTATCTATCTGTCTGTCTGTGTATTATGGATTCACGCAAAAAAATGTTTGGCTTTTTCATTCTCGGCGTCCATTTATCGAATGATGTACAGATCCGCGGTCACTTGGAAGGGAAGGCAGAATTGGCTTCTAAAAAGCTTGGCGTGCTCAGCAGAGCGGAACAATATTTCATGCCGGCACACCGCCTGTAGCTAGTCTGTTTGTGAACGCTGAGTTGCACACATTTTTTTTATCTTTCTTAATTAAATATATACGGTATTCCCTAAATTTAATCTTTAACGAGTCTGAATATTATAATAGTATATTGCCTTTAATTATGTATCTAATTAGAGATAATTGTCCTCCTGTCTCTTTTTTGTCATTAAGTAACAAGAGCGTTATATTGACGTCGATTTTTGAGTTTGATCATATACCTATTGCTGTATTTAGCGGTTGAAGTAAATGTGTAATTATTGAAACAATAGTTATGATAGCTTCATAATTAAATTAATTAAGTAAATATAAATCACATAGAAAAGCAGTCTAAATGTATAATCTTTGAACAAATACCCACCCAAACGTGTGTTCCGTTATTGTAAAACACAACATAATTAGATTTACATTCAAACCCCGTGTACTGGCGTTATAAGAGAATCCACCATCCGATTTCGTAACTTTCAACTTGTGTTCATCGCAAATACTTCTTTACTCACTGCTGACGGGGTTACTTACAGAGGCGACCAATGCCCGATTTCTATAGTCACGAAACGTTTGTTTCTACGATCAACAGTTCTGTCACGAGTCGTTTTATTACCTACGAGGTGCGTGTAAAAACGAGTTATATTGCAAACAATTCACTCCGTAACTTAGGACGACTTAAAAAGAAAATACTTAAACGAATCATGAATAGTTGAACAGGTATTTTGTTTAAACAAGTGATAAAACTAAAAAGTTTGTACATCCGGCGAAGGCGAAGTAAATTAAATACGCATTATTAAGAAAACTTAACTCAAAAACTACGAGAGATATATTGATCAAATTTATATGGGACTACATGAGAAGTACCAGCTATCAAATAAAAAAAGTATCATCGAAATTGGTTCATCTAGAAAAACAATTCTGAGGTAACACATATAAATACAGTCTATTTGGGAACTTCCTCCTTTTTGAAGTCGGTTAAAAAGGGGTTTTCATGCTTCGTTTGCTGCAAAACGGCTCGAAAAACACGAAGCGTTTTTAAATATAGAAGTCGATGGTATGTCACCATGTGCACAGTTGTTATAGACGTGTGAGGTTAAAGGCAATGAAAAGTCATGTTTGTGCAAGGTACTTTTACCACGATTTATTACATATAACAGCGATCGAGGAAATGTATCAGCGGCAGGTCGGAAAGAGTTCGCGGGCGACGCGCCCGTAAATATGGCGGAACCGCCCGCGAGCAATGTCCGCTACGCGGCAAAATAAATAAACATAAATACAACAATTAACATTTATTTCAATCCATAGAACCATATAAGTTATAATCAAACAAAATACTACTCGTACATGTAAATCAATATGGTTTTATGTTGTCGCAATGTCCATGGGAAGGTAGTCTGAAGGCGGGGGTAGAGGGTAGGGGGAGTGGAAATAAATAAGGGAGGCGGAGAATGGCGGGCGCGGGGTGCGGCAAGGCGATTCTTCCGCAATGCTCTTACATACAACTCCTTCTTATCACGATACCTTATTATAACATTATATATCCACATTACATATTTTCGGAGAAACAATTTATTATAGATATATATCATATTGCGTAATTCATTGTATACTTTTTTAACAAACAAGATGGAATATCAAATGCCACACTGCGCGGCCGATTAACATTAAGTTAATTATATTTAATATCATTTTGATATGAAACAGTGCATTTCAAAAGTTCAACCGTCACACCTTTATAGTATCCCTCACGTGTAAACCTTTATAGAAAAAACATTTTATTGTTCTCGCTTTGTATTCATAAAATACTTTCAAATGCAACAACTTCTTAGTCTTAGTTCATAAACATTTTTTTTTATTTCAATTCAATAAACATTCAATTGACTCATTTATCAACGACAAAAACCTACAAAAATATATTATAAGATTAGCACGAGTCAAATAGAGTGCAGAGGAAAAGTCCAGATGATGCAGTCAGTGCATGGGGACGCGGCCGCGCGGGGTTGGTCCGGGGCGAGCGGACGCGACGGGCACGCGACGGGAACGCGGCGGACCCGATACGCTTTCGCACGGCCGCGCTGCTTGGGTAACGGTGTGGGGCACGGAGCGCCGATCCATATCTATGTACGCGGGTCCAACCCTTTCGACGCGTTAACGCGAGTCTCTTTTAAAACTAAAGAAAATAATATAAACTTTTAAAAACGTTAACAACTACAGCCATAACAAAAAATATAGTAATAACGACTACGCTACGGAATCTACGTACTACTTACACTACCTACTATGTAAATTTGAAACGAAACTAGTGTTCGCTCACTACGGAAACGACAGAGGGCGCGAGCGGGGCACCCAGGGAGTCGGGAGTGAGCCGTTATCGCCGGGCGCCTCGCGGGCTAATCTCATACGGAGCGGTCCTACGAAGCGAGCCAGAGCGGGAAACCTGCGGACCCCGCGGCCCCGGACACGTGACACGGATCGGTACTGCAGTCATTCCGGAACAGGGGACGGACGGGGCGGAGCTGGCAACGGCGACGGTTGTAAC
Source organism: Parnassius glacialis (assembly GCA_033319125.1). Classification (NCBI taxonomy): domain Eukaryota; kingdom Metazoa; phylum Arthropoda; class Insecta; order Lepidoptera; family Papilionidae; genus Parnassius; species Parnassius glacialis. The sequence continues at coordinate 42,610,257 of JAVANC010000004.1, forward strand.
ACAGATCGCGGGCGAGCCGGTGTGTCCGGGGCTCGACGCGGGGTCTATTAAAACTACCTATATACAGACGCAGCCACTACACTTGCGCATGCGTACGCGAGCCACTTGAGCAAACTAACGCGCGGCGGCCTGCCGGCACACGCCGCACGCGACCGGTGCCAATACAATATAAATATTCAACAACTTTAACTTAAACGACGACCCGCGCCCGGGTCGGTGCGGCCCGGACCGTATCCAAGTTCGATTGGAGACGTAACACGGAACGGGCCGGGCCGGGCCGGGCCGGGGCGCGGCACGACGCACGCTCGGGACGGGGACACAACAAACACCCTTTTTTTTGTAAAATAACGATTCTCCATAAATTTTGGTCCGTACGTCGTTGACTAACCCTGTAGATTGTCGAACCGAGTCCGAATGAAGGAATTAGATACGACGATAGATCAGAGTTCAAACGGAACTTTGGTTAAGATTCACCTATTACACTAATAAATAAAACTTACGGTAACTGTTATACTGATTATTACTAACATAGTATATGATAACATTAAAAAGAGCCACTTCTCTTATAACAATATCGTGAAGGTCAATCATGAAGTAGGAGAATAAAGAAAGACATCAATATTCATTGTCTTTATATGTATGTACATATAGAGTGGAAGAATTTTGTAAAAGGTACTAGCTATAAATTTAAATCTAAAATATTGACACATCGAGTGTGCTATAAGCTAAATGGCTCTAATAGAGAAGAAATGACAACATCAAGTAGAACAGGAGAAGGTGAAATAGGATCCGCAAAGCGGATATGCGTTTGAGGGAAAGGAAGAAGTGGACCAAAGTCACAGTTAATAAGTCCATAAGTCTCACATAACTAACGGTTACTCGTCAGTAAAAGTACACTTAAAACCGAATATTTAAAAAGCATCACAAATAGATGGTAAATATGAAGTGCCCGGGGCCGGCAGCGGCGTCGCCCGCGACCTGCAAAAGAAAAACGTAGTAAAGTAAATATATAGGTTGGTTACTCATGGGCATAGGCCTCCTTTCATAACTGAAAGGGTTTTAGTATAAGAAAGTGTCCACCGATGATCAAGGCACGCGGTTTTCAAGCAACTGATATAACCTCTGAAGGCGAAATAGGGTATTACACCCATTTTTAAAAAGTGTTTTAAATGAATCCTAGAGTGATAATGAACCACTATAATTTTTATTTAATTTTTTTAAAACCGAATAGTGACATAAAAATTACTTTTAATCTATCATTTTCAATTTTCGCGTGAAAACGCTAGCCGCCATACTGTTCAACTCGTGACGTCACTGTCGTAGAATTTTGACAATTTTGCAAAGGAATAATATACTTTTGAATGTTTAATAATGAGTTATCATTTATGTCATTGTTTTGTTATGCCTAATTGCAAAAATACGAGCACAAGAACGCCGGGGAAGTTATGGATTAAAGTGCCAACTGATTTAAATATGAGAAATACTTGGTTAAAACTGGCAAGAAGAGACCCGAATGCATTGTCTACAAAATCTAAACTATACTTCTGTAAAGATCACTTTGATTTAATTTTGACTTATATTTAACTAACAATTAAACAAAACAAAACATCATGACATGATAGGTACCTATTGCAAGTCAAATTTTGTAATAGATTAGGTTTGTCGCTCGTCTGTCCCGCCCTTTGTGGGCCATTTTGATGGCCCTTGCAAGTGCAGTGCAGTGTTTTACTTAATTCCTGTTTTCTTCTATTATATGGGAATAAAGACATGGTTTGTACTCAGACCAAATAAAAAAGTGACTTTTTATTTCGTCTGAGAGTTTGTACAAAAAATTTAACAAAATGTTTTTCTCACCTAAGCTTATATTATAATATCTATAACATTAGTGCTAAAAGCGAAGTAATAAACTCGCTTTTACGAATCCGTCTTCCATGATGCCTTTTGAATAAAATTCAGAATAAAAGTCAACAATCGTAATAATAACTTGAAAACAATTCGAAATTAGCTATTTAGCACATAAGTTAGTTCTTTGACCTAGTGACGTCACGACGCTATCTAATATGGCGGACATTGTTTTGCAGATTTGAGGTACAGGTAAAAAAATTATTCTTTAAATTGAAATATAAAATTTATAATGCATTTTTATAAATAGAAATCGATATTTCTCGTTTACTTTTTACAAAATCTATCATAAATATTTATTCTTTGACTTTTTTTGACATGGTGTAAAATACCCTATTGCAAATGACCAGTGTAATTGTTTTAACCGCGAGTATTGGGTCATATTTTTCGTTAACACAGATATTTTAGAGATATTTTTAGTTTATTGCGTACTTGCGATTGAAAGAATATTTTTTTAATTAATTTAGTTTATAAAAAATTTCATTTAAAAAACCCAATTAATGTCACTATGTTACGGTTAAAATTCGAAATTTGGACACACTTAGGTTTCGACGCCTACCATCATGGGTACGACAAAATACGATTCAAATAATAATAGGAACGGCAAGGACCTTGAATTACCGCGACTGTCAATTACTGTCTCTTTAAAAGTAGCTAGGTCAATTAACTTAGGTCCTTAAGTAACCTAGATCAATAATCTTTAATGTAATGTACTCACTTATCGTGTGGCGTTTTTGTGCTATACGGGATGGTGGGTTCGCGGGCCGCCTATACATCCGCGTACTTAGACAGCTTCTCGCGAAGAATATGGTTTTCCTTCTTCAGCAGCTCCACTTCTTGCCGTAACCCCATATTCTGGAAGATTATCGCAAATTGTTTTATATTAACTGATTGGAGACCATTCAGGTACAGCTGTTGTTCGTGTAAGTATGATTTCTTGTGCTTAATTTTGTTCTTTGTTTTATTGACTTGTTCTTTAAAAGCGCTTTCTAATCTAAGACTAGGTAAGTCTGTCTAAGCAAACTAGTATTTATGATGATTACCACTATAAACATGCAATTTGGTGAAAAAGTCACCAAGTTTGAACCTTAAATATATTTAGAAAAATAGTCTTTACTTGATTAATTTAAGTAATCTGATCTGCAATCAAAGGCTCTCTAGTGACTTCTGAAGAATGACCAGCAAAAACGGGTAGAAATAACATCAGTACTAAAAGAGAAGTAACGTGAGTGTTCATTGTAAATTCACTGCTGAACACAGGATTCTCTAGGAGATGCCACAAAGCATGACCCGTCAAAGATTGTAGTACCATCCAATATCGTCGTCTCTTGTCAACACGGCCAGGTTATAAGCTGCTAGTAAGAGTCTTCACTCGACCAATCTTCCCCGTTCTACACTAGTAACTTTTCCTACTACTGTTTACTAATCCTTCACGACTTTTAACTTAGTCTTCTTTCAAAAAGTTTTGGACTTCTATGTAAGTACTTTGATAACGATGTGGATTATAGATCGTGTACTTTATATACTAATTAACTCTTAATTAACTCTTAATTAACTCTTCCTAACATCAAGAAATTTCCAAGAAACGACTAACTCACCTCCTTCTCGAGATAACCCGCTCGCAGCGCGATTTGATTCTCTTTCATGCGCCGCGCGTCCCGGGAACGCTTCGCCGCCATATTGTTCTTTCGCCGGCGCGCCCAGTACTTGTCGTCTTTCAGGTCATCGGGCACGAACTGCCGACGACGTCGATATGGGGTTAACACGCCGCGCCACACACTCATACCACCCTTCACCCATCATTGGAACACAATACGCGAGTTACGACGGAGTGGGGACGTGACCGTGGTCGCGAACCCGTCCCCACCACGTTGCGAAGCTAGCACGCACACGCGAATTACGGAATCAAGTGAAAATCGTAAAATAAAGCTATAAAAATGCATATTTTTAAATTTACGTTACTGAAATAAAGAATTTACGTATCAGGAAATCTGATACGTTTTTTTATAGGATAAGCACGACGAGCACACAGTCCACCTGATGGTAAGTGGTTGCTGTAGCCCATAGACATCTACTTCTATCCTCGATTACGAATCAAAATGCAAATGCGTTGTCACCCGTGAGGCCTAAGGTGGAATGCCTCGTTTCCAGTAAAAAGTTTCTCCGGTTCTCTATACTCACCATATCAAACACAGCAGCGTTAAGCTGCTATTTTACGCTGGTAATCTGTGAGAGGCTCTGCATGGAAATACTCTATACTTTACCACGTAAATTCTTCCTAAATTTGTAAATTTACGTAATTACTCTACATCGTGTGTGCGTGCGTTAAATATTATAAACCACTGTACATCCGACTATATTCATAAGATAACTACTTATTAATTCTATGCATTTTAAGCATTAACGATACAAACAATTTCTGTAAGACACTTGAAGAATGCCAGTGGTACGGTCAGCCTGTTAAAACAACTGGTCTAACTACATTATTTCTACATCTCACCTTCTTGGACGAAAAATGTAATTTATTTATTTAGCCACATATAAATAGAATATTAATTGATTCTATTAATAAAATAATTTATGTTATTAATAAGGTTTGATTTAATTTTAATAAAATTATAAATCATTTATAAAATATATAATTTTATATCTATATTTTTATTTGTTTCTGTACTACCTACGTTCAAGCGATAAATGCAGCATTTTCTTTTCGCCATTACATTTTAAAAAATCTGTATAGTATATACTGAAGTAATATTCGTGTTTTTTACAGGAATTGTTTGTAATTAAACCCCAAAAGAAAAAGAATTAGGGTAGTAGCATTTTAGTTCATGCATAAATAACAACAGTAATAAACAGTGAAACATATTAGAAATTATCAGATAATTTGTTACTTTAATCATAAAAGCACTAGTTAAAAATATAATAAAAAATATTGTGTCTGTCCCATATTCATAAGGGTCATTGGAATAGTCAACAGATAAGAAGGAGCTGTTTACAACAAGAGAAGTGACTCACGTATGTATAATACTCAAGGTCACGCCAAAAGAAAATAAGTACATAATATGTCATTATATTAACCAAACTCCTCCTTAATTTAAAATTATTCAAAATTCCTCGTTAATTTAAGGAGGAATTTAGTTAATAGATTTTGTTTTTCGTTTTGTATTCATTTAAATCTGCGAAAAAATATTTGAGTATGCAGCGAGTCAAATATAACTGATAATTCAACAAAACTAAGACTTGTTTCAGGAATTAAATCCGTTCTAAATACATTTTACGCACTTAAATCGAAATGATATACAACTCGTGATATATACAAGGTTAGTAAATTTTTGAAGAAGCGTTAAAAAGCGGGTGTCATGCTGTGTGTATTTTATGTGGTTTGTGTAGCCTAGATATTGCATGAGCACGCATTGATCATGAGTTGTGATGATTCTGATAATTATTTTATTTTATCCTGATGATCCTGATCAAGATGCCACGATAAAGTTATTAAATTATTGTATTGATATCGGTCCTAGATACGAGCCGAGTGCAATTTTTTAAGTCAATAGGCCGTCTACATTGGCGTTGGTGAAAATGACATTAAAAGATTCCGTTACGGTGCAATTTATGCACTCCTAAAAATAGATAATAAAAGAATACATCGTAAAATATGAATATTAAATATATATTTTGTACTGAAGCAGAGCGCCAGATCATTTTTTATAGAATAAGGGTGACAAGCGAGCACATAGTCCCCCTGATGGTAAGTTGATGCTGCGCCCCATAGACATCTTCATCTGTTAATCATGTAAGAATCAAAATGCAGATGCGTTGTCACCCCTGAGGACTACGATAGAATGCCTCATTTCCAGTAAAAAAAGGGTCTATGGTTTTCCACACTCACCATACGAAAGACAGCATTAGGCTGCTATTTGACGCTGGTATTTTGTGAGAGCGTGGTCTTACTTCAGTCAAGCTGAACCATTCGTGCTAAAACCATACTATGGTTTAGTTCTACCACGTAACAAAATACCAATTACTCAACAATCTCAGAAATGAAAGACCTGTGCGTGCCGAGGAGTGTAACCTTTTAATCTTGTATTGTTAAAGAAGCTTACTAGTAAATTCTATACATGAGATTATTAGTATGTTCAATGCATCATATGTTTGGTTATTCGTAAAGTTTTGATTTATTTTAATGATGTAGTAAGACAATTAGGTTTTCGTCTTTAACTAAACTCGGAAAATGAGCACATACTGTATGAGATTAAAGAAAACTTCTTGGAAGCTTACTTTGCAAACGAAATGTAAACTATATTTTATATTTACACCCTCTAGTGTTAGAAATGAAAGACGAACATGAAACTCTCTAAGGTTATAATATCTTTTGAATGAAAATATATTAAAGTAACATTCAAAACATCAAACTATATAATTGCACAGTTGTGTGCATTGAGAAGATGTTCAGTATATTAATTTTATTAAAATCTGGGAACATGAGGACACTACAATGATTGCCATGTAAACGGTTACCTATAGAGATTGTACGTACATCTTTGTTACAAAAATTTCAAGTCATCATCGCTAAAGTCAGCTTAATGACGAAAGCTATAGGTATAGTTTTGTAAGATTTGTTAAATATTTTATGTTTACCGTTTATGAAATGTGCAACAATAATAATCCGTCTCAGTGACTGATTGCTAATAAAATAAAAATTTCGATTAGAAGATTACGACGTATACGGCATTCAAGTTATTGTTTTAATAATCTAGTTCCACCCTGAGGGTTAATTGTGGAGTAATTAATTGTAATTTATTATTTTTTATTATACAACAAACGGTTTATAATATGATATACGTATTATAGAGCCCGTGACTTATTTACCTGAAAACATCAGTCTAGTCGCAATCGGTGTCTTCCCGAGACCAGGGCAATTCGGGTAGTATTTTAGCCTTTCCCCCGGCATGTGGGACTCTGCCGGGGGTGACCGAATTTTTCCCCAAGTATTCATGGGACCAGAATGGACGAACATCGACATTTGGATATAATAAGCTCTCCTTTAATGGAACTAACTGTATGTCTGGAAGAGGCTCTTTTAGCCTCACCAAGACCCAGCAACCCTACGCCCCAACCTGGGACGAGCCGAGAAGTGAAGGGCACGCTTGTAGCCGAACCACAATCGGAAATGAATCAGGGAGGGGAAAAGAAAAATTTCTTTAGGCCTTAGTGGGATAGGACGGAAGAGGTACCGAAAACTGATAGCAGCTGAGATAGGAGCCGAAGAGGCCCTCTCTCTCCGGGCGGCAGGCGGCAGAGTCGTTCTTGGCTTTAAGATGATAACTTTTAAGGTCAGGGGAGGCTCTGACGCAATGGAGCCTGAACGGCCCCAACTCCAATCCCCCCAGCCCTCCACCTCGAGAGGTGATCTTGCCTCGGTCTGAGGGCGTTCGTTTCGGCCAGAGGTAAGGGATTAGGGATAAGGGACAATAATTTAGGTGAGAGTGGTAGACCGAAAGGTACGGCGGGGGTCAAGAGCGGCAGTAAATGACGACTTCGTCATAAGCAGGCGAAAACAACCCCTGCCCCCTCCCTCCACCTATAAATGGCTAAGCCCAAGGGTAAGACGGGGATCCTCCAGACAAATATTCATCTGGTGGAGGTTTGCTTCGCAGAGAACAACATCGACCTCGCCCTCATACATGAGCCTTGGGTGGCCAACGGTCAAGTTCTGGGAGTGTCAGCTGCCGGTAAGATCTTAGTCAATACTAAAGGCAGTAGACCCAGAGGACGTAGGGCTTAGCAGTCAACTATAGACATAGCAGCGATCACAAAAACAATAGATTTTTTTAGGTCGCAGTGATACTGGTCTCTTTAGACCTGCATAGCTGCTCGTACATAGGAAAAAAAAAGACGTTTGATACAGCGACCGCCAATTTGCCTGTCAAACGTGACGATTATGGCAAATCAAATCTTCTATTGTGCCGAAATCCCCAAGCCCAAGCAGTGGACTTTTAAGAAGTAGAATTATTTATATTATGTTAAGGATGTAATTGAGAAGTTAACTGAATTGGACAGTACTATTACCGTTTACTATAGATTCAAAATCTTTTCTATGTTTAAACCATAATTACGTTTGATAATCTTTAAGAAGCCAAAACACATAAAACAAATGGAATTATAAGACAAAATTAAAGGAATAATTCAACAAGAGCAGCAGAGCAGAATAAAAAAACGAAGACGGAATTTATTTCAAATTCAAAAGTGAGTTAGACAAGATAAACAAACTGAGTCAAAAGCTTTTCATATAAAACTTAGTTTTTGTCCGCGATCATCACCAGTGGTTCTGGTGAGAAAAAGTAATGTCACCACTAGGTTCTGCGTAGATTATTATGAAATTCTGAAGAACGTGACTAAGAAAGACAGCTATCCTCTACCACAAACAGATGACACGCTGAATAAGCTCAGTGAAGTTAAATGGTTTTCGACAGTTGATTTGAAAAGCGGGTACTGGCAGGTAGTCATTAGCCCAGAGGGCATAGAGGACAGCGTTTACAGCGGTTGGAAGTGGACTTTGGCAATTCAATGTAATCTCATTCGACTTGTGCAATGTTACTGCAACGTTTAAACGCCTTATGGACAGTGGACTGTTATGTATTCAGTCGTATCCATCAAAGGGATCTGACTGAATATATAAAAGTGAAACAGTTTTAACTATTTTATTTATACAAATGTATGTTCTTATGTTGTTTTTCCCTCTATGAATACCGTTTTATCTGATGATTGTAAAATCAACCCTAAGAAAACTAGGATGGAATATTGAGATGAATAGTTCAAAATTATTAAATGTTGATTAATTTTTTCATTCATTTTCATCTAAGACACGGTGATGAACTATCATTATTTGCTTAAGAACCTTCATCACTTTACACCTGGTCTATTAGTTAATGGAAACACACATATGTTTTATAGATTACTACAGAAGGCAAGAATGATTATCTTGTAACAAAAGATTAGTTATTAAGAGAAAAGAGAGAAGAAATAACAAGTTATAATAAGACTATGAAAAGTTGCTAGTCATTCAAAGATAATAAAAAATGAAAAGAATACTGATTTCTGAAACTACAATACATGCATTCTACCGTGCCATTAAATGTCTGCTAAACATGGCCTTTTTCAGCAATAAACAATTAATTATTAGTAGGTCAGCATGGTATGGAAAAAGTGTAAAATTTTTGATTATTAGATAAATAGAGGAATACTATAACTAGAAACATTTTCAGAGGTTTCATAATAAAAATGAAAAAACTCAGTAAAAGTCTATAGGACATATAATGAGAAAGAAAACAAAACAGAAGACTACTCGTAAATGTGCAGTGGGATGGTATACCAGAGATGGAGAAAGGCGATAAGGAAGTTTACGAAAAAAACTTGGAAGGCGAGAAAGGGGGTCAGAATAGGATTAAATGGGGAAATTAGAGCAGGCCTATATCAACAAATAATCTAACCAGAAAATAATGGTTGCTGAATTAGTCATAAATCAATGTAGATTGAAATATCTTCAATAAAAATTGTAGTCTCTTTATATTGTTTATTTGCAAAGAATTTTGCATAAACCATGAGATTTTGAATTTTTGTATATTCACGACCGTATTTACCTTTCTAACACTTTATAGATGTAATAGATCTATTCGTAAACTGAACATCGAAAGCGCGCCTTACGAATTTGGTTATCTTACTACAACGCCGCGTGTACTGGTAGTGATTCCCTGCCGAAACCCTTGTGTGATGACACCTCAAAGCTTTTAGGTCTACTTATGTTTCGAGTGTTGAGATGTTTCTAGCACTCCATCTTACCTTCTTCCTGTCTTGTTGCATACGAATCGCATTTGGCGACGACACGGTTATGACGAGTGAGTATCTTTAGGTTAACGTACACAGTTATGACACTATGTCTTCCGATCTGAATAGCTAAAATGTTCCTTTATTTATTGTTAATTATTTACTAGTAATTACTTACTAAGCTTTGGTTCAAATGACTAAAATAAATAATAATCAAAATGCATCATCACTCCAAATATAAATGAGCATAACATGATAAAAAAAATACAAAAAAAGTAACATTTTATTGTTATTTAAGATCATTACCGATAAAAATGCATGTAAATATATTTTTATATAAAATGAAAGGACAGAAATAAAGAACATATGAAAATAACATAAAAGTATAATAGCTCTCACGTCTGTCATCAACAGGGATAGGCAGAAACTTCGGACGTCCATTTGGCACGATTATGGTCATGTCAGGTCATGTTCAGGTTCACGGCATCACACACCTCTCTCGCTTTTTTCAAATCCAAATATCTACGCATACGTGCTCGTAAGTGAAAATACTCTTAACTTTACCTATCTTCAATATACCACAAATTTTTGGTGGATAAAATACCGTTTAGGGCGTCTATCGCCGACTCTGCCACTCACTTCCGATTTTACCATCATTTTATTTAATGTTAGAAAGGAGTGTGTGCTTCCAAAAATAGGTATAATACAACATAAAGGGGTTATCGTGTATATTTACATGTGGCTCTATAATTGAAATCAGATTAGAATTTTTTAACAGGTGTCGCAGTGTTATTAACTATAATAAGTGGGCAATACCTGTCCCTCAGGATAAAACAAGTGAAAGGTGTGTACTGTATACGTGTGTGTTATTGTGAGTGACGCCGCACCCCGCAGGCTGTTTGCAGCATGCCGCTAGGAATGATCAGCGCACTAACATCATTTACCTGTTTCCGGGACTTCTTGATCATGGGCTGCGGCTTGAGCTCCTCATCGGAGAAAGCACGCGTCCGGGGATCGAAATCGCGCCCTGACGATGCCATTGAAAATGCTGGAAATTTAGAGAACTTTATTAATTACTGATTTTTTTTGTTTTGTTTAATTTGAAACCGGGATTGAAAACCGGTTGTAAATTTCGTTATGGTTCTTTATTTACGTTCCAAAAACGTTCCACTATCCGGTACTGTCCCGGTTCTGGCTCCGGTTAAGGTTTTAAAACAACGGCAACGGTTACAAAATACTGATGTTTTATGTTTAAATTCGAATAGGGATTTCGATATTACTTAGTCCACTCGAAAGAGTAAAACAAATAAAAATTTATAAAAAATATAGAGTCGCATATTCGCATCTCGCGTGGACCAAGTCTTGGTCTATGGCACGATACAGGAAAATTGGGAGTAATTTTAAATGAACGATTTTTTTATTGAAAAAAAAAAGACTTTTGAAGTTGGGCCTTTAATACTGAAGCTATTATTTGAAAGTTATGTTAATGTTTTTAGTTATTTGAAGTAGTACTTTCGTTTATTAAAATTTATATTTGATAGTTAATTCGATTGTAACATATTAGGATACAGGGACTTATTACTTCATGATGTATTTAGTGACTGTCGCTCAATAAGACTATGTATGTTATGTACGGCCAGGTATGGCCAGTTAGATGCTACATATCGGTTCCTTATATAATTTTTGGAACCTTTTAATCCTTGCCGCAGATGAAGAAATAAATAAACAAGGAGCGCTGTGTACATTCCAAGTGATGCATAAACCAAGCCAAAACAATGATCAACTTATTGTAAAAACCCGCACTCACGTACACATATGCAACTAAACTCATTTGCAACTAACAACATGATTTGACGTGCATATGCGTGCGTCCAGCAGGGAGCGAGAAGTTTTACGGGCTGATAAAGAAAGAAAAAAGAAAGATGTGTGCATGAGTGTGTCAAGAAATCGAGCATGGTTTTTGGGTCACTTGAAATATTTACGGTGGACGGTTTATATTTCTATTTTGATCCGACATTTCTGCTAGAAGCTCGTCTGGATAGAGCGAAGAGATACGCGCTTCGCTAAGACAGACGTGCATATATATATTCCGGTTTTAAGGGTGAGTAAGATAAAACTGAAAAATTATTTGGAGACCCCAACAGAAAAAGGGTGTAGTAGTAGAAGTAGTTTTAGTAGTTTGGATGTTAGAGTGTATAGTAGGTAGCCACTCATCATCAGATTGACTGCTAACTCGTTACTCATATATTATAATATTATTTATAGAATCAGGCGTTACTTGATGATGATGTGTCTTATCTAGTATGAAGAGCACCTCCCGCCCTCCCTCAATTGCGTACACTATCCCCGTCACCACTAATCCCAGCACCATTACTCCCAACATCACTATCCAACACCAATATCTTAACGGTCAGCCACCGTAGAGTCTACATCACCTGAAGATGTCTCATGTAGAGGCAAAACACGTGTCGTATTGTCGTCGGTGGTGTGTCTTTCCTAGTGTAGTGGTGTTGGTATTAGTGGTGCTGGGATTAGTGGTGACGGGGATAGTGCACGCAATTGAGGTAGGGCGGGAGGTGCTCTTCATACTAGGCAAGACACATCATTTTATTTTATAGAGCGAATGTTTGCGAAGTAATTTTTTAAAACATTTTATATTATAATATTATTTAAATGAATTATTACTATTGCAAGAGTTTAATAATGTAACACAAATCTAACCATTCGACACAATCACAATGAATTTATTTTTGTAAGAAATTTCAAATTGTAATTTCCCATCAGTTTTTAGATTTTAAGATCGGAATTGAAATTTTGAAAATACTTAAATATTTTTATTGGGCGCGTAGTAGCGGTGTAAGAATATCCAGTGCCCTATATCGTTCCGTGGGTGTTGTAAGAAGCGACAGAGGGAAGCAAACCAAGAATATGCGCAATAGCGACTTTCTAATAACAACTAGAATATGAAAAACTGTGGTTACCAACCCTCCTACCGGGAGGCCTATGCATCCTGGTAGGCCTATATTCGACAATGTACGTTGACAGGCTATAATGAATGAATGAATGAATTTTCATTGAAGATTATGTTAAATTTAACTTTAACAAAACCTTTAATCTAAATTAGGTGTTTGAAAATTCAAAGTATGAGCCGAATTATCATAAAAAAATCCTTGTTTATTGTTGTACAAAATAAATACTAACTTGAATCGGCGGGCGAGAGCGGCGGGTTGATGGTGTCGGGACTCATGCAATCGGAGGGTGATGGTGAGCGCTCTCGCTTGGTGATGGGCGCCTGGAGTCCCAGGGCCAGGCCCGTGCCCGGCCCGAAGGCCGAGCCACCGAGGTGCGCACCGCCCAGGCCTTCGCCCGGCATGCCATTTTCCGACAGGAATTCATCTAGGTCCACGTACTGAAAACATCCAACGTGACACGTCACAGATCGCACGCAGACCCAGATCGACTAATTAGGAGCAGCGCCGAACGATCCCCGTTACGAGCGTGCGATAAACAAAACATAATATACCACTAGAGTAATGAAAACGCAACAGCAAAAAAATTTTCATGAAAATTTAATTCGCAGCGGGCCAATTCGCTTGCTAAAAGTTTGCACATCTTATTATAAAACTTAAAACTAAAGGTAATTTTTTATAAAAAAAAACACAGCGACATTGGAGCTACGAGTAAGTCTGCCAAGCTTCTCTATTACCTAGTGCGAGCATGAGCGGTTAGGAAGCCTGTGAAAGACGCACACAACACGCAACACGCAGTAGGTAATAAAGTTTACGTATACTGACTTCTTGTACCTTGAGATCGGGGTCGTAGGGCAGGGTCTTGTCCCAAAGGTTGGGTCCGAGGAAAGCGGCCTGCGCCTCCCACAGCTCGCTATCATCTTTCTTATCTTCTAGCGTGTCCTTACTGTTCACCGACTTGCCTGTAACAATAAGAGCGTGTGCCGGGTCACTGCAAGCCCGTGATCGCGCCCACGCGGTCCACACCTGACAACGATGCGCGGCCTTTTTCTTTAGCGCATTTACAAACGGCGTTCGCGGAATTAATATTTTAGTTACGCAAGTCGTGCTGGTAACAGTCATATATATATATATATGGTTGTTATATATAACAAAATAAAGAAGCGTACATAGTGATAACTAAATTGGTTGATAGGGTTCGTGGCAAAATTGTCGGTGTGGTCCCGCAGGTATAAAACAGGGCGCAAAGCGCAGGGTGCATTACAACCTAACGCATCGCGGTTTATAATTATAATATTAAATCTTGCAAACCAAAGATAACATTCGCTAAGCCAAATTTATACACGTGTTGATATAATGTACTCACAATTGAGTCGCAAAAGCAATATATGAACGACTATCAATAGCGTATTTTAGTAAATGATTATTTTATTCTAAACGTATCATAAGTAAATAGTGGCGAAGGAAAGTACTGAAATATGGTTAAAAGTACTGAATATGTGGTACAAGTACTGCAGAGGCGGAGGGCAGACTAGTAAAAGATGGCGTCGTTTTCTTGGTTAATACCAGTGTGATTGATAATTGGGTTATTAAAAAAACAATTCAAACTTTATAGAAACTGGTTGAAACTTAAATGTAACCATAATGCGGTAAATAAAAACATGCAATTTTTTTTAAATAATTTTTTCGGAGATATCCTCCTAATAACACATATTAAAAAAGAACATACAGTCGAATTAATGTCGAATAAATACTGTCGAATAATTATCGTTTTAAAGCGGAAAAGCAAACAAACAATAAATTTTATTTGAAACCTTTTGTAAATAAACTAAATAGAATTAAATGTTAATTTAAAGAATACATAAATTTAACATAATCCACAAACACTAATTCCGTCTCACTCTCTAACGCTGGTCTCTTTCAGTGCAGGATGTAGGTATATTATAAAACAGCCATTCTTAATTCGTATCTGTATCTAACAATAAAGCAAGTGGTAAAATTAAACAATTTGTACAACCGACTGCAATATAAATTATTAAGGATAACTCAAAAGCTACTAGTACGACCTTGATCAAATTTATATGGGAGCTTGAGCTAGAGCACCAGCTTTTAAATAAAAAAAGGATCATCGAAATCAGTTCATCTAGAAAATAGTTATGGTAACACACATAAAAAACATACAGTCGAATTGAGTACCTACTGCTTTTAGAAGACGGTTAAAAAAGTGCAATGTTGTGTTGACATTGTTGACTTATGTAGGTAGCTACATGAGTCAACAATTTCAACACAACATTGCACTTTTACATAGTATATTAAAATAGTTATCATACAATTTTAGCCATTATATCACTTTGAAGAATAGACAGGTAAATTATACAGCCAAAAAGATAGAAAAATTCAGATAAGCGATTATAGAATGTTAAAGATACTTTTTACATTCGTCAAATAATTTAATACATTCTATGTACTTCATATACCTAACTCAGTATTATTTTTAACCGACTTTTAAAAAGGACTTTTCTATGAGTCACAGCATTCATCACGTGGACTGTGTCCTCGTTTGTCCTTGTTTGATTGTATAAAAAAGGAGGAGACTATCAATTTCACTATATTTTTACACGTATGTTACGCGACAAATCAGCCAATTGTGAACGAATTTTAATGCTTCTTTTTATTGAATATATACCTCGAGGACGGTCGCATTTAAATTTGAAGAAAAATTCCTCTCTTAAGAGTTGAATAATAGACATGAAAATCTGTAAAGAAGTAGTTCTAGTTGTCACCTTGAGCTTGAGTTATCGTTCACTCAACTAAAAACAGTCAAATAATAAAACTTAAAAAAAGTAAAACCCACTTACAAAACTAATAGACTTTATAGAACAAGGGTAACAGAGCACACATTCCACCTTATGGTAAGTGGATGCTGTGGCCCATAGACATCTACATTTATCGCGAATTGAGAAATAAAATGCAAATGCGTTGGGACTGAGACGGAATGCCTCCTTCTTAGTACAAAAAGGTCTCCGGTTCTCGACACCCACCACACCAAACCTATTATATGTATTCTGTGAGAGCGTGGTCCTACCCCATTCGAGCCGACCCATTCGTGCTACAACCATGATGTAGCTGCAGCGTGACTCTACCACGTAATACTAAAACATTTTCTACATAATTTCATAGCTTCTGAAATTGAGTGGCTTTAACTTTCTTCTAATCATCAACTTCAGAAGCTATTAAAATATGTGGAAAACATTTAATTCCGTTTAGTTTTTAAGTCGGTTTTCACTTTTAATCAGTTTTATTTTTTAGTTTCTTAGACTTGGATTTGTTTACTACGAATTTTAATTGTGACATATTAAACTACTGTTACTTAAAAAAATAAAATAAGTTCTATTTCATGAAACTAAGTTACAAGTTTTTCAATTGCTAAAAAAGTATTTATAATATTGAATGGAATTATAAGCGGCTGAAGCGGTTGAGAGAGCACGTGGCTTCTTTACAGTTTTGTTGAAGGGCGTAATGTGTGTTAAGTGGAGGCGACACAATCGTAGGGGGCGCATCACGAGGCTAAACACGCATGGAACGAAGAGCAACGTGACGATGTGCACTTTTGGCTGTAAACCACAGCATCCACTTACTATCAGGTAGACTGTGTGCTCGTTTGCCACCCTTATTCTAAATCAAAAAATAAGTTTAAATCTGAATTAAATGAACACGACCCAAACCCTAGAACGGACGTACATCTCCATAGCATGTTAGAGTACAGAATGGATAAACTCGAGCGGGAAAGAGAAATTTGAGAGATTCTTTGAGAGACCACGCTCTCAAAGAATATCAGCATAAAATAACATCATAATGCCATTTCTGTTTTTATAGAATAAGGGTAACTAACGAGCACACTGTCTACCTGGTGGTAAGTGAAGGCTGTGGCCCATAGACGGGTGTCTATGGGCAACATTCATTGTCGATTAAGAAACAAAATGAAGATGCGTCGTTACTTCTGTGAGGATCAAGATAACGCCTTAGCCTATTAAGTATTTTTTAAAGAAGTAACATTATAATCGCGCACTGCAATGTTAACAAATTTGATGTCTGAAACACAGGTACTCAACCTAGTTCAGGCAGGTAGCTAATATTATAAACTTGACTTTTCTATTTTTCTTTTGTAGATTCTACATTATTAAGCTACACATAGTTTTAATTTTATCATAGCATGTTATTTTTGTTAGACTTATTGTTACTTTGTTTAATTTTAATCATATTTGTTCCTGTATGTAAACATGTGTAATTGGAAATGAAAAAAATATTTATTATTATATTATTATTATTAAATGAAATTATAGTTAATCCTCGTTAGTCAGAAAATTTTACGCAGATAATGATAAAATTTTGTAATTTTAACATAAGTTAAATTAATAAATAAAATTTAGAGCGCCTTTCGTTCTACCAAAAATTAGTGAACTAGATGTATTGTTAGTGAATATTATTAAATTACTTAATATTATTAAATTTCTTCTTGGCCAGAATGTTTATATAGCAAAAGTTAAGATTTAGAACAAATGTGGTAACATTCATTTCATCATTGTCATCCTTACAGCCTTACATCTAAAGTAACAATGTAATATTACCGTTGTGTGCAGTGGCGGTGGAAGAACATCCAATACCCCATATCACCCCATGGGTGTCGTAAGAGAAAGAAAGAAAAGGAAACAAATCAGGAGATGATCAGCAGCGTACTCCTAATTATAACTAAAATAAATACTGTGGTTGCCAACCCGCTTGCAAAGCGTGAAAACCATGGCAAATATCCCCCCAATGATGCACTCTATGGGGTATAGATATAATAGAATAGAGTAGAATAGAATAGAATACTTTTTATTCAATATAGATCACATATGTAATTCTTATGAAAATCATTTTTTACTTTACCACTGGTTCGAAAAAAAACCTCTGTCCTGGGAAGAATCAGCAAGAAACCCAGCGAGACTTTTTAAGTAAATTTTACATTAATCATCCATCAACCATCGTCAATTTCTCACTTCACAAAAGAGGCCAAAGTCACAGACCGATAAAGATAAAGACAAGGTACCCATAACCATTCTTACTTTCTTTCTTTCTTACAAGGGTTCAATAATCCCAAAAATTATTGAAGTGATAAAAAACAGTCAGATCACAGAAAATATTTTTTAAAGTTTCAAAATAATTAAGTTAAAGTATATTTCTTCTAGGTGGTATGCCCCTTTTCAGCCTAGGAATCCACCTGAAGAGACCATCCTCTTACCTATTTGTGTAGCCAAACATCAGTGCGTGCACTACTGTCCGGTCTGAAGTGTACATAGAGCCGGTATAATTAGAGGATGTAAGGAATTCCATCTAAGTTCTCGGCAGTGACAACAAAGCTGTAGCCTTCCTTGTTTGAAGTTGGTTGTAGATGTCCACGGACTGTAGTAACCACTTTCGTTGGTTTGTTATTTCGGTTTTATAAAAAAAATATAACATAACTAGCAAAATCCGGACGATATATAAGTTGATATCAGCGCCATCTAGTGGTGAGTTACAATAAAGTTGATTAAACATCCTTCTAATCTTATCCATGAAGAACATACATATGCCAAATTTCATTGTGGTCAGTCAAAGGGTGTCAAAGTGTATTAATCCCAAACAGATAACTATATTTTAAATTTATAGATTAGAATTCATCTCCAACTAAACAATAAAGATTCTAAATTATTACTTATTTATTGAGAGGACCAAGTTTTAGAGGCATGAAATTATACTGGAATTTAACTTTATCAGCTACATGAATTAACCTATTAAACATGACGAAAATAATGATCAAGATTGGGTTAAAATTAACATCACATTTTACACACAATTACAACGGGAGCGAACCGCGAAGTATTTCCTGATAAAAAAAACTTGCACATTGTATGTAGGGTGGGGCGCGAGTGGGGGCGGTTGCAGGAAGCGGGAAGTAACCCAGTTGGCGATGTTACGTGCACCGCCACGCTTTCCTCCGCCGTTCCGCGCGGTCGAAACACGCACACCCCCACTATATTGCACAACTGCTATGTAAATACGTACCGAAGAATTTTCCTGTACGATCCCAGTGCCAGCGAGCGGCAATTAATTTGTTATCTGATGCAGTTCACTGGAGCTTGGTTGAGTTATGGAAAGTTGAAGTCGAATAAGCGGAAACAATTACGAATTAATGATCATATTTATTCAAACACGAAATTGTCGCAAATTAACTAATATGTGCTATAAATTTTCCTCTAAGCTCTCATCAAGTCGGGTTACACTAATTCGATTACTTCTTGATTCCAAGTTTAAGCCAATCAATAGAAGTATTTCGGGAAATGAACCGAACAAAACTCACAATCGCAACTGGGGCGGCGGGTACAGCTTCCGGGGCCGCTGGCGACCGCTCTCACTTTCAACGAGCTAGAGAAAGTCGACGCGGTGACGACATCGCAGCGCTATGCAAAGTCAATCGGAGACCTAACGAACTGCAAGCCTCTCTATACTGTATTCACTCGCTGTACGATGTACTTTTGTGATACAATAATACTAGTAATTAAGGAGTGAAGCTAACTTGGTTATCATCATCATTATTACAGCCTATAAGAAGTAAAAGTTAATATAGAGGCGCCTATATTCAGTAGTGTACTTTTTATAATACACATTTTCCTTTAATTTGTCATCTGCCGGATATTTGCCAATGTTGGCACGGTTAGTATGCGAGTAAGCAAGCCCAGATTTTAATTATTTTTGGGTTGTTTTCTGGATGCCTATGATGCGAAGCTGATTCCTTCCTACTCTGTCGCCTTTTACGATACACACGGATGATATTATTATGGAGTAGTGGTTTCTCTTACGGCTCCATTAAATACTTATTATTTAATTTTTTCATCCGTTCGATCAAATTATATGTTTATGATATGAAGACTTTTAAATGCATGCACTTTTGTTTTTAATATTTTAATACAAAAGAATAAGTAAACAAGTTCGAAGTTATTTCACAGGTAGAAATATAATGAGTTGTGTTAAAAAAGTGATCAATTATCCTACATTTGCCTCTACTGCCAGAATTAAGTATTAATTTCTGTATTGCAACTGAGACCTGAAAAAGAATTGTTCAAATATTTATTGGAATAAATATTGAATAAGTAAAACACAAAATGATGAATTACATAAAAAAATATTAATTATATATTTTTAATTGTGCTTTAAGAAACTTTTTCAATCCTTTTTTCAACTTCCCTTTTTACCCCTAAAACTAACACCTTATGGCGAAGATATTTTATAAATATGATAAATCTACATAAAACCTAGCGGTCATTTTTCGGCTAAGAAAAACCTCTGTGACAGACACCGAATGCACATAGAATCAATTAGAAACTCACTAAAATGTGAATGTCATTTTCATATTACATTTCATAAATCAGAAAGAGTAAAAAGAAACATTTTCATTAAAACTATTTCGAAACCGAAACCTATCGACTAACATCTGAATAATGACATCATAGAATATTAAACGAAACCAATCTTAATAACACCTATTACAGCGAACTTTCGAAAAAGGAAATTAGCATCATCCATAGGTTTATTCCATGAAGAAAAAAGCGCGTTCATAAAATTTGACAGCGACTAGCACCTTATGTTTGAGAAAGTGTTGTCGAAATGGGTACTGAGCGATGACGCGACCACTCTCACTTTCCTAACAGGCAGCTGGTAGAAAGCTATGTTCACCCGAATTAATCTCAGCTTGGTTATTCGTCGGCAACGATCAGCTGACCTTATGAATATGCAACATTTTCAATTACAGATACACACATCTCACAGCTAAACGTACGTTTTCATAGCAATGCAAGTAGCATTCCTATGACAAAACAAACATAATATTTCTCATGCACTGTATATTATGTCATAACAAAACCAAATTATAGGTAGAATGGGATCAATTAAATAAATAATTGTAAAGCTTTTTTTTGTATATAAAAAATAAAATATTAATTATATAATTTGAACCGTGGTTGTTCCTTATCAGTTCATAACAGTCCCCAGTTTGACAATAGCTCATTGTTGGGAAGGATTTTTCGTAGTCGCCACGTATAGCAGGCTATTAAGCGCATCGACGAATCGCAGCGACGAATGGTAAATGATCTTACCCACAATGTCGCCCACGTCAACGCTACAAGATTGAATACAACAAAATGTGACCGTGTGGCATCGCTCTCTTTTGCAAGTAACATAGAGCTTATTAGGACTGATATTATGACCTAAATTTAATCAAAATGTTATTAAACTACAGCCCAATGACTTCGTCAATCTTACTTAGCGGTACCATGTAGCGACATCTATGGAAATGTATTAAATAAAGAACGATGTATTTAGCGCGTCAAATTTTCATATCGATATACATCGCAACCGCTTCCGTAGATAGATAATAGATGGCGCTAGAGTAGTCAAGTGAGCTCGGCCACGGTCCTTATTGCTTTGTAAGAGAGATAATTGCTTTGTAAGAGAGATAATATCTCCTAAAAAGGAGTTTTAAGTGGTGTACTTATTTGACTAAAATTGAATCAGTAAAAATCTTTATGACGAAATAGTATGGTGAAGACGAGCGAGGAGCGGCAATATGCTCCTGTTTGGCCGGCCCGCGCGCATTTTTATTGCACGATATTTATTTGATATTTCGTTTAAAATGAAATATACTCTTTTATTGGAAAATAAACCCATGATCCCCCCATGTATGTACTGGTGAACACATAGACATAATTTAATTCAAATTGCTTTAATTACATTCGAATGAAACTGCTTTTTTCCCTTAATGGAGGTACCTAAAATTGTAGATTTTTGAGGAAACTGCGATTTTTTTGTATCGAGCCAAAAATGTGTCAATCATGTTTTGGCTATCATAATTCACTAAGGAAAATCTTTAACTTTCAAAATGATTTAAAAAAAGGTGAATTCGTAACTTTTAATGACAAGAAACTGATTTTCTGCGCACCCATATACCGTCAAAAATCTGCTTTTGGCACCCATTTCACCTTAAATAGAGATTTTGTTGAAACAACTATCTTCGATAGCATTTACAGTATTACTTATTCAATGTCCATTATATAATTTTTGTTTGAAAACTAATAGTGTACTTTTAATTTCATACATTAAGGGCTGAATTTTCAACAGTTAGATAAAAGTTATCCATCGAATAAATTAATAACCTGACTGAATATAAAAAAGTGAATCAATCGAACTATTTTATTTATACAACTCTTTTTTTATTTGTTTACGTTGTATTTTATATTATGAATAACTTTTATATGATGACAGTTTTTATAACATTGCAACAGATTTTTTTTATTTCCTAAAAATACTCAGCATAACTGCTAACTGCCTAAAAATAGTGAGCATAACTGCTGAGTATTTTTATGAAATAAACATTTAAATATTTAACAATAAGAATGAAATTAGAAGCTATAACTATAGGTATTCTACTCATAACCCATCAGACGTATTAAGTGTTCCGGATTATTGAAAGTGCAAGCGCATGACGGTTTCGGCTTCCACGTCAAAGCGATCAGAATTCTGCGCGAGTGCCGATGGAAAGCCGTGGTTACGCAACAACCACTACACACTTCCTACTCGTGGAAAAATAGGTGAGGAGTGCGGTGCTGGGTGTAGTAAGTGAAGCCGGAGGAGGGGAGCGGGGAACGCAACGGGAAGTAGCTGCTCTTGCGCAACGGAGAAAGCCGACGTTTTCCGGCGACGTGCGATCATTTTCGTAAACGTGTGAATTGAGCGAAAGTGAACGAGAAAGTATCAAGCGAGACGAGCGGCGCGACGCCGCGGTGCGAACAAACGGAGATAGCCCTGAATGTTGACCCGCTTTATCCTCTTCGTTACTAAATATCTAAGCGTCATAGATGCCGTATGAGAGTTACGTTGTCACCGCAAGGGCGTGTAAACAAACAACGCCGGCCACGAGGCCAGCGGTGCACCGTGACACCACGTACGGGCCGTCGCGCAAGTGCATGCATAATCCTAGTGGCAGTTCCGTAATTTGAAACTGCTGAGAGCGGGTTATAAAATTTTAAAGAGAATTTGAGAAGTTTAAAAATAATTGCTAATACATAATTATTGCGTTTATAAAATTGCTTCAAGTAAGGCTTCGTTAACTAAAATAACGTTTATAAATTTATCGGCTCTTTCTCATTTATTAAATCTTTATTCGTTCTTGAAGTTAAACTTTGGAACTTCTTATATCTGTCGATTAATCGTGCTTCAATCCTTATTTTCGTTAAGAAAAAATTGCTTAATCAACATTATTTGTCTCTATAACCCCGTCCTCTTTCTTCTTTAATGTGTGGTCAGTTTTATCTATTGGTAAAAGACTTTTTAGCGCATAAGTAGTTGACTATTGGTAACTATAGTAAACCCCATCCGTCTATCAATCTTCTTCTTCAAACTTAATTATTTTTAAAGTTGTTTGAAAGAAATTGCTGTGTAGGAGAAGCAACAAAACCGCCTTTTGTTGTCCCCCTTTTTTTGCAATGTCCCTTCCGTATATTTTTGTTATGTCCTAGGTGTACAAAAAAGATTATTTTACTCTTTCGTATTTTACATGTTATTTTATTCTTCTTGTTTATCCGCCCCTAGAAGTCTACTGCTGGAAATAGTCATGTCCTCTTGTAGGGAGGATTTGCTATAATTGCTACTTCGCAGGCCGATTGACGACCGCAGTTCCAGACGTCACCAACCTTCGTCGCTGCTACACATCTCCGCCAACTTTTGGGTGTCATGAGATCTTTTAGGCATTTCCCGTCCCGTCTTACGATATCTACGGAACTAAATGGGTTGATGTTTTTTTTTACACCGACACACACCATTATTTCATTGTTTTATTATACATAATATATTACAAACGAAAAATCGACAATATCGTTGGAATCAATTAATGATAATAATAATACAGGAAACATTAGAAAGTCTAGAAACATAAGCAATGTGTTCGATAACGTACAATACTGTATATTTGTATATTTCTTTATTATATTTCGTCCAACCAAAATGCTATCCCATTTTATATTCGCGAAACGAAATATCTATAATCTATTTTTTTTATAGAATAAGGATGACAAACTAACACAGTTTACGTGATGGTGGATGCTGTGGCCCCTAGACATCTACATCTTTCTTCGATTAAGAATGAAAATGCAGATGCATTTTCACCCCTGAAGACTAAGATGGAATACCTCGATTCCATTAAATTAAAAGGGGTCTCCGATTCTCTACACTCGCCATACGAAAGACAGCAGCATTTAGCTGCTATTTTACGCAAGTATTTTGTGAGACCGTGGTCCTTGGTCGAGTCATCCTATTCGTGTTACAACAATAATATATATCGTCGAGTGTTATGGAACAGTGAAGAGTCCAATGCTTAAAATCAGATTTCATGGGTACAAACGTGACGTTCTATTTCTTAAAGCGATGTGGAGTTCTTAATTTAAAACCGTCTTTACTCTTAAATAATTATATTGTGCAAATAATATATATAATAAAAAAAACTACATATGAAAATAAAATGAGGTGTTTATTTTGGTATAATTTCAACAGGGATTACAATTTCACGTTTCAAATTGTTTATGTTTATATTTTATCCACCGCTGGCTCAAACTTATGTTTCAAGACTACTATGCGGAGCAGAGGACTTATGACAATTTTAATGACTTACTTTATATAAAATACTAGCTATCCACCCAGATACAAGTGCCAACGTCGTCACTAATTGTGAGGCATCAAATAATTCGTATAGATAATAATACTTATCTCTCTTGCCGGGCAATTGCGTTTTCACTAATTGAACTGTTTTCTAGACCTCATATGTGGCTTCAGATCGAAGTTAGTACACTCTTCGCTCACGAGCAGGAAAATGTAAAAAATTATGAATCAATTAACGGAAATTTTTGTAATTCATTGATTTGAATCTGTTAATTTTTTTATTGCTCCTGGTCAAAAATTGAATTATGTTAATATGTATAATTCGTACACCTATATACCCTAATCCACGTAGACAGGAGCGTAACTAAAGTAAAACACCCAGGACTGCATTCGGTGGCCGGCTGCCAAACGTGGTAAAATTCTTATTGAAATATACAGGGTTATTTTTCAAAGAGTAGCCAAACTTTTAACTTAAGTTGAAATATATAAATAGTGATATACCGTTATTGCAGTTTTTGAAAATACGACTAAATAAGGCTTCTACTTTTATTTGAAGTTATCCCAAACTGAATGTGATTTATGGGCAACAACGTTTTTGTCTACCGATCGACCCTTAGGAATGTGTGCGTGCGCAGTAAAATCTGTTAAAATAATGCATGATGACGCATTTTAAATTATAAATATAAAAGGGACAGAATGTTTGAGATTTTTTTATTAAATTTTGCCTATATAACTTAATTTGAACGTTCTGTGTAAATATAGTCGGTTATTGCAAAATCACGCTGTATATCTGTTAATACATAAACACTTGTAAGGTATTATTTATAGTTGAAAAATATGCTTCGTCTTTTGTAATGCGTCCCACAAAAGAGTGGAATAATCTGCCAACCTCCCTCTTTCAGTCGGACTACAATGTGTCCTCAAAGACCAACGATCGCATAACTAAACGTCTGCCCGGCGTAAACAAGATGGCTAACATTTCCTTGAATTTTCTTTAGTAGCCTCTACCTACCTACGAGACGAAATACTGTGATATATACTCCTGTCTGCATACCGTTAGGTATATCTGTCAGTACCGATGGTTATATCCATCAGTAGTCATACGAATTTTCTGGAATTTTCTATAGTAGCCTCTACCTACCTACGAGACGAAATAGGGTGATTAATAATCTTGTCTGTTTAGAGTATAAAATGTAAGAAACAGATCAATCTTTGTATCATAAAGTGACTCGCGAAATTATAAAATGTTAAAATTGACTTTAACATACTAATCATAACCATTCCTGTTTTTTACTTAGATAATAGTGCGTAAAGTATAACGTATTACAAACAAGTTATTAAAGAATGGGTCGCCGTGTATCATACTTGTTTTTTTTTTTTGGATCATTCACACATACCACATATCCTTAACATGTGAATTGTAAGGGACAGAAGATGTATAAATAGAAATATGCATATAATATGCACAAACAATATCTAAAGAGATACCTATACCTATCACTTAGCGTGCTTACGTTGAAGCTGACAAACAGAGGAATGGGGCGAGGGGGAGGTCACGTTCCGCCGCTTATCAGTGAAGTCACGTTTGCCCGTACGTCGCACATATCGATTGATTATAATTTCTATCGCGGTCTAACTCAGCGCTAGGCAATTTACGTTTGAAGTCGACGCTATTTGCAGATTTTTTAATGAAGTTTGTACGTACGAAATTCACAAATATACTCTTAGATTTTATATTACAAAACATATTGCTAGTATTGCCTTAAGTTGTCTTTTACGCTTATTCATCTCGTCTTTTGAAATGTTTTTAATGTTAAGTTATAAACCGAGTGATTTTTTAACGTGAAGATAAAAATATGTTATAATAGGTAAACGTGTCTGGAGCCAATACCATATATTTTTAACTTTATTTTAGATTTAAACTTATTTAATAAAATATAAAATCGATTCATAATTAAGAAATTCAAATCATATGCACTTTGTGTTAACTCAGTTATTAATGAATTTGTAACGCCCTTGGCCTTGAACGGGCCGCTATGTAAAATGTTTACTTCAAATAACTAGTTATTTATTGATCTTGATAAAATGTAAATTGAACAAGAATTAATTTGAAAAATATCTACTCTCTAGGGTCCTACTTCGTTCACCTATTACAACATATATTCCTTCACGGTAAAAAGAAATCAGATTAAGACAGACTCGCGCAGAAAAATCAATGACTGTTCTTTAAAAGGATGAAGTCTAATAAATCTGGCCGATTTTTATTTTTAAAGTTGCTACAAATATAAGTTTAGATAATACAAATTAAAAAAAAATAGAAAACACTATCACGGAAAAAATAAATTTTTATATCGCCGATGGTAATAAGGGAACATCCTTCTCCTGGAAAGGGGGGCAAACCTTCTTGGGGAGGAAAATTGCACTATTATTACTTAAAAGATCTAGTTAAGACTAGGTTTTCTAAATAATCCTATTCTAGCAGTGCTACCGTTAATCACTTCAGTTAAGTTTAAAATGCTTGTGTTAGGAGGAGTGGTTCACGATCACGACTCAAATGGCAGATTCGAATCCACAACATTTAAGTTTCGTAGTCCGTACTCTTAACCTTAAGACTACTGGAGCTTTAATTCTTAGTTTAAAGCAGAAACTGATTACATATAAACTATTTTATGCAATAAGTCGGTAAATGTTTATTTAATCAGTGTCATATAATAATATAGTGTTGGCTCCGTGGTGCAGTGGCTTAGCAATGAGTTGTTGCGCTGGGGGCCGCGGGTTCGAATCCCGCACGGAACAAGTATTTGTATGGCCTACAAAAATTTGTTCCCGGTCTGGATGTTTGTCCTCGTGCAATTTATGTTTGTAAACTGCCTCCACGATACAGGAGAAAGTCCTAGAGTGGTGGTAGCGTTCTTTTTTTTTAAAAAAGAAAGAAGATATAATTTGCCGTTCACGGTTAAAATGAAAGGGTCAGAATAAAGTTGCATTGTTGTTTAACGAAATTTAACAATAAAACGCATTGATTAAGTTTGCTAAAATACAAAAGGATTTCTTATTATCTGTGTTTACTCTTGAATACAATCATTGTAATAGCCAGCAATATCATTTGGAGGTGTAAGTTATGCAGATATGGTATGCGGATATGCTTTAAAAATGATAATAAAGTGAAAGCATGCGAAAATATATTATCAATCCAATAGTATTAAATTAATATTTAATTTTTTTAAGTATTAATAACTAATAGCAAGAAATGGTATAAAAATTTCAATCAAATTCAAGCAAAGTTTTTTTTTACTATATAAAACGATATTATTGATTGTCTCTTCATCATCACAAGCCTGCACAACTCGTTGCTGGATACAAATCATCCACAGTGATAATATTTAGGTGGGTGGTAGTGCTGGGATTGACGGCAACGGGTATAGTGCGCGCGATTGAGGGAGGGCGGGCGGTCCCCTTAAAACTGGGCAGGACACATCATTTTCTTTCTTTACGCGGAATTAAGCAAATATGCAGCTATGACATAATCATGAGATAGTCTATGAGGGAGGCCTATATTCAGAAGTGGACTTTTATAAACTATAATGGATGGATGTAATAGTAATGGATTACTACTTCTAATAAGGACTTCCGGTATCGCAAATACAGAGATTAATATTCTCTTGCGGGGTTGTATTTTCGATTTCTCTGCATGCTGTATGTTTACAGGTCGTCTCTACAACTAGACGATGGCCGCCCTAGACTGAGCTCTTCAGTACGGCTTCCTATTCCGATAATGTCTGTGCGGTTAGCCAAGATACTTTATGGTTTCATCGGATAATGTCTCCCAGACCTAATTTCGATCACGGCGGCCAGTCACTACAGAAACTAGCCATCTGTGCAGGACAGGACTATTGCGCACGAGTGTGTGCGTAAACAAAGGCAGAATCTATTCCTTCACTCTCATAGTTCGATGGGACAGCAATGCGAAACGACCGGAAAGAAATCAGGCGCAAGATCGACAGTCACATCGTGCATTCCATGGCATGGCGGTGAAACACCGCCAACTTCCTAACTCCGGGTTAATAATAAGTATTTTTTGACAGAAAAGCCCTGATATGATTTTATTACATAGATAATATTTCGCGCGTAGCCCGGTCCCTGTCCACAGCTCGTTGAGTGCATTTTAGTTTTTTTATACGATATGCTCTTTCAGTCCCATAAGGCATCTCTATGATGATATGATATCTGCTAGGTATTTCTATTATTGAGTAACAAGTTTACTAATCTTAAACACGATCAGTGAAACATACTATATAATAAATTATTTAGATAATCTTAAACGCCCTAAGCTTAGGCCTACGTGATGTCACTTTGAAAGCAAATGTGTAAAGAGATGCGTGATATTTCTCACCAGCTACAAAACGTAGTCGGAATAAAATGTAAGGAATAAAACGCAATAATTGCAAGTCGGTCGAATGAACGGAGTTGCGCGGGCGCAACATTATAAAAGTAAAAGTAGGAAAGTGGTAGTGAGCGGGGGAGGGAGGTCCGTACAGCCGCCTGACGCGGAAACGCAACGGAAGACAAACTTTTACTCTCGACTGACGGAAACTAAGTGAGTAGATGATGTACCTAGACGGTGCATATCAACCGCAAGTGAACGCGTACACCCGTTTTCCCTTTCTATGCACAGTTCTATCGTTGCGCAATCATATTTTAACGAAAGTTTGTACCGATGACTTGAATTATACGCGGTTTTAAGTAAGGCCTTGCCCACGAGTTGTAGAACAGGTTTTCGTGGCACCTCCTAAATATGATCAACTAATGGACATCAAATACCCTTCGGTCACACCATATTTATGTACTTAAATACCTCGGTTGCTAATTAGTATATTAAATATTTATTAACTTTTAATATGTGTGACTTAATTAATTGGAACAGAGCGGTTAAAGGCAAGGCGTTATAATATAAGCAAACCAGCCATCCTATAAAGTATATGATTGCGACAGTAAAACAATGAAATTGATATAATTTGATAATCATTTAAAGAGAGACTAACTTAAAATTATTACAGTATTAAAACGATTAAATGGTTTTTTTGTTGTACCACCTATCCTCGCAAAGGTGAAAGTCGCTTAAGTCAATATTGCCATTTAAGGGACCATAAACTATTAATCGTTGATAGAAGCGTATTCAATATTTTGAAAATTAATAATTTTCAAGTGTGAAGTTATGGATTTCGGTCCGATTTTGAGAGTACGAGATTTCATGATATTTTCACGTTTTGAGGTCCTAGGAAGCCATTCCGACTACTGTATGTGTACTTCGAGCGTTGCGCTCGCAAATAAGCGGGATTTTCCATGGATGGCATGCAGGGTCAACAGTTCTTCAGATTTTTTTTAATTGAGTTAACCAATAGAACAATGATGAATGCTTTTCTAATAGATGTTTTTGAACATGTAACAAAGTTATTGTAAACTTGATTTATCTGATATAATGACACGGTAGGTCATGACTGATATTTTGGTAAAATTGAAATAAGTAAAATATTTTTTGGGTCACTTAATTAGCTCTTCTTAAATTCATAACAAATATTTAATTTTTATCGAACATAAAATGATAAAATTAATAAACATAAAATAATCTATGGCGTGTGCAGAGATAATAAACTCTCTCGAATCTATATAAAGCCTTTTTTTACAATGACATAATAATACCAATAGAAAGAACAAATATAGGTAGTAATTTTGCTTCAACTACAAATAAAATAGGAATAATTTTCATAAAATTGCACTATTCAATCGAATAATATGAAAACTACAACTACCTACTATGCAAATTAACTATTTGAATTGTTGCATGCGTAAATTAACAACATGGCGTCGAAAGTTAATAAATGTATATTTTCAGTATTGCTATTTTCCACTGTAGTGAAATTATTTAATAGATTTTAAAAGAAAACTTTTAATGCGGCAAATAATTTAATAAAATAATTAAAAAATACATTAGCTGTCAATTAAGTACTGTGTAGTAAAAAAAGGGTGGCAAGACATGGAGTAGATGAATGTCAATTTATGATGGACTGTTATAATGATGATGGATCGTGATTATTATGTACACGTACTATTGTATTCAAACATTAACTTGTCTTCTTTGATGAGGATTAAAAGATTTTAAAAAATGTGAATTATATCTAAACATGCGCAGTATTATATTGTAATTACATTAAAAATATTAAGATATTTTCATAACGCGACTCTTACTGAAATTTCTATTCCAAAAATAATATTTGTTTATTTACCCTTTCAAACAAGCCTAATGAAATTATTTATTAATTTAATACGCTCTAACGTCGTATGTTAAAATAGAATAACCTAATTTATCAGGGCCGTTTGATTTACGTACAATGGTGATTCTTAAATTTACTGTTATCTAATTCAATAATTCATAGTAAGTATTCCGCACTGACCCTAACCGTTATCATAAATAAGTTTAATGTAAACGCGACATTGTGTAATACGATAACTCCCATATCTCCCGAATTATTTCTAAATAATGATTAAGAAATGCTTTTTGAACAAAGGAGGAAAAAGGACGGTGCGATGCAAAGCAGTATTCTCGGGCATTGTCAAGTTTAAAAAGTAAAAGTGGTTTTGCCCACGCGCACGCGGAAGAAAGCACGTGCGCAGAGGAGCGGGGCGAGGGGGACGGGGTGAAAGTCGCGAAAAGGTCGACACTTTTTCCCAAATATTCGGAGTGAAAGTGGCCACGCTCGAATTGGTCAAAAGAAGTTATAGCGCGAGCCCGCGTTCGGACCGCAAACCCAAAAACGGCTCGCGCTGGGCTAATATTCAGTTTTATCTCATGTGAAATTTCATTACGCGGATGCAAATAATTTGCACCATCTAATGACGCAGTCATTTCAAACTTTACAGCCCTGTCTGTCCATTACTATTTTATAAAACTATTTTTAAATAAAGACCAACACGTTAACACATAGATGTACTTTTTTAGTGCTTATAACATACTACAAAATGTTATAATAAGATTCGAAACAGTCGACGAACATTTTCCAGTTCACCAATTCATTAGAGCCTCTTCCACAGTAGAAGGATTTTGCAAATCGCCATCCTCAATAGGCAAATTGGCGATGGCAGTGCCAGATACTATGGCTGCGACCAGATGTCGCGCATAGGTATATGTAAACAATGTTTGCAAGACCAAACTAAATATTTTTGTGTATTATGTTGTTTGCCTATAATATTCGTACGTAATCAGACAAAAGGACTACATTGTAAGTAAGCTGAATATTGTTAGTTTACAAAAAAAATGGAAGGACGTGATGATATGATGATGGAAATTTCAATAACGCCTTTCGTAAGTATCTCGTGCGAAGTGGCAACACTATTTAATAATATATTTTTCATATATGCTGAGGTATTCGAATTTATAAACACCTAGTATTTATTGGAAATTCTTTAAAACTATATTTTTAAATATTATTATCGTCTTCTGGCATATTCTTAGAAAGCCTATGTCCAGTTGTTAAGACAAATAAATAAGAAATTCAAAAATAGAGAATTATTTTATAATTGACGAAACTGATTATGAATTATTTGAGCAGATTAGGTAATGCACTAGGATTCCCTTTTCTGCCTAGAAGTATGTCTTGGTAGATACAACCCCCATAATACCTGTATCGGTCGCCAAATAGCAGTGCCTGTAACTCTGTGTTTGATTCCGAAGGGTAAACAGAGCCGTTATAATGACTGTGAGGCATTCCATCTTAGTACATCATAGTGACATCGCAACTGTAGTTTTCATTGTTTGAAGTTGATTGTGGGCTGTCCATGGACTGCAGTTGTCACTCATCATCAGCTGAACTGTAAGTTTGTTTGTCACATCAATTTTATAAAAACAATTTAACGCAAACAATGAAATACATAAATGGCTACAAAAACAAGACTGCAGAAAAGATAAAATGTAGAGAAGTGTGAATGCAAATTTCAAAAAGTTATGTTGCAGTCTCCTAAGTAAGCGAAAATTCTTATTTGTGTATTAAGTACATATTAATTGTCTCGCAGGAACGAAAAATGCACCTGCAGCGAAGGCCGCTGCATCAACACGTGTTAGATCCCAACTGCAGATAATTATACAAGAGGCATCCTAGATAACCCTTGTTCATGTTTAGAAAACATTTTTTAAAAATATTGCATGTATATGTAGTAAAGACATTTTAACTTACACACATTCATTGTAAGAATGGATCGCGATAAAAGATTTTCAGTGAAAATATAACCTTGCTACAAAAGCAGTACCCACTAGTGCCAGTGCTGTTTAGAAATATGACCTTATAATATTTGAGACGGATAATACGAATAAATAAATTAAAATTATGTTTTAATATTCGCATTTATGGTAGTGCTTATTTAAAAATAATGCTAATATTATAGCAGCACATCATTGCTGATGTTTTTTTAGATTTAATGGGGAAAGAGTTAAAGTCCAATTACAAAAATATTTGATCGAGACTGAATAATAAATCAGTGATATTTTCCGCTTTCGACATTCACGAATTCAACTCGTTTGTTGTTGTTTATTTAAAACCTTTGCGTTTCGTTTCTGCTAATCCATATCTGAATAGTTTCAACATTCTGATAATCCATTTCCTTTGGAAATAATTGGATCAAGATGTTGTGAGGCCCGATAATCCGACTGTAGCAAGGTCGAGCCCTTAAGGGTCATCAGCTTCATTAGTATTCTACTAATTAAATTTCACGCCAAAATGGTTCCTATTTTAAATAATCTTTAACCAGATACCAACAACGATTTCTTAAATGGAGGACGTCAAGTCACTACCCAATTACTTAGCGTTCTGTGATTGACCTCGGTCGTCTTAAACACGTATGTATATTGTGGCTGATACTAGTCAACTACCTACATATTTATCGATCGAAGAAGACATCTGATATAATTTTCATTTAGAGAGATTGAATGAAAAAAAGAGTTAAAAATAGTTTGGTCGTCTCTTTGATTCGAACGTGATTCTAATGGAGCTGCAATTACGTTTCTCTCTTTTTAATACTTACAACATTACATTTTTATTTTAACTATTTTTAAAAATATATTTAAAATCGAAGGATTAGAAATATAAAGTCGCTGCTTTAACAATTTTGTAACCGATAGTTCTCTCCAGATTCATAATTAATGGAATAAATTCGTGAGAACATCGTCGCCATTGAACGCCCCGAAGCTACGAATGATCTGAGTTTCTGCAATTAAATATTTATGATTAGCTTTGATAAAGCTTGGTTAATACTTTTATAAACCCTAAACAAGCGTTACAAATTTCGCAAAAACAATTACCGTAATTTACTTAATTTTAGAAATGAATTGCAAGAGTAGCAATAATTTGGAATCTAAGATGGGCGTATTCATCTTAGATATGCCCACTTATTCTTGATTTAATATTATCGTTTATACAGTGAAATCAGTTTTCCGTGATAGTTATGCTTTAAAAATAAAACAGAGACGTAAGCAATTGTACAATTAGTGTTTATCCTACAATATATAAAGTAAAATAATACTAAGCCTTGCCGTATGGGCATGTGTCTCTCTAAGGCTTCTCAACACTGACAAGCTAATCGAATTTGTGATTAAACTCCTTGCTGAAGCATCTGCCACGTCTTTATGACCCAATGTTTAGTTTTTGACTTTGATATGAATAAACACTTTCTATCTTCTCCCACATCCCTACGGGACCTACGCCAAGGAGATATTCATTCGCAATATATATTAAACTTTTAAATTAATTTATTTTTACAATTTATTAAAGAAATCTCACGTATCTCGGATATTTTGAAGTGTTGAAATTTACGCAAAACAAATTATTTCATATAGCTTCAGTGTTAGGGTTTTTAAAGTTTAATAATATATTTAATCGAATTTTTAATTCCTAACAGCCTTTTATTTGTTTTTCCAGTGTAACATACGTAAATGTTAAAGTTGGGACACAAAACCTTCGATATTTAAGTAACAAGACATTAAATACACACTAAATATAAAACGGTATCGCATAACAAAGATCTCTCGATACCCGAAAACTTCCGTCGGAGGCTCGACGTCAGGCTACGGTCGCGCACTTTCTCTTTTCGGCGACTCTCGCAGGCCCGGGGGCAGCGGCGAATGTGAACTGCGGGAGAAAGTGCGCGAGCGCTTCCCGAACTGCGTTGGGTTGCGAGCACTGACCATTGACGAATACGTGCTGCCTCCAGATGTGGTACTGGCTCCAGCGGTCGTCGTCCTGCACGTGACCGTGCTGCAACTGTGGCAGTGTGGGCAACGGTGGCGGCGGTGCGGGCGGTAGCAGCTGTGGCGGCGGCGCCGGCGGGCCGAGCGGCTGAACTGGTTGCGGGTGCTGGTACTCCATGGAGAAGTCGAGGCGCTTACGACGCGCTCTCTCACTATTCACACATCGCGGCGCGGGCGCAGCTATGCGCTGGAAGCGCGACAGGAGCGGGCGTGCGAACGCGGCGGCGTGCGGCGCGCGAATCACCTCGCCGCGGTCCGCAACTTGCGTCTCCCCTCCCCTCACCGCCTCACCACCACTACCACTGCCACCTCCCCGCCATAGACATCCGTCGCTTCCTCACTGCGTGGCACAGTTTTTAATTGCGGTGACATAATGGCGATGCTCGATCACTCTCGCCGCCGATAACTGATTACTGGCGCATGTTATGTGTGCACGAGGCTGCACGTGTCACTCACGTATATATAAACAAAGCCGACTCTAGGCCACGCGGTAAGCCCCACAGGTGCAATGTTGTTTTCCAATATATATGCACTTATAGAAAGCATCGATTTTATTTAAACTTTTTATTAGATCTTTGGAGCCGAGTGCCTTGTTTCCGTTCGACAGTGTAGTCAAAATTATTCAACTTTCAAGGCTTAATATAATGCATAAGTTTAGTATTTAACATCTAAATTCATTAAATTAATCAACATATAAATAAACTTTGCCAGCGAGCTTTATTTTTCATTTTAAGGACTACGTGAAAGTAAGTTACGCGCGTTGAATTCTTCTGTATGAAACCCGTTTTACAGTGACGAATGTGTTCCAACTATTTAGGATTAATATTATGTGGGTTAATAAGTAATATTATTTTAAATTAGATATCATAATAATATATTTAGTGGCAGTTGCCATTTACGTACAAATTTTGATGAAAATTCATTGACAGCATTTGTCATGAAGCTTAGGCAGCAGGTGTTTGATTGGGCACAGTGCGATAGCTCAAACAATGATGTTTTCCTTCGACGCCAGATGTGCGAACGCCCTGACTCATTCCACACCCGCTCTAAAATAATTTAAACAACCTCAAGCGGATTATGCCGCTTTATTTCCTTTTTTTAAAGTCGAAACAATGTTAAGCGAGCATTAAATGAAACCGAACAAAGAAGGCGTTTTTAAACAATACCTATGACCATAGTTTAGATTTGTATGAGACTAGAGTTCACAACTAAAAATGATTTTTACATTACAGAGAAATTCAGCTGAAGAAAAGATTGTTTACTAATCATAACAATGAAGCTTATGTGTGAATGAAATTGTACTTAAACAATTTATTTGAATGTTATCAAAACAAAAAGCGCTTTCTTTACTTAATTAACAATATGATAGTGTAAGGTAGAGAAAGAAGCAATCACTGATACCGGTATTCAGATTCGTATACAACAGAGATTATGTTTAAAAATTGATAAGCTACATAATATTTTTATTAACAGATTATAACGAATAAAACCACGGAATTATTCAAGGCCAAGACAGACCTAGGCCAACATGGTCTTGCAAGTATTGGCCTAGGCTAGTTCGCGGAAAATGAAACGTAAAATTATTATTTATTACGCAATTAATTAAGACTTATGTAGACATGTAATATTTCAAACACCATCACAATTCGTGAGTTCATGTACATCAAACGCGTTACTTAAATTAGTTAAATTCCGCAAACGTAACGATAATTCGAAATATGAATTAGCTACACTATATATATATATATATATATATATATATATATATATATATATATATATATATATATATATATATATATATATAAGTATATATATATCTATATGTATAATATATAAGTAGAAGTCAGAAAAACAAAAACACGCAAACAGAGATAAGAATGCGTTCAAACAAATTACATTCAGCGGAATTCATTCAGGTAAAACTGCCGTACGCTCTTGTAAGCATAGATGCGATAGCATGTAATATGTAAAAGTATGTATATTGATTACATTTATATTGTACATCATTTACGTGGTAGAGCCACGCTGCAGCTATATTATGGTTGTAGCACGAATAGATCGGCTCAACTACGGAAGGATTATGCTCTCACAGAATACCAGAGTAAAATAGCAGCTTTAATGCTGCTGTGTTTTGTATGGTAAATTTAAACAACCGGAGACCTTTTTTACTGGAAATGAGGCCTTCCATCTTAGCCCTCAGGGGTGACAACGCAACTGCATTTTATTTCTTGATTGAGGATAAATGTATGTCTATGGGCCACAGCATCCACTAACCATCAGGTGGACTGTGTCCTCGTCTGTTACCCTGTTCCATATATTTTTTTTATAGGGTAAGGGTGACAAACGAGCACACAGTCCACCTGATGGTAAGTGGTTGCTGCGGCCCATAGACATCTACATCTATCCTCTATTACAAATCAAAATGTAGATGCGTTGTCACCCGTGAGGACTAAGATGGAATGCCTCATTTCCAGTAAAAAGGGCCTCCGGCTACCTGCACTCACCAAGCGAAACGCAGAGGTAAACCTCCACTTCACGCTGATTTTCTGTGAGGTCGTGGTACCACCCCGGTTCGAGCCGGCCCATCCGTGCGACAGCAAAAGCTGCCGCCTGGCTCTACCACTGGTTAAAAATAACTCATTTAGAATTTATTTACGTACATTTTACACTTCAAAACTCATCTTCTATGCAAAACTTATCGTATAAGATTTTCTGCCGACTTCCAAAAAGGAGACGGTACTCAATTCGGGTGTATGTTTTTTTTTATGTGTGTTACCTCATAACTTTGTACTGGGCGAAACGATTTCGATGATTCTTTTTTTATATGAAAGCTGATAGTTCTCGTGTGGTCCCATATGAATTTGATCAAGGTCAGACCAATGGTTATTGAGTTATTCTTAAATAACCTATATTGAACTCACTTATATTGATGTCGGCTGTACAAAATTTTTAATTTTTAATTATGACCAGGCAGACGTTATTCTGCCCTTTGCGACAACCATTTAATTTCCTAAAAAACTGCAAAAAAAATTGAGGGTCACTTATCGGGATAAAAACTATCCTATAAGTTGGACCAAACTGAACGCAGTGTGCAAAATTTCATTAAAATCAGTTCAGTAGTTTAGAAGTTAATCGCGGACAAACAATGTGACACGTACTTTTTATGTACATACTAGCTCGCCAGGCAGACGTTGTTCTGCCCTTTCCAACGACCCTTCCTATAAAAATCCTTAAATTCGCAATAAAAAAATTTGAGGGTCATGTAGCGGAATAAAAACTATCCTATCTCTCAAGTTGGACCAAAATAATGCGTATTTGCAAAATAATGCGGTGCAAAATTTCATTGAAATCAGTTCAGTAGTTTAGGAGTCCATCGCGGACAAACAACGTGACACGTTATTTTTATATATAAAGAAGATTATATGTATTATTTTTATTTATAGTATCATTTAATATAATTTACGTAACATGTTGTATCTTATTTACAGCACGAGATGGAGTGACGACCTGGTAAGACATGCAGGAAGTCGATGGATGTAGGTGGCTCAGGACCGTGCTTTGTGGCATTCCTTGGGGGAGGCCTATGTTCAGCAGTGGACTTATGAAAGGCTGTAATGATGATGATGATCCTGAGGAAGGCGATGGATTTTCTTACGCCACCATCACCATCACCATCACTATTTTGTCCCTTGGGTGTCATAAGAGGCAACTATGGGAAGTACTGAAAAGACCTTATTGCATACGATAGATAGCGATATAACTGACTTGTTTAGTGACGCCAGGCGTAAAGTAACTAGACCGGCAGCGTGCAAGAGCGTTGAAGGTGTGAGACATCTAATGACGGATTGACTGTCTAGTCAATCCGTCATTAGATGATCGTCGTCAGAAATTTTTATTCCGTCATCTGTGGTGCCTATTGGAGACAGATCCCAGCCTTTTTTATAGAATAGGGAAGGGAAACGAGCACACAGTCCACCTGATGGTAAGTGGTTGCTGTGGCCCATAGACATCTACATTTATCCTCGTTTGCGAATCAAAATGCAGATGTGTTGTTACCCGTGAGGACTAAGTTGGAATGCCTCCTTTCCACTAAAAAGGGTCTTCGGTTCTCTACACTCACCATGTGAAACATGGCAGTGTTAAACTGCTATTTTACACTCTTATTCTGTGAGAGCGTGGTCCTTCCCCGGTCGAGCCGACCCATTCGTGCTACAACTATACTACTAATTTGGTAGCAGCATGGCTCTACCACGTTAAAAAAGCCATGTCTGCCAAGTGTTACTAATTTCTTTATATTGATTAAGGGTGTCAAACGAGCACAAAGTATTCTGCGAGAACGTGGTCCTTCGCCAGTGGAACCGTCCATTTCATAATGTATCTGCTGCATAGTTCTACTACGTAAAACGTGTATTAAGACATGCTCCGTACAACAGGGAAAAGCCCAAGTACATACATTAAAGCAATAAAGAATAGTGCATTGAGTGACCCGACAACGACGGATTAAAGCGGTTGCAAGCGGTAGCGGTGGCGAGAGCGGGAAAGATAACCCGAGTGATATAGCGCCCCGAACTTGAACTCGCAGCCGAAATACTAAATCGCTTCATTTCCTAATCACAGGAGCCGCCGTCACAACATAGTAACATTTTCGTCCACCTTAATTTTGTACGTATATGCGGATAATTGTGAATGGTAAAAAATGAATGGAATTTAAGGGCAATTTATCTCGGCGAAAGCATGTGTACGTTTAGATTATCAAAAGATTTTTCTTATTGTGAATATATTTTTAATAGTAAATGCAACATATTAATATAAACTAGCAATCGCGATCGCGAATTCACAACTAATTATGTTTGTATATTAAGCTAGTTGTAAGTCACTTTCAACTTCACAGTAATAAATAATAAAACACAGGTATCTAATAAACTAAATATAATATAAAGGCTTTTTTGCCTTGACATACACTCTACAGATTATTGAAAAAGGAACATTTGAATTCACATAAAGTTCTCAGCTCATTTACTCATTCTGTCAATAATTATTTGTCGGCAACATTTTAAAATTCTTTGGCGACAATCTCTACTCTGTGCGACTGTTCGACCAGAGACTATTCAGTGTTTGACATTGGCAATATGAAAGTAAAAAAACGATAAAACGCTTTTATTGGTGTGACATTGGTAGCTAAATGTAAACAATGATTTATTTTATTTTAATAATTACAATAAATTAAATAAATAAATATCTTTCTGCACTCCTTCCCAATACAAATTTTGACTATGCCAAATCTCACACTTCTCCGTGCGCGCAATATACTTAAAAAAGGGTGCAACATTTTCTCTTCACATATATAGATTATCCCGATTATTATAGAAATATTAAGAATACTATTGAAAGAAATAGTCTAGAATTGGTTTGTAAAAAATTTCAACAACTGTTTTATTAGAAGAATAGAAGAATTGACGAAAGAACAATAATTTAAAATTAAATTACGAGTAGAATTGAACGGCAGTTTATGTAAAGTCCACTAATCCGCGCTGAAACATGGCTTCATTTTACAATAGAAAATATTATCACACAACTGAACGCTAGTTTTTAGTAGTTTAAAACTAAAGAATGTGACATTTTACACGCTTCCTGGGCCTTTGTCTACGTATGAAAGTGTTAGATTGCGAACACGCAAGCATGGGAAAATCCGTATCAGGCTGTGCTAACTAGGCTCAAATATAAGTAATTCGCGATAAGAACTAGTGTTGGAACGCTAACAGAAGTGCTGAGTACCCGAAAGTTGAGCGAACGGCAGGTTTCACTGCCGTAGCGGGGTCTGCGAGGGGGGACGGGGACGGGGCCGGTGCTGGCTCGGAGGTCCGTTCGCCCGCGCTCAGCCTCTTACCACAAAAAAATATACTACTTTTCCTTTCTCAAAAACCCGAACACTTTCACTATGCCGAATCCAACGAGAAAATCGCCAAGCGTTCACCGTCGACCACGACAAAAGATAATAAGCTGAGTATAGCCAACGTTGTAACAGTATCCGAGCGGCAGCTGCCGGAATAAGCGACGACGAATGGCCACAACAAAATATTGAAACATTATGCAGCGTCAATTAGTTTGTTACACGCAACGATTCGTCCGCCTTCTAACAGTGAAGCACTAAACAGTAAATAACACTGAAAAAACTATTCACAAATTTGACTTTCAACTACTAAATATTACGTTTTATAGAAATATGTATTCGACTTGTCTTTATACACGTAAATAAAATTGTATTTACTGTCTCTAATATCAAAATAACTGCCTTATATTGATTGAGCTGAGCATGCCATGAAGACAAAAATAACAATTTTGAAAATTTTGTTTGTCTTACTGTTCGGGATAATCTTCGAAATGGCTGAACTGATTGTAATTAAAACTAAAGAACAGAGAAAACTTGTATATTTAAAAAAAACGAAAAAATGTAAATGAAGATTACTTATTTTTAATCTAAACAACGCCACTAGATCTAAAGAACGTCCCAGGCGAAGCCGCGTCGGGTCGCTAATTAATAAATAAATAATTCACTACACAATGCGTTTTTATTAAATACCTATGGGTATTAAGTCCGGCCTTTGTTACCTTTGCCCTTTGTTATTATCAATAAAGATTTAATTATATTAAAAATTAATTAAAAAACATTTCTAACATACATAGACTTATTAGACTGTCCATTAACACGATACCAAAAATAATTTATGAAAAGAAAAATAAACCTATATTTAATAAGATTTTGGCATCATAAAGAATTTAGAAATTATTATCTCTACAATAACAAACAGTTTTTTTATTTAAATAATAAATAATCAATAACTCGTAAAAGTCCAAAACCTAAGTCATCTGCATAATTCGCTTCATTCGCGTATCGTAATCATTATTATCATTATCCGGGATAAGTACTAAGGGCTTAGCTTTCCATTGACATCCTTCGAGTTGGAGGTTGAAAGGTTACTTTATTATAAGCACACACACAAAGTTTCGACATTCGGAGACGCGTACTTTTTGAAAAAAAAAATATTGAAAATCAATTATTTTTGCAATATTTATATCAATTCCTACCGTAAAACTGACGCTATTTTGTATTGTCATTGTCATCGTCAGTAGGGATGTCAATTCTTTCCGAATAAGATCGATTCTTAAATCGATTCGAATCGTAAGCTGATGTATCGATTCACAAAAAAACGATTTCTTAACTATTTATATTTTTTCATGTTTGCATTTATAATGTAAATATAAATCCATTTTATGAAGAATAAGAAAGATACCATAATAAATGATCTCTTATTGAAATTTGTTTTATTTTAACAGTACCTATTAGGGCAGATAACAAATAAAATAGGTTAGGTTCAACTTATGTAAACGAACCGAATTGATTGACTCCGACTCCACCTGGTACGAGTCTGTCCTACCCCTAGAGTGTTTTTATAGCGCCGGAGGCGTAGCAGTCTCAAAATAGATACAGAAATCCTTCTGAATCAGTCCCCCTATTTTTTTTATGATGAAGGGGATTTTTTCTCACAAAATAGATTTATATTTACATTATAAATGCAAACATGGAAAAATATAGATATTTTAGAAATCGGTTTTTTGTAAATCGATACATCAACTTACAATTCGATTCGATTTAAAAAATCGATCTTTTTCGGCAAGAATCGACATCCCTACTGACAATGACAACACAAAATAGCGTCAGTTTTACGGCAGAAATTGACATTAATATTGCAAAAATAGTTGATTTTCAATATTTTTAGGGTTCCGTGCCTCAAAAGGAAAAAACGGAACCCTTATAGGATCACTTTGTTGTCCGTCTGTCTGTCTGTCTGTCTGTCTGTCT
This sequence comes from Parnassius glacialis, assembly GCA_033319125.1. Taxonomy (NCBI): domain Eukaryota; kingdom Metazoa; phylum Arthropoda; class Insecta; order Lepidoptera; family Papilionidae; genus Parnassius; species Parnassius glacialis. The sequence continues at coordinate 42,652,837 of JAVANC010000004.1, forward strand.
GTCTGTCAAGACCTTTTTTCTCAGGAACGCGTAGAGGTATCAAGCTGAAATACTCAAGTCTACTATCCCTTGGGGCTGTGAAAAAATCAAACTTCTAAGCCAACGCAATCAAAAGATACAGCCGTTTATGCCGCAAATTTTCGATATTCGCAAGGGAATCAAAAGTCAAAACCTTCAGGGTACTTCCCGTGAACTGAGAATCTTAAAATTTGGCACGAAGCAACGTATTATAGCACAGATAAAGGAAAAATTGCGAAAAGTATAAATTTTTAGTAACATCATATAATAAATATATTTTTAATAATTTTAAACTCATATACCTACGGATTTGTTCGGAACCCTCGGTGCGCGAGTCCGACTCGCTCTTGGCCGGTTTTTTTTTCAAATAGTACGTGTCTCCGAATGTTGAAACTTTGCGTGTGTGCTTATAATAATGTAACCTTTTTGTAAAAATATCAACCTCCAACTCGACGGACGTCAATGGAAAGTCGTACCGTACTAAGTCTACTGCTGCACATGGACTCTCCTATTAAAATAATTTGCCTTAATCGTCATCGCCAGTGTGGGTACTTTACCGAGGTAAAGAGATGATTGTAACGTCATCTATTGAAAGCTATAAGATCTTTTTGGTATATACCATAGTCGCCTCGTACGATACCCACGGGACGAAATTGAGTTATACTACTCTTACGCCGCCGCGCCGGCACATACGTAACCTTCATTCATTAACTAGCTGTTTCCCGCGACTTCGACCGCGTGGAAATTATTTCGATTTAATTTTATGGGTTTTTAATTTATTGCGCGGACCCCTAATTGCTTGTCTAAAACAAAAGTACCCCAAATTACTCCTTATAACATCAGCTATCTGCCAGTTAAACTCCCGTCAAAATTGGTCCAGCCATTTCGGAGATTAGCCGGAACAAACAGACGGAGACTGACCGACAGACAGACGCACATAACTAATTACTACACACTACTATATACTTACACTAATTTTTAATATTTTTGTTAGATGTACATATACTTGCATATGCATTTAATATAAAGATCTTATTTTGACATTACAAACACATACTCCAATTTTATTTATTTTTATAGATTTATAACAGCCTAGTCCACAGCTGAACATAGGCCCCGGGTTCCATTATTAAAAGGAAAATGCTGCTGTTCGTCTTCTGTTTCATTATCCTTTGTTGTCTCTTACGACACCCACGGGATGATATGGGGAAGTGGATTGCTTTAAACTGCCAGTATACGGCGAATACGAAAGCCCACTACATAATAATATCATATAACATATCATTATTTTGCGACGCTATGCAATCGCTCATGGTGCTCGAGTCCATAATACAGTCTCTACATGTAGCCGCTTTATTAAGCGCTTCGACGTCACATGTCAATTATAATATCGAGTAAGTAGCCCAGGAAACGTTGCAAAGGAGGAAACGTGCAAACCCGTACTACTCAAGACTTTGCTTTGCTTATTAAAAGAAGCTAATTGGCTTCTTTGAAATATAAAAGGAGCCCAAATTATAAATTTGAGCTCGTTAAAACACCTTAGAAAATGGAATGATAAACGAACTTGCAGTCTACCTGATGGTAAGTGCTACTTCACTCCGTGAACATCTGAAACAATTTTCAAACAAGGAAGGCTACAGTTGCGTTGTCACCTCTGAGGATTGAGATGGTTTTTAATATTATACTGGCTAAAAAAAAATACAAAATATGACCTGCTCAAAGTTCAAAAACTTAATTAAACTAAGTTTGTACAAACAGGGTTATTATATCTAATATTAAGGATTTATAGATAATAATAAGTCCTTGGAATGAGGTGATCGCTACCAAGCTATTTCTAATTTGTTTTGTATTGTTAATTGTGTAACATACATGATTATAAGCTGTTATTTTTAAAAAAAGGTTTCTTGCTGGTCACCACGACAGAGGTTTCTTTTCGTACCAGTGGTAATTAAACAAAAGAGTGATTTTAATAAGTATTATTTATAATCTATATTGAATAAAAAAGTTTCTGTTTCTGCTTTCTATACCCTTCGGACCGGAAACAGCAGTACAGGCACTGCTATTTGACGATAGAAATAAATATTTCTCAAACGATAGATAAAAAATATGACACTATAAATCTTTGGATGCTTAAAACTATATACAAATATATTTTTTGTATCTTAAATCAGTCTAATGTCCTTAAACATAATAGAAAACCGTTGAGAATCAACATAAAACTTTTTTATTCTCTCATAATGTTTTTGCGATGAGGTCACGAATACGAGTAAAAACTGATGGTAACGCGCACTTCGACGAGATATTTTGAAAGTAACAACGTGGACTGACGCCCGCGGAATCTTTGTATACGCGAAATCTTTCTGCGTGATAAGGCGGCTTTCTCCTACTTACTGCTACTCATTTGACCGGCGAGCATGTAGCCTACGGACTAATTAAGCATATTTGACTTTTAACTACCTTTCGCTGTGTGGCTCGCACCTTTTGTGAGATTGGTTTCGAATGTCAACACATTAATTTGTAAGCAACATATTTATTTCAAAACATGAAACCTTAAATTAATAGTAATATTATTATTGTTAGCAATACATTCAATTGTAACCTAGGCTTGAACTGTTATTAATTAAATTATATACAGAGTCTGCCAGTAGTATCCGGCTACATGCGTGGTAATTGTGTTGTGTCCGTGTGACACTCAATATTATATGACATGTATTCCGCAGTTCCATTCAATTCTCCCTGTGCACAAGAAACCAAATATGTTTCAGTCCACAGTCAACAATTATTGTATTTTTAATTGAAATCGCAGTTTCAAATATCAAAGCCCATCCCTTGAGTTACGTGTAGTCTGCGATAGCCAGCAATTAATTATATGGACTTGTTTTGACACAAATTATGTATTTCAGTGATAATTATATTCATGGACATAAGACATAAAAAATGAAATATATTTTATGTTCAATTTACTTAAATCGAATGTAAAAGCGTATGAATTTCAGTAAGTGTATAAAATGTGGCAGTTAATAATGAAAAATATCTGTTCTCACATCGGAAGAAAAATTATTCATCCGTCGTTGATAAGAAGAATAATTATCAAAAGTGTTGAAAAAAAGAAGAAATTAATTAATTTATTTATTTTAACAACACACAACATTTACAAACACATAAAACCGTACATATTAGATTACTTCTACGTGGCTATACATGTGTACGGTTCCTAGTTTACTTATTAGAAATAACCAACAGTTGTGTGATGTTAATAATCCCGCCTCAATGATAATCTATAGGATACCACAGCACTGTAATTCAGTCGGAACCGAATTCACTAATAAATGAACATAATAAAAATGCACTTAAACTAATCACAATATTGATTATATTGGTATTAGTAGTAACAAGTAGTATGTATAACATTATGATAATATATTGGTTTGAGAAAATTAAAAAGTAAAATATCTCAGAAAGAGTTCAAACGTTTAGTTTGTATAAACATGTAAAAAGAGATATAAAAATAAACACTGTAAAAAGGTGGCAGGTTAGACCGCAACAAATCTGTACAATTTTGATGAACATATGGTTGCTGTTTTATTACTATCGTTAATTGCAATTTTAAGTGTCGATTTACTACGTGTCAGCTTTGAATGACACGCGGTAGAGTCATGCTGCAGCTATATTTGTAGAATAGTTATAGCACGAATGGGTCGGCTCGACCGGGGAAGGACCATGCTCTCACAGAATACCAGCGTAAAATAGCAGCTCAACACTGCTGTGTTTCGTATGGTGAGTGTAGAGAACCGGAGAACCTATTCACTTGAAATGAGGCATTATAACTTCGTTCTCGTGGGTGGAAACGCATCTGCATTATGATTCTTTATTGAGGATAGATGTAGATCTCTATGAGTCACAGCAACGTCTTACCATCTGGCGGACTGTGTGCTCGTTTGTCACCCTATTCTATAAAAAAATTAAAACATCATGAGGAAACCTACATGCCTTAGAAACAAAGTATTTCGAGGACTTGTGATGTCCGTTAACACACACTGGAGCAGTGCGACGGACTAGTTGCTACATAAATTCGTAGTAAATGAAAGAGGTGTGTGCCTAATAGTGAGACCTATATAGGTTATAATACTTTACTATTATACTAAGAAGAGAGTTGATTGTAACCCTTTTAAACACTCATCATCATCATCACAGCCTTTCATAAGTCCACTGCTGAACATAGGCCTCCCCCAAGGAATGCCACAAAGCACGGTCCTGAGCCACCTGCATCCATCGATTTCCTGCATGTCTTACCAGGTCGTCACTCCATCTCGTGGGGGGTCGCCCTACACTTCGCCTACCGGCACGAGGTTGCCTTTAAACTGCTTTTAAGCACTATCTGATGATAACAACATAAAACTAAATACTCACGTAAATTGTACTTATAAACATAATTGATAAAAAGGTAATATAACTTTCAAACACAAAATTATCTATCATGTTGTTTTTGTAGTTTCAACTTCAGCAGCGGCCACCATATGTTACATTAAGGAATCAGAAGTTTCCACGGAACGGGTAATATTTAAGAGGTGTAAGTTTTCATAAATTATAGGCCAACTAAAGAAAATAAAATGGACTGTTTGTTTGAGATAAAACACCCCTGTACTTTGGTGGTTTTAAAGCGCACCAAGTTGTAATAGTTCTAATCGAAGGTTGCTTTTGTGGTGAGATTCAGACGCTCCAACAATACCTGCCTTCCAGACCGAATATTCTGTTAATTAGGTTTAGTTACTTTCCTAGCCTTTACGTTTACGATGTACCTACGGTTTAACCGGTAAGGAGAAAATCTAAACACTTCCGTAATAGAAAAGTGACACAGACGGTAATTATTTTAAAAGTACTTTTTCCAGAACACTGGCATCACTCATAGGTATAAAATTAAACGAGCTATAAAATTTCAAAACTGAAACATAATTTTCAATTTACATAAGATATTTCTTTTTCTTTAAGACTTTTTTCTACATGAACCGATTTCGATGATTCTTTTTTTATTTCAAAGCTGGGGCTTCTCATGTAGTCCCATATAAATTTGATCAATTTCTGATCTGTAGTTTTTCAGCTACCCTTAATAATTTATATTAAAGTGGGTTGTACAAAATTTTTAATTTTATCGCTTGTTTAAAGCTTGTTAAAAAATGAAATGATGAGAGAAATGTGTAATGCTTTAAGAGTTTTTTTAAGAAATGAACGGAAAACAAGTAAAATTCTTAGAAGTCTCAATTAAACAACTACTACGAGTAACATTAATTATAAGCAATACCTTGTAGAGGAAACATGATGGGAAGTCCAATTAAAGAAATTCTAAAAATAAGGTAATTATAGGTACACGCGGAGCAAGATGTGATTACATAATTACTTACTATTTACTGTACGGTCACAACAATATATTTATAAGTAAAATTTATACAAAACGAATAGACTTCCGAGCCCCTTTATAGGAAATACTAATATTGGAATTTGTAACAGTTTTACTTGTGACGCGCGATATTATTAAATCAATAGATGCAGAAATTAATAGAGGCCGTTTAACCGTTATTGTAAATAATAATAATAATACACAGTGATACAATGTTTATATTAGAGAAATCATTTTAATAAGGGAATTGAGATAATGTGCATAAACATTATTGTACTTTCAATAAGATTTTTTACTGTATCGTGGAGGCAGCTTATATGGCACAAGGACAAAAATTCACACCCGAAACAATTATTTGTAAACGTTACAATACTTATTGCGTGCGTTGTAGTTGTAGTGCATGAGTATGTGCTCAAGCAATGGTACACTCTATTCCCTCACTCATATAGTTCAAAGGATCGGAAATCCAACACGACCAAAGAGAGATCAGGCGCATGATCAATGGCTTTTAGTGCTTTCTAAGGTATGGCACTGATTCTCTATTTCTTTCAAGAAAAAACCCCAATTACTAATTTTGACACGCCCCGGGTTCGAAACCGAGCTCACTTGATTAGCAGACGCGCTTACGAGCACTAGACCAATGACGAAGTCATGCAGCACAATAATATGTAGCACATAGTAATAATTAAAACAGTGAATGAAATCAGCGCCATCTAGCGTACAATACGAGAAAGTAGTATTAAACACGGAAGAATAGTTTTTCATCAATCGATAATACATAGCGTGAACTAAATGCCGGAGAATAACGTCACTTATTTTCTAGCGATGGTTTTTATAAGAGTAAGTACGCGGAAAACTTGTAATGATGTAATTTTTACTGGTCTATTGTCTTCTTTGAACCGTGCTAATAAATTACAAATTTCTTATCTTATTAAATATTACAAACCATTAATTATTACAACCTTTCACAAGTTCACCGCTGAACATAGTTCAGAAATCCCAATAAAGGCCAAAGAGTACGGTCCTGAGCCACCTGCATCCACCGATTTCCTGCATGTCTTACCAAGTCCTCAATCCATCTAGTGGGGAAGCGCCCTACACGTTTTCTCATCGGTTGTAGGTTGTACGAGCTATATGGTCGGCCAATTGCCATTTCAGCCCACTATTATGTTGGACTATGTCGGTTACTCTAATTTTACTGCGGATATCCTCATTTTTTTAACCCTTGAAATATAATGAAATTAATTTTATAATCGGTAACAATCAAGGCATTATCATTTTATTTTGTAACATCGACTTACGTACTATTAATAACTAGAACGTAATACATACACTTAATCTGGGGGCACGGTAGTGCCCCCGCCAAGTCGAGCAAAAAAGCGGCACGGCAGTTGCATCCTTTTCTCGAAGCAGTTCAGGCCATTTCCGAAACTCTATAACTTCGTTATAGATAAAACTAGAAGCCTGAATTTTTACTAACCAAGTGGGCATTGTATAAACTCAGTATATTTCAAATTTCATTGAATTTGAACCAGTAATTTAAGAATTATAACTAGTCAAAATTTCTTAATTTTGTCACTCACTGACTGACAGATCATCAAAACTCTAAGGCACTTCTAGCAGACATAGAAACTTCAAATTTGGAATACAATTATTGTTTAATATATAAACCAAGGAAAAATTAAAATATTTTACAATTTAGGTCCAGTTTTCGAGAAACACCAACTGCATAAATAACTTTGTAATCCCATATAAACATATAGTATTACAAAGTTACATTTGCAGTGAATGAATCAGTGTACCTATATATGTATAATGGAATAATAGGTGTAAATAGCTACCTAGATATAATATCTACAAAAAGAAACGAGATGCCATCAAAAACATAACTTGTAAAATAGCCAAGCCTCGCAACTCAGTTCTTCTACCGTAAAAAGTTGTGAGATCCATGTAATACCAAGTCGGTTAATTTATTCAGTCCATAGATTGATACATAGATTGACTTGGCCATCGCACTAAACAATCTAATTTAATATAATATTTATTACTTGTGAGATATATTGTGTTTTCATGCGACTGCCAAGTCAATCTATGTATCAATCTATGGACTAAATAAATTAACCGACTTGGTATTACATGGATCTCACAACTTTTTACGGTAGAAGAACTGAGTTGCGAGACTTGGCTATTTTACAAGTTATGTTTTTGATGGCATATTGTATTATACTTGTGTGTGTATGCAAAGAGCAGAACAAGATGGTGTCGACAACGACAGGGATCGTCATATTTCAGGTAAATTTTAAAAGGACTGTATACCTATGTACGTGTTGCAAACTAATGGCATGAGTTGCGCATACGCATGTGTGCTATATTAACAAGCCTCGCTTCTGTATGCAGCCTATAGCAATTTTTTCCTGTTGTTCGCGTGCACTCGGTTCATTTATAAATTTACTGACTATCATTCGTTGCGGATCTTCTCAATTCTTATTGTGTACTGGTGCACTTCAAAGGGAGGAGATTCATCAAAACACGCGTCATCTGAATTGTTTTGATAACTTACATCCTATTGTAGATAATTTTGTTCTAGACTAGGTACTTTCTCATTTAATCGGTTAAAACGTGTTTGTTTTAGTGAGGATATATAATCTGTGGACAAAGATGGAATGCCTCATAGCCTATTATGAAGTACTGGAGTATACTAGTGGCCGCTAGGCCGCTAGGATGCAAAAATAGGTAAGAGGGTGATATCAATGCAGATAGACTCCTAGCATAGGTATACTTATTGTATATTATAATTACTATTGGTGTTTATCGATAATGTGACATGGAAATTAGGAACTATAATCGTAAACTTAACATTATTTTACTATATCTTTAATTTTTTGCAATACTTTAAAAAAAATTGTTTTAAAAATTTCAATCTTGTTTTAGACGAAACACAACTTCTATACAATTAAAATTATAATTTTTATTACTCTATACAAACGAGGTGAATTATGTCCCCAGTTTTCCCTACACTTTTGATAATATTTTCTAAGGTTTCTAATTATTTTTTTATAAGATTTATTATATTATTTAAAAAAAATTAAGTGAAAATAAAGAATCATGATTAAGGACACTTTTTATAGATCTGTCATATAACTTATTAGTACCGTCTAAAAAAAAATATTTGTCTTGGGTGTTAAAATAGTCCAAAATTGCAGACTTCACTTCATCATCGTCACCAAATTTTTTTCCAACGCAGTTCTTTCTTCATTTTTGGAAACAAATAATAGTCGTTTGGTGCCAAGTCTGGGCTGTAGGGTGGGTGGCGCAGTTGTTCAAAACCGCACCGGTGAAAGGCAGCCGTCGCATACATGGCTTGTGTGCACGGGCGTATTGTCGTGCAAAAGAAGCACGCCTTTTTTCTTTAATGGCTTCTATTAATTGATCAAGGAAAGATGCGTAGTATTTTCCCATCATGGAAACACTACGTTCCTTATAATCAATCAAAATGATACCTTCTCTATCCACCCACTTCTGTAAATGACCCACGTTTGATTTTTTTTGAGCTACAGTTAAGGCCATAACTTCCTTCCTCTCTTGCTCTCCACAACGGTCCAAAAACTCGCGACAACTCACGACGCTCTCGTGTTTTCCAAGCGCTGAAAGCATTCTCGGAACCCATGAAATTCATGGTAGGATGTTTAATATGGTTGTTTCTGATACTCCAACTAATGCTGCAAGCTGTTATTTTTTTAGGCAGGCATCTTTCGATATAAATTTTTCAACTTTTTCGGTTATTTCTGGCGTGGTAGCATTAATCAGCCGTCCAGGTCGGGGATTGTATTCAATGGAGCCCCTCCCTTGTTTGAAAACTGCGTGCCATTTTTAAACCATAAAATATTTGAGGTGTTTTTCCTTGTTTGGCGATAAACTTAATGACGCCGCGATATTCGATTTTCTCCATAGTGGCTGGTTCCTTCCCGATTGACTTGTTCACTCGTTGATAACTCAAAAGTAAATTATTTAGATTAGGCTGAAACTTGGTATAATACTAACAATGAGTCACTCAACTAGCGCCTACGTGGATGAGTAAACTCCCGCCATTCCGTGAGCTTTTTGACCTTACGTAGTGCCTAAAGGAATACGCAAGCACAGGTCCACTCTCTATTCCCCTCACTCTCAAAGTCCGATGGGACGGTAAACTGACACGACCGGAAAGATCAGGCACAGGACCAACGGCTTTAAGTGTTTTCCGAGACACGGGGTAAGACACCAGACACGGGGTAAGATACCGCCAACTTCCTGACTCCGGGCGGCTACTGAGAATTTCTTGAAGGAAAACCTCAATAACTGATTTTTTTGTTCGACCCGGGATTCGAACCCGGACCCTCAATATCAGCAGTAGCACTTCTACAACCACTAGACCAACGAAACAGTCAATTGTAATGATGTTCTAGTGTATATTCTCGTTTTGAAGTCTATCACGCAGAAAAATTCCGAGCATAGCACTCTTTAAGGCTCACTGACTGACTTTGAGCTTCTCAACCGTCTCAGACCCAGATTTCATCACTGGCATCACGCACTAATTGTACAATCTTGTTTTCAAGTTCAATTTATACGTGACGAGAATATGTGTCGTAATCTTCTGAGCACTGCCCAATCGAGTTGAAATAGGAATAGGAAGTGTGGTAAAACGGACCATATACTGCCATCATTGGCAACGCCTGCCAATTATGGCAAATCATTGTAACAACATCGACGGATTCAACTCGGCTGGGCAGCGTTCGGGAAACTACGATACATCTTCTCGTTAGACATACCTCAAAACTTGAAAACGAAATTGTACAACCAGTGTGTGTTGCCAGTGATGACTTACGGATCTGAGACGTGGTCCTTTACTGCTGGCCGTATGAGGAAGCTCAAGGTCGCTCAGCGAGCTATGGAGAGGGCTATGCTTGGGGTTTCTCTGCGTTATAAACATAGAAATGAGGATATCCGCAGTAGAACCAGAGTAACCGACATAGCCCAACGTATTAGTAAGCTGAAGTGGCAGAGGGCCAGCCATGTAGCTCGAAGAACCTACAACCGATGGGAAAGAAAGGTTCTCGATTAGCAGCCTCGTACCAGTAGGCGAAGTGTACGGCGACCCCCTCTAGATGGAGTGACGACCTGGATGATGCAGGTGGCTCAGGACCGTGCTTTGTGGCATTCCTTGCGAGAGGCCTATGTTCAGCAGTGGACTTATGAAAGGCTGTAATGATGATGATGATGGTTGTAACAACGAGACATTCACATATCCAGTTTTTTTCTTTTGTTAGGATTATAAGCCGGTTGTTGACTACTATCCCACTTGATGGTAAGTGGTGATGCTGCCGAAGATGGTAAAGTGCACCGACTTACAATGCAAATTCTTATTCACTCTTGCCACATTATAATGACAGTTTATGAAGTTATTCCGCTCCTTTTCTAGTTATACGCATTATGAACGACAAAACTAAATCATTTTGTTTGTTTGGTATATCGATAAAGGTATAGAAAAGAGCGTCTGGTGATATGATGATGGAATGAAGAGGGAGAAATTAAGTCATGCAAATTCTGCGCACATTTTTCGCGGTGTATACTATAAACACTTTAAATTATGAAACCCTAAAGCATATTGATGTCATCATAAAGCATTCGATTGTGTCCAAATCCGCTAGGTGGCATTATGCACCACCAGACCATAAATGGCAGCAATACTCCATGCACGATCGCGCTTTATTATATGTATGTCAGCAATTGCCCTGGTGTGCAGTATTGCCACGCCTTTACAAGGACTAATAACTTCTTTGGAGCTACTTTGGCGCTGGACTCAATTAACCTAACTTTGCTGGTTAATGTAAAAGAAGAATTAAATTTGTATGTAATTAAATAACATCCCTTTGACCTTCCAGTGTTTCTATATTTACAAATGTTTTCTATTTACATTCAGTTATTTAACAAAGCAAGGGAAAAAGTGCACTCGTCTATTTAACATCTAATATAAAGTTACGGCACTAAGACCGAGTTGATCTTAGAATTATCTTGTGTCAAAATCTTCATTGTAATTTGTAGTTACTTCGCGAGCGTAGTTGCTGAGGCAACAATTTTTTTTAATAAAATGTTGCAAAGGTTCAATTTTAATTGCAATAAAATTAATAACCACCTCCGTCAGAATAACCAACGATAAAAAGAATAGTAACTATTCAAAATACACGATGAAATTAGTATTTGAGAATGAGAATTCCAAAGCAATAAATGTATTTTATAATGTGTTTACCTTAGCTTACCTGTATACCGTTACCGTAACAGCTAATGAAAAGACAACTGCTAAACGGGCACGGACCGCGAACTCGAAAGGTCGTGGGTTCGAATCCATCATTCGACCACTGTCGTGAATTACTTCTAACACAAGCATTTTAAGCTTACCAGAAGTGGTTAAAGTGAATATTAGTAATGTTTAATAGCATTACTAGTATTTAAAAAAAAACATAGGTATCCCCATAGATTGCCACATTTGTCATAGTTGCTACGCATAGCATTCGCAGTTTTGGAACGAAGTTCCTTATCGGACGATGGTATGCTGCCGTAAAGTCTGTCAAACATTATCTGAGACGCATTATGAGCCTCACTCACTTCACATTTGAAGAGCTTTCAACATGTCTGACTCAGATAGAAACTGTCCTAAATTACAGGCCTCTTACACCCTTATCATCCGATCCCACTGATCTAACATATTTAACTCCTTCCCACTTTCTTATTGGACAACGACACGGACAACTACCTCAGTTCCGTCCATATGTTTTGACGTGCTCGAAGCGCCATATGTTTCCCCAAGATCCTGGTCCTGGATGCGGCAAGAGCTCTTGGGTGGTGTATATAATAAATAGATGTAGTCGAATTCCCAAAATAATTAATCTTGACTTTAACTGTATTAATTGTGTATTATTCAAGAATTAAGGGAAGAAACACGATTTCTATATTGGAAGATAATTACAAATATACATAAAAGGTGAGCTACTGTGTAAAGTTAAATTATGATATTGTGTAGTAATGAAGAAGTCTAGGACCGTTCTTTCAATTCGAATTTTTTGATTGGCCCGAGCTTGTCATTGTTGCGTTTCGATTTACGATGAATCGCAACAGTTCGAATTTGGCTGATGAGGGCTAGGCGACCAAAAAGTGTAAGATTTTTCCATCACGACCCCTTTTAACGTATTGTAGACGGTCTTCGCGGCTATAAGAAAGCGATATGAAATAATATACATCTCCCTAGCACCTTTTTCTTATCTTCATTTTAATAGACGCTAGTTAGTAATTCATTTATTTGGATTTGTAATACGTTTATCACTAATAATATACTATGAAAAGCACATCGATCCAACCGAGTGCTCCACGACACTCACGCATGTTTTTTTTTTAAATAGTTGTTAGAAAGATGTTGCTGCCCATAACCTGGTATGTTTACTCCTGTCGCCTCTTACGATATCGACAACACAATATATATGATACTGGATATTATAACTTCGCAACCTAGTAAGTTGCGAAAATGTTTAATTATTTTATTTAGCTACATCAAAAAAATGGGTCCGAACGTATTTTATAAGTTTTTTTTTAAAGAATACAAGTAAAACATTACTAACGCACCCGCGTTAACGTCTCCCAGCGGTTTCGAACCCACTTTTCATACTTTCCGATATCGCAGTCCGCATCCTTAGCCATTAGGCTACTGTCGCCACCAGATTGAATATGACTTCATCGGTAGACTGGCTACTCATAGGATGCCTCAGATTTACAGATTTCTATTAACTGATGAAATCTTATTATACTGTAAACGGGTATCGATTCTCCGATGCAATAGAGACAAGTGATTGTTTTTATCTATGCGACCTTGCAATTGCGCCGCAATATGGTTTCAATGGCTTCCGAGCTCAGTTATCGCGGTGGCACGTGTTCTTAGGACTATTTTTGACTCGTAGGCTCTTTAAATACATACGAGGAAGAAACATTAATATTAAATAACAGGTTCTTTAATTTACACGTAGCTGATTAATGCACACTCAATGGTATAACTTAACTGCCTCGTTGAAAGTCTATAATTGCCTGTCTGAAAATTCTATACTACCTAAAAGAACTGAGGATGCCATAAAATTTTTAAGAGTTGAATCAAAGTTAAGGACTGGGGAAATTTTTTGTCAATTTTACATTTGTATATAAATGTCAGACTGATGTTTGTGTAACATTTGTTAGCCTTTATAAACTCAGAAGAAAAGTGTTGACACGTAGCCTTCATCAGCTAAAGCGGAAGTCCTTGACGTACCTGAGGTTGGTACGCGTTGAAGAGGTGACGGCAATGGAGCCGGAGGTGGGAGGAAGAAACGGTCTGACGATGGCACGCAAGTGGCTCCGAGGTTCCAAGAGGGCGGTGGTCGCGAGGAGTCGGTACCCATGTCGATGTACCCGTGACGGTCAAGGCGGCGCGCCGACCAGCAACGTGAGCGCGCGCCGCCGGTATCCGCGGGCATACGCTCAATCGTGGCAACGCGGACACAACCGATCCCGGAGAGAACTGAGGCGGGATTGAGGGAGTCACGAGCCGAGTGCCCCGCACACTCGACGCCACGTGCGGACGCCAGCACGCTCGGCCGCAACGTGCACGCCGATCGACACGTGCTGGGCCCGCCCCCGTAACGTCTCGCCTGCCCACTCTTAGTTTGTCTCGGAACTAATCAGAACGCATCCTTCTATGCCACTCCTTCAAATTGTTCTAACCAAATTAAAATAACTTGTAAAAAATTATAGAACGAATAAAATACAAATATGATACGAAGTACGTAACACTAATTCACATATTACCAGTTCATTTTTAGATTAAATCATACGTATTTTAGAATGCATCCCAACAATAGACTTTGATATATTATTTCTATATTTTTATTTTGCCTTCAATTATTTTACTCTAGAGATCACAATATTTACATAAAAACTGTGACTTTTTTAAAAAGAATCACATAATTTATGTACATATTTTATATATATAATGTTTATTGTTAAACAAAAAAAATATTATAAATTCCTCTTTAACTTGTTTTGATTTCTTTATTACAAGATTTTTTTAATAGGATAAGGGTGACAAACGAGCACACAGTCCACCTAATGGTAAGTGGTTGCTGTGGCCCATATACATCTACATCTATCTTCGATTACGAATCAAAATGCAGATGCGTTGTCACCCATGAGGACTAAGATGGAATGCCTCGTTTCCAGTAAAAAGGGTCTCCGGTTCTCTACACTCACCATACGAAACACAGCAGCGTTAAGCTGCTATTTTACGCTGGTATTCTGTGAGAGCGTGGTCCTTCCCCGGTAGAGCCAACCCATTAGTGCTACAACCATAAAATAGCAGCAGCATGGCTCTACCACGTTATAAAAGAAAGAAAAAAAGATACCTATAAATTTATATGAACTTTCAGAAGGAAACTAAATGAATTTAAAGCTACAAACGATAGACGAGTGTCACGAGGCAAGTTGAAAGTCGTTATTATAAATTACAAATACTTTTCAGTGTAGCTGAAAAATTAAATTTGTCCAGTATTCTGTACAGTAAAAGCGAATAAAATTGTTGTTTAAAGTATAACGTTTACTTGTACAAAGAAATATTTAATACGATACTGAATCTGATCTTTATAAAGATCGTAACATAAAATGTCACGTTGTCGAATGAATGTTTTCTAACAATTGCTAGCTATAATCTCGTTTTCCTCTTCAGGAAAACCGAATAAAAGGAAAATTTCATTTTAATCAATAATGATGACATATAAATATACCTTTCTAATTTTATATACGCATATTATTAAAATTACATCTAGTACTATAACTATATAATATAAGGCTAAATTTTAATCGGTTTAAGCCTATATGCACGAATGTTTTAGAGATAGCAAATAATCGTAGCTTTCGTAGCGAAATCTACTACAACTAGACAGCGTACTAGACAGCGTGGCGGACGGATAGTACGCTGTCTACGGCGTAGCACAAATATATGAATTATATAGATCGCGGATGCGTGTTAACTTTTAACCTATATTATTTGTAACCTATTTTTATTTATTGTTTTGGTAACCTATTCTTGTTTTAAATAACATATCAGTGAGAAATTATTAAAAAAAACTATAGCACATTAATAATGGCGATACTAAAATTACAAAAAAAAATTGATCATTGATCTCTACACTGTCGCTAATAGTGTAAGAGTATTATCACCTTATTTTATTATTTCGTACACGTTTCTTAGAGAAGGCCTATGTTCAGTAGCGAACTTGTGATGGGTTGTAAAGATAATAATGACGTTAATGTAGCGATGACGGTGACTACGACGACGACATTGATGCGATGATGGTGACAACGACGACGATGATTTACGTTATTTGACGTGACTTTTTATGTCTAGCAATATAATTTATTCTATGGTAATTACTTGGAAAGTAATTAATACATAATCACTTCGATATTGTTCCAGCATAGTCTACGTAACTTTCTGAAAATGTGCTAGGATATAAAATTTTGTCGCGTCGAATAATTATTTAAATTTAACTTTTACCTTGAGTTCTGAACCTTCGAAATATGATCCACTTATGTTATCCGACATTAGATTTAAGAAGAGTCAATCGCGCTGGTCCATTTTCTTTGTCCTTTGTTTATTTTTATAAAACTGAAATAACTAACTAAACTTACAGTAAACCCGATGTCACCTCTGAGAATCGCGTAGTAGAAAATTTTAAAGCTAAGGATTATCAAAATCAGAAGGACATCATCGTATTCAACTACTGTGTTAAAAGGTCGAAATAATAAGGGAATATATTAGTGACAGTATTTAATGGTGATACGCAAATTTGTAACTATCCTCAGCTTTAATCAGAAAGCACCACTGAAATGCAGACATAATGTTGTTTACTAAATTGAAGCAAGGAGTATATTTAAATATAACATTCAACTTTTAAACCTTAACAATGACTCTTCAAGCAAGTTCAGTGCTGTTCTGAAGCTATAGAAATGTTTAAATATTAAAATTAAAACTGTTTTACTCTTGCCGCCGGACAATATGGCTTCTAGTTGCAAAGAAAAAGAAGGGGTAAAAAATAAGTTAGAAGTATGTTTTTACCGTCAGTAAGTTATTTATATACTTTGGTTGTTTACTGATCCTGTGTTTTATCACGTGCCAGATTTATTTTTTAAGATTTCAAATACAAAAAGAACTGCTATCGTATTTAGGGTACGGAAATTCCACCAATATTGATATGGTAGGTCTACGCCTTTTATTTTACGTACGGATACCATAAACCGTTATTATACATTTTTGGGGCTTAGACATGAATTTCGGAGGAATCGGCAAAAATCGAAAGGAATCGCCTAACCGTTTACAGTCTTATTTCGAAGTGGATATAATTACACTATAGAACATGATAAGAGATCGCATAATAGTGCAGACTATTTGTCGCGTGCCAGTGTCCCGGACGGCGATGCCATGAGTAGCGGCGCGGCGGGTGGGCTTTCAAGCGCGGGCCACGCGGAAACCGCCGGATTTTGACGACCGCGAGCGTACGTTTATTTCGTTGTTAAGGACGCGATACCAATAACTTTACAGGCGCAAAATTATGTTTTAGAGGGATAGATTAAAAAAGTCAAGTAAGTTATCTATGTATTGTTACGTGATATAGTATTATTGGTGCCGCATGCCTCACACAAAGGTATTGTTAAAACTTTGTTTTTTTTTTTTTTTAAAAACGTTACCCCCAACTTAGCATTTTCTCCTGTATCGTGGAGGCAGTTTACAAACACAAATTGCACAAGGACAAACATCCAGACCCGGAACAATTATTTGTAGGCCATACAAATACTTGTTCCGTGCGGGATTCGAACCAGCGCAGCAACTTATTGCTAAGGCACTGCGCCACGGAGCCGTCCTATATCTGAAGCTCGCGCTCGTATTTGGTGTCCAGGTATTGACGTCGTTTTTCACCGTATGATTGGATCTTGTGAAATATGCATGCAACAACGAGCATCGCCGCCGCGCGTACCTATTTCCCCGTGGAAATATCCTGCTGACAATTTCCGGAGAATACACCTCGACTTCCTCGGCCCCGTTAACGGACGTTATGAAATTGGTGATCGTTGATGCATATTCCAAATAGGTCAAAGTCCACTGCATGAATAATATTTGAATACTAATTACTCTTCCATCGCAGTTATAGATTATATAAATACATGTCAAGGTTCGGTCTTTCAAAGACTATAGTGACTGATAGTGGAACGTCGTTTTGCTTCCGGGAGTACTAAGACTTTTGAGACCTTAATGAAATTACCCGGCAAGTACTGAACAAGCTGAAAGCGCGACGGTAATAAAAAAAGGGTTAATACCCTTTTTTAAATTATTTTATATTTAATTAGTTAAATTATTTTATAATTATATTATATAAATAAAATACTATATATATATTAAATTATATTAAATTATATTAAATAAATAAGGGTGTATTCGATGGTTGCGTAGTAATAATATAATTTAAATCTCTTAAAATACATTTTGACTACCGCAATTCGGTCCATTCCATAATGGGTTAATCCCCTGCACAAATAGTTTTTGGTCGCAAATTGAGATCGCGGTTAGATATATTAAAGTAAGCTCCATCGTCGCTCCTGTGTTCATAGGTTAAGTCCTAAATGGGAAACGAAAAACGTTCTTACCCGGACAAAATTAATGTTTTATATAAAAATACATAATATACATAAGTTCAATAGTACACAAAAACTTAGTAAAATTATATATTTAATACGAAACCCTTTGTTAAATACTGTTGTAAATAACATATCAATCAAATAATTTTATATAAATGCACCATTAAATTAAGTAGATTTTGAGAGTTTTACATTCTCAGTCCTGATACCCACGAAAGTTCAGTATCGATACCTGCGTAATCGTTACTTACATTATCGCCACATTCGCAATCTCAAGAGCCAACACACGATCTGAGGGAGGGGGATGGACACGAGGACAGAATATTATTACCTGCGCCTGCAGCTGAGGACTGGGAACTGGGATTTGACGCATTCTAATGATACTTGCCACCAACCACCATCACCTTAACTCCCGTTACTGTAACATGACAGTAACGGGAGAAGTTATATCCAAAGTTATCTAATGATGAAGAAGAACACCTATAACAGCCTCCAAATTGATTACCTCATAGCTTAACTAATAGCTTACTTAACATAGCATTCTTGTAGCATGCGACTACGAACGCCATCTAGTGGCAGATAGCTGAAGACCATTCTGATATTCCATTTTGAACCACTATTCGATTGTGCACTAGCTTCGCTTTTGGAAGTGCGAATTATCTTAAGTTCGAATGATATTCGATTGATTCAGAACTCCCTCCATAGAGTTGAAAATAGGTCTGATATTTCATTTCCTCCTGCCGCCTCTTAAGACACAGACGGGATGGTATGTAGTAGATATGAGTAGTGGATTCTTACGCCACTATTCAATACTACTTTCTCCTAGGTTACTGAACCGATTTCTTTATTCTTTCTTTGTCGGCCCGTTAGAGCCATCTGCTGGATATAGGCATCTGGCATTGTAGGGAAGATTATCCTTCATCGTCAAGCTTGGCATCCGGATTGACGGTTACGCCTATAACGCCGCTGTCCTTCGTAGGTCTACCGCCATCTTACAGAAACAATAAGGATTTCCAATAGTCACCTCTTGAGACGGAACTCGGTGATAGGCTCTCATACGTCGCCACCATACGGCAAGTACTCACTTATTAAAATCGACGTCAACTTTAGAGATATTTAAAGTAGTTCTTTCCCTTTTCACTAAATGTCAATAGAAAGAGACAGGTATAAAGATAAGTATGGAGGCTTTTAGTACGAGTATTTACCATTTGATTTTCTAAATAACAACGATAAATATTTTCACATAACTTATATCTAACTTTCAACCAGATGAAGTCTATATAAGTCTAAGAATGTAGAATATAACTTTTATTACGGATTTTATCGCGTTTAATTAACTTATTTTTAATTCACGACGTTTCGGGTGTTTTGCAGCACCTATGGTCTCGAGGGACTGGGTGACAATGAGTGTTTTATGTTTTATTTAATATTTAGTGTTTGTAATTCATTTTTTAGTCTTGTAAATAATTTTACGTGGTAGAGCCATGCTGCAGCTTTATTACTGGTACACTTGTAGCACGAATGGGTCGGCTCGATCAGGGAATGGCCACGCTCTCACAGAATACCAGCGTAAACGCACAGCGGCGTGTGTAGAGAGCCGGAGTCTCTTTTTACTGGAAACGAGGCGTTCCATCTTAGCCCTCACGAGTGACAACGCATTTGCATTTTGATTCGTAATCGAGGATAGATGTAGATGTCTATGGGCCATAGCAACCACTTACCTAACATCAGGTGGACTGTGTGCTTGTTTGTTACCCTTATCCCATATAAAAAAAGAAATCATTAAGTCTAAGAATGGTTATACATTTCACGCGACGACGCCCCAGAACAAGGGTAATGTTTTGGAGTGGTTGTATGTAATACGTATGCATGTATGTCTAATTCTTTGGTACGCTCTGTAGCCTAAATGGCTTGATAAATTTTAACATATTGGATGTCGTTACATTCGTCTCAGTTGTAGGAGTGGCATAGACTTTCTTTCTTTTTCTTTTTTTTAATAATGTTTCCCTCACACTAGGATTTTCTTCTATATCGTAGAGGCAGTTAACAAACATAAATTGCACGAGGACAAACATCGAGACCCGGAACAATTATTTGTAAGCCATACAAATACCTGTTCCGTGCGGGATTCGAACACGCGGCCCCAGCGCAACAACTCATTGCTAAGCCACTGCACCACGGAGCTGTCAAAATATTTGGATCACAGACTAAAATATTTGAATATTTACCTTTTTTTCTTGTTACGCAGTCGAGGATTTTTCCAATAGATACTGTTTTACCTATCTATTCTATTCTAATACATCCTATAAAAGTTTACTACTGATTACTACTGAACATATGCCTCCCTCATAGATTGCCCTATGGGCGGATTTTGCCATAGCTGCCGCGCTTGGCAACTGCAGTTTTTTTATTTTTATTCAGCTGTTATCAGGAAGATGCTGCTGCCCATCTCTTGTTCAAGTTTCCCTCTGTCGTCTCTTTCGAATACCACGGGACGATATGTGGTAGTAGGTATTCTTACTACGCCACTACACGGTCTTAACTATCTATATATATTCTAACCAGTGACTTTTAGTAATTCTGCGGAAAAAAATACATTTGGAAGCCTTTAGCCTACCACGTACGATTTGGCTCAATAGAGCCAACTTACACTATTACACATTCATGACTTATTTACGTTAAACTATAATTAAATGGGCGAAGTATAATGCGACCAATCCCTAGATGGAACGATGACCTTGTGAGACATGCAGCAGAAATCCAGCATCCCAAGGAGGAGGCCTGTATTTAGCTGTGACTTGAGGAAGATTGTAATGCTAACCTCAATTGTGATAATTAAATAATGAAGGGGTAAAAAGTTCAGTTAAAAACTTGTTTGAAATTGTTGAGATCGAAAAGTTTGACGTAACGGTATGAGAGAAAATGTTTCGAATATATACCCAAATAAAAACACGAAACATTTCCAAGCTTGTTGTGACAATAGGTGTTGCGACAAGGGTGGTCCTTTAGTTTGAATTATGACGTATTTTAACAGACTTCAAAAAGGAGGAGGTTCTCAATTCGAGTGTATGTTTATTTGCATGTATGGTACGCGATATCTACGCAGAATATGAACCAATTGTGATGATTATTATTTTATTAAATAGGTTATACTTTAAGGGTGGTCTCATATAAATTTGAAGAAAAATTTCACCCCTAAGGGTATCAAATAAATAACTTCTTTTTTTAGCAATTTGAAGCCTTTGAAGGTTTTTACTTTTTGTTAAAAGTTATAATTATTACTACTATATAACGATTTTGAATTTGTTTTTCACGTATAATGTCCATTCATTCATGTACAAGTTCATTACTGTACATAGGCCTTCCCCGTAGATTTCCTCATAGATGGAATATTATCCGAAGTTACTTCGCTAGTCAGAAATGTTAGCAAACACATTTTTTATTATATTGATTTGTTATCAAAAAGATGCTGCTTCCCAGCTCCTGTTCCATTTCTCTCTGTCGCCTCTTATGACACCCTCAGGATGATAATATAAGGCAGTGGATTACATAAAATATCCCTTTGGACCTTCTTTAAGACTAGTAAAATAGCACATGGTCAATTAGTTAATTTTGTACTTCATACAGGTTACACAAACAATAGGTTACACAAAACATGTAGGTTACACAAACAGTGTTGTAATATACAAGAATTAGATGAATACAAAATAACGTAACATTATTTTCTCTCTAACAAAGTTTCCACGGTAGATAAATACTATTTTTTTTATAGAATAGGGTGACAAACGAGCACACAGTCCACCTGAAGATAAGTGGTAGCTGTGGCCCATAGACATCTACATCTATCCTCGATTCCGAATCAAAATGCAGATGCGTTGTCTGCCGTGAGCACTAAGATGGAATGCATTTTCCAGTAAAAAAGGTCTCCGGTTATCTACACTCACCATACGAAACAGAGCAGTGTTAAGCTGCTATTTTACGCTGGTATTCTGTGAGAGTGTGGTCCTTACCCGGTCGAGCCGACCCATTCATGCTACAACTATACTACTAATATAGCTGCACGTATAAAATACTAATCTATGATAATATCAAGCTAGCTAGTAACTCGTATTTTTAATACTAAGGTAACTACGTAACAATGAATACTTAAAAATAGAATATGGGCTTTTTAGTTTTAGTTATAAATTCCTTTCATCTCATTATTCATTCATTTCATATCCATCGTTTCTTACAATTTATGTATTTATAAACAAATCGTTGTTTACAATTTATGTATTTATAAAGAAACCGCACATAGGTGTATAGTTCTCCGCGAATGCTTTTATAGTTAAATTAAAAAGCGACACAAGAATAAAAAGCAGATCCATCCAATGATAAATAAAATGACAAAATTATAGAGAAATAACAAAAAGCGTAAAATACTTTAAATATTGCCAGCCGCATTACAAATTGAGCCTTATACTAACCGTATTTCTTGTTAAAGCTCGCCCCGTGACTCAGGAAATCTGTGGACAATTAATTTTATATGAACAAAGCAAAATAATGTTGAAAATAAAAAAAATATATATGATGAGCTGCATGTGAGAAAAATAAGAATTGATATTAGGTTTATGTTAACCCTTTCGCTGTCCCGTGCACTACATATAGGGCACTGCTATTGTCTTACTATTGTGTCTGGAAACCGGACAGTGAAAGTGTTAAGATGTATAGAGTGTGTGCTTAAAAAAGACAAAAAAGCCACTTAACATGAGAATAAAATATAATTGGCTTAACTATTCTAAGGAATGATAACCGAAACGAAACACTCATTTAACAACTTTGTAATTGTAATACTAATTTGTTTTAATTTTAAAAATAAAGTAAAAAGTACATAGTTTTCAAATTTATAACAAGACAAGTGAAACTACACTTAAAACTGATAAATGAGCTTAAACTTTTCACATTGTCAGGTAGCTTATTGCAAAGTTCTGCTCATTCAAAGTTGATAACTTTGGTGCTACTCGTATGATTTTGAAGAACATGTACCGTAATAAGTAAGATAGATGTTATATTTAACAGTTTTATAAAAATAATATTGGGTGTGTTAAGTATGAGGTAATTCGGTAACATCAAATAAAATAATTTACGATTTTTTAGATGTTGCAATAGTACATAATTTACCTATATTAATGCAGTAAGTATAACCTTTTAGATGAATTTTTGGTAGTTTTTGTATCGGTTGATCACAAATCTACGCTCTGTACCTCAGAAAAATAACTAAAGAACGTTGTTTCTATACCTACCATATTCAAAATATTTTTTTAATTAATTTTTTACGGTACTTACGTAGACCTTAAAAAATATTACGGTGATAGGCTCCCGAGCGCAGCAAGTAATGCTTATCTATACATTATACATATTAACATTTACTTTATTATTTACTAGCTGTACCCCGCGACTTCG
Organism: Parnassius glacialis; assembly: GCA_033319125.1. Taxonomy (NCBI): domain Eukaryota; kingdom Metazoa; phylum Arthropoda; class Insecta; order Lepidoptera; family Papilionidae; genus Parnassius; species Parnassius glacialis. The sequence continues at coordinate 42,676,430 of JAVANC010000004.1, forward strand.
CCCGCGTGTAATTTGGTGTTTTAATTATGTTGCACAGAAACCTAAATATTAAAAATCATATAAGTAGCCTAAGTTACTCCTTATAGCATCAGCTATCTGCCAGTGAAAGTCTCGTCGAAACCGGTACAGCCGTTTCGGAGATTAACCGGAACACACAGACAGACAAAAATGTTAAAAATTGTGTTTTTGTTATAAGTACCGTATATACTTTCATATGCATTTAGTAAAAAGCTGTAATATTCACATTACAAACGGACACTATGATTTTATTTATTTTTATAGATTTAAAAATAACGTTACCTATGTCACTAGGAATATTCTGTATACGATAACAATGACTAACGAAGACATTCAAACATTTGAATGTCTTTGACAAACGGAATTGAAGTCTTTGAACACCTGCAGCCAATTTATAAAAGAAAGAAGGCTAATGATGAGTTGTCCTCCGAGGAATAAGATGAAATTCACAGCCTGTAATTATGCTGGCTCTCCATACCGTTAAAACCGAAATACAGCAGTGCAGACACTGCCATAACTAACTGCACTTTGATAAACATCCAGAGGCTAAACACGAATATTTATTTACAGGTAATCTTTATATATAAAAATCAATTGCTGTCGGTTAGTCTCGCTAAAACTCGAAAATGGCTCGACGGATTTCGATGAAATTTTTGTGTGTGTTTGAATAGTTTCCTGGATGGTTTAGATTCACATTTGGACCCGGTAGGTGGCCTGTTGTCGAGATCTAGAAATCACCCGTGCGAAACCGGGGCGGGCAATAACTTTTACTATATAAAATTATCTATCCTCGGCATCTCTATATTTACGCTAATACGTTATTAAAATATAACCCGCTTTATATTTGTTAGTTTATCCTCATTGGTGTGAAGACTTGATGTTGCCGATTGGTAGGTAGTGACATAATCCAGTAGCTGTAGCAATCTTGGGATTTTTGATGAAAAGAATGCGACAAGTAGTTTTGACAGTCCTCTCTTGATATTAACCTATCACTACCCAAAGAATTCTGAAGAGACCGAAACAGGTGAAAATCTGAGGGGGCATGGTCAGGACTATATGGTGGATGCATTAACACTTCCCAACCAAACTCTTTCATGTTTTGCTGAGTGGCCAAAGATGTGTGTATTTTAGTGTTATCATGACGAAAGACCACTCATTTTCTGCTTATCAATTACGGCCGTTCTTACTCGATTTCTTGCTTGAGTCTCATCTATAAAAAAACTATAGTTGTTGGCAGTAGAGATCCGAATTGATGGTGTTGCCCAGCGGTAAAAGCTCATGATAAACGATGCCCTTCCAATACCACCATACACACAGCATCAACTTGTTGTGTGTTAATCCGGCTTTAGCTACAGTCAGTATGTGGAGCTTGACTACCCTTTGACCATGATCTTTCTTGTCGTAGGTGACCCAGTTTTTATCACCAGTGATCAATCTTTTCAAAAATGGTTTGGTTTCATTACGCTTCAATAAAGAATCGCTAATGAGTACACGATTCATTAGGTTTCTTTCAGTGATCTCGTGAGGTACCCAAATATCGAGCTTTTTTGTATAGTCAGACTTTTCCAAATGGTATTAAAGTTGGAAAGCAGTCAGCCAACGTAGAGTCTACTACATCTGAAGATGCCTCGCGTAGAGGCAAACCACGTCTCGTATTGTCGTCGGTGGTGTGTCTTTCCTAGTGTAGTGGTGTTGGGAGTAGTGGTGCTGGGATTAGTGGTGACAGGGATAGTGCACGCAATTGAGGGAGGGCGGGCGGTGCTCTTCAAACTAAGTAAGACACATTATTTTATTGAGCGGATATTGCCAAAGTAAGTTTTTCCAGCTTTAATATAATGAATTTCCACGAAGTAATGCCTAATTCTATTAAATATCTTTTCGAAATGGGTTAAAACTGTTTTGTGGTCAATCCTCAATTCTTTGGCTATGTTGTAATTACTAATATGCTAATCTTGCTCCACTTTTTCAAAAATAGCATCGTCTTGATCCGTATGAGGGCGACCCGGGCGAGGTGCATCTTCGACATCAAAATTCCCGGACTGAAACCGCTTGAACCAAATTTGTGCTACTCTTACTGACACCGCATTAGGTCAATAAACGCCACAAATTTTTTTAACGGCTTGAGGTACAGTTTTCCTTTTTTCGTAATAAAACTTCAGAATGTAAAGAATTTCTTCGTTAGATTCACTTATTTTTTGGCGGACACTAAAAACAAAAGAATTGAAAAAGGCGGGAAAATGAATTTTAGTTTTTTCTTTTTCTTAATGTCCTGTTGATATTAAAACTAGTCAGATACAAAAAGTACAACCAGAGATTTTTCTTCAATTTTATACAATTAAAATACGAAGACTTTCCCCGGCCTAATATATATAAAAGGTGCGCTAATAAGGCCTAATTAACAAAAACCGTATTTATAATAATGCTTTGTTGATCTTGAAGATTTGAGTAACGTATCGTGATCAATTTTTTTTTTAAATTCGGTTTTTATTAAATAATTAGTCGGCGGTTATTAAAGCCAACTAAAGTTTACCATAGGCCTTATTATACTCCTTTTTCTTGTGTAGTTTTTCTTACATATATTTGTGTATATGACCCTCTATTTTATCTTACAAATCCGTTGGGCTTTGTCGGTTACTCTGGTTCTAATAGAGTGCCGAGCGACCTTAGGCTTCCTGTTAAGGCCATCTACGTAAAACCACGTCTCAGTTGCATATTTTTATCATTGGGAACATGCACTGCTTGTACATCCTAGTTTTAAGGTTTTAAAGAATTCGAACGCTGCCCCGCCGAGCTGGATCCGACAATTTGTCCTATGTAAACATACTTTTCAACTTCTACCTCAGTGTTCCTAATAACTATTGGCAAAGGTGTAACACATGACCTTAATAAACTTTTAGTGAATTAATTACCTGCTTCATGACTGTTATCTAAATTTTGCCTAGGTAGGCAAATAACGCTAGGTTTTTTTTATAGGATAAGGGTGACAAACGAGCACACAGTCCACCTGATGGTAAGTGGTTGCTGCGGGCCATAGACATCTACATCTATCCTCGTTTGCGAATCAAACTGCAGATGCGTTGTCACCCGTGAGGACTAAGATGGAATGCCTCATTTCCAGTAAAAAGGGCCTCCGGCCACCTGCACTCACCAAGCGAAACGCAGAGGTTAACCTCTACTTCACGCTGGTATTCTGTGTGGTCGTGGTACCACCCCGGTTCGAGCCGGCCCATCCGTGCGACAGCAAAAGCTGCCGCGTGGCTCTACCACTGTTAAAATTTTTTGGTTGCCATCTTTAAGTCCTATTACACTGCCCAAGATTTGAAATGCCTGTTATTACAAGTTACTGCCGTTATCGTATGTTATACTAAACGACCGAATATAATATTAAAAAAAAGAATTTGTCAGTTAAAATTTTTATGTGATGATGAGAGACAAATATTCCTTTGGAAAATGTCCAATAGAATTATGAAAACTTTTAAATAAGCGCCATCTAGTTATTACTGTTCGAACGACTATATGTAGTTTAAGCTATCTTGCCGTGTTAGTTTAAGTTTTCGCCGTCAATTTTCCGCATTCCTTGGCGCTCATGTTTCTCATCTAAATCAAGCCGAAAGATAATATGCGATACGAACTCACCGTTTCGACTCATCGCTGTTTAATGAAGATTACACCCTAAATATATATAAAGAATACACCCAATAAATTAAACATATAATTACGATATATGATCAACTTATTAAAAAATATTAGTAGTAGTACTTGGTTCTAGATAAAATAATAAAAAAAAGACACTAATTCTCCGGTCACATGTGCGTACTGCAACCAAAATGTACATTTCTGCGATTGGCGAGAATCATGCGGTCGGTTAAGCAGCACGCCCTTATTATTGGCTAGCATTAGCAATGTCGGTAAGGTAATCTGTACGATAGCACGTGACGAACATGCTTGAAGGCCGCGTGCGCTTATCACAGTCACACAACATTTACAGATGGCACCACATTAGTTGTTTACAGCACCCACTATTACTATAATCTGACTGTATTGTAATGTGAGTGACTGACATAATTTCAAATAATAACTTTGCTGTGGTCTGTATGGACGCAAATCGAGCGACAATAACAAAAGTGAGTCGGCGGACGCAAGAAACTTTTCCTTTCCTCTCGTAACACGTCATATTGGTAACAAAAAAACATTTGTCGCGGCCTTGAGAACAGCATTTTTGTTATAAGCGTACTACCGTTTATGTATAGAACGTGTCGCATTCAATAAGTAAATTGGAAATAATAAAAAACTATCATTTAATTACGTGCATGGTGACACCGACCTACGCTTCGTATTTAATAGAATTGAAATTAACATAACTGCAGCTTGAACGATCCAAAAAGTTGTAAATTATGTTGATAAGTAGGTAAGTATACATCTTATCGAATCAAGTAATAACATAATTAGTAGGTACCTATTTTTAACGATACCAATTACATATTATATATATTAGAACACATTAAAACTGTAATTTTTTTAAACATTTTTTTATAAATTAGGTACCTACCTAGGTATCTTCATCATTAGGAGAGGATTTTATAATTTTTGATTCATAAATGATAAAATCCTCTTTATATTTCATAAATTATGAAATATAAATATAGGTATATCAGATATTCAGTCGATGTTCTGTATAATTTAAGTACCTATAAGTTGCCTCTCTACATTGAGCTTATACACGCTTTATAAGTATATTACCCTACTAATAATAGCCTCTAAACTTTATATAAGTCATCTAAGTATAATTAATTAGCCTATATAATCTAAGTATATTCAGCAGAGAAAACAATGGAAACAAATATCAAAGTTTGAAGTAGAACAGTTGTACAAAATATCCTGAGGCTTAAGCTTGGGTAGCCAACTGCTACCACATAATACTCCGAACGTTTGCTTTTATACAGAATACGTCAGCACTTATTTCCTGGAACAATACTTTTTACTGTTTGTTCGTAGACGTAGACGGTAAAGCCTTCCAATTTATGTCCTTTGTCGTACGTTGTTTAAATAAACACATTTTGTAAGTATACAATTGTGTTCATATAACATTGTTATGAATAAAGGAATCAAATAAAAGAAAATACAACAAAATGAGGGTAGAACACGAAACTTACTCGTGTAAAGTTCGGCAATTAGCTTTACCAAACCAGTATAAAGTGTATTCAGTAGAATAGATAGTGTACCTACTATCTATATTCCTGTCATTCTAAGAGTCCTAAACGGTCGTGATGTGTGTTTGTCCGATGTGGTAATTCTATTAGTTTAAGTAAAGATGTTTATGTTGCGCAGAGACTGCTCTGGTGATTTGCATATTTCATCTATTTTGGTGTTATCTTGTATTCACTTCTAACGGCTTACTGTGTTTCATGAATTTTGAATAAATAAAAGTAGATAAGTCACTGCGAATTATACTTTCCTTTAAATTATTTTGATAACAATTTTTGATAACATATTAATAATATGAAGTATTTATCAATTAAGTTATATTCTGTAATAATGTTATGTTATGTTTATTTACTCTATTAAAATTGTTCTCAAATAAATTATAATTTATAATTTGCTTATTGTATTTTTTTTCATGAAAGAGCAATTGGCTAATCGTACTTGATAAATAAGATTTAACCGTTGAAGGAAAAGGAGAAATCTCCCGCCGGGCAAGGTTTTCTGCCCGGGAAGCGGCCAACGCTCCGAGTGGTAGCTGGTTTCTAATGACGTTAGTGATGTTAGCCTTTTGGCTTTTACACCCTTATCGGATCCAGGGTGTTGTAGTGTTTGTATGTGAATGGCCGATGACATTTATGTCGCCGATATCGCCGAAAAGCGGAACGGGGAGTCCGATTCATCACGGGGCCTCCTGAGGATTTCCGTGACGTTCGGAGTCGGAGCATAATATGTAGCTGCGTTTACCCCTAGCGGGTTTGGATGTGTCTCGGCTCTCTCGAAATAGCGCCGAGATATTTCTTTGAGATGAGAAAATGACAATCTGTGCAAGTCGGAGTTTCGCTGGTACCATCGAGCTCCGGTCACTAAGAGAATGAATCTATTTTGAACGACTTAATAGGTAAGACATAATAGATCTTACGCATGCTTTGTACAGATCGAGCTTGTGTCTTAAGGACAGTTTGATCTTTCTGTTAACTAGCGATTGGAGGCGACTAGTGACGATTTTTGCTCGCGAACATTGCGAATGTGTTTCGCGAATGTTATGCCTTCATAGAATGTGACTCCTAGATATGTGGCCGTTGGTTGCCAGGGGATCTAGCGGCCATATAGGGTGATCGTACCTAACGTTTTCTTGGGGATTCTGAAAGTGTATTTCTACACTTTTTTCAGGATTCACTTCGATTCTCCATAAGCGAAGCCAAAAGCGGTTCACTGCTATATGGAGCTTCTCGGTTAGGATTATTTTATTGTTATAGGCGATGAAAAGTGACGTGTCTTCGGCGAGAAGTGCAGTATTCACTACTGTGTCTATTGGGATGTCACTCGTAAAGAGTGTGAAGAGTAGTGGGGAGAGGACGGAGCCTTGTGGGACTCCTCCAGCGTTGATGGGGCGCTTTGTGGAGCGAGTGCCCTCTATTAGATAGCGAAAGTGGCGATTGGCAAGGAAGGCTCTGATGATGTGTGTGAGCCTATCATACACGTTGAGTCTATATAGCTTGTAAAGCAAGCCGACGTGCCAGATTTTGTCAAACGCTTTCGCGACATCGAAGAAGACGGCACCGGTCATGGTGGTTCTGCGACTTCTTTGTAGGTGGTTAAATCCTTTCAGAATGTATTCTGTGAGGCGATGTGTATGTGAATGAGTTATAATAGGAGGAATTACTAAGCCCTATATGTTTAATATAACTATACTTTTAGAATTCTGATGGGATGTCCCGCTACTTTAGTGCGTCAGAGATGTTTGTTGAAGCAAAAATAGACAATAATAATGCCATAAGACGCAAAATTAGAAATCAGAACTCGGTACAGCGCCTGTTTTGTCTGTATTCTGGTTTTGTCTGCTAAGTATTTGGCAACTAATACTGAAAATAATTGTTATAATAAAAATTTACCTGTGAATATTTATTGTTTTGATGTATTTTTAACATTTTAAATATTTAAATAGATAGGAGAAAGAACTGACGGGGAAGAAAAGTTCTCGAATGGCACCCTCGTAAGCGAAGGGCGAGCCACTAGATAGAATGACGACCTGGTAAAACAGAAGTCGATGTATGCAGGTAACTTAGGATAGAATACGATAGAATGACGACCTGGTAAGACAGAAGTCGATGTATGCAGGTGACTTAGGATAGAATACGGTAAAATGACGACCTGGTAAGCCAGAAGTCGACGGATGTACGTGACTTAGGATAGAATACGAATAGAATGACGACCTGCTAAGACGGAAGTCGACGGATGCAGGTGACTTGGGATAGAATACAATAGAATGACGACCTTGTAAGACAGAAGCCGATGGATGCACGTCTTTTTGGATAGAATACGATAAAATGACGACCTGGTAAGACGTGAATGGATGCAGGTGACCTAGGATCGGTTGTTCAGTGGTGGACTTGTGATGGACTGTAATGATTATGATGAAAGTACAAGTGAACATGTAGTCCACCTGATGCGGATGTTGTTACCCATAGACACCTATTTAAAAACAAAAAATTGTATATGACAATATGCTCTAAGCTAGTTTAGAGTCGAATAGTAGATTGCCTCAATTAGTGGTCAGCTTCTCAAATAGCATACATATCTAAATTCTACAACTGTAGTCTAAATACTAAAACAAACAAGATAACAAAATGCACCAAGACTAACTCGTAAATATAACAGCTGATATTATAGATAAGTAACAATATAACAAATTTACTCAAGGATTTTTCCTGTATCGTGGATATGTTTTACACGCATAATTTAAGCAGACGAACGCCCAGATCTAGAACATTTAATTGTACTTATAAAATACTTTTTTTATAGATATTATTTCTACATATGAATGAAGAATTAATTATTAGGCAAGACTGATACAACTTATGGCCAATTATTTAATTCTTAGGTTTCTTAAAAGTGTTCAATAAAATACCATAAACGAATACAGAAAAAATACACCTGTATGAATAAAATAGTTAAATTTTTTCACTTTTATATTCAGTCATTTTATAATTTAATTAATGGATAATATTTATCAGTCGTTTGAAAAATCGGTTTAAGTACATTTATTCAAATGTTTTAAGTTTATGACGTTATGAAGTTATTTATAAAAAATACTGTCATCCTACTTTGTTCCTTGTTAAACTGATTTTCCGCTGGGCATAGAGTGCTAAGCACTGCCGACCTCAAATCAACTTATAAGATTACATGTCGATGACACTGACGCAATGCTGCATTGTTATAACACTCGAAAGGTTTGACATATATAACCAACTCCTAACTTAATTGTCCATTTAAGCCATTGCTGGTTTATGCACACATATAAAACAAGTTACAATACAGACCCAGACAAGTCACATCAGTAATAATAACTTCCTCTTGACCGTCATTTTGACGTCACGTTGACGTTGAATTTCAGTCAGTCTCGTAGGAGACTAGCCATCTGCGCAAGACATGATTATAGTAAATACATAAACTAAAGACATAAAAAACACAGGTACATTCTCTATTCCCTTAATGTAATATTCTGATGCGATGGAAATCCGTCACGACAGGAAAAAGATCAGACGCAGGCAGAAACCGCTATACGTGCTTTCCGAAGCACAGGGTTAAACATCGCTATCTTCCTAACTTCGGGCTTCTGCAGAGAATTTCGTAACAGAAAATCAAATAACTGATTTAGGCCTGGCCTGGAATTTGAACCTCATGAACATCAACCGCGCTTAAGACCTTTAGACCAAGACATTAGACAATTACGTCAGTCGTAGCCACGTCTAAATATAAATGCCACGTTTCATAAATACGCCCTTGACAACGATTCTTTTTGGATGGCTCTCTATCTTTAATTTTTTTAAACCTTACCTTCACAATAAGATTTTCTCCTGTGTCATGGGGGCAGTTTACATATATACATTTCAGAAAGACAAACATCCAGACCCGGAAAAATATTTCAAGCCATACAATTACTTGTTCCATGCGGCCTCCAAACCCGCGGTCCCCAGCGCTGCAACTTATTGGTAAGTCACTGCGCCACGGAGCCGTAAAATTTTTGCATTTATTGATAATTCTTTTCTTAACTTGATAATTTCTTACGACTTCAATAAATTTCTTCGAGTCCATCTTTCATATGCAGCAACTATACTCGTTTCAACGTAACGGTGACGCGATGTTGACGGAGGTGCGTCGGGAGTGACGTGACTGACATTTGGGGTTAATATACTATTTACTTATACTAAAGTATATTTTTACGTGATTAATTGGTGACGTCACTGATATGTGTGTATGTATTTCCATAGAACTGACGAACATTGTTTACGTATTTTTTTTATATTATAAACGAGCTAACAATCCAGTTCCTAAGTGGCTACTGTAATCCGTGAAGAATTACAGCCAACTCAAACATACAATTTTGGATCAGGTGTCACCCCTTAAGGCTATGATGTAAATCCTTTAAGTATACTGGGATTGTTAGCTCACTACATTGGGACATTAGCTTGTTAGAACACAAAATACAAGCACTGCTGTTTTGTAGCAAAAATAGGAGGTTAAGAATTACGAATACATGCACACCGGAATTTTATATATAAAGATATGAAAATTGTAGAGAGTAGTGACAAAATAATTTAAAATATGCATTTATTTATCTTCATTAAAACTTATCTTAAATCTGTAATTGTGTCCTCCTCAAAAACAGCCCCAAAATTTAGCTTGAACCACCAGCAATTAATAAAAGACAGACATTCCTAGCTTTCGTTGTTGCAGTAATTCATTTACATAATATGTATTAAGACACAAGGGATACACTTTATAGTATTAAAATTCATTCAATTATTTGTTTAGTGGCAGTTTCAAGATTTTCCCCATTTTTAAAAGATACGATTTATATATGATTGAATAATTCGAACATAAATATAAGTTACCCACATCCCGTATCCTAACTAAATTGATTTTTAACAACAAAGCACCATAAAATTAAGACTTTGTTTAACATCTTCCAAAAAATAAAACACTATTAACATGTCTAAAATTATTAATAACACAAAAGCATAAAATACTATATTTATTTAAGAAACACAATCTCACTCCGTTTGGAGGAGAATTCTCATAGAACTAGAAGGAAGAGGAAATTTAATGGCACTTTAAAAAAGGAAAAACCACTTTAGTATAATGTAGACTACATTTCATCATACTTGCTCTTTCATTTCATTCTTTCACGGAAAAGGAAACTACAGCCCTTAGTGCCATCGCGGCCCTATGCCACCGACAGCTACAGTTTCGTCATACAGTCTGGCAGGTACTGTTAACAATAAAACTAAAATCAATACTCTCACAGTTGGAAGAGAATTTGGATAATTAAACAAGTTATTTAAACGACAGAAACAATTTAATAAATGCACAAATTTCGTTTTAATTTATTGAAAATTCCTTTTAACCCTAAAATAATAATCCCCTATATAACGTGCAAAATAACAGACAAAAATGATGTTGCTCAGTTTTGTAAGTGATCGTCGGTATTCATCCAAGTCATCCAAGTTGCTGAATGAATACTTTGTAATAAAAACTGTTTCTCCGTGCACCTTGTATGTAGCAATAAAACGGATCCTTGCGAAGAACGAAACGTTTCTTGAATAAAAGAATTGAGCTTCAGTGAATTTTGCAGCCTGTACAGATCGTACCTTAATAGTCATCCACTGAAAGTAAAAAAACGGCGCAGCAAGGGTGAATAAGCTTTTGTAAATGTGAAGTTAGTCGATTTGCTTTATTTTAATGGACTTAATCGCTTACCAAGTATGATAGTGGTTTTTTGGCCTTTAGAAATTCTTTATACTGCAGTCTACTAAACGGCATTGACTACTATCGATTTTCGATGTATGTAGAGTGGGTCGATTTAGAAATGGCCTGAACCAAGAATATTAAATCCCGTGTAGGATGGGACCGAGTGACTCGCGTTATTCGATATAGGCTGATAGCCAATCTAACTAACATTAGCAAAGCCAACCGTGTTGTATACGTAGAGTTCAATACCCCAAAATATTTTTTATTTCTTAGACACGCTTGTTTTTCGTAGATATTTTCTTCATGGTCGTGGGAAAATTGGCACTAAAATTGCGACAAATAATTCCAGTAATGATAATGGGAATCAAGCTTTGATTGTTTGAATATTAGAGAAGCATCTGCCTTTTTAGTTTCTAATATTAAATTTACCAACTATTAAATTTAATAAATAATAACGGTCTATAGACGAAAGATAATAACAAAAATCATATGTGAAACATGGCACAGGTAAAATTAAAATACTACGAAATACAGCAGTAGTACTTTACGCGAGTATTTCGTTAGGCAAGAATCCAGGACCTTCTCCGGTCGAGCCCACGCGTATCTGGCTGTGCGTCTCGTGCTGCAGACATACACCTGCAGCGTGGCTCTAGCACGTAAAAAATGGCGTCAATTTCCAGGAAACATCTGAATATTATTGTACTACTTTTAAATAAAATAAACAAGATATTAATACAGAAACATAGATGGCTGTTCCGATAAAGAAAACGACGTATTTAACTTGAATAAGATTAAAGATAAAGGTTGTGTCAAGGGCTGCTGGTGTTTCGGAAGTCATACACCTCGCGAGGGATGCGGGAATCGATTGGAGGAGGTGGGGGGCGAAGGTCGAGGACGCTTCAAAATCAATGGGAAAGAGCGGAGTTAGCTAATTCGCAAATTTTGAGAACAACACTGTGTCCTCAATTGGATCAATGATTTGAATGTTTAGTTTTTAATTAAATAACTTTTATTTTAAATACTATAATACTATACCAAATTGATTATAATAAAAGTAATAATATCATACATGAACCCCGTATAGTTCTCTAATCATCTTTTTTTTTATAGGATAAGGGTGAAAAACGAGCACACAGTCCACCTGATGGTAAGTGGTTGCTGCGGCCCATAGACATCTACATCTATTCTCTGTTACAGATCAAAATGCAGATGCGTTTTCACCCGTGAGGACTAGGATGGAATACCTCATTTCCAGTAAAAAGGGCCTCCGGCCACCTGCACTCACCAAGCGAAACGCAGAGGTAAACCTCTACTTCACGCTGGTATTCTGTGAGGTCGTGGTACCACCCCGGTTCGAGCCGGCCCATCCATGCGACAGCAAAAGCTGCCGCGGGGCTCTACCACTGTTAAAACTCTAAATCTAATCATCTAATCGCAAATCTAAGCAACTATTAAGCAATTTGTTATAAAATTATTTAAAAATAGAATAATTAAAGCAGTTGGTATTTTTTTCATAACAGTAGTCGGCTTTACGTGAGTAACTTGTTTTCTGATAAAATAGACTGCATTTTCAACCTTATACTAGATCCTATGTAATCAACAGAACACGACACGAACAGAAATCTGTATACGACACCATGCTATGCGATCGACATATCGCAAGCTGATGTGACAACATATTGTTATGTGTAGAGGCACAACTATATTAAACAACACATAACTATATTACACAACTATTATATTCTTGCCCTGTATCGCATCGCTTCCGTGTTGTTTTCGTATGACTCTAACCATCACTTATTTAGCCACCATGTAGCACGAGCTTTTAGTGTATAAATTATAAGACATATTCTTACATTTCTGCGCAAAACTTTTTGTTTGAACATCGTTGTTTATGGGTGACAAGCAGGGTAGTCTTAACCCTTAATAAAATAAAAAATTAACAAATGTCTTTTTATATTTTATTAGTATCTTTATTGTACAGTCTCGAAATAAACTACGTTTAACGTTAGCAAAAGTGACTTTACAAAAAAGAGGGTTTGTCTTTTTACAATGTACAGAATATTCTTATATCAGTGATCAGTTAATATTATTATTAGTATTTGATATTAATTTCAATTTGGTACTCTATCCCCTCCACAGGTGAAATGGCCTTGAGAGACACACGAGAGGCCGACGGACCGACAACAAAGTCCTAAGAGTATACCGTTACTTTCTTTTTACTTACGGAACCCTAAACATTAGAACTAGTATATATGACGGGACCAGCACCATTGCACATGCGGCGCGGTAGCCGTCGGTGCAGTTAGACAGAATTCTTGTAAATAACACGTGTTCCGCACACCTGCACCATTGCACCTGCAGTGGCGCTCGTTTTGCTTGTATAAAACTGACGGCTCGGCCGCCGTTAGAACAGTCTTGGCTCTGACGTGGAACGGTACGCTTGTCGTATTCCGTTACTAGTTTATCCTCGACTCGTTGGATAATTAATTCGGGTAAACGAATTAATTATTATTCCTAACTACAAAATTAGTCTCTACTCAATTACCCTTTCTACATATACAAGATAAGAACCTGACAACTATATTTGTATGTGTGTTAATATGCTTTCCATGTTATTCAATTAGAGTAAAGTATTATTCATCTATCCCGTTTCACTGCAGCTGCTCAAAATGAGAGATTAATGGCGGTTCTCAGGACGTTTATAAATTCGTTTGTCGTTTAAACCTTTACTCCGCACTCAAAGGAAGTAACAAATGTGTTGTCATGTTTTTCTTCCCTAACCCAGGTACGTATTAAAATACAGATTATATAAATAAGCAAATTTTATACTTTAGTAGGAATAAGTAATGTAGTTTGTATTAGTTTTAAAAGTAACCAAATAACTTCTGTCTTCTCAATATTAAATGTGTAATAAGCTATTTTAGTATACACATTACATTATTAAGTTAGAATCGAGTATCCTCGTTATCTGTTAAAATGAGGAAACACGCTTTTTAGAATTTTGTTTTCTCTGTTTGCTTACAAAGATTTTTATAATTGGAGCAAATGAAGAAAAAATCCGCTCAATTTGATTGTGGTATGAATGAAAGCTAACGTTATAGGAAATAATATAAACAAAGAATTGTTCAAGAATAAGATGAGAGAAGTGAGTGGTTAATTAAAACAAAAGTATTGCTCGAAACATATTTTCCAGAGTTCGCTAATATACATATCATAATATTTATCAACTAGCTGTTCCCCGCGACTTCGCCCGCGTGTTATTTGGGGTTTTATTTTTTGCGCGGCACCCTAATTCTTTTTCTAAAATAAAAGTAGCCTAAGTTACTCCTTGTGACATCAGCTATCTGCCAGTGAAAATCGCTCAAAATCGGTCCAACCGTTTCGGAGATTAGCCGGAACAACCATACAGACAGACAGACGGACAGACAGATAGACGGACAGACAGATAGACGGACAGACAGACAGACAGACAGACAAAAACTTTAAAAATTGTATTTTTGTTATTAGTGCCGTATATACTTTCATATGCATTTAGTAAAAAGCTGTAATTTTGTCATTACAAACAGACACTTCAATTTTATTTATTTGTATAGAAATATATATATATATATTTCAACTTTACATTGAAACCAAACATGAATTTGTATTTATTTCAAAACGATGCTATTTTGGTCAGATACTGCAATCTCGCATACACTCAATAGCAATTACTTTATGAAAAATTGTGAATAATTATTTTTACCGAATTGCCATTTCAATTAAAATTTTTGGATTTTAGTTTATACTTTATAACAATGACATAAATTTAATGATAATTTTATTCACTAATGCCCAAATACTTAACCTACTACTGAATTTTAAGATGTCGTTAAGTCCAGTGGTATCGCAGTCACTTTGACTTAAGGTAATAGAGACAGCACGAGGCCTAACGGCATATTAAAATGGAGCAGCTATTGAGTATTTTGGCGTTAGTTTTTAATTTCAATTATGATATTATAAACAATTAAAAATATTACATGTTAATGGCAGTGGGGTTAGCTAATACAGTTTTTTATTAGTTTGAGTTGTCCATCGCCTAGTTCAGATTCCTTCTGCCGTCTCTTACGACACCCACGGGACCGTCACGTATGTGGTAGTGGATATTTTCACACTACCACTACACAGTTTATTTATTTATTTATTCTTTATTGCACCAAATATTTGTACAAAAGGCGAGCTTAATGCTATATGGTATTCTCTACCAGCTAACCTTGGGTAGAAGAGAGAGTGTTTGGGCAGTTAAGTTGTCAAGATATAATTCAGTTTAAATATATACATGCAACACATACCTAAAATATACACACACATATATATATACAAACATTTATACATATATATCTCAATAAATGTATATATAAATAACTATAAACATATAAAGTAAGTTGACTCAACTTTGTAGGCTACGGATATGCTCATATAGTTTTCTTTTAAAAACATTTTTGGCAGGTATTTTTCGCAGGTCAAAACCATTTGTTCCAGAGGGTAATGAAAGTAACTGTGAAAGAATTTGACATAGACCCATAATGGTGAAGAATAGTAGACAGGAATAGTTAATATATAGTTGATATTTAGGAACAGTTCCCTTTGGTTATCCCTCATATTTATATATTTTTTCTAAATATTAAAAATAAAATATTAAATAAAACGCTGTTTTCGTGCAAAACTAGTCTCTAGTCAATTCAAGCTCGTATCTGTATCCTGTACTCTCAACGTTCGAAGCATTTACCAGAGTTATGTATACGCAATGTTGGTTTCCTTTTGTTGCTAACATTAACAACTATATAGTTTCCTACAACTTTGTTTTTATTTTAGAATACATCTAGTATTTTACATTATTGTCGTCCGTTATTTGGGTACTCTATACAGTAACATTTTCTCCCACATTATACTATGCGACAGCCAAAACAAGTGAATCGTTTTTTCAATTTGGCATTTTAGCGTACACAACCTAACAGTATTTATACTCGGCTACTGCAAATTCACTATTAGTCCTGCTTCCCTTCCGATCAATACAATAGAACGGATGAAATGTAATGAAATCTTTTTATAAAAGTAAGTGTGACAAGCAAACAAATCAAAACCAGTTGATAAGTAGATGATGTAGCCCATAAGCACCTAAGAACACTTAAATTATAGTGAATTAAGAATTAAAATGCAGACGCATTGTTACCCCAGACGACAGTTAGTGTTCATTTGTTTATGAACACTGCTAGAATATACTTTGTATTTAATTGTTTCAGTAAATTTATATAATCCTTGTGTTATACGTATATTATGTATAAATATATAGTAATTATAGGTTGTATTATAATGTAGGCCCCCCCTTCAGAGAGTTGACCTAGTAAGTGATGCAGGAAGTTTATGAATGGCTGAGGTCCGCGCTTTGTGGCATTCGTTGGGGAGGCCTTTGTTTAGCAGTGGAATTGTGAAAAGTTTTTGATAATGATGATGTTTAGTTTTATTTTACTTTATAAATTATGTTTAAACGTTGTAATACTACTTGGAAAAACGTGTGATACCTTCCTCTACTTGTTTCGTATGTGGCTGTCTTCAAAATCGCTGGAGGACCTAAGCACTATGCTCAATGACCTCAATAGTACCTCCCAACGGATAGGTCTTAAGAAGAACATGGACAAAACAAAGATCACGTATAACGTCCATGTTACACCTATGCCGGTAGTTGTTGGGAGCACTAAGCTCGAAATTGTTGACGAGTATGTTTACCTGGGACAAATAGTCCGACTAGGTAAGTCCAACTTTGACCGGGAGATCAATCGATGGATTCAACTCGGCTGGGTAGCGTTCGGGAAATTAAGGCACATCATTTTGTCAGGTATACCTGTCTCGGTTTCAAGTTCTGTACAACTAGTGTGTGTTGCCAGTGATAACCTATGGAACTCAGATGTGGTCCTTCACTACTGGTCGTATGAGGAAACTCAAGGTCGCTCAGCGAGCTATAGAGAAGGCTATGCTCGAATTTCTCTGTGTGATAAGCATAGAAATGAGGATATCCGTAGTAGAACCAGAATGACCGACATAGCCCAACGGATTAGTAATCTGAAGTGGTAATGGGCCGGCCATATAGCTCGAAGAACCGACAACCGATGGGGAAAAAAGGTTCTCGAGTGGCGGCCTCATACCGGCGGACGAAGTGTAGGGCGTCCCCCCACTAGGTGGAGTTACGACCTGGTAAGACCATCAGGAAGTCGATGGATGCGGGTGGCTCAGGACTGTCATTTGTGGCATTCCTTGGGGAGGCCTTTGTTCAGCAGTGTATGATAATACACTCATTGAAATGAAATAATATATAAATTTCAAAAGATTCGACGGTACGCGCTACACGTAAGTTATATATAAAAATCCCCAAATATCCCCATATTAAGCATGTTGCCACGCTTGCCAGGTGAGTGAGCAAACGCAGTCTTTTATAATTTTTAGCAGCAAGACGCTGCTGCCCACCTCCTGTTTCATTTTCCCTCTGTCGCCTCTTACGATACGATAAAGGATACCTACGGGACTATATGTGATAAAGGATATTCTTACACCGATACACGGCCAAAAAAAACCACAACACTAACCAAATCACAAGTTGTATGTTTATTGTTGACACAATTAACCCAGAGGTTGTGATCTCATATACCTATATATATATATATATAAGACGAACGCTCCCTCATTGTTATCTTGTTATTATTGCCAGGTTATTTAAACACATAACGTTCAATACAATTAGTTAGGGCTACTGCGTCCATTTTCTTCATCTGCAACATCCTTTTTTTAAAGAGTATAGTGTGACAAACGTACACACAGTTCACCTGGTGGTAGTGGATGCTGTGGTCCATAGACATCTACATTTAAACTTAATTTAGAATCAAAATGGAGATGCGTTTTCACCCCTGAAATGCTTCGTATCCAGTAAAAAGGGTCTCCGGTCCTCTATACTAACCATACGAAACACAGCGGCACAGTACTATGCCTATATAACCTTCACGCAAGTGCAAGCAATAAGTTGACAAAGTTTTACTGCAATCTAGTTAATGGAACCTATGGCAGCGCATAAAAAACGAATAAACAAACATTAATTTTTGTATATTAGATTTGTAACTCATATTATATAAATGCTTCACTCCTCCATATACTACATATACATACTCGTATACTACTTAAACTATGCCAAATCTCAAACACTTCCGTGCGCGCAATTTCCTTCAAAAAGGATCCAAAGTTTTTTTCGCATATAAATATTAATAATAATAATGTCCTCCAGACCGAATTTTGACCACGGCGGCCAGTCTCAACGAAGACTAGGCATCGGCGCAGGACAGGATTATAGTGCCCAAGTGTATGCGCAATCACAAGTGCACTCTCTATTCCCTCACTCTCATAGCCCGATGGGACGGTAAACCGGCACGACCGGAGAGACATCGGGCGCAGGACCAACGGCTTTACGTGCTTTCCGAGGCACGGGGGTGAAACACCGCCAACTTCCTGACTCCGGGCAGCTACTGAGAATTTCTTGATGGAAAAACTCAATAATTGATTTTTGGCCCGACCCGGGATTCGAACCCGGGACCTCATGATCAGCAGTCGCACTACTACAATCACTAAACCAACGAGGCAGTCGTATAAATATTAAGGATTTTATGAAGATGCTTAGTAAATAGAAATATCTACACTTCAAAAACAGATACAAAACAAGTGGTAAAATTAAAATTTTTGTACAATCGACTTCAATATAAATGATTAAGGATAGCTCAAAAACCACTGGTCAAACCTTGATCAAATTTATTTGGACAACATGAGAAGCACCAGCTTTCAAATAAAAAAGAATAATCGAAATTGGTTCACCTAAAAAAAAGTTATGAGTCGAGTTGAGCACCTCCTCCTTTTTGAAGACGGTTAAAAAAACATATTTCCAACTCGCACTACAAATATAACATCACGTTTAATTTTATATTGATGATACTCGAAATTTAATTTTTAAATCAAATGCAATGCTGAAAGTAATACCTACGTATTAGTATGTATCGACTGCTTGATATACTCGTAGGCCTGGCGCAAAGATATAAAGAAAAGGTTTCTGTTGTAATCTCTTGGCAGTGCCAGCGCAGCGAGCCGATCGAAGAGCACTCAGTCGTTGATGATTCGAGCCGCTCTGCGCTGGATCCGGTCAAGCGGAAGGAGCTGGCACTGGGGTGATCCGGCCTATAGATAGGAACAGTATTCCATGTATGGCCGACCATGCGCCTTCTAAAGTTGCAGGCGGTGTGCCGTCATGAAATACTGTCCCGCTCTGCTGAGCACGCGAAGCTTTTTAGAAGCCAATTTGGCCTTTTCTTCCAAGTGACCACGAAATTGCACATCATTCGACAGCCGAGGATTCCGATACTGGCTGAGGCAGTAAATGAGGAGTGCCTTGAAACTGAGGAGATACGACAAAGGGGTCTTTTTAGCGGTAAACGCGCAAACATGTGTGTTTTGGGGATTGAACTGGACTAGATTTAATCGTCCCCATCCGAGATTTAGTTCAGCAAAGACTCGAATTCAGACACAAGTTTTTTCCGATACTCGCGACATTTACCGAGAAATATTCGCACGGCTGGTGTATAAAGCATCCCTAGTGCTGTCATCCACATAGCAAGTAATGTTACCGGTTTACAACATATCATTGATTAGCAGACTAAACAGCGTTGATGATAGCACGCGGCCTTGTGGAACACCAGCGATAATAGGCTTGTAATCGGAGCATGCATCATCTACTACGACCTAGATGCTCCGATCTGCAAGAAAACTGGTGATCCAATTGCACAATTTCTCGGAGTGCCCATAGGAAGGAAGCTTCGAAAGAAGGGCGTTGAGGCAAACCCAATCGAATGCCTTCGCTATGTCCAAACAAACGGCCAATGCCTCCTCCTTTAACTCTGCTGTCTCCGCCGATCTATGAGTCAGGAAGACCAGAAGATTACCAGCTGATAGACATCGACGAAAACCGTATTTAAGGCCACTAATCAGCTCGTTATCCTCAAGGTAACGTATTTAAGAGACAAAATAAATAACAATCCATATTAATATAAGTAGTTTGTACTAAAAGAACAGAAAAAATAAATATATTTACAATAAACAATGTTATTACTGCGACAGTTTTTTTAATCGATGTGATAGAATCACCTTACGGAAATTGTTTCACTTTGTACGATAAAATGGAGTTTAGATATAGATAACAAAAACACGCCTTTATGTGTATATATTTTGACGATATTGGATAATCGGACCTACGCGTGTTTGTAAAAATAAGCCAATAAAGTCATTTAAACCGAACGTCCACCACAAACTAAACGAACTTACTTTAATGGGGTTGTTATAAACTATTTTGCTTAATTCCGCGTAAAGAAAGAAAAATTATGTGTCCTGTCCAGTTTTAAGGGGACTTCCCACCCAGGGTACTTCCCACCCTCCCTCAATCGCGCGCACTATACCCGTCGCCGTCAATCCCAGCACTACCACCCCCAGCACCACCACACTAGGCACGAAACACCACTCTCGAAAATACGACACGTGTTTCTTTTTTTTTTTTATAGGATAGGGGTGACAAACGAGCACACAGTCCACCTGATGGTAAGTGGTTGCTGCGGCCCATAGACATCTACATCTATCCTCGTTTGCGAATCAAAATGCAGATGCGTTGTCACCCGTGAGGACTAAGATGGAATGCCTCATTTCCAGTAAAAAGGGCCTCCGGCCACCTGCACTCACCAAGCGAAACGCCGAGGTAAACCTCTACTTCACGCTGGTATTCTGTGAGGTCGTGGTACCGCCCCGGTTCGAGCCGGCCCATCCGTGCGACAGCAAAAGCCGCGTGGCTCTACCACTGTTAAAAACACGCCTTTATGTGTATATATTTCGCCTCTAAATGAAGCATCCTCAGGTAAAGTAGACTCTGCGGAGGCTGATCGCTAAGTCACTTAGTGTCGTATTTCTCCGCAGTGTCGTATTTCTGTTCAGTTGCCCTCTGTCGCTTCTTACAACAATCATACAACGATGTAGATATTATTACACTGCCACTACACGGTTATGTTCTGGCGAGGTGAAAAATCTGAAAATCGAATTTCAAAGTAAATATAGCACCAGAGTAGACGTGTTATTTTTGCTTTGATTTTTAAGAAGTACTGTTGATTTTGCTTTTGTTCCGTTGCCGTCCATAAATAAGAAGTTGAGCGATGTGGTTGCAAAATATTTTCGAACACAAAACAGCACATAACACAGCTAACTATTATGAAATAAGATGAAGTAATAATGCATTCAAATACACATTTAGTACTAATTAAATGGCGTTAACTAATATAAACACGTGTATCACCAAACACTGTCGCCATCACTAAGTGATGACTTCGCCGGTACCTTTCTTCTTTTTATAGAACATGGTTGAGAGACAAGCAAACAGTTAAAAATAAGTGTGTGGCCTACAAATCCTTGATCTCTTAGACAGAAAAACTAATTAGTGTTAAAGGTGAATTGTGCCGACTAGTGCACGCGATAAAACATGACCCAGAAATTGTAATAACTTGCGTTTGTACTTGAACGGCATATGGTTGGAGGGGAATTGATCATATGACATGATAATAAAGATATAAATGTTCGTTTCTTCAAAACCTTGAACCTCCGAAAGTTCCTCATCGATTGCTTTGAAATTTTAACACGACGTTGCATTCGAACACGCGCGTGTTTTATAATATACTTTTTGGTTATATAAACGTTTTGGGCCACTGCAGTGCGTGGCTGGGTACAGATAGTAGCAAATAAAACAGTGAAATTAAATTTACCCATAACCAAAGAAAATATTCACTACGCGAGTACCATTAGTAATTGGAACATCAAATACTTCATATATTGAGGTATTCACTCGATTTACCACGTTAAATATAAGCAATAAACTTTCATAAACCGTTGATATAAAAAGGAATAAGTCAATGTCATATCCTCATAACTTTAACTATACTTATGTTTTTCTTTTTTTTATAGAAAAGGGGGGAAATGAGCATGCGCCTCACCAGATGGTAAGTGTATAAGTGTAATTGTTACAACTATTTATTTTTTTCAAAACTTTTTATTTAATTTAAACACTTCGACGTTGACACCGTCGTAGACTTAATGGAAAACTACAAATACGAGATGTATTAAGTAAATGTAATATGTAAGATAAATTTTCTGATGATAAAAACTAGTAATCGGGGAATAATAAATGTTTTCTTGCTCTCCTGTAATTTTTTAAAAATTTAGGTTAGCCCGAAGGACGACTAAAGAGCGTCAAAATCTACACTGGTTCGCGAAAACAAGA
This sequence comes from Parnassius glacialis, assembly GCA_033319125.1. Classification (NCBI taxonomy): domain Eukaryota; kingdom Metazoa; phylum Arthropoda; class Insecta; order Lepidoptera; family Papilionidae; genus Parnassius; species Parnassius glacialis. The sequence continues at coordinate 42,698,778 of JAVANC010000004.1, forward strand.
CCTTTTTAGAGGAGAATCGGCACCTCAGAGGTATTTATTAAAAGCGTTGTTACAATTTAATTCACAATAATTACAACATAACAACGGCAAAGTTCAATAAATATTTAAAAAAAATCTGTTTTAACCTAACCTAAAAATAAAATAAAAAATTAATTAAATTTTGCTACAGTACTTATTATACGTGGTAGAAACCCACTGCAGCGTATAATAGGTGCCGCACGATAGGGTTGGCTCGGCCGACGTACATATGTCTATGCTCGCACATAATATCAACGTAAGTTAGCGGCATAATGTGTTGGTAACAAGACATTTCATTTTATTCCTCGAGAGTGACAAACGGAGTCTGTGTTTTGGTTCTTAATCAAGAATCAAAGTACTTGGTGGGCTGAGTGCTGAGTGTATAAAAATGTGTCTGTGAAGTGGACTTTGTGATCGCATATCACCTAAACTTAATTCAATAATAATGAAAAACATTACAAACGTTTTCCGTACCTGCCTAGTTAATCAGTAGCAGATCTTATCAAAAAAACAATCGCTTATCAAAAATCTGGCATATCATAACGTTTTGATAAATAGTCATGAAAGTATATATACAAATTAAAGCACATAAATTCGTGATACGAAATGTAGGTAAGTGAGGACACGGAGATAACGTTGACACAGTAGCGCGAAACGGACGCAGTGTTATCGCGTTGCTGTTGATCTTTATTGCACGTCACACCCTCGCCTCGGTGGATTAAATAATTCCGTAAAACTATTCATAACCTTAAACCACGATTACAGCTGCAACGAATGCTGTTCGTGAAAAGTCAACAAAGCGTCAAATCCCTCAGCTATATGATTGTTATTCCCTATTTAGTTTCCTTCCCTATTTATTTTAATAATCGGTAACATTTTTGTAGTTTGAATTTCAGATGGAGACCAAGATCATATTTAGAAGTAATCTAGCGAAAATATTATCGCTGAATTGGTCTTATATCTTCTTATTCGTGTGCTTCATTACTGAAGGTCGTGCTTGTCCTGAAATGTTTTCACCGATGTGTCGACTAGCTTCCTCCATACCACTCTGTCTGCGGCTTGTCTCAGGGCAGTCGCAATATTAAGTCCCGTTATATTTTGAATCTGGTCGGACCAGTGGATAGGTAGGATATTTCCTACTACAACCAATTTATCCAGATTGTTCGGTTGTCTCCGGGCAATATAACCAAAATAACTTAGGACTCGTTGGTAGCATATAGTGGATAGTCTGGTAGTAATCTTTAGTTGGTCGAGAATAGACTTGTTGGTTCTTTTTGATAGTCCACGGTACACGCAACATTCTTCTATAACACCACATTTCGAAAGTTTCGATCTTCTTTCGGTCAGCTGCTCAGATTGACCATGATTCGGCACCGTACAGAAATATTGAGAATACCAAAGCTCGCACGAGTCTGGTCTTTTTGGTATTCGACACTTTCCTGTTTTCCTTTTCCTTCCTTTATATTATACTTATTTAATTATCAAGGTATAAGCTTTCATGAGTTTATACAGTTAAAACTGAGCTAACAGTTTTGACGGCAGAAGTAGGTGAGATGGCGGGACCAATGCAGACGAGGTCTTAAAGTCTTAAACAGAAATATATTCATACCATGTAAGAACACTTATCATATATTCCTAATCATAATCTGTTAATTTTATAATAAAAAAGCTATTCCATATGAAGATGAGAAACAAATTAATACTGACAATGATAAATTAGCTCAATACACTTTTTTTTGGTTCAGTAAATTACTGCATTACAGTACATAACGGTATTAAAATACGAAATTGAATAGGTAAGTACCTGTTTCAAATTTTAACAATACTAAATTAATGATTTGTTTGTATTTACGCGAACGCTACATATTAAATGAGCAGAAACAGAACAGAAACTTTTTTATTCAATATAGATTATAAATTCTCATTGAAAGTCACTCTTTTGTTTAATTACCACTGGTTCAAAAAAACCTCTGTCCTGGGAAGAACCACCAAGAAACCCAGCGGGACCTTTTTTTAAAGAGAGCTTTTCGATGATTTGCGTTTATTTTATTTCCTATATCCCTGGCGTTTCGAGTACTTTGTAGAACTCATGGGCACGGGGTTCTGAGGCGTTAGATACTTGAATACGATGTGTAAAAAATAGTCGAGTGTGAATGAAAGTGTTGGAAGGGGTAGACCTAGGCGGACATTTCAAGCCAAATCAGGGACGTCTTGAAAAAAGGCCAGGTCAAGAGTACCCTAAACCGTAGAGCATGTATGAAGAGAATAATGAAAGTGGACGAAGCGAAACAAGTATGTAAGATTCGTAGCAAGTGGAAAGAAGTGGTCTCTGCCTACCACTACGGGAAAGAGGCGTGATTATTATATTATATGTAAAAAATAGTAAAATAAATGTTTAAAATACATAATTTATAAACATTTATTTTTATTATAATCATAATTAATTTGATGCAATTTTCTTTGCATTTTTTTTCTTTTTTAAGCGTTACCCCTACACTAGAATTTTCTCCTGTATCGCAGAGGCAGTTTACAAACACAAATTGCACAAGGACAAACATCCAGACCCGGAACAATTATTAGTAGGCCATACAAATACTTGTTCCGTGCGGGATTCGAACCCGCGGCCCGCAGCGCAGCAACTCATTTGCTAAGCCACTGCGCCACGGAGCCGTCATTGTATATTAAATAATAACCTCACAATGGCGGCATATCTTGGTAGTGTCAAGAAAATTACGTTTAGAGAGTGAAGTTTTTACATAAATATTATATTGACGACTGTGGTGAGTCAATGATAGCAACAACTTGGTCTGTTTGCCCAATTTTGGCAAAGGCCTCCTCCTTTTTTTCCACTTTGTTATGTTTTTCGCTTCCCTAATCCATTTTTCCCTGCTATGGCCTTTATTTCGTCTTCTTACACCTATTATCCTTGTTCTATCCGATTTAATTAAATCAAATCCTATTCTCCTGCGCTTACAGTATAGCCCCTTATTTATTTATGTTAACTCTAAACAAACGGAAAATATTTACGTTTATTCTTCAGAAACAATCCTTACGAAATTTGAAATAGCCATAACAACTGGTTGTTTATCATTGGGGCCGCACACGGCGATCGTAAAACCAAATTATCGACTAAAGAACTGTGTAACATTAGTGCTACGGTGTACAATAGCACACAATTCGACACATATTCGATTCCCAGACTCTCTTGACACTTGATCCTTCAGAGTATAACTCTAACTTCAACGTAACTTAACATACACATTATATACTACACAATAACAACACAATGTTAAAATAAACTCACAATGAAATATTCACTTAATTTATCTTAAGTCACTGAACAAGGTCCCTCTCCACAGATTGGATTATAGTGGAGATTTTGCCGATGATTCCACGCAAGCAGGTTGGCAACCGTAGTTTGTTTTCAGTTGTCATCAGGACAATGCAGCTGCCTATATCGTTTCTGTTACCCTCTGCCGCCTCTAACGGCACACGAGGGATGATATTATGGGGTATTGGATATTCTTACAACGCCGCTACCCAACACTGACTATTCACTTTTTTTTGTCTATAACGGAGCATCGTATGCTTTAAACTTCCGATATCCAACACTTGCGCTGGCCTTAAATTTTATAATAATCTAGCTACCCGGCGCGTTGCTACCGCACCAGAAATAAACGTGGAATTATATTTTAAATTTGAAAGAGTTACAATTTTAATTAGGAATGATAGTAATGATGATATTATATAAATATAAATTTAAAATAAATTTGTCGGCACGATACGGGCGCCACCTACTGTAAGTTAATTGTACTATGGCTATAACCTTCGCGAAAGTACCAGCACTAAGTTGACAAAGTTTACCGCAATCTGATGAATGCTATGGCAGCGCAAAAAATACACAAACAAACATTATTTGTTATATATTAGAATTATCCACATAAATTCGATCGCCACCGACACCAACGACATTGTGACAAACTTGCAAACTCAAATAATTGTTATATTGTATAAATAATATATTATAATGACTACAAGCCAAATACATGTTATTCGTGTATATCTTGATATTTTTCTAAAACAACCACGTGCCGTGCAATGGCCGCGATAGTAACATGCAGTACCAAAAAAAATTCTAAACAACATAATTTCAATGTTACATTTTTGAAGACTCCCATTTTACCAAAAAAAAAAACAAGGGGTCTACGGTCACTTACATTTACTTTATCGCACCAGCCCTCTTTCTTCGTTCACGATATAGTATCGGGGTGACTCATTCCTCACTTGACCTACATTTGTGCTTTCCAATACCTTTCCAATGCATTTGATTCTTTATTTTCTGACCTTTCGATTTATATTCTTTATATATTACATTTTAATATACATTGATTAATTGTTTATATAATATTATCTATTATTATATGGTATTTAAACACTTTCTCTATTTACTTAAAACTAGGGGCTTTCTCAATAAATACATTTTATAATATTAAATAATTTTATATTATTTTAATTTAATTTATCATTTCCTTGGCGTAAAAGTTAACATCATCGTGAATAAAATAGAGTTCTAGATCGAAAAACGTGTTTAATCTATCATTTTACACCACTACAATGTTTCGCAGAAATACAAGGGACAACTCTATTCGAATTGTCTCTTGTATTTCTGCACAAAATACACCTGTAACAAGATAATAATGAAATAAATCCTGTCACAAAACTCGAAGCGTTTTTTTTTATAGAATAAAAGTGACAAACGAGCACACTGTCGTTCTGATGGTAAGTGGATGCTGTGGCACTGAGACGCCTACATCTATCTTCGATTATGAATTAAAATGTAGAAGCGATGTTATCTCTGTGAACAAAGATAGGATGCCTCATTACCAGTAAGAATGGTCTCAGATTCTCTACACTCGTCGTACGAAACACAGTAGGCATGTATTACGCTATGGTAGTGGTAGGGCGGATATTTCGTAAGAGTTCCGTGGCTCTTATGAAATACTAGCCCTACAATTTTTTTTATAGAATAGGGTGACAAACGAGCACACAGTCCACCTGATGGTAAATGGTTGCTGTGGCCCATAGGCATCTACATCTATCCTCGTTTGCGAATCAAAATGTAGATGCGTTGTCACCCGTGAGGACTAAGATGGAATGCCTCTTTTTCAGTAAAAAGGGTCTCCGATTCTCTACACTGACCATACGAAACACAGCAGTGTTAAGCTGCTATTTTACGCTGGTATTCTGTGAGAGCGTGGTCCTTCCCCGGTCGAGCCGACCCATTCGTGCTACAACTATACTACTAATATAGCTGGCTTGGCATGGCTCTACCATTTTACACAATTCCATTCCTTTCCCGGTATAGCCTACCAATTTAGGCTGCAACCATAATATAGCTGCAGCGTGGATCTACCAAGATATAAGAGTTAGAGAGGTGCCATTACATGCCGCCGGAAGGTCGAAGACCTAAAAGTGTTTAATAATTTCTGTTTCCTTTCGTATCCGTTTCATTATGATTGTGGAGGTTGATCTTTGCAAACGCATTAACAATTTGCCATTTATGCCAAGGAGGGCTGAACTGGCAAACTGTTACTATAACAACCTTTGCTGCAGGTAGAACTCGCCAGTTATAGTTTGATATTCAGAACGACTTTTATTTATATTATGATTTAAAAATTCTTCCGGGCCTAGATGTTTTAGTGTGCAATTTATGAATGAAACAGAAACAGAAACTATTGTATTCAATATAGATTATAAAAATAATACTTATTGGAAGTCACTGTTTTGTTTAATTACAACTGGTTCGGAAAAAAACCTCTGTCCTGGGAAGAACCAGCAAGAAACCTATTTAAAAAAATCAGCTTACCATCATGTATGTTACATTGTTAACAACACAAAACAAATTAAAAATAACATGGTAGCGATCATCTCATTCCCAGGGGTTGTTATCATCCATAAATTCCTTAATATTATAATAATCCTTTTTATACAAATTTAGTTAAAAAAGTTTTTAAACTTTAAGCAGATCAAATTTTGTATATTATTAGGTAACTACTATTACTGCAAAGATACTCGGCGATACTGGGGAAATTCCGATAGTGTGGGGATAATACTTATAAAAAAACCACACTAAGTGTGGCAGACCTTCATGTTTACACATACATTCATGTTTACACTGCCGGGTATTACTTATTTCCTAGTTCATTCCACTACCCATACCTTTAATTGGTATTTGAATTATGTTCTTTTTTCAAATTTCGATTTAAAAATAAATTATTCTTTTATTAAATAAATTAATTAAATTTAATGAAGATACAAAGTGATAAACAATTGTAAGTGTATATTGTTATGGCTATACCTAATTCCATCATTGCCAAATTCCGTTTTATCAAATGAGGAAATTTCCTAATATATTAAATATCAACACACGCTAAAGACAAGAACAACAACAGATAAAATATGATTAATGTATACATTCTTATCATATTTTATCTATGCCCAAAAAATTATGTATAGTTATACTTATTTTTTAAGCATACAAATGTTTAATATTTCTTTAAAAATATATTTAGGATTTCAATTATAATAATAGTTTATAATTATTTCAGAGATATATATACATATGTATATATATATATATATATATATATATATATATATATATATATATATATATATATATATAGCTGCAATGTAAATGTAACAGTCACATCTCTGGCGCAATCAAGACATTTTTTTATGGTAATAGGGCGACAAACAAGCTCAGTCCACCTGACGGTAAGCGGATACTGTGACTTATAGATATCTACATGTATCCTCAGTTAAGAATCAAAATGCAGATACGTTGTCACCCTGAGGACTAAGATGTGATGCTTCGTTTCTAGTAAAAAGTGTCTTCGGTTCTCTACACTCATCACACGAAACACACACACAATGCATTAAGCTACTATTTTACGCTTGTATTCAGTGAGAGCGTAATCCTTCCCTATTCGTGCTACTACTATAATATAGCTGCAGCATGGCTCTACCACGTAAACTACAATCTATCGGGAGCCATAAAATCTTTCCGCAATTTTTCATATTTCTTGTGAAACCCACGGGATGAAATGGGTTGACGGCTTATTTTACACAGCTGCTCATTCATTAACATATTAAACAATAAGCAGCAGTTACATTTCCTGATTCGTGAAGCAACATCGGTCAAGGTCGTTATAAGAGGGCTCAAGATCCCGTGAGACGTGAACCCAGACATCAACATAATTAATTCATTCAGTCTGTAATAGCGTCAGTCGACGACTTAAACGTCTTCCATAACGTCGTTTGTTAGATTTCATTTTGTTCTCACACATACCGGAATGTTTTCATTCAATTTTGTGATATAGAACCACTAATCTTGCTCGCCTTAGAACATTTAAGCAAACAAACTCGCTAAATCTTTGAATCCAAGCGAATTAATATTATGTACGAAATTTACTAAAGATATTTCCTTATTATGTACATAATATGTTCCGATAAAACTTTTACAGTCACAAAACCTGACCGTGGTAGCTCAGGGCTAAGCGCTCGTTGTATATTTCACAGTACCTACGCGAGCAATCCAGGTTCGATCCCAGTCGGCACCAATGAACTTGTTAATTGCAGTTTTAAGTGCTAATTTACCACGTACTCGGCAGCGAAGGAAAACACCGTGAGAAAACCTACATTTCTGAGAAATAAGAAACAAAATATTTCAAAGACATGTGAAGTTCCCCAACACGCATTGGGACAACGCTGCGGATATTTCCTCGCTTTAAGACCCTATCAAAAATGAGAGACCTACGCCCAGTAGTGGGACATATATATGCTGTAACTTTAAATTTACTTTATGTGTAACAATAAGAACTGTTCCGCGCCCAAAACTTTTTTCCGACGAAAGCAGTCCAAACCCTAAAAATATTTCAGTACAATCTAGTTTTCCTATGATTAACTAGGCTTTCCTAAGCCATAAAGTAATAACTAGTCCCTTAGTTTAATGTCGGACATTAGTTTATCCCTAAAAATCTAGTGTGACCTGAAATCGATTGGTAATAAAGGTTTTGTTAAAATGTAAAACGCTTTTTATTACCAAATAATCCTGGTCTCCAGTCTTGGTCACACTTACCTTTAACCTGTATTTTTCAGTCGAAAATTCTATTCAACGTACTTATTTATTTTCACTCAAAACTAGTTTTGAACAAATTCTTTAGTAGTAAGCGTAGTAGCTGTTCACTTGGTGGTGATAATGCTTGCGCGGCGCGGGTTCGTATCCCGTACGGAACAAGTGTACGGAATTAAAATTTTCCGTGACCAATTTTGGATGAAAACAATTAAATGAAAACCGGCTGCATGATACAGAATAGAAAAAAAAATAAAAAAGTGTAAAAACAATTAGCATTACTTATTCTTGGTTTGGTGTGAAGCAAACCAGTTAATTAAAAAAATATTACTTTTAAATGGTTTAGTTAGGAACATTTATAGAATCAGGCTAGATAAGACATATCATTTTATTACGCATAATCTTAGCAAATTCATTTTTAAGGTCTATAAGCTTTAGTTAGAGTCTAAAACAGTTCTCAATATATAACAAAATAGTCTATTAACAGAACCGCTTCATTGAATCGAGTTAATTTTGGCTATCTTCAGAGTCCATACATTCTGTGTTCCGTCTTATATCGAATTACTCTAATCTATTATATGCAGCACTCCCTTAAGATACTTATAAGCCTTACTGTAAAACAAATCGTTATGATTGTTACTTAGTATGTTAGGCGGATTCAAAATGTTTAGTAAGGTATTATTTTACCGCAAACAAACATTGAAATCAATAAAAAAAACTATAGCAGATATGTCTACAGTATAAAGACCTCCCTTAAAGTCCCTACAAAAGAAAGAAAGAACATATTAATTAATTCCTGCAACTTGCTTTTAAAAAACGTTATTTTTACAAACAATAAAAGTTAAATATACAAACAAAAAATAATTACTTAAAACATTAAAAATAAATATATAAATTGCAACCACTATAAAACAATAACTCTAACTTATCTAAGTAATAAATTATCGTTTAAAGAAACACGTATCCTGGTGATCTTGATCAGGATACTGGGATATCTATTAAATTAGTTTTGTCATTGGTGCAAATTTTCAATTTCAACAGCTGCAAGTTGGTGAAAATTACATTAAAAGATTCCGTTACATAGATAGATAGACATGCGAAGCTAATAAAAACACGTTAAAAAGGCAAACGACTCAGCATATTGCTAGTTGCTGCAGTAACAGAGTAACCACAGCGCTGATATGCTGTTGCCACATAAGTCGACTCGCGACGAAATTACAATAAAATATTTAATTAAATAAAAATAATAAAAATTACAACGAAAATTGGCAAATAATTTGTATCGTATATTTTCGGTAGTGCAAGGTGAAAGCTAAGTTAACACAGCGGAATAATTTAAGGAAATCACTACAGCTGTCAAAAGACCTTGTTTTCTACCGACTTCAATAAGGAGACGGTACTCAATTTTTGTAATGTATGTATGTTCTTTTTTATGTGTGTTACCTCATAACTCTTTGCTGGAAGAAGCGATTTCGATGATTCTTTTTAGGGTTCCGTACTCCAAAAGGAAAAAAACGGAACCCTTATAGAATCACTTTGTTGTTCGTCTGTCTGTCTGTCCGTCAAAACCCTTATTCTCGGGAACGCATAGAGGTATCAAGCTGAAATTCATACCAAATAGTCTACTGTCCCTTGGAGCTGTGAAAAAACAAACTTCTAAGCCAACGCAATCAAAAGGCACACATACAGCCGTTTATGCCGCAAATTTTCGACATTCGCAAGGGAATCAAAACCTACAGGATACTTCCCGTGAACTCAGGATCTTGAAATTTGGTACGAAGCAACGTTTTATAGCACACACATACATACATACATATAATCACGCCTCTTTCCCGTAGGGGTAGGCAGAGACCACTTCTTTCCACTTGCTACGATCCTTACATACTTGTTTCGCTTCGTCCACTTTCATTATTCTCTTCATACATGCTCTACGGTTTAGGGTGCTCTTGCCCTAGCCATTATTCAAGACGTCCCTGATTTGGTCTTGAAAAGTCCGCCTAGGTCTACCCCTTCCAACACTTTCATTCACACTCGCCTTATACACTTTTTTCGTCAAAAGTTCTTCATTCATTCTCTCGACATGGCCAAAACATCTCACCATACCTTTCTCAATTTTTGTCACTACATCTTTCAGACCACAACGTTTCCTTATCTCACTATTTCTTATCCTGTCACTCAGTTTAACACAGATAAAGCACTATAGCTGCTACTAACTATAGCACACATAAAGCAACAATTGCGAAAAGCATAAATTTTTAGTTACATCATATAATGAAAATATTTTTAATAATTTTAAACTTATATACTTACGGATTTGTTCGGAACCCTCGGTGCGCGAGTCCGACTCGCACTTGGCCGATTTTTTTTTATTTGAAAGCTGGTGTGGTTCTATATAGGTCAAGGTCTAAATAATAGTTTTTGAGTTATTCTTAATAATTTATATTGAAGTCGGTTGTACAAAATTTTTAATTTTTAATTATTGTTTTGACAAGATGTTAGAGAAAAAATTATGTTCAAAGACACCGCGTAACTATGTCACTTTTAAAATACGCATCCTTTCAAGCGGTCGACAAACGAAAATAATACATTGCTTCGTTTACGTCATTTCATTATACTTAAGATGATTACCTCTTCGACTCTGACGATAATATTTCAAGATATTTTACTAGAGGTGTACTTGATAATAAAAATTGGATTGTGCCCTCCAAACAAGGCGATACTAACAATTTTATTAGGAACGCGAATTTTAACAAATTAACTATTACGTAAATTAGTTTTAATTAACAACATAGTTATAAAAGAAAACTAGTAAAGTAAAGCAACAACTTAAATAGATCTTGGGTACAGACATACTTTCATATTTTTAGAGGGTATAGAAGCAAGGAAAAGCCCGTCGCGCTGTTGTTAATATACATCACATCATAATCATTGTCAAAACAACCATCACAAATTCACTGCTGAATGTAGGTTTCCTCCAAGAAATGCAACAAAGCAATATTGAAGCGACAGTAGCCTAATGACAGGGTGCGGACCGCGAACTCAATAGGTCGTTGGTTGGAATCTGCCATTCGGGTACTGTCGTGAACCTTTCCTAACACAAACATTTAAAGCTTACCAGGAGTAGCTAAAGGGAATATTATTAATGTTGCTTTGCTAGTATTTTTTAATAATAAAAAATGTACCACAGATCACATATTATGTCCTCTAAATATTGCTAAGTTCTCAGATACAGGTTTCCTCGCGATGTTTTCATTCACCGCCGAACACGTGGCATGGCAGCACTTAAATTGAACGCTTAGTCTTGTAACCTGTCATAATGAGCCAATGTTGCACAATTTACTGATAAATGTCGTCGCATCTTGTACGCAGTAGATACGTAAACAGGAAAAATGTCCGTGACACTCAGTAAATGCTCGACGCTTAAGTAAACGCTTTTTGTCATCGCTGCTAAATATCTACGAGTGTGTTTAAAGTTCATGGTAGAGCCATGCTACAGCTATGTTATTGGTACAGTTGTAGCACGAATGGGTCGGCTCGACCGGGGACGGGCCACGCTCACATAGAATTCCAGCGTAAAATAGCAGCTGAACGCCGCTGCGTTCTTATGGTGAGTATAGAGAATCGGAAACCTTTATTACTGGAAACGAGGCATTCCATCTTAGTCGTCATGGCTGACAACGCATCTGCATTTTGATTTGTGATCGAGGATAGATGTAGATGTCTATGGGCGAAGCAATCACTTACCACCAGGTGGACTGTGTGCTCGTTTGTCACCGTTATCCTATAAAAAAAACATCGCGGATTCCATGAGAGTTAACGAAGGTTTTTCGCTGATAAGATGACTTTTCCAATGGAGACTCTATTGGAAAGATTTCACCGCAGTCCTTATTTGTACATGGTAGAGTCTATTAAGGTTCCTATCCTTCCATCCATTACAACAAAAAGTTCACTGCTGAACATAGGTATCCTCCATAGATTTTCTCTATACCTTTGCTACAGCCACGCTTGGTAGGCATGCTGGCAAAGGCAGTTTTTTTTATTATTTTTAGTTATTATCAGGAATATAAAAAGTAAAAGCAAAGTTGCAGCCTATTTATGTCTCACTGCTGGGCACAGGCCTCTTCTCATTTCTGAGAGGGTTTTAGGGCAAGGAAATGTCCGCCGCGCTGACCCAATGCGTGTTGGCGAACTTCACACTGGCTTCGAAATATTTTTTTTCTTATTTCTCAGATATGCAGGTTTCTTCACGTTGTTTTCCTTCACCGCCAAGCACGTGGTAAATCAGCACTTAAAATTGCAATTAACAATTTCATTGTTGCCGGCGGGGATCGAACCCGGGTTGCTCGAGTACTGTGAAGCTTACAGCGAGCGCTAACCATCTGAGCTACCACGGCTCTAGGAATATGCTGCTTCCCATTGCCAGTTTTAGTTTCCCTCAGTTGTCGCTTACAACACTTTACGACGAATAGAGATATTCTTACACCGTTAACGCAGTGGTGCAGTAGTAGTATGAGATTTAAAAATATAGCACAGCGTGTTTGTTTAATAATTCCGCAAATTCATTACCATTTAGAACACAAAAGTAGGTTGAAGAAAAGTTGAAAACCTTTTTTTATAGATAAGGGTGATAAACTAACACAGTCCTCCTAATAGAGAATGAATACTGTATCAGAAAGACTTCTACTCTATCCTCGTTTAAGAATCAAAATGCAAATGTGTTGTCACCCTTCGTTTTCAAAGGGATTTCGAGTTTTCTACTAATCTCTACTAATGCTGCTGTGTTTCGTATGGTGAGTATTCGAAACAGCAGCATTAAGCAGCTATTTTACGCTGGTATCCAGTGCAAGCGTGGTCTTCCCCCGATCGAACTGACCTATTCGTACTACAACCAGAATATAGCTGTAGCAAGTCTACCACGTATAGATTATAATAATCACTCATCTTTGTAATGTATACAGAGTAGGCCGCACAAAGTTCAGTGCTAAGGGATCTTAGCTTCATATAGTCATTACCTACCTACGCGTGGAAATATAAAATTATTGCATTTTTTTTCTGAAATATTGGTTACATTTCATATGAATTACATTGGAAATAAATAAACCATACTACAGATATCCCAAAAAGTAGATGAATTAAAAAAAGTTGAAGTAGTGTAAAAATCAAAGAATACCGAAATGAGGCATCCTTTTGCTTATATACCTATACAAGTAACCGAAAAACTTTAAAATGAGAACATCATCAACGTAGTCAATTAAATACGCATTATAAAAGATAACTTAAAAATACTGGTCAGATCTTGATCAAATTTATATGAGACACATAGAAAAAAGTTATGAGGTAACACACAAAAAATACGGTCGGATTGAGAACCGCCTCCTATTTTTGGAGTCGGTTAAAAGATAAAATAAGCATAATAATTTTTACTTTAATAAAAGGGTCTGGCTCAAGGGATACAGAAAATGCCTAATTTATATGTGTGCCAACTGTCGGAAGGTATGCGCGACCCAAGTTCTACCTCGACAGAGGGTGTCGGGCCTCTGCATCCGAAAAGGAAGGACACACGTCGACCTCTTCGCTCACATTTCTGGAACGGAACTTATTACCTTCCTAACTTGACATCCAGAAAAATACCTACCAAAATATAAAAAGCAATTTTAAGTGTTGAGTAATTCATACAAAGGTAGATATAACAGATGAAAATGTAGCAAAAAAATTCATTATTAAATTTATAACAAACATGACTTAAGTAGCCGAAAATACTTATCAGGGAAACTTATTAGGTAATGTATTTTTAAGGTGTATAATTACAACACTATGAAACATATTCGCAGTAACTGTTCACCTACTGGCTAGGGTTCATGCATGCATATTCGCCAATTTATTCGGTCAATGGTTGTCCTAATGATTTCTTATATTAACGTAATTATACTTATTATAAATTTCTCACGTTTCGGGTGCTCCGCAGTACCCATGGTTCCCTCCGGACCATGGGTATTGCAAAGCAATCTTGTCTCAATTTTTTATTTGTCTTTTTTGTTTTATTACCTCTTAATGTAAGTACGTCATTGCAGTGTAAAAAATGCAAATGTCAGCTGATCCGTCTGTCTGCCGATTACGGAATACACTCCATGTATATGACAGACCCGTATTAGTTATCTGTTGTATGCAACATCATCCGATGTTAGCGAATTAACGTCTCTATTTCGAAAGCGAGACACAGTCGAAATATGTATTTCGCAATCTAGCGCGTTAGTTCGTTTTTCATACATTAGCACCAAAGTTTACAATGAAAAGTAAAAAAAAAAATATATTTCTTCTGTGTGGCGGGTGAACATGATAATATGTTGTCCTGAATATTTTGATCAGAGCAATGTGATTTAAATATGGTACTGATTACTAATAAGAATCCATCGGCGATCAATGGAAAGGGCTTTGATCATAGTTTCTTTCGTGGATAGTATTTGTAAAGTAAAGTGGCAATGGTTGAGTCACCTGTGTTTACGTAGTAAACTTTTTTAATATGTGTATCTGTCGCAGACAACAACCGTTGAAGTAAATTGGTCGTGGAGCACAGACCGCGCTTAGGTGGACGTAGCGTGGGACGCCCCTTAACATGTGTGTGTGTGTGTGTGTGTGTGTGTGGTTGGTAACAATTGGATGCGTGACGCCAAAGACCGGGCTAATTGGCGCGAATCGGAAAAGACCTATGTCCAGCAGTGGACAGTCGCAGGCTGATGATTAACATAACGTTGATCTTACACCATTCAGCAGTGTAACTTGCCTAACTTTACTTTACGCGAATATTATACAATACCACAATTTTACAGATTTCACCGCGTTTAATTTTAACTTTTGTAATTTGCGACGTCGCAGGCGCTTTATAGCACCCATGGACATTGGGGATCTGCGGTCCGATCAAAGCAGAACGAGTATCTTGAAGTCTTGCAAGTCAAACATACTATTGCACTACTTGCAACTTAAATGAAAAAAGTTAAAATGAAACGCGATAAAAGCGTAAAGTAAGTTTTATTTAAATATAAGTTTCTCCTTTATTTTTAACACGCTTTTATTAGCTTCGCGTGTATATATAACTCTATCTATGTAACGGAATCTTTTAATGTAATTTTGATTAACTTGTAAACGGGCGATTGACTTGCAAATTTGCAATCAAGTGCAACGATCAAACTGATACGATATAAGGACCGAACCGATGTGCACGTATGAAGTACCAATGAGACTACAATAATTAAAAAACTCATCCTTAGTGTCCTGGTCATGATCACCATGATAGTTCTCTTTACATTCATCACAAATGCGTATCCAATGAGTATTTTTAAGGTTACCTAAATTTTAATATTATGTGTGTACATCAATTACTTTTTATTCTTTTTCTATTTTTCATTCTTAAGCAAAGATAGATGTACCTAGGTGTATAGGCACCACAGCATCCACTTACATCTCGTGAAATCACTGTTTCTTATCCTTGTATAGAAAATATTGTCCCATATTGTGTCAGCACAATTATAATTATGCTTAGAAGGAAAATTCAAAATTCAAAATCGAAGTCACGAGGAAGGACAGGTAACAGAACGTTTACCATAAATACAGTTATTTCTATTTTTCATTCTTAAGCAAAGATAGATGTACCTAGGTGTATAGGCACCACAGCATCCACTTACATCTCGTGAACTCACTGTTTCTTATACTTGTATAGAAAATATTGTCCCGTATTGTGTCAGCACAAATATAATAATGCTTAGAAAGAAAATTCAATATTCAAAATCGAAGTCACGAGGAAAGACAGGTAACAGAACGTTTACCATAAATACAGGTAATCACTAAATTATTAATTCAGTCTTAACATTAATTAAGTACATAATATTTGCCACTTCAATACATATATAAGTTTTGACAAAAAGATAAATGAAAGAACGTTGTTACAATAATACAAGAATAAATGAGCAGCCTTGAGTTCACATTGCATGTGTAAGATCTGATAGCACCATTTGAAGTTTATCGATTAAGTATTTATAACTTTCATTCGTGAATTACAAACTTTAAATCGATTTGTAACGCCCGCTCTTTCAACTTGATAAGCAATAATCGAAGACGCTAATTCCATTTTTCGCTTCAAACAGATATTTTTGTAACGAAAAATAGACACTAAACTGGACGTTTAGACATGACCAAAACTGGATTGGACTATTATTCAACCTCCACTTGTGAGTACGATAGTAAATTTTGAAGATAGTTTAATTTTAGGAAATTGAACAAAATAAAATAACAAAAATTAAAATACTCAACTTACCACAGAAGGACTGGATTAATAAAAACATAATCGAAGGTATAGAAAGACGCAATATTTATTGGAATAGCTTAAAAAAAGATATTAAAAATGAAGACATATTAAATAGGTATAATTTAGAAAAAAAAAGCGTGAGTAAAATGATTAAGAGACTTTAGAGATGTATATTACTGTAATGAATTCACTAAATGTAAAAATAAACCAAAAAAAGATGTGTGACCTGATCAATACGTTAGCTGTAAACAAAATTAAGAATGTTTGTACTGTGCCTAAGCTCTCCACACTCTCCTGTACTTTAACTGATGGATGTAAGGTTTGTCAAACCTTTAATGACTACTTTTTGACGATTGGCACAGAATTAGCAAATAAGACACAACCAAAATACAATTCAAGCTCAGATAATACCTTAATGTATATAGATACTTACCAACATAATATAACTCTAAGTGAATTATGACCTTGTAGTGTCAAAGAAGTGTTAAAATTATTAATAATATTAATAATCATACAAGTATGGGTATCGATGGAATAAGTCCAAAGGCCCTTATATGCATTAAAAATGTTATTGCCACTGACCTTACAAATTGCATTAATAAATAACTATAAAATGGTTCATTTCCTGACAGCCTAAAAATTGCGAAAGTCAGCCCAATCCATAAATCTGGACCAAAAACTGATCCTAGCAATTACAGACCCATATCGATACTCCCTCTAATTTCTAAAGTGTTTGAAAGAAATAAAATATGACAGATTAAACGAGTATTTTAACGCTAAAAACTTATTCATTGAACCAAAATATGGTTTTAGATCAAAATCTAACACATTGTCAGCAATTGATGTAGATACAAAAATAAAAACAAACATTGATCGAAACCATGTCTGCTTAGGAATATTCATAGTTAAGTCTATTGTGTAAGTGTAAGTCTAAAGGCTTTTGATATGGTAAGCCACTCAAAACTATTACAAAACCTAAATAATATAGGAATAACAGCTACAGTACTAGATATTTTGGCCTCTTATCTCGCTAACCGCCAACAGATTGTAAAAATATCTAACTATAAAAGTAACTCTCAACAAATGTCCTGTGGAATGCCACAGGACATTTGTTGAGACATTTGTTCCACAAGGCTCAATATTAGGACCTTTGTTATTTCTTACATGCATAACCAACATAGTAAATTTAAACCTATCAGGTCATTTAGCACTATACGCAGATGACACTTGGCTTTTTTTACTTTGCTCTTACAATTCATAAAGTTATATCACAAGCACAACAGTATTTAAATATATTAAATGAGTGGTTTAAAAATAAAAAAATACCTACCTATATACCATTTAAGATTAATAATATTACTCTTAAAAGATCTACCAAAGAAAAGTACCTAGGTATATTATTAAATGGCAAATTGATATGGGACTCCCATATAAGCAAAATAACATCAAAATTAGCATCACTTACGGGAGCATTACGAAAGGTATCAAACTGTATTCCATAAAAAATCAAAACAACTATTTATAACGCCCTAGCCAAGCCAAACCTAGAGTACCTTATGGAGATATGGGGTTCAGCCGCACAAACGCACATAAGTAAGTTACAACGAGCACAAAGTAAACTAATAAAAACACTATTTCATTACAACTACCTAACCCCAACTAAGGAGCTATACATAACAACTCAATTTTTAAACATTAAACAATTATATACATACAACACACGCCTTATTATTAAAAAAATAACTAAAAACACATTCATCAATAAAATTCACACCAAAGTATATTACACATAACCTTAAAAACAAAATCAGACTCGGACGAGATCTTATGACAATAAAAATATGTGTGAAGGTGTACTTTTGTTTAATAATCTACTGGATATTGTAAAAGATTGTAATAATATTAAGCATTTTATGAATAAGCTAAAATCATATGTTGTAGATGAAACTTTATAACTGCATATCTTCAATTTTGAACGTATAAATATTGTATTTATCAATATTCTTGTTTTTAAAACATTACCATATAATACAAACATATGTTTGCATTAAGTAAGAAAAAGTGTAACAAATTAATTAAGGATATGATAGAATAAACAAACATATATGTATGTTAGAATTAAGTAAAATAAAAGTGTAACTAATTAATGGAGGATATATAAGAATAAAATAAATAGAATTATATAATGCATGCTACCGTGTAAATACTGTTAATATTATTTTGTACGTAAACTTAATCTCTGTAAAAGTGAACATTGTGTTCTTTAAGAGAAATAAATGTCTTTAACCCGATTTGTAAAAGAGTAAGATAAGCCTAGTCTCAAATTTCAACATCATTCTAACATTATTCACAATTATTAATATAAAATGTAAACATCTTATTTAAGTATCTATTGATTCAATAAAAGGAATGAGTAAGTCTCTGACACTGCCACTAATTTTTGAAATTTTACTTCAAAAGAGATAAACATAACATTTCATATGTAACCAAAAAATTAAAAAAAAATATGTTGTCGGTTCAAACGCCGTAAAAGTGAATCCTTCAGAGAAAGAGACCGAGATAATAGGAAACACTGTATCATCATTATCATCATCATCATTACAGCCCTTCACAAGTCCACTGCTGAACATAGGCCTCCCCCAAGGAATGCCACAAAGCACGGTCCTGAGCCACCTGCATCCATCGACTTCCTGCACATCTCACCAGGTCGTCACTCCATCTATATACCCCCCTATGAATGAATGTAACAAAACACTATATTCTATTTCATTCCCTCGCAGGCTAAATCCTATAAATCCTATAGATATATATGGTTGTCTGTTTTAGTGTCGCTTTTTCGTTTCATCGAGTTTCATATCACAACGATACTAAAGAAGTTTAGACTTCAATAATGTAGGTGTTGAGATATGTTAGACCGCGTCTATTGTGCTGGACTTCTGTTACTGCAAGGGCTGATGCAGTTGCTGTAAAGCAATTTATTTAACTAACATAAGCTTTCACGTCAGTCACCGAAAGAAGTAGGTGGAGACTACGGACTTCCACTTGGCACAATCCTGACACACCTCTCTTTTTTTTTTAATAGGATAAGGGTGACAAACGAGCACACAGTCCACCTGATGGTAAGTGGTTGCTGCGGCCCATAGACATCTACATCTATCCTCGTTTGCGAATCAAAATGCAAATGCGTTGTCACCCGTGAGGACTAAGATGGAATGCCTCATTTCCAGTAAAAAGGGCCTCCGGCCACCTGCACTCACCAAGCGAAACGCAGAGGTAAACCTCTACTTCACGCTGGTATTCTGTGAGGTCGTGGTACCACCCCGGTTCGAGCCGGCCCATCCGTGCGACAGCAAAAGCTGCCGCGTGGCTCTACCACTGTTAATAGCTCTCTCACTCTCTCGCTTCTTCCACACCCATATATCTACGCATAAATGTTCGCCGGTTAAAGCACTTCATTACCTACCTAACTAAAGTAACTATGTACAGCAGTGGACTGTTACCATACATAATGCAAACATTTACACAAAAAATTTTAACATGGTAGAGCGTCATTGCGTACTCGTAGGGATACTCCTATGTTTTTGTTGCAGCACGAATGGTTCGGCTCGAGCGGGGTAGGACCACGCTCTCACAGAATACTGGCGTAAAATAGCAGCTTAATGCGGCTGTGTTTCGTATGATGAGTCTAGAGAATGAGAGACCGCTTTTAACTGCTAGCGAGACATTTTATCTAAATCTTTAAGAGAGTATAAATATAAGTGTCTAAATCTTAATCGAATATATATGTAGGGTTATAAATACTCTAAGATATGGAGGTGTCTATGGGCCACATCATCTTATATAGTTAAGTCTTAATAGTTGGACTGTATGCTCGTATCTCA
Source organism: Parnassius glacialis (assembly GCA_033319125.1). Taxonomy (NCBI): domain Eukaryota; kingdom Metazoa; phylum Arthropoda; class Insecta; order Lepidoptera; family Papilionidae; genus Parnassius; species Parnassius glacialis. The sequence continues at coordinate 42,719,110 of JAVANC010000004.1, forward strand.
CCATTATGTTATTAAAAAAAACAATTTTAATAAACCTTACCAAATAAATCAGTAGCAAATAACTATCATGCATGCATTATTCTGCAAATGATATCATCTAAAAATGCGACATAGTGCACTAATGATTTTATACTGATTCTTTATTTCATTAAAAGAACGGCAAACGTTATTGATAACTAGAGACAGTATTATTTTGTGGTACACTATGAAATACATACTTTCCATTACAGCGCCGCAAAATGCATCTGAACAGAACTGTTAGGGATTTTTTTTATAAGTTTGCTTTGTGATTACGGCGCTATATTTTATTTTTAGCAGCCTTTCGGTACTTATGTATTAGCCTCATTTTTGACTAGCGGGAAATGGAACATTTTAGCACAATATTACAAAAGTATTTTCATACCAATATTTTAGCTAAAAGATATTTCTAGTTGTAAATAAAAAGAGACCAAATTGAGGACAAATTTTAAAACGTTCTTAATATATATAAATGAATACTTGTTTTTTCGTATTTTATGCGCTGCCATACCGATTATTACTTGCACTTGCGCAAAGGGTATTATAGGCATAGTACAATTAACTTACAGTAATTAACACGCCTATCGTACCGACATATTAATTTGAAAGTCATATCGTCATTCAATTTCAGTGAATGTATTATTATTTCTAATTAAATAATATAAACCCCCCCCCCCCCCCCCCCACCACCACCAATATAAAACGATATTTCCACAAATATTTTGAAGTTATACTTCTTTTTGGGGCGTTTGGGAAAAATTATGAGAGTGAATATTTTACGATGCGCGCGCACACTGACAGCTAAAAACAACACCATGAAGTTGTTATGATGCGCGCGCACTCTGACACCTAAACGCGAACATTTCAGTGGGTAAGTTATCTCTCAAATTTTGTTTTGTTTTGTTACGCTAAAGAAGTATCACATACTTCCTACATGCGTACACTACCGGGTATCAGCTATTTTTTAATAATATGGAAGTTTAGAATCCTTTTTTAAAATTATCTGACTTCTTTGTAGAAAATAAATAAATTAACTTCAATTTAAAACAAAGACAAGTCATAAGTATATATATTTATCGACCTTTAAACTGACTAGGTTACATTTTTTGGATGCATAGGATTATAGAGCGCTAGAACTTAAATTATGTAAATGTAATAATTAGTCTGACGATTTGGTTAGGGTGGATTCGTTGGATGTTAGACCTCATTACCAGTCAGTGAGCCTAAAATTTGGCTGCATCAACCGATCGTCATATTATGGTCTGATGAAGTTGGGTTTATAAGAAAAGTTCCTCCTTACATTTTAAGTAGATCAATAAAAAAAATTAAAGGTATCAATGAAAATTAGTTTCTAAATTGCTTTTTTAAATAATTGTACACTCAGTTATATGATAGAATTACTACGAAGATTTTATTGATACTACGTAAACTAATTGACCGATTTATCAGTAGTTTACAGAAGCAGAACCAGAATGCATGTTACCAGACCATAAATTAAATTAAGTGTCGCCATTTATTCGTTGTTTGATTGAGACGTCGACAGCGTGTAATTAATCGTCTATCATAGAACGTTCCAGTGCCTACTCCGCAATTATCAAACAACCTCACCTACATATTGAAAAGCTCAGAAATACTACAATTATACACAACTCTCGTAAAGAGCATCTCGTAAATGAAATGAAAGCGTACCTCATTTTGTAGTAATAAATATGACATTAACGCCTGGAGAGATTTAGTAGTAATATGGTAAAAACCTTCTATCACTTTCTTAGAAGAACAATTCAGACTATTTATATGGAATATCATTTCCCTTATAAGCAATGAATTTAATAAAACGTTCTCCAATAACAGTCTCAAGGCATTTAATGAGTCGGCGACAGTAAGAATTCATAAGAACAGACGAAGATTATATGAACTTTACCATGAAAGATCATAGAAACTTTTTGGTTTTTGGCCAAAAACTTCTCCGCAACCATGCGCATGGAAAAAACCTGATCCGTACATCCCATCCCCTTTCTAAATCCCGCTTGCACATCCCAAATATTTCCATCAGTTTCTTTCATAACTCTTTCAATTAGTATACATACATACAGTTTTCCCACAATGCTAAGAAGGCTGATACCACGGTAGTTTTTACAGTCCTGCTGTGATCCTTTTCCCTTATATATTGGGACTATTACGGATTTGCACCAGTCTCCCGGTACACGCTTAAGTTCCCAACATAAATTAAACAAGGTGCACAGCAGGTCTGCCACCACTCGTTCTCCCGTCCCTACCATTTCGAGAGATACTCTATCATATCCGGCTGCCTTACCTGCTTTCATACTTTTCATTGCTTTCATTATTTCATCTATACTTATGTCTCTATCTATTTCCTCTTCATTCGGAATTTCTATTTCATTTAATTCAAACGTCTCATCACCCATAAACACGCTTTCAAAGTATTCCTTCCATCTCCTTAAACTGCCTTGGGGTGTTTCGAATGTCCCCTGGCAGTTCTTACGAGTTTCCAGTACACTTTAATGTTTGTAGACACAGAGGTCCGATGCCTCCAACGTCTGAAAAGACCATTAATTCGGCATAAGACCAAGCAATGGTCCGTCCCTACGTTAGAGCGCCCGTAAAACCTTGTATCTACCACCGCGCTCCTCATTCTTTCATCAACAATTATGAAATCTATCATGCTTCTATCATCACCTCTTTCCCATGTATACATGTGATTCTTTTTATGACGAAAGAAAGTGTTTGTCACAAAAAGATTCTTTTCCACACATACGGTGAGGAGGCTTTCACCATTCTCATTTATACTTTCATCACCATACGTTCTCAACATCCTTTCATATCCAAGCCTCCTCACCCCAACCCTTCCATTAAATTTTCCTAATATCACAATATTTTCAATAACCTGCTCTCGGATATAAGTGGGCTTAGATATGTCTGGGGTGTAGACCCCTAGAACAAACAACTTCTTTAAGCCCACTTTCATTCGTATCCATAGCAGTCTCGGGCTTACACATTCATACTCTTTCACACAATGACCCATTCTTTCTGATAGGATGATACCGACTCCCTGGCATGCCCGCTCGGTCTCGTCTATACCAGACCAGTTCGCGGTATACATGACATGTGTAGTGGCATCCTTTCCCTTCCGTTTCGTCTCATTTACACATACCACGTCTATTCCTCTATCATACATCATATCGCATACTTCATCCATTTTATCATTCATTGCTCCACATATATTCAACGTAGCCAGACGGGCTTCCGCAATCCACTTTTCGCCCCTCCGGGGGACAGGACGTGACGGGTGGTGAACCTCATCGCCGATGTATGTACATAAAAATATCAATAGATTTGATATAAATAAAGATGTTAATACTTTAAACACTAGGAACAAACACAAGCTTGTAATACAGTTACTAGACTCCACAGAATTAGTAATTCATTTATGGGATAGTTCCAAAAACTGTACAAAATTTGTCAATAACCAAGTTTGAATGTTTCATTAAAGAAACATTTTACAAAACGGGTAATTATAATATCAAAGAATAAATAAATGAAAAAACCACTGGGAATGAGGTGATTGTCACCATGCTGGTTCAATTAAAATTAATTTAAAATGTGTACAAACAAAATTATTGTAAAGTGAAATATGTTTTAAAAAAAAGTCCAACTGAGTTTCTCGCTGGTTCTTCCCGGGACTTCTTCTTCGTTCTTCCGAACCAGTGGTAAATAAAAAATGACTTTCAATGAGTATTATGTAATAATCTATGTCGAATAAAAATTATTCTATTCTGTTGTTGAATATATATAGGATAAGGGTGACAAACGAGCACACAGTCCACCTGATGGTAAGTGGTTGCTGCAGCCTATAGACATCTATATCTATCCTCTATTAAAAATCAAAATGCAGATGCGTTGTCACCCGTGAGTACTAAGATGGAATGCCTCATTTCCAGCAAAAAGGGTCTCCGGTTCTCTGCACTCACCATACGAAACAGCAGCGTAAGCTGCTATTTTACGTTGCTATTCTGTGAGAGCGTGGTCCTTCCCCGGTCGAGCCGACCCATTCGTGCTACAACTATACTACTAATATAGCTGCAGCATGGCTCTACCACGTAAAAAAAAATTGAAGGAATGTTTTTTTCTCTTCAGGTATTGAGTACCATCATATCATCAGTAGGACGACCGAGCTTTCGCGTTAGATATAAAATAATTAGCGAATGAAACCTATCCGGATTAGCTTGGAAAGTATAACTTATTGCATAGATCGGACCAAAACTAATAATTAAAAAGCTGATGGTACTCCGCGTTAACTCTGACAGCTGGACGTCAATCACATGAGTCCCCCGTGACTATAGGTGCTGGAAAGCACCCGAAACGTCAGGAATTAGAAATAAACCTATTAATAATAACCGACATAGCCCAACGGATTAGTCAGCTGAAGTGGCAATGGGCCGGCCATATAATTCTAAGAACCGGTAGGCGAAGTGTGGGGCGAACCCCCCCCCCCCCCCCCCACTAGATGGAGTGACGACCTGGTAAGACATGCAGGAAGTCGATAGATGCAGGTGGCTCAGGAGCGTGCCTTGTGGCATTCCTTGGGGGAGGCCTATGTTCAGCAGTGAACTTGTGAAGGGCTGTAATGTCTGAATGATTTTCAGATTTTTGATTCGAAATTAGCGAGTAATATTGATAATATCTAAAATAAAATATGGCATCATGATTATTGATCGTTGTTACCGTAAGGTAAAGAAGGTTGGTACGGTGCGTAAGCACCGCATAAACTTTCTTTTGTTTCGAGTAAAATTTCTCTCCTTCATTGTGAAATAAATCTGCAATAACATCTACTACATAGTTGCACTAACACTGCTTAAGTTAGGTATATTTAAGTTGAAAGGATTCGCCCCCACGCTAAACAACTGACCAAATTGCTTTGCTTCAACCACATGTGTAAAGTAGTCGATGTTCTATAAAATACATTTTAGGGAGCCACGGTACCACTTTTTCTTTATCTGACAACAAGATATACTGCAGGTTTCCATCTTTTCATCGGAGATATACGAGTACCTTGCATAAGGACGAAACGTTTTCCTTTGCCATATTTGGACAGAGGCAAAGGATTGGAAATTAGAATAATCCGCATACAAGAAAAGAGTGTATAGTTTTTTACCAAGCTAATGCGTTTTACCAACCAAGCCTTTGCCAGGATCACCTTTTATTATCACGCTGACAGGTATAACATATATAGTAACTAATAATTTTGAACAATTCCGGATCGATGATTGCATTCTTGGGATCCTTACAACGAAAAGCAATTGCTAATCTGATATATTTTAGTGGATCTTTTAATCAATGATTCCAAAATAAATACTTAGGTACTGCTTTAAATATATGCGGCCTTATTACAAAAAATAGTTTATAATCTAAAGTCTCAGGTATAAACTACTATATGTTGGAAGAAAGAAATTCCACGGAAATAAAATAGCGAAGTAAAATTTAAAATATGAAATTTAACAGCAAATGTCAAAATTCACGAAGATAAGCAATACCTAGCTAAGGGACTACTTTAGCTACAAGGGCTATTTTTTTGAATAGTCTTTCAACTAACCATAGTTTGAACCCAAGACTATTAACAAATCGCGTTTTGTAATAAGACGGATAAAGTCAAGGTCATTAATAAATCCGTGTTTCATTAGCTTCCATAGTTATGCGATTTATATAGACGTAGTAAACACAGTCAGATTTGAGGGCATAATTGTAACAGGTCGATTGTCGATTGTGATAAGTGCAGACCACACGATCGGTGTCATCACTGAGGGTCGAGGGTTATCAAGTTATCGCCTGCTCAGTGACATTGCCTGGTTTGCGCTTGAGTCAGACCTCATAGTTACGACGCAATTCATACCTGCCATTGGGAGTGTCACTGAAAGAGAATTCTAAATTAGCTTGTATCTGTGAGAAAACATTCTGTTATATGATGAAATGCCCTAAAACATTTCACTCGCATTATTAAAAACTGCCAAAACATGTTAAAAATAAATAATGACTTATTATATCTTGTAACGTTATTTTTTATAAAATTTTATAACTTGTACATGTTGTCTAATAAACAAAAGGTTTATATTTCATATGTAAGCGCCAAACATCAGTTATACATCAGTTTTCAGTTTATTTTTTCTACTTTTCCTGTGCTATGATCTAGTGACCTAATTTTTAATTTGTATGCGACAGCTTTTCTGATCTCTTTAATATCACATATCATACCCAGATAATTTGCAACACATTTCCAATATACTGGTTTATGATAAACACAACAACTGCTTTGTTTGTAAGGTATTTGTTGTCCTATACGACAAAACATTACGACGGTATTTGTTAGCCTAGTTTTCATTATTATTCGTGCTCTCGTGCACTCTATTTTATTGGTTAAGTGTAAGAATTGGCTACGTAATAATTAATAGGAACAAGGATTGATAATTTAAGAGAATCGTATGTTACTATTCAAGAGTTTCATTAGCGTAATCACAAAAGAATATATGTGTTTACGTGACAACCATACAAGAGGTAATTGTTTGTTCGAATTTGTTTAGCAAATGTTAGTTACAATCAGAAATAAAAATATTCCACTTAGACCGTGGGTTGCTGTAAGGTACCCGAAACGTCGGGAATTAAAATAGTTAATTAAACGCGATAAAATCCGTATACGTAATAGTTTTATTCAATGTGTAGTATTCGCGTAGATATAAGAAATCATCATTTTAGAATAGTAAATATAGATTAATTAAAAAGTCAGCTTATTTTTATAATTTTTTTATATTTATTTTGGGGAAAAAACAGTCATATTTCTTAATATATAGTTTACATTTTATATTTATATGTGACAAAAAGATAATAAACCTACATTAACAAACCATATTTACATTGTGAGACCTTAGAATAATAATATTCTAAGTGTGAGACTATATTAGTCGAGCAACAATTTTACTGCAATTAATTTAAATTTCTTTTAAGTAGATAAGAACTAGTGCTAAAAATATTTATTTCTGAAAAATGTTTGTTATACATGTTGGTGGAACGACATATAAAAGAGTTACGTGTATAGTTTTTATGAAACCGAGGAGGAATGAATAGTGGTAACGAACGTGAGGAGCACACAGGAAAACAAACGCTTGCTGGAAATGAAATCATAGACAAAAGAGTTAGAATTTTATATAGAAGAATAATTTCAAACATTTTACGTCTGATATAAAGACTTAGCATTTTGTGTCCGCACAAAGCTACATTATATGATTCGTTCTCAATACTATAACAATAGTTAAGAGATTCAAAAAACTTTTTTTGTACTTTTTCTATTCGCTCAATATGAATTTAATAAGAGGACGATGAGATGAGATGTCGTGCTGCAAAAATCAAGGATTGAACGTACAAAAGAAAAGTATAATAATTTGAGAGTACTACCTTTATTAAATGGTTTTGTTCAGCTCATAAGGATCGTGAAGAATTGCTTATTATGATGTAATTTAAAAAAAAGTACAAAATATTTCATCAACTCCCACTACAGAGGCACAGTGGACTCATTTCTATTAAACACTCTTCCAAAAATGAGACTGGGCATAAACATATGATTGCTGATTGATCTATGAGATGAATCTGTCTATATCTATACTATACTATAATAAAACTCTAACACGATGTCTGTCTGAACACATATCACGCAAAAACCAGTGAACCGATTTGGATGGGAATTTAACTGGCCGATAGCTGATGCTATAGAGTAACTAAGCGCACTTTTATTTTATGAAAAAAATTAGGATACCGCAAAAAAATTAAAACCTATGAAATCCAATCGCAATAAATTCCACGCGGGTGAAGTAGCGGAGAACAGCTAGTATAGCTTGCGAATTCTTCCTCTAACTTGTTATAACATTAAAGATGTTATATTTTTACAATATCGTGGTGGCATTAAGAATTCATCACTCTATTTTGTCAAAGGGAAAAATATTTAGCCTGAAAAATCTTATGGCTTCCGAAAGACAAAAGTATAAGCATCTCGTTTAAGTCAGCCGTAAACTATCCAGATCGGTAATGACAAGTATCATGGAAGGTGTGAAACAATGGGTCCGTGTTTGGCATTGGACTTTAACATAAATACATATATAAAAAAGCGACATAGTATCACTGGAGATTTTTTGGCTACGTTTCGTCTTACTTAAATCTTAAGAAAAAGAAGTTACTCTAGGATTTTGTTTTACATTGTTTTCACATGGACAAACACCCATCATCATTATCATTTATACAAGTCCACTGCTGAAAATGGACCTTCGCCATGGAACGCCACAAAGCCACATCAAGGCATCCATCGACTTCCTGCATTTCTGACAAGGTCGAAAAAGACCCACACTGTTTCAATTTGAAGGGTTATTATGGGAGTGTAACATTTCTAAGTGATAGAATTATGTTGCAGCTATAATATGGTTGTACCGACGAATGGCTCGATTCAACCGGAGAAGGACTACCCTCTCACAGAATACCAGTGTTGGTTAATGCTGCTTTGTTTTGTACGGTGATTGTAGAAATCTAACAACGCGTCTGGGTTTTGATTCTTAATGGAGGATAGATGCGGAATCAAATCAGGACGACTATGCACTTGTTTGTCATCCTTATTCTATATAAAAAAAAAACATTATTACACGCTTTATAATATTTCATCAAAGTAGGAAGGAAAACTCATCTTTAGCCTTCTTTGTTTGAAGTCGGTTGATTGCGTCAGTCACTCGTCACACACCTTTGGGATATTTGTGCAAAGATTTGTTTAACATATTCCCCAGCAGCGCAGATACAATTCGCATAAATTGCAAAATGCAATTTCGGACGAATACGTAATATATTATGTGAATTCCGACATGATTCCGCTTGTTTTGTATGCAAAACCGTGACGCTCGGCGTGACATCAGACATGTTTCGGTTTGGGAGCAGGGAGGTTGTTTGCTTAAGCCCCCTTCTATTGACCTGTAAACTAAGCGACCCACCTTCGTCGCGCCAACTTGTCTAGGGCGTTCGCGTAGGTAAAACAAGTTTTTAAGGAAAACGTTTAATTTCTTAGATCTTTTATCTTTCCTTCTTTGAACTATCAAGGTCACTCATTTATTAATTCCTACACAATGTAAATATATCGTGTACGTGGTGGAGCTTGGTAGGTGGTAGAGCCGCGTTGTAGCTGTATATATGCTGCAGCAGGAATGGGTCGGCTCGATCGGGGAAACACTACAGTCATATAGAATACCAGCGTGAAATAACGGCATAATATTGTTGCGTTGTATAAGGTGAGTGTAGAGAACAATTTTTACAGGTAACGAAGCATTCCATCTTAGTCCTCAGGAATGACAACGCCTTTGTATTTCGATTTTTAATCGATTATATCTTTGCATAATAATATCCACTTACCACTGGGAGGAGTGCGTGTTTGTTTGTTATCTTTATTTTTATAAAAATATCTTTGAATGAGCGTTTTCGGAACTATAACATATAATTAAAAAGTGTAGATACAGCCAACATAATATGCGACTCACTTCTCTGGCACAGGGCTCCCGTCATTGCTAAGAGGGTTTTAGAGCAAGGTCAGGTTTCTTCGCGATATTTTTTTTCGCCACTGAGCACGTGGAAAATTAGAACTTAAAATGCAATTAACAATTTTATTGATGTCGCTGGAAATTGAAGCCTGCTGAAGGCTGCTCACGTACTATAAAATTTACAGCGAATGCGTAGCCTTGAACATATTTTTTTTTATTAAGGGCTATAAAAACTTAGAAAATCATTTATCAAACAATGAACTCCACGGATTTATTAAGTTCGCTGTGGGTATACAATAGTACCGCATTTAATATGAACGATATGAATTATTCGACACGAAGCGACACTGCGATAGATTTATTTTTATTTTCTTACGATGTCCGTGGATTGAGTATTCTACTAACAGTTAATTTAGTTTATAATATGCCAAATAGTATAATGTAATTTCGGATTTGATAGTATGGATTAATACAAGAACATGTCTTACAAAATGTCTTTATTACCAACCCAGACGGATTTCTTCCATTTAATAATTTACTTCAAATATTTTTTGCTTAAGCAGAAAAGAGTGTGGCCGTGTTGGAAGTACACCTCTTTCATATTTCTGCCACAGATTAGCTGTCACCCTTTGTTATATATCGATTTGTAGTTTAAGACAGCTAGTTGTGATCCGTACATGATTACAAGTAAGAGAAATTCACTAGGTGGGAACTAAAGTTCCAAAACTTATTATTAATAATTATTATTCTAAAAATCGGAAATTTTGGAATGAAAAAAAATAATTATACTTGTAAACAAACCAGCGAGCAGATAAATTACTTAATTTTTATGCAAGGGTACAAAAAACAAGCACATAAGACATCTCATGACATGTCATGGATTAATAAATAAAAGGCGAAAGCAGAGTCAACACTACGGGTTAAGATGGTATGCCTTGTTACTGGTAAAGTTGTCTCCGGGTCTCGTTAATATCCATTTGAAACACATTTTACGGGGTCAAACGTATGGTAAGTGTCAACCGTCGCCCATGAACAATTGGAGTCTGGTGAGAGCGTAGCCCTTACCCGGTCGCATTGAATTTTTCGTGAAGTAACCATAATACAGAAGCAGCGTGGTTCTACTACAAAAGTAATTTTAATAATCTGAATCAATTCTCCCAACCTATGGTCAGATTGATTATTAAATAACAAAAAGATAGATGGTGCAGCGCTGCGCATTTCAAGTAATGACGAAACGATGCTCAAATTCTTGCCACACAATCACACACACACACACATCTTCGTCACTCTCTTTAACAGCCCGTAAAAGTCCTCGGAGTCACGCACACATATTAATGTAAATCATAATATTGTAGTTAGAACGCACCCATTGCGTTCCCTTGCCATAATTGAGCATGGTTTTGGCTTATTTTCATCGTCACTTGAAATGTAATTTGATAGTATGAGATCTTAACATTATATAACTACAGTGGTATACTATATAATTAATTTTAACATAATATATTTACAGTAGTATAATTACAGTGGTCATATTTGTTTTACAGAGATGTTTCCACACACTACACGGTTCAGGGTATTCACAAGCAAACAATTTAAAGTTTTACCTTTCGTTTACCCCTACTCGTACAATCCTGCTTAGTGAATTTTAACAGTATGTAATAATGAACAATACAATCTTCTACCGAGAGGTATGAAAAGAGTTTTTCTCTAAAATGTAGTTTTTAAAGGTTTATTGTAATTCTTACCAGTCATTTTACGAGTTACTAGAACTAATTTTTAAGTCCCATTTTCAACGTTACATAACACTTATATAAAAAAAAATTATCGAAAATAGTCGTCACTTTCATTTTATTAAATTTCAATGTCGTTTTCCTAAATGTTCCTATGTTTTTCCTAAATACAGAAAAAAAACTATTAAAGGTGTACTTAATCACGCTCTTGTAATTGGAGCGAAGAAGAAAATCTTTCTTTTTTTATATTTGAGTAGGCAAACGAGCATAGGGCTTACCTAACGATAAGTATGTTTTGTTCTAAATATTTTTTTCTGCTCTAAATTATTAATTAAATATTCTAAATTATTACGAAATGAATGCGTTTTGAAATATATACATTTTTTCGCTGAAGAGCAGAAAATGGACCTGTTTATTAACACTTATTATCAGCAGTGACTGATAAATAAAAAACTGAGTATACAAGCATCTGATGTGTTTATTTTGACGGATGTATAAGTTTTAAAAATTAGACGATCTCTAAGTGTTTTTATAAATATGATTTTTTTGTATATTTTTATAATGAGGTAACATGATTGCACGTGATTCACAAAGCGATGTTACCGTATACACACTTATCGTCGCCGTCGTTTAAGAAGAGCGCTCTGTCCTCTCTTAGTGGAGACGTAGAATAATCTCAGCAATGATTCTGCTTTGTATTTGACTGTGCAGAGCCTGCAATCCGCCTCCGTATCGATTTTGAGATAGCCGTCTGCTCTAACTGCCAGTATTCGGCCACTTTTGCGGTAAACTACCTAAATTCAACTGTCTAATATTTTATTTCAGTTTACGATGTTTTCTAGCTATTGTCGCTTGTTGTGATCTTTTTAGTATCAGGCAAATAACATGTCAACTTCATGAAGTAACTGTAACATTGTATATTAAAATAAATTCCTGTCGAGTATAGAACAAAATTTATTTAGAGATTTTGCAAAGAAAAAGTTTCGCGGAACTTTATACTCTTAATATATCTCGACCTCAAAATCGATAATTATTGCTGTGGTTTACCCTAAGTGATTATCGAGCTTCAGTAGGGAAATAAATTTTGCCTCGACGTCATGCGTATCACGCTTATATACTTTCCTGAAAAATAGTATTGATTTATGTAATACCATCTCCTTAGAGAAATTTTTCGTTTATTTTTTTAGCAATCAGAGATTTGTTTACAGCCTAATAGCATAGCTGCTAAAGAACGAGTTAGGGAATGTGTCATTTTATTGGCAACACGCCCGTCCACATGAAATGAGAAAATCCTTTTCTTCTTTTAGTTACAAATATAATACCGTGGTGCTACAGGCTCTCCTGATATAAAATCTCAGACATTAATGAAAACGTTCGTTAAAAGTTATACCTTGATAGTTTTACAGTTTTCACACTATTAAATATGTATTTTAAATTCACTTCTTCTCTTCACCTCGAACTGTTCATTTCTAGTCATGAGTCTTCAAATCATGAGTGCAGCGAGTGTGAGATCGGCCTACAATGTGTTTAACTATTTATGGTCTCCCTTCCGGGATTTTTTGCAACATGGTAGGGCTACGCTGCAGATTTATTATGGTTGCATCAAGGACCATGCTCTCATTGAATACCAACGTCAAATAGGGAGCAGCTTAATGCTACTATGATGTGTATGGTCAGTGTACAGAAGCAGAACCGAAGATTTTTTTATCGGTAAAGTGGCATCCTTTCTTAGTCCTCGGGGGTAACAACGCAATAATCGGCCATACACGTTGGTTTCTATGGGCCATAGTATTCACTTACCATCAGGTGGATTGTCATTTCTCACTTTTATTCCGTAAAAATATCCTATTTTAACGGCCCTTGTTCTAGCGGCAAAAAGTGACCCAAAGTCACTTTGCCTTGCTCCTTCCGGATCCTACCCGGAACCCTTGCACGGATAGGCATTTTGTGCCTCGGCCAATATACAACCCGTTATAGTATTCCACGCCACGGCAAGTTATTGTCACAATGGTACCGGGTAAAATATACCCCGACAGACTTCTAACATTTCTAAGCGAATGTTTTCCTTTTTTATGCACCCTATTGTTTTATTTATTTTTTTGCTTTATTTTACAGGTTAGAATTGCACTCGTAATAAAAAAAAGTCTGACTTTCCACTACATATTTAAAAATCCCTATTTAAAGTCTATTAATTAATTAATTTTGTACTGTAGTCTGAATTTCATATATCATTTAATTATGCCAGACCACGGTTATTAGTCTTATTTCTTTAATAAAATCTGCGTGGTCATTGGTAATCTTATGTCTATAATCTATATATAAATACGCGTATGGAAAACTTTGTACCTCTTTTTAAGTATAATGCGGTCACGGCGAAGTATGAGACTTCGCGTCATTCTTCTTGACAACAGTTGCATCTACCGGGTGGAATTGTGAATCTAATCTATACAGAGACCCACTTAAACGAACACAAAAAATGTCATAAAATAGGTCCAGCTGTTAAGGATGAAAGACAACAGATGTGCTGTTGAAAGTAAATTACGGCTTGCTTAAATTTTACTTAAATACGGTCGAATTTCGACCACTAGGCAATCACTTGTACGAATAATCCTTTAAAATTTTGCTACAACCATAGCTTCACCCCCTGACTATTAATTAACCACATTTTGCCACGCGAGAAGTTTTTTGTTACACAATGTCATTTAATTGAGAAGTTAGTTTTAAATAAAAGTTTATCAGTTTCTAGAGTATTATATTAATACACATAACACTGCAGTTTGCTTTTTAATTTTTTGCACATTTTTAACTCCTGTTTTAAATTTTCTACTCTTATGAATATCTGTCGTTTGGTTTATTTATTTGTTGAATTTATTTTTTTAATTTAATGAATATCAAATATAAATAATAGTGCAGAAAGAAACCTTAACCTTTACATTTTCCGAACAAATTAACTTCCCCGCTATGAAATCTGTTAAATATTACACCACATTTGTAATTGGCGCCGCCCTGGTGGCAGAAAAAGTCGTGGATCTCCATCTCAATTAAAATGAACGAGGTTCTGATGATTGATTGATGATAGAGAATCTATCTAAAATCGCTGAACTTAAATTTCACAGAATGGTAACAGGTACAGCTAGCGGGTCGATGTCAGCTCTGCACCACCAACCCGGCTACGCAGCATGGTATATTCTGTAAAGTCATCTAAGTAATACTTACTATACTACTTGATGCAACATATGAAAGATCTATCCATCAAACCTTGCCCAGCCGTGGACAAAGGCCAAAAGCCTGAGAATCTCTCCATGATCCGTCAGTCATCCACCAAGTACTCATCTGACATATTCCTATATAATAACACAATTATCGAAACTTTAGCCATATTTGATATCATTGGCAGCAAAAGAATATTATCCAATATCTACTATATTATGGTTGTAGCACAAATGGGTCGACTCGACCGGGGTAGGACCACGCGCTCAAAGAATACCAGTGTAAAATGGCAGCTTAATGCTGCTGTGTTTCGTATGGTGAGTGTAAAGAACCGGAGACACTTTTTACTAGAAACGACGATTTCCATTTTAGTCCGTAGGGGTGACCTGCATTTTGATTCCTAATTGAGGATAAATGTAGATGTCTATGAGCCACAGCATCCACTTACCATCAAGTGGCCTGTGTGCTCGTTTGTCACGCTATTCTATAAAAAAGTATTATCTACAGTGATGTAAATGACTTTCTGAAATATTTGCAAAAGTCCACTTACAATAAGAATTATTTGCCTAATTCCTCAGATAAGTTTCCTCACACCGACCAAAGAATAACGCAGACGAAAACAGTAAAACTAAAAAGTGAAGCCACAAAAAGGAATATCAATTAACATATCCAGTATTCTTGATATATGTACAAGACAATAAGACATAGTAATAATGTTTGCTACAATTAGATGTACTCGTATAACTGTCATCAGCACTGCGGGCTGAGTACTTTTTGGTATATATCTTGTTTTGACTTCATGTGTTTATTCTACGAGGTTCGTCTATCTTATTCTTTGATCTGAAGTGATGCATTATTCAGTAATCGAAGTTGAATGCAAACAAAATCGTATCGTTATACCCAATTGTACCTGTCCCTAAGAAATTGCTTTCAACACACGCGATCACTAACTCGCCTACTTTATTGCACATTAAGCGACTATATTTTATCGAACTTAATACTGTCTGCTTATAAAAGTAACTACGTACTTCAGGTTATCTTCCTTTTTTATTTGTTTAAGACAACATTTTGTATAATATGTTATGATTTAGTCAACATTTGATTAATATGCCCCATTGTAAAGGAACACCCATAAAATATGCGGAACTACAATAAGTATTACATAAAACCATTTCTTGAATTGTATGACATT
Organism: Parnassius glacialis; assembly: GCA_033319125.1. Lineage (NCBI taxonomy): Eukaryota > Metazoa > Arthropoda > Insecta > Lepidoptera > Papilionidae > Parnassius > Parnassius glacialis. The sequence goes on from JAVANC010000004.1 coordinate 42,734,832, forward strand.
TTATTCTAACTTATTTCTTTATTCATCGGACAGGTGGGAAAAATAAATAAATATAAAACGCGATACGTTTTTATTTCAGAAATTATTTGTTTTTAAATTGTAATGTAATTTTAAATATTATGTTGGTTGAAGTGTAGAAAAGTTCATATAATACGAGTAACAACAATCACTTTTAAATCTAACGGTAGCCACTTTCATGACATTACTGCTGCCAATGTGATCGAAAGTAACGATACTGGTAAGGTTGTCAAAAGTCTCAATTAACACTGTTATAGTTGAAAAAGTTTTTATGTCATTAAGAGGCGAACTTAAACGCTACATTTTACATTCAATTTTAAAAATTGCATTAAAATTGCATCGTCACATTAAAAAGTTTATTAATTATTGTAACGAACTAAACTTGCGGAAAAAAAAGAATGCGGACTAAAATTATTGTGTTATATGTTGCTAAACTTAGTTGTTATAAAGTTTAGTTTAGTAAAATAATATTTATTTACTTTTCAGCGATAGAACTTTAATATCTCCCAGGTCTAAAATTATCAAACCACCGACGTAGGCAAGCTTCCAGTTAACGAATTTATAAATACTGATTAGAAATAACTAGGGAAAGAAATACCGTTTTATTACACAACATTATGATTTAAAAACAGTCCCTGCCAAATTTGATATTAGCTTAGTTTATATGTATTTTACGTTTAAGGTACTATATAATGGTTGTAGCATGAATGGGTCGGCTCAAACGGCTAAGGACGATGCTTTCACAGAATACCAGCATAAAATAGAAGCATAATGAGACTGAGTTTCGCATGGTGAGAGTAGAGAACCGAAAACCCTTTTAAATTTTAAACTGGTGACAACGCATCTGTATTTAGATTCGTATTCGAGGATAGATGTAGATATCTATGGGTAAGTGGATTCTGTTATCCAGGATTTCTGTTAGCTCATTTGTTATTCTTATCTTATAAAAAAAAGAAAAAAGTTCTCGGGTCATAACTATCTATGATTTAAGGAGGGCATGGTGCTACAGCCTTTATAAAATTTGATATTAGCTTTGCTCTCAACCTTTATATTTCTATTCACATATTTTCTACGGCACTTCTTTATTAAGCGGACTACAAGAGCTAAGTGACCTCGAAAGACTCACGCACACACTTACATAATTTTTTATAGGAAAAGGCCTCGGCCGAACTGTCGGTACGTATGTCACTCAATAAGTTTTGAGATATACAAAATGTATTCTAGATACTATTAATATTTATTTTACATCTTTTCGTAATATTCTCCATTATGCTCTATATAAAATTCCATTCGCCTAAACCAACTCTGAAAACACTTTTGCCAGTCTTGATCTGACAGATCGGAAATCTCTTCTTCGTAGGCAGCCACGGCTTCTTCGGCGCTTAAAAGAATTTGCTGTTTTTTTCTTTGACTTTTGGTAATAAAAAGAAATCAAAAGGAGCTGGGAATGAGCAGGAATGTTCGATGGCCATAAATGAAATGAATACTCTCAGACATCAGTCGATTTTTTTTTGACAGGCGGTTTAGTTATCGCAGATTTTAAAAACGCTACTGCATGAATCGTTTCAGCATAATAAAGGGACTGGGCATGTCACATAATTATTACCGGCAAGCAAATTGCGCTCTTGTGTATATGCAAAATACATTTTGCAAACGGATGAATTTAAAATTTGCCTGTGACAATCACATTCAAAATGAGTCATTTGTTTTTTTTACAATAGTCAAACACGTTTGGATTGAAATGGATGAATTTTATGAATAAGAACTGCATATATAAACTCACAAGAGCATTTGTTAAAAAAAACACCAAATTGGATATAGCATACAGCATTTTAAGTATAAGCTTCAGCATCAGCAGGGCGTGCGCGTCACGGCAGACGTCCCGACGCGTCTCCGCGTACCTACCGATACTCTACCTATATAATATATTATCTGTGGGATTCTTCACCGTAGAATCGTACCAATAGTTTAGGTAATTTTTATGCATAAGTAAAATGGTTCTCGTTCTTAGAATACAATTAACTATGTTTATGTAAAAGTCTCCTGCATTATGTGTACAAGTCCAATGGCTAAAACAGTGATTGAAATAAATTCTGCTGCGTTAAAAAGTTTACTGGAAAGAGAAAAAAATATTTAAACCCAATGTCACTTCCACAACTAAGATGAATCTGATCATACCACATATATTAAAATCCACTTTACGTTTACGTTTAGACTAGAGAGTGAGCCAAAGAAATGGACATAATGTTTTTCGAGTGTATGTATATATATATATATATATATATATATATATATATATATATATACATACACTCGAAAATCATTACCTTTTTTCTGGGGCAGTCCGATAAAAGTTAAAATTTAAGACTGAAACTAAAATTACATGTCTTTATATATATACCTAGTCAGGTCATAAGTATTGTGTCACACAGTAAAAACTTTTCTTTTAGAATGCTGGCCACAAAAAAGTTTATTGAATTCGAATTTCGAATCGTTCATGAAAATAAAACTGTATACTTTTTAGAATTTAACTCATTTTTAAATATGGAGTGGACGCTTAAAGAAGACCGTGTTGCAGTTATTGCGTTGCATCGTTGCGGTTACGCGCCAATTCAAATTTTTGACATTCTGAAAAATTTGAATATAACCAAAAGATTCGTTTATCGTACCATCAAACGATACAATGAAGACTCTAGTGTAGATGACAGATCAAGAAGTGGTCGCCCTCGGTCTGTTAGGACTCCAGCAGTGATAAAAGCTGTGAAGGCGCGCATTCAAAAAAATCCCAAACGTAAGCAGAAACTGTTGGCCCTTCAGATGGGGTTAAGCAGAACCACGGTGAAAAGGGTGTTAAATGAAGACTTAGGGCTTCGGGCATATCGAAGAAAAACAGGACATCGTTTGAATGCTCGTCTAATGGACCTGAGACTGAAGAGATGCCGCGCTTTGTTGAAGCGGTACGCGGGAAAAAAATATCGGGAAATTCTTTTTTCGGATGAAAAAATTTTTACCGTAGAAGAGAGCTACAACAAACAAAATGATAAGGTGTACGCACACAGTAGTGAAGAAGCGAGCAACCGTATTCCGCGTGTCCAACGAGGTCATTTTCCATCATCGCTCATGGTATGGTTGGGAGTTTCTTATTGGGGCTTAACAGAGGTACATTATTGTGAGAAAGGTGTAAAAACGAATGCAGTTGTGTATCAAAATACAGTCCTGACGAACCTTGTGGAACCTGTTTCTCATACCATGTTCAATAACAGGCACTGGGTATTCCAACAAGATTCGGCGCCAGCTCATAGAACGAAGAGCACACAAGACTGGCTGGCGGCGCGTGAAATCGACTTCATCCGGCACGAAGACTGGCCCTCCTCCAGTCCAGATTTGAATCCGTTAGATTACAAGATACGGCAACACTTGGAGGAAAAGGCGTGCTCAAAGCCTCATCCCAATTTGGAGTCACTCAAGACATCCTTGATTAAGGCAGCCGCCGATATTGACATGGACCTCGTTCGTGCTACGATAGACGACTGACCGCGCAGATTGAAGGCCTGTATTCAAAATCACGGAGGTCATTTTGAATAAACTTTAGTGTCATAAGAATCTATGTTTTGTTAAGTTCATTTTGGTATATAAATGGTTACATAATGAATAAACTTGTTTCAATTATTTTATATTAAACATGTGACAGAATTTATGACCTGACTAGGTATATATATATAAACGATTCACAATTGGACCCGGTAGGTGGCGTTGTTGTCGAGATCCAGAAATCACCCGTGCGAAGCCCGGCGCGGATCGCTAGTTTATTTCTAAAATTTGGTTTAGTTATTTAAAATTTCTGAAGATATTTCAGTTAAAGGACCGGATTACTTTTTTATTTATAACAGTATTCCTAACACTTCTTAGAACATTAATCTGTTCTACTATTAATTCGATATAATTATGGAGTGTAGAGAGAAGGAGGACCATCTCTATATATGAAAAGTGTCCCTAAACACGTGTACAATAAGGGTGGCGCTGCAGTAGCGTAGGATAAATTTAAGAAAAGCGCCAAAAGTAATTAGAATAAGATGGAGAAATAAACAAGGACCGACCAATCCGCTTGGTTTTGTACTCCGTAAATAGTTGAGATTTTGTATACTGGCATTTTACTAATTACTCTAAACATGAAATTTTTTAAATATTTGAATTCAGCTGACTTCACTCCGTTCACAACAGCTATCTTCATAGGTATTGGAAACTCTATTTTCAGTAAATAGTAGGACACTTTTTCAACTTTCGCCCCTTAAAAGATGGTTCTCCTTGTACTCTACACTCCATAGATATAATGTAAATGAAATGACAGGTACACATCGTATTTGACAGGTGAGATATTGGAGTTTTTATGATGTTTTTAATTAATTATCGGGCGCACTGACGGGTAACGAGCTTAAATTTTAATTAACTCACTGGTAAAATATGTATGAGCGTCACTTTATTGCGTAATTTAAATTTGTCGGACAAAGAATTAGCTCATTGATGGACGTAATAAGACCCCATATACATATTTACGAGAGCGGTAGTAATCAACATAACTACCTATAAAGTCATTAATATCAAACCAATCTAAAAATATCAAATATATCACTGAAGTATCAGATGACTGAAAAACTATAGTTAATAAATGTATGCCAATGCATGTAGATGTTTTAATCTCATTTGGCTTTGCATTCGTCATCTGTTAGTAGCTTTGCTTGGAATATTTTATTTTATTTCTGATTTAGTATTTAGTACAAATAAGTTATTTACTTATTAACAAGCACTGAAGTTAAAATGCTAAAGTTATCTTCACGTTCAATTAAAAAACTGAATTTGGGGCTACGGGGTCAAGATATTAATCAATACTGCGTCACTATTATCAGTTAATAATGCGAGATTTGTTAGTTTTTAAAGCGTAAGTAGTTGGAAATAATCATGTTAAATAACTTAAACTGTAAAAACGTAACATAATAATGTTAACATGAGAGAAAAGTTGAATAAAGAAATCGAAGTAAAACAAAAAATGTAGAACAAATAACAAATCAGATATATGAAGATGATGGTGGTTAAATAATTTCAAGAGCGAATGAACTTAATTGTAAGATAATGTAAGATTACATCTCTGTGTTAAAGTGATACGATAGAAAAGCATGTAGCCAATTAACTTTTAATATTTTTAATAAAGATCCTGTTAATAATGTTTATAATTTCTTAATCTCCTAGCTTTCTAATATAATCTTAAAATCAATTAGTTAATTAAAATTTCATAAATTTTTAATAAAGGAAAAATCTGTATTTACGAGTATATCTTAGTGTATTAGAGCAAACAACAGGTTTATATATAGCGTAGGCCTATTAGATATTTAGAGGCTTTAATTTATTCTTCCCTTCTAAGCAACCGCAGAAATCATTTGGTATGTCAACGTCGAGGATTCCAACGCTGGCTGAGGCAGCAAGGTGAGTGCTATGAAATTGGGGACATTTAGCAAAGGTTTTTTTTAACAGTAAACCTGTAAATCTGTTTTTTTAGAGTTAAACTGGACTAAATTTAGTTGTACCCAGTTCGAAACTTTAATTAACGAAGACTCGACACAAGTCACAAGTTTGTACAAATTTTGGCACGGCCTGTGTAAAAAGAATCACCAGTCCTGTCATGAATGTTACTGGTTTGCAACATATTATAGATATGCAAAAAAATCAGCGTACATGGCACGCAGCCTTGTGGAACACTAGCATTAATAGGCTTGAAGTCGGAGAGATCGAGTGCATCGATCGCGATTCGATCCGATCACTCTGATCTGCAAAAAAACTGGTGATCCAATTGCACAATTTCTCGGGAAGCCCATAGTAAGCTTCTAATGAAGTGCTTTGTACCAAACCCGATGGCTGTGTCACAAGTCACAAACTAACATCTAGGACTTCAACTTTGGACTCTACTGCATCCGCACATCGTTGATTAAAGAAATCTAGAAGATCACCAGCTGAGCGATCCGACGGTAAGGGAACTCATGAGCTGGCAGTTTATAATGGATTCCATGCACTGCTAAACCCCAAGGAATGCCACAAAGCACAGTTCTGAGCCACCTGCAGCCACGGGGTTCCGAATGAAGGCGAAATAGTTTCTCACCAATTCTGGCGATGGGCACTGACTTTTCCTTGACAACGACTTTTTTGAAGGACGTGGAGGCCGACTTACACTTATATTTAAGAACGCTGGTGCAGCATTCCTGCTTATGGCGTGGCTCATTTTATACGTGGTAGAGCCATGCTGCAGCTCTGCATTATGATTGTAGCACGAATGGGTCGGCGCGACAGGGGAAGGACCACGCTCTCACAGAATACCAGCGTAAAATAGCAGCTTGACGCTGTTTCGTATGGTGACTGTAGAGAACCGGATACCGTTTTTACTGGAAATGTGGCACTCCACCTTAGTCCTCACGGGTGACAACGCATCTGCATTTTGATTCTTAATCGAAGACAGATGTAGATGTCTATGGGTCACAGCAACCACTTACCATCAGGTGGACTGTGAGCTCGTTTGTCACCCTTATCCTATAAAAAAAGGCTGGAATCTGTATCCAATAGGCACCACTGATGATGGAATAAAAATACCCTGAAGTACCATATACGTGAAAGGATCAGCAACAACGTTGGGATCATCTGGAGAGAAACAAACTTGCCCCTAAGGGAAAGATGCAAAAAAGACCTAATTCTGTCCCAATGGGCCGACCTTTAGACCATACATGACCGCAGCCTACCAAACGCAACCGCGATCACCGCCGTGGGAGCTATATAGGTACCCGTAGAAGCGGGAATAGTCTTCACTGTCAACTTGTAGCCAAAAAATGGACAGATCCGTACCTTTTAAGACTGCCGCGGCGTCGAGAACAGATATCCTCTCTGATATATACGCAAACTTTAGCTCGAGACACAAAGGAGTGTTCCAATTGGTACCCCGGATGGAAAAGGTAGGAAGTATTAGCCGGAGAATACACCTGCTTTTCGGTCAGATAGATCAAGGCCGGCTTCACCGTCTCCACTTGGTAGTGGACGGCATTAAAGGTAAAGGATCGAGTGAAGTCCCCTGATGTTGCAGAAATTGATGAAAAGCGTAGCAGGGTAGCCTGGGCGTGGATGCTCAGTGAGGGTTTCTCCATTACCAAGCGTGCTGGTACCCCCCAAGGGTAGTCTCTGATTTAATTCAGCTACCATGTTAGCCGGGCCTTGCAACAGCAAAATATGCCACGCGGCTCTACCACTGTTAAAAATGTACAAGCAGGCAATATTCTCTATATCTGTACTTTTGAGAAAACACTTGCATTCTTAAAGATGATGGCTTTCTTGTTTTTGTATTTTAAAGATTGAACCAATAAGTTTTTGCTTTAACTAACATCCAAATCAAGACACAAGGCCATGCCAGCAAGGTTAGTAAAAGAAAAAGAAAATGCACCGGCAGTGTCTATAACTCCCATAACCCCCCATAACTCAAAAATTATTAGACTTAGGTACTTGAAACTCCAATCTAATAAAGTACCCTTGAATACCTAGGACTTACAAATTTAATGACTAAACCTATTATAGTTATGTAGTTATTAATGTCTGAAAAGTTCGTACAAGTATCATCAATTATCTTACATGCTTTTATTCCGTCTCCGTCATTGTTAGGCAATTGTGTTGTCAAGAGTATTAAGGGTCCTTCAATTTCTATTTTTGCGTCTACTATGATTATTCACCAACAAAAATCATCTCTCATTAACGTACCTCTCGCACTCTTAGTGTACGTTCACAATCAGTAGTGTGTCAGCCAAGATCGAAAAAGAAATAAGCGACACACCGACTGTGTGGTATTCACACAAATCAATTAAATCTATATTCAACTCCCCATAACTCAAAAAGTACTAGACGAACACATTTATTAGACATGCAAAATTACAAGCAAAATTACAAACTTGTAATAATAATGCTAATAAATGTAACTGCAAGTCCAATAATGCCCCTTGAGTGTTTATAAATCCATTATAGTTCCTATGTTTTTAGAGTGTGAAAAGTGCCATTTCTATCACCCAATCATTTACTGTCGTCGATTATACTGAGCTTGGCCGAGTCCTTTTCAAAGTTATGTTATTGGTGAGATTAGTATTACGAGTTTAATTAAATTTAAATTCAACATTGAACTATACCGTAATGTTTATTTCATTACTTAGCATGTTATAGGTCATTATGATATAAACTCGAGGTAAAAACCTACTGAAATACTTAGTTCTGGTGTTGATGAAGTCCGAGGCAAAAGTAATTTGGCAGACTGTACTATTGTGAACAGTTCAGTACGATAACGTGAACGCTTTGCTTAGAATGACACAACTTATTGTAACGCCGCGATTCATTCAAAGGCAAATGAATGCATCGACCAACTGACGTCAGCGGACATAAAGGCGAATACGAAGGTACCCTCCACCTACGCTCAAAGGGGGATATATCGACTTTGGAACTCGGCACCCACCCTGAATTTTTGGCAACCATTTTGTAGGATGGTGAAACTTGCGACTATACCCTCCCTCACTAAATAGTATAAAATAAAGTCGTTTATCCATGTCTGTCTGAGTGCTTTTAGTTTCCTACTCGTTGGAGGACTTTAAATTTCCTACCGACTTCAAAAAGGAGACAGTACTCAATTCGACTGTATGTTTTTTATGTGTGTTACCTCATAACTTTTTACTGGATGAACCGATTTCAATGATTCTTTATCTGAAAGATGGTGCTTCACATGTAAATATCCATATAAATATATCAAGCTCTGACCAATAGCTTTTGAGTTATTCTTAATATTTTATATTGAAGTCGGTTGTACAAAGTTTTTAATTTTAAATTATTAACAACAATATTTGCAGATTCAATGATGATGTCAAATAGCAGACCCGGCGACCGTTGTTTTGCCATATATATTATTTTTAAGAAATATTTCTTAGTTTTAAAAATCACGATTATAAAACAGGGGTTAATCGTAGAAATGTGAAAATTGGAAGTTGTTTGTATTTTTCAATGCTAAATCATAATAAAATAAAAAAAGAGTGGGTCACCCTTATCATTTAGGGGTATGAAACATGGATGTTGGCCGACCTACCCGATATGCACACAAAATTTCATGCAAACCGGTTCAGCCGTTTCGGAGGAGTTTGGTAACAAACACCGCGACACGAGAATTTTACACATTAGATAAAAGATTTAGTATAAAAACATTAATATTTTACTTATGTAGGGATAGTGGGACGTTTAGTAATCAACCCTACATTGAGAATTAGTCCGCCACTTGTAGCGTTAATGTAGATTTGTGGTTAATTGCAATTTTAAGTGCTGATTTACCATGTGATCGGCGGTGAAGGAAAACATCGTGAAGAAACCTGCATGTCTGAGAAATAAGAAAACAAAATATTTTGAAGACACGTGAATTTCGCCAATACGCATTGGAGCAGCGCGTCGGACATTTTCTTGCCCTAAAACCCTCTCAGAAATGAGAGGAGTCTTGTGCCCAGCAGTGAGACGTATAATACTGTAACTTTAACTTTTTTATATAAAAAACACTAGTAATGTTATTAAAACATTACTAATATTCCCTTAAACCACTTCTGGTAAGCTTAAAATGCTTGTGTTAGAAGTGGTTCCCGACAGTAGTCGAATGGTGGATTCGAACCCACGACCTTTCGAGTTAGCGATCCGTGCCCTGCCATTAGGTTACTGACGCCTAACTTTTAACTAAATCTGAAATGCATATATAAAGTCGTTCTAATGTTACAAGTAGTTGTCTAACGTGACAAAGTCACGACGATTTTTCACTGTGACTTTTTCGTAACCGGAACGATGTTCACGGTTATTTAAAAATAAGACCCAAGTCCACGAAATGATATAGATATTCATGCACCGCCACTACAAGGTAATTGATGATTTCTGAAAATATTTTATTTATAGGCAACGTCTCGTTACTAGTGAGCGCTAGTCACTTGACCTTCATACAAATAATTCAATATTTTAATTATTGATATTTTTTTATTTTAAGATAAAACAAGTAAAATTAATTGGCAAAATGACTCTACGTTATTTTACATTTATCTAAAAAAAAATATTGTCCTTTTCTGACCATGCTCTGACTAAGTTGATCCAATAAACTGTCGGGGCCTGAGTGGTTATACAAAAAAGGCCACAGATACGTTGTATTTTAGATTGTCAAATCACATAGTAATTGATAATTATGATATTTTATAAAATGTCCTTCTTTATATTTACAAGCTCTTTCATTAATTTCTTTTCTTAGCTCAATGTCATCAAAAACTATAAAGCATCGTCATCCTTCATCAAATAATAAGAATGATCATACAAGCTTTACTTAACCCAAAATCTAGGTGTTTGTTTTTATATAAATATTTTACGTGGTAGAGCCAAGTTGCAGCTGTATTATGGCTGTAGCACTAATGGGTCGGCTCGACCGGGGAAGGGCCACGTTCTCAAAGAATACCAGCGTAAAATAGCAGCTTAAAGCTGCTGTGTTTCGTATGGTGAGTGTAGAGAACCTAAAACCCGTTTTACTGGAAACGACGCATTACATCTTAGTCCACATTGGTGACAACGTACCTGCACTACGATTTCTTCGATTCAGAATCGAGAATAAATGTGAACGTCTATGGGCTACAGCATCCACTTACCATAAGGTGGATTGTGTGCTCGTTTGTACCCTTATTTTATAAAAAACCGACATTAGTCTGTAAGATTACAGCAAAATATTTTATTTAGCCTCATCATTTTTTATCTATTGCATTAAAATACATAATAGCTCGGGATCAAAGATGTATATAAAATAGGTTAACAGTTAGATATTAGTGTAAGTTGATACATGAGAATAAACAAATAAATTTAATTAACATTTAACGTTAAGATACTGCACTTTGAGCAAATCAGAGCATTTTCAACTTACATGTTATTGCACTAAGTCATTAATATGAATTAATGGAGAACTCAATATTGTATTCGGGTGAGAATAGGTTCATTGTTGAATATTCAATCATATCTCAGATAGCAATTGTTCAAAATTACACAATATTCAACTAAACTTAGCACTGAAACAGTCCTTGCATTCAGCGAGAGCGCAAACTAAGCAACACTGAAAGCTCCTAGATTAGTGAGAAAATGTTAATCATCTAGCACATTTTCCGAGATAAATTCCTGCTTCATTATATTGAATGCTTATCAAGTTTGCGACTTCACTCGGGTGATATTTGTTTTATTTAGATTTCGTCGAAGTAATAATTAATGAAAAAAATACTACTAATGAAAGACTGGTGTAGTCTTTTCATATTTTTCACACACACGGGCAGAGGATCTTTGTGGTAGTGCACGCGTACGTTAACTCGCGAGAACACGTACGCTACAGACGCACACACACAACCATACACACACACATGCAAATTAAAATATAAATTCTGCAGCTCAACGTCCTTTACAGCTAAAATGTGGTTATAATAGAATTCAATAGATTCTATATACAAATTCCACAACCGCAACACCAAAGTTTGTGCGCGTGGGGGTACAATACATTTTGTGGAGATTTTACGACAATCTGTAAAATATAGAGAACAATTTGAGACGTAAATTACAAGCTTTACGTGAACCTAAAATAGTTGTTATTATATGTGTAAAATCTGTTACTGTATATCTCCACACATAGAACACTAATACCCTTAGGTATGTCTCCCCATGTTAACAAAGTGTTTGTTTGTCTGTAATAAAAATTTATTCTTTGAATTTTGTAAAGTAACAATTAAAATCTAGGAACATTTTTGAATTATAAACTGAGTTTCGTTGTTATAAGTTTTAAGTTTACACCTGGATAGGATTTTCCGAGAACGGCATTGTACCTATAACTTGGAATTGTAGATCTGCCAGTACTTACCACACGAAGTGGATCAGTATCAGTATAGCGAGAATCGATACACACAAAATAAATAAATGCTCCCACTAATAGTGCTGCTTCCCATTCCCATTACCAAACGGAAAATTTAGGATCAGCGAACTTGAAAGTATTTTCTGGACTGACGGTCGCTAGAGTTAGAAGAACACATATTTAAAGTACAAAATTATATATTTTATTATTTATAAGAGTAAACAAAAATATTCGTAAAAGTAAAAATCTGCGTCGTTTATATTATAAAAATAAACAATAATGATAATGTTTTATTACAAAATCTTAATTTATATTACAAAATAAAAAAGAAAGTGAAAAGGATAGAACTTTGCGTGACCTGTTTTCTGTTTCGCTTCTACATGATTCTATCATGCGAGAGATTGAAACAGCGTCATCATAAAAATATGAAAAATGCTTTCCAGAGATAGTCAATCACTTTCGATTGCAAGGCTTTCCTGCGAATCATGAAATTAATATAATTGTGGGAGACATTAATGCAAAGGTTGGGAAATATTTATAAGCGGGGCGATCGTCTGGTTGACTTCTGTTTGGAACACAAAAACTATGTGATCACAAACACTTTCTTTCAATTACCACCACACCGCTTGTATACAAGGAAGTCACCTATGGATAAACCGGGCATATAGTGCAAAAGTAGATAGATTACATTATGGTAAATAAGAGATTTCGTAACAGTTTTCCATCTGTGTAAACGCTCCCGGGAGCAGACGTGGCATCAGACCATAATCCAGTGGTGGGGTACCTTAAAAATTAAACTCAAAAGAGTTAGGAAATCAATGCCTCAAAAATTTGATATGTTTTTACTGAAACATTGTACTACAAAGCAGACTTTACCTGAGGAAATGGATAATGCATTTAGTGACGTATATCTGCATGGTGAAAATATAAACAAAAATCGGGAGGAGATAAAGAAAAAGACAGTATGTTTGGAAGAGAAATATTTAAAAACCCCTCAGATGGATATTAAAAAGAACTGGATGACGGCTGAAATATTGGAGTTATATGATGAACGAAGAATGATAAAACAGTTGGACGAAAAAAGATATGTAGTGTTAAATAAGGAAATTAATGCAAAGATATAAAAGGCTAAAGAAAATTGGCTACATGAAAAATGCGATGCAATGGATCCGTGGCAGAAAACATAACAGTTTTAATATGTTAAGAAAATAAACGAAGTTATATGACCTTTAAAAACAAGAAATCATGTAGCACTGGTTAATAATAGTGGTGACTCAATCCATACAATTCAAGATGAAATTAATCAATGAGAATTTTATAAATAGAGAGAGTTTTCACGGATAACAGAAACGATGTTATTAATATAGAGGTGCCGGATTCTTTCGGATTTAAAGATATTAGAGTCAGAAATAAGAAATGTGATAATAGCTTCAAAGACAAATAAAGCTGTGCGTCTTGATAACGTCTACGCTGAATTTATAAAGATTATGTCCTACAAATCGTACCCAGTCCTCAAAAATCTATTCAACACGGTTTACAAAATTGGTATTTTCTCCAATGACTGCTTGAAATCTACTTTTATTACTATACCTAAAAAACTAAACTCATAGCACTGTGAACACCACATAATGGTTAGTTTAATGAACCATGTTATCAAGATGTTTTTTAAAAATAATACGCGCTCGCATTTACCAGAAATACGAATAATTTATATCAGAAACTCAATTTGGTTTCAGAAATGGCTTGGCTACCAGGATGCACAATATTGTCTAAATGTTCTAGTTCAGAGATGTCTTGACATGAATAAAAAAAATTATTTATGCTTTATTGATTACGAAAAGACGTTTGACAGAGTACGGCATGAACAGCTAATTGAGATTCTCGAACTTAGTGGTATCGACAAACATAACTTTAAAGTGATTACTAATCTGTACTGTGCTCAAAAAGCAATAGTTACGATGGAAGACCAACTATCCAAAGAAACTAGCATTAAGAGTGGTGTGCGATTGGAGTGTATTTTATCACCCGTATTACTTAATTTATATGCTGAAAGAATCATGACCGAAACAAAAAAGAAAAAAAAATGGTGGTATGCAAGACCCCCAGTGACGAATGAATATCTACTTTTGGAGAATAACCCAATAGAACACATCAACAAATTTATATATCACAGGAAATTCGAGTTAGTATAGAACAAGCCCGTAGTGCTTTTATGAAGCTAAAAAGTTTTTTTGTTGTAAAAGCTTTAACCTAAAACTCCGCATGAGACTGGTGCGCTGTTATGTATTCAGTGTCCTACTTTATAGGGTCGAAAGTTGTACCTTAACCTCGAAATTATGATCAAAACTTGAAGCATTTGAAATGTGGGTATACAGACGTATGTTCCGAATATGCTGGACTATGAGAATAACAAATTTTGAGATTCTGCGTCGAATGAATAAAAAGTTGTAGATAATGAGGACCGTGAAGGAGAGGAAGCTGCAGTATTTTGGACACATAATGAGACGACACAAATATCGTATTCATCATGATTCAAAGAAAAATTGAGGGAATACGCCGACCTGGCAGAAAAAAAATATCCTGGCTGAAGAACCTTCGTGAATGGTTTAATCTCAGCACTTGCTATCTCTTCCGTGCTGCAGCTTCAAAGAGAAAGATAGCCATGATGGCCGTCAACCTTCGCAGAGAAGTTGCACCCTAAGATGAAGAAGTAATAATTAAGATTGCTGACTTTCGCATATTATATATTCTACTTGCCGTTACAGCCTATTAAAGGTCGTCCTTCCACGTTGCCATTCAAGATTGCCTCTTAGTTTTATATTTGCCATAGTTGTCTAGCTTAGCAGGCGGCTAGACAACCACACTATTTTATTTTTAAGTTGCTTTTAAGAAGACGCCGCTGCCCACATTGTGTTTAGTAAATGTTATGTTTGAATGAATGTTTGTTGTCAAAATAAAAAGACAAAAAAATGCCGCATTGTTATTTAATAGTATTCGAAATTATTCTAAGTTCAACGCGTGATTTATAATTGAATTAATTATTACTTGGGTGTCAATTAAAAGCACTTAAAGCGCCATTACAATGATAAATTATTCATTATTTTGAGTTTAATTTTCCATATTTGGAGGATTAGGGAATAGCTCTAATTGAGCTCCTGTGTATTTATTAACTAACACATTACATTAAATTATAACGGTAGAGTGAGTAAATTTTAGCAAACAGAGAATTTATGAAAGTATCAAAATTGAAAGACGAATTTAAAAATAATACTTTTATTATGATTCTGTATTGACCGATACGTTTATTTTTGAAGTATAGTTTTAAATAAATATCATGAACCGTGGTAGCTCAGGGCATTAACGCTCTGCAACAGCAGTAACCCAGCCGAGAAATCCGGGTTCGAACCCCCCTGGCACCAATTCAATAGTGTTTAATTTCATAAACTTTTAATTTATTACGTATTTACTCTGCAGGAAAGAAAAATGTCATGAGGTAATGTCTGAAAACTTATAAAAAAATATAGTGTCTTCCAACACGCATCATGGCAGTGCGACAGACAGTTCATGGTCCCTAAATCCTCTCCGAAATGAAGGGAGGTCTGTGCCCAGCTGTGGGACGTATATAGGCTGTAACTTTACTTTTTTATACTTATATCGTTGATTAGAAATGCAAGTTTCTAATAATTTCCCTCATCACTATGCACGTGGTAAACATAGTCGTATTTGTATACAGAGCGTTTTTATTTTAAAATGTACTGAAAAACGCGACCTTGTACTTACTACAGCACCGCCTCGTCCCACCGTGCCTGCTTCACCCCGCAATCGTCAACTGCCTAAACATAGCGTCGTGACCTTGGCCCCACTAATGAAACAATCGCTATCTATTTGTAGAGCATGCCCGAAATGCAGTTTTATGACTATTGCTTTAAGATTGAAGTTAAAACTGTACGTAACGTATTGGAATAAATTTGAATCTCTTTTTGATATAATATGTAAAAAGGTACAAAGACGTAATAAATAACTGGATTCAAATACTCATACGAAAAATAAGAAACCCGCCAATACTTTCAATAAAATTTTATATTGTAACGAGCTGGTACCCGGCGCGTTACTGCCGCTGAAGAAATAATTGTGGAAATATCGTTTTAAATCTGGAAGAGTTATATTGTTTAATTAGAAATGATAATACACTTATTGAAGTTGAATAATATATAACCTTCAAATAAATTTATTGTTGCGATACGCGCGCCACCTACTGTAAGTTAATTGTACTATGTCTATAACCTTCGCGCAAGTGCAAGCAATAAGTTGACAAAGTTTTAGAGCAATGTGTGGCAGGGCATAAAATACGAACAAATAAAAATTACTTCTTCTATATTAGATGTGAAATTAAAACCATGTGTTCCTGAGCTTTTTAAATTATTTAACTATTCATAACATATAATTAATGTAAGAATTCCTGATTCAATATAATGATTTTTTTCAAACGTGTTCTGAACGTAACTTGAAACTGAAAGAAATCTGCCAAAACGCGTTGGTATCCGGTTTACCCGATCAATGCGTGCTGCAGCCATAGTACACTACAAGTTGACTCTCCCACGTAAAATAACTAATCTAAAATTAAATTTGATCATCTTCCACTGTCATTGGTCACCATCTTCCATAAGCCATAAAAATCACACGACATACACAACGAAAATGACAAATGAGGGTTTCGGCTTACTCAAGCTACAGCCCTATAAATTGGGCAGCTGACTAATTACGTGTCGCGAAACCGACTATCATCATTTTCGGTATTAATTTGATTGTTTGATAAACCTTCCATTTGATTACTTTTGGTTCATAATTACAATGCATTAAAGATACGATAGTTCACGTTGTCGTATAATTGTAATACAGTAAGTTGAAGTATAGGTACTTGAAATAAAAATAATGAACCTATTAAAAATGCAGTACAATGTTGAAGTGCATTTTTTTAAATATACTTGTAAATGATGCAGCTGATATGGTGTAATTAATTTGTGGCTAGAGGTCGCGGAACAATTTATCTCGCATCCACTGACGCAACCGCGAACCAAAACAAACTACGAGTAAAACCGTATGACTCCGGATAGCCTACCGTTGTCGTTCCGAGTTGTCCCTCCTTCATTATTTACTTCCTAGTTTGATAAAGAATATAGTATAAGTTGATAATATGGATTAATTAGTTAATTATAAATACAATAACTTTTAATTATACTTAGTAATAATATTATTTTTATTTCAATTTTAAATATTACTTATCAAAAATATTTTTTTACTTTTATTTTTCGGATAAAATCTTGGAAAGAACCAGCATGAAACCCAAAAGAACTTGTTTTTTGTAATTGTTATATAATTCAATAAATAAACCCACGGGATGATATGGGGTAGTAAATATTATTACGTCGCCACTACATAGCGGTTCGTTAATATTAATATAACTGCTTTTAAAAAGTATAGGTTTAAAAAAAGTGTATGGCGGTAGACAAACCTTGTATATTTTTTAGTACTCATGTAAGAGTTAATTACTAATAGTAGATTCGAGTAATGGCGACTGTTTAAATAATAGAATGCTCTTAAAATATTTAACACCACGTTTTGAAATCCACACTGTTCGATTTTACTTTTTTGAAAGGATGTCTGGTTACGTTTGTATATAAGTGTAAGCAAATAAATAAATATATTCACAAACTTCAAAAAAAGGAGGAGCTTCTCAATTCGACTGTATATTTTTTATGTGTGTTACCTCGGAACTTTTTGCTAGATGAATCGATTTTGATGATTCTTGAAGATTTTGACGATCTATTTGACAGCTGGTGCTTCTCATGTGGTCTCAAATAAATTTGATCGACATCTGACCAGTAGTTTTTGAGTTAACCTTAATAATGCGTATTTACTTGAATTCGACTACATTGATGATGTTCTCATTTTGTTTGTATTGAAATCGGTTGTACAAAATGTTGACTTTTACCAATTGTGTCTCGCACATCTCGAGAAAAAAAAACATTGTATTCATAACCATTTGATTCGACTTTATAATATTTTGTTATTTATATTTCTATAAAATATATTTTTTGTAGTGGCATTCAAAATGGCTCTAACGATTTCAATTAAATTTACAATACAAATATTAACGGGTGCGAAAAATCAATCTCTTTAGCCCTCAATTCTGGAAAAATTAGTTTTCTGCGTGTTAAATTTGTCTACGCAATATTATTAGTAATTTCGTCACAGATATGATTATCTTTTCAACAGTCTAAATATCTGCGTAGAACGTAGTAGCTACAATAGTAAAGTAAGAATTGTTATGTTAATGGGGGTACAGGCCCCTAATTTTAGTATTTTTGACATTGAAATAAAAACTCTACTACTATTTCAAAATTAGGTATACCTTATTAATAGTTCTTTACCAATGTAATTGCCGTTCTGCAAAATTGACCATTTCAAATCAAAATTATTTTTGTTTGGTTAAGAATTCTAATTTCAAATTAATTTTATTTTAAAACATAGAGTTCTTTTTTCAAAATTAGGCATTTGTTTATTGATTAGCTATGTTTTATTAGTATGTTTTCATCGCATTTTAATAATTTCCGTCCATCCATATATTATTAGTTATGTTTTCATCGCATTTTAATAATTTTCGTCATCATGGATACGTTAAAAATTCGAGTAATTATGGCATACGGGTACCGTAGTGGCAGAAACGCGGCACAAGTGGCACGCAACATCAACGACTACTACGAACGAATGCACCGCCTGTTATTGGTTTGCCCACTTCCGTTCTTGAAATTTCGACCTGAAAATGAAACCCGTCGTCGTCCGAAAATTTTGGTCGACAACGAAATAAAGGTGATTGTGGAAGCTGATGATACTCAATCTACGGTTGAATTAGCAACTGCCTTCGACGTTAACATCAAAACAATAAAATAATAGAAGAATTGGAAAGAGAGTTCAAAAATGTGTAAATAAATTAGTTCAACTACGTGTTTGAATAGAAAGTGCACCTACGTTTGCGCACTCACTCGTGCACTATAATGCTGTTATGCGCAAATGGCGAGTCTAGCCGCCATGATCAAATTCGACCTGGAGGATTTTATTACTAGCTCTCTAATCCTATCCTCACTGTGTCTATTCAGACTCCTAGTAGATTCCGATAGAAAGAAGCACTACATATTTAAATATTGTATATACAGCAGTAGATATGAAATACCTATATACATAAATGCACTCGAGTAGTTATATATAGCCACATTATCGAAAAAAACAGGCGTGTGTGTCGTGGAACAGTCGGTTGGAACGAAATACCTTTCGTAGTATATTATTATTGATAAACGTGTTATATTATTGCGTCATATAAAATTTTAATTAAAAAATATTTCTTTCATGGCAAGATATGAAAAGTGCGAGGGAGATGGATATTATTCAATCTCGCTTCCTTATAGCCACCAAGACCGACTACACTACGTCAGAAGGGGTCGTGACGGACAAATCTTACACTTTATCTCGCCTAGCCCCCATCCGCCAAATATGTACCGTCCGATAAGGAACTTAGTTCCAAATTAAAAAAAAAAAACTGAACAATCTTATCGTTTCATAATTACCTCTATACTCGATGCCCGCTTAATTAGTAAATAAACATTAAAATATAATTTGTTATGTATTGCCAACTATAATAGCGATCTCAAGGGTAATGTAACTGCATATTACCAAAAATTAAAATTATTCAATAATAGGTGCACAAACAGTCAACCTCAAACACTGTAACAAAAAGAGCCATTCAGGCATCTAAGCCGCACGAAATGACACCTTCATACATCGGTCGGTTAGGGTTTATGCGAACGTTCCCGCTCCGGGTCGAGGTGTTCATTATTTTAATTTTTTATTATCTCTTAAACTATACATCCAAATAACATGCTATAAAGAGCAAAGTTTATCTTCATAAATATGTCTTGATGATGAAGTAAGTTTCGTTCGTAAGGATTAATATGCCATGCCCAATAATAACACATTTTTGTTAATAGTTAAAAATATTATATTTTTTTGAAAAATTCAAACTCAAATAATATTACATAAAATACAACACAAACAAATCAAATAAAAACATAAATACTTCTAATTAGCATAATAAATAAATTAAAGGAAAAAAACACAAACACTTATAAAATCTCTTTTTAATTTTCAATAATTTTTGTCAAAAAATACCTTATTGTGGCTTCTGTATAACAAAAGGGCATATGGTATCTCGGATTTTTGTTTAGATGGAGTAAAGACAAATATTTTTATAGAAGACGCACGCAGATAAAGCAGTTAGGGAGCGGCTTTTTTACGACTTTCTTAACAATAATCAATATTTAAGGTTAACTGAGAGATATAGGCTAATGGTAGATAGCCTATACTATTTCTCATGAATCTTGTTATTATATACAAAAAGGATTTTTCAAATTGGACTGGTAGTAGCCAGAGATTAGCGCGTTTAAACAAAAAAAAACTATTCAACTTTATTATATTATAGTACAGATAATGTTCTCCTCGTGTAGAGACTAGCCATCTGCGTATGACAGGATTATAGTGCCCGTATGTATGCGCAAGCACAGGTGCACTCTCTATTCTCTCACTCTCATAGTCCGATGGTACGGTAATCCGACACGACTGGAGACAAATCATTCGCAGGATCTACGACTTTACAGCCTTTCCGAGGCACGGCGGTAAAAACTCCGCCAACTTCCTGACTCCGGGCTGCTACTGAGAATTTCTTGACAGAAAAAACCCAATAACTGATACTGGCCCGGCCCGGAATTCAAACCCAGGATCTCATGATCAGCAATCGCGTTTACGACCACTAAACCAATGAAATAGTCTCTTATATATAGAAATAACTCTAATATTCGTTGCGTATACGTCTGATATTGTATTCGTCAACGCGCTTGCCAAATCATATTAACTTATTAACATATTGATGATAGTAGTTGGACTATAAATAAACCTAGCAAGCTAACAGCATAGCAAAGTGGCGAAGCAATCAGCTTTGTAGCGGTTTCTAAAATTTCTTTGAAAATAGGAGGTTCAGATGCCTGGGTGATCAGTAATCGATTGCTGAAAACAGAATTTGAAAATTCGAAACCGTTCTCGAGATAATCGTGGGACAGACGGACAGACGGACAGACATCGTGAAATCAATAAGTGACTTCGCAAGCTTCGCCACTTAATAAGGTAAGGTAGAGGCGAAGCACGTGTCTTTATCGAGGGTGGCGTGTCTTTCCTAATGTAGTGATGCTCGGAGTAGTGGCACTGTGATTAGTGGTGGTGGGATTAGCTCATTACGCAGAAACAAGCAAGTTAAGTTCTAACAACTTTACCACTCACAATTGTTCTAAAAAAGGACAGGAGGTCTGTACCCCGCACTGGGATGTATAAACACTTTACTTTTTTATTGGGATGTAGCACGACGAGGTAGGCGACCGAACAACTATCGAAGCCGAACCAAACCGAAGAACCGAATCAAGTTACCGATGTTTCCGAATGACTCTGCATGTATAGAACTAACCCCATAAAACACATTGCCCCACGGAGCGTTGCCGCTTCCCGGTCTGAACTTCTTGCCCGACAGGAAATCGCCCCTTTTCCACTGACGGGCAAATTATGACGCTATAACGGCTCAAATTTATTCAAGAACATTGTTTCAAATACTACTATTGATTTTTATTGTCGATTGTTTTTATTACTTAACAAAAGTGTTATTCACCAATTACTGTAAAATACCTCATTAATATCTTTAATAAGATACCTAGTTTACGCTCCGCCACTGTAAACTACAATTCGTAATTCGTTCTATCTCTACAAGAAAGAAATTACGTCTAACATCGAAAACAAAACGCAGAATATGTCCAGGTATGTGCTGACGGTAGCAATAAACATAATAATATATAAATAACATAGAATATACATAGCCTTTGTTCATCTATCATTATAATAAAAAGAGATGTCCTATCTGACATATAATTTTCATCTTAGAAAGCAACTTAGAGTACACTATAATGTAGAGACCACTGCTAAAACCTCTCCCATTGTAGGAGCGCAGTCTGATAAATACATTTTTATATTATATACCGCATGATATTAATAATTCTTATGAATAGGTACTGCTTGGAAGAGCTGTTATGCTCGGGTTTGCAATATAATACATTTATTAGCTTTAATTTTGTATTTCTTTGCTGTCTAATTTTATTATAGAAGCACTCTTTGAAGCTATAAAAATACTTTTTACACCACACTTGATATAATTTATTAAATAAAAGATACATTTATTAAATATAATTCGCTTCTGCAAAATTTTAGTAAAAGTTATTACTATTATATTTCCGTATCAAGGAAAACTATGCCAATCACTGTCAACGCCTGCGATATTAATAAGCAATCAATTACGTTTATAATGTAATGTGTTTTAATTAAAATACTGCGACATTAATGTATATTGTGTACCACTTGTTCAGGAAATTTATTGACACGCTTTTGAAAATTAAAATTTTATTTTTTAAATCGGGTGACACTTTATATTATCTAAAACTTTGATTATTATTACACGCGCAAGGTAACATTAAAATGTCGTTAAATAAATTAAAACGTTGTTTTCATTTTTCCATGCATGGGGATAGATATGCCTTTAAATTTAGATGGGTCAATTCCTGAAGTATATCCTATATAATAAAAATCTAAAAAACGGTTGACCCTGCATGGCGTCCGTGGAAGTTCCCGCTTATTTTCGAGCGCAAGGCTCGAAAATCTATTTAGTTCATTTTTTTTTTGATAATCTTTGAAACGATCGACCGAGTGCTCGAAATCTAGTCAGCTCGAAGTCTCAATGAACATTTTCGAGATCGGTTGGTTTGTTCTAAAGATATCGTACGACAAAATTTTATTTACGTACATACATACACACACACACACACACACACGGCCAGACGTCCAGCCGGAAATAGTCTGAACGGCTTCCTAGGATCTCAAAACGGGGATAACTGATGAAAACTCGCGTTCTTAAAATCGGATTGAAATCTATACTTCCTACTTTTGAAAATTATTAAATTTTCAAAGCGGGAAGTTCAAAAAAGAACCATTCAAATCGTATTTCTGAGATATTTTTACGTTTTTTGAAATTGGGTAAAAAGCGATTAATAATAAAAAAATTCATTTACATCAAGACACTTGACATTTCGTCTCAGTAATTCACTGAGACATCGTCAATCTCAAAACAAATGTCAACAATTTATAAATTGCACATTTTAAGTGTAGAATTAGGGCAATCTCAATTATCTTGCATCGTTAATGCGTGGGCCGTATTTAGAGACGGGCGTCGTGATTGATCGCGAATTTTGTGCTCCGCACATAGACGTGTTCGTCCAATTGTGTTTGTGCTACCGCGCCATCACAGTGGTTATTTTGCTATGAAACTAATAGCTAGTTTTTCTGCACCCCTAAACATGACTGTACCTTTATCTGCCGACTTCCAAAAAGGAGACGGTACTCAATTCGGCTGTATGTTTTTTTATGTGTGTTACCTCATAACTTTTTACTGGGTGAATCGATTTCGATAATTCTTTTTTGTTTGAAAGCTGGTATTTTTCGTGTGGTACCATATGAATTTGATCAAGGTCAGTTTTTGAGTTATCTTTAATAACTTATATTGAAGTCGGCTGTACAAATTTTTTAATTTTTAATTATTATAGAATAAAGTTGAAAAGCAAGCATACAGTTCATTTGATAAGTAAACTTTTAAAAAAGCTTGAATTTGTATATAAACGGATTATATATAGGACTTAATGAACTAATCCATTCGTGCTACAGCGTGGCTCTACCACAAAAATAAATAAAAATTAAAAATTTTGTACTGCCGGCTTCAATACAAGTTATTAAGAATAACTCAAAAACTATTGGTCTGACCAAAATCATATGGGACCACACGAGAAGTACCTGCTTTCAAATAAAAAAAAGAATCATCGAAATCGGTTTTCAGTCGAATTGACCGTCTCCTTTTTGGAAGTCGGCAGAAAACAACATTATCCACACGTCGTATATAGCATGTGAAGTCTAAAATATTAAGCGGAAAAATATTTAACTACAGTAATCAGTAATGCAAGAAAATCTCTATCCTATTATTGTCTAACACGTATGCAATTGATTATAAGATTTGATTCTCTAGTATACGTAATTCCATTGCAAATCGGTGGCTAAAGATAAATCGGTATATCACTCGGAGCCACGTCGACAGTAAATAGCACCACAATTATATTGTTTTGTACTGTTTAAGCAAATAACAACGCAGCTGGATACAGTGAAATGTTTGTAACAAATCGTTATTCCTAATCCCTTTGTAATTATAAGAATTTAATAACAATCTATGAATCGTGTTATAAATATTTTAATGTCTGTAAATTAATTTCTCACTAATATAGAGAGTATTTCCAATTATAAGTTATTATTTAAATTAAAAATTAAAAACATGCCGAAACAAATAGAGCTGATGGTTTTCAAAGGGCTATACAGATTTTCTTGAATCATAGCTACGAACAAAACAAAATTCTAAATCGGTTCCTCCGTTTGGGAGCTGCGATGTCACAGAGAGACATACAGATACACACGTTAAACATACTAACACCCCTCTTTTTCTTCGTAGGTTAATAAGCAAAAAATTATAACTTTCTCGACATCTAAGTGTTACGTATTTAAACGCTTTACGTGTTTAATTACGGTTAGACCGTTGACTAATCGAGTATAAAATAGGCTTCGGCGCCAATCGGTCTGCCCTCACTATCAGCTTCCAATTTGGTGCCTAACAGTTTTTTTTTAATGAAGCCAGGTATTTGTTTTTTTATAGTATAAGGGTGACAAGCGAGTTCACAGTCCACCTGATGGTAAGTGGTTGCTGTGACCCATAGACATCTACATCTGTCCACGTTTGCGAATAAATGCGTTGTCAGCCATGAGGACAAGGATGGAATGCCTCTTTTCCAGTAAAAAGGGTCTCCGGTTCTCTACACTCACAATGCGAAACACAGCAGCATTAAGCTGATATTTTACGCTGGTATTCTGTGAGACCGTGGTCCTGCCCCGGTCGAGCCGACCCATTCGTGCTACAACTATATTATTAATATTGCTGTAGAATGGCTCTACAACGTATGAATTCATTGTGCCATTAAGCGTCAACTTAAATTAGTTTGGAGAGAAAAGCCAAATTTATAGCCGAATTTAAAAAAAAGGACGACGATTGCAATTCGGCTATATGGTCCTCTTTTATTATTATGTTACGCGATATTTTCGTCGATTGTGAACCGATTTTATAATTATAATACTTCGAGTGTGGTCCTATATAAAATGCCATATAAATTTGAAGAAAAAAAGTGTGTGTGTACTTATGCACGCACGTAGGAAGTTATACTTCTTTAGCCTAACAAAACAATAAAAACGAGAGACGTGTGCGCGCGCATTGTTACAACTGCATAGTGTCGTTTTTAGGTGTCGGTGTACGCACGCATCGTTATAATTCAGTCTCATCATTTTTACCAAACGCCCCAAAAGAAGTATAACTTCAAAAATCAACAAATAATAGTGAGTAGCTATTGCAGTCCATGCACAATTGCCACGTAACTTCAAACGAAGAAGGCTGCAGATGCGTTGTCACCTTAGAGGTCTAAGGTGGATTGTCTCACTGGCCTCACGTCCTGTAGTTATAAGGACTCTCGATACACTTCATACCGAATCAAAAAAAAAGGTAGGAGGGTGGTATCCATCCCCACGGACTTCTAATCAGTGAGTGAGCGAAAATTGAGTTTAGTAACAATAAAATTATTATCTACAACCTTCACATGTAAATGAATGTGTTTGACTGTGTGCTTGTTCGTGTAAGCAAGGAACATTCACACTTATCTCAAATAAGATAAATGTCGGAAGATAAATCCCCCTCCGCATGACTTTTGCTGTTAATGTATGTCACATTGGCGTTTCATCGCCTGCGCGTGTTCCGGCATGACATTGCGCGAATATAGGAACCGAACGGGGCACCAAACAATTCCACGGAAAATAAATAGTGTCGCTCACACAAACAAATATCAAACATAAATAGCACACAAAAATAGAGAATGTGAATAACTGACACAGTTTCGTATGTGACTGCTGGGAGATTAATTTTATTGAGCACGCGTCATCGAGCCGCGCGACCGCGTCCGATGCCGCGGCAATGCACGGTCCGTAATGACACGCAGACTGAGAGCGGCCACGATTTCAAAATAAGATAGCACTTTGATACACCCAGCGGTATACATGCCGGTCCGTTGAAAAGAAGCCGCAGCGTGGTGACGGCGTGCGCGCCGTCTGAGCGGCCTCGGGAACAAAAAAACTATTTTTATGCCCCCATTACAATTATTTACGCGACTCTTAAAAACCGGACGATTTGTTTTCATTTTATTAACATCGTGTACGGAGGGAACTTTCCGTAATTAAATCATCAATAATACTTTAGTACGCTATCCAGACTTTACGTTTCCACTAAATTCTCACATTTCCCGCGAGGCCGTCGGAAATCGACCCGTTAATATTTTGTATGTACGTACAAGTGGGAGTCACTCGTGACCTGCCTAAAATGTGAATCATGTGATTCGTTTGGCACCAATGTTGGCTCCAACAGCGCGTCAGCGTTAACCAGTTATTTCTGACGCGCATTGTACGCTTGGCAACAATAAAAAGTTTGAATATGTTTTTTTTCTGTTAACGTGAACTAGTTTCAGAGATTATCTGTTGTTAATATGCAACTTTCAAAACTAAGTTGGGGACCTAGTACGACTTCATAAAATATAGAAGCCTAAAATCTAGCATTGTACGAAGTTAGTCGAGAGACAGTCGCCCTTCGTCAGCTTGGTCGTTGCCTTATAGAGTACACTTGTACAGCCCTTCTCCATCGTTATCCAGATTATCTGTAAGCTTGACCTGTATATGAACCTTTCGAAAAATATATTAACTTAAAAACATTTATGTAAAATTTAAAACAATAATACAATATCTTTTTTATTCAATATTATTTTACTTATTAACGCTAAAACTACTACTACTGATCGAAACTGAGGTAAGTACATACTTCAACAACAGATGCCTCGACATTGACACATACATATGTGCCAATGTCGAGGCATCTGTCAGGCATCATCCTCTTTTATGTGAGGTGATAAATCGAGTTCTCGATACATCTTCGATATCATTAGCATCAATTTTATATTAGCGATTATGGAGGTGATTGCAGAAACCACGGCTTATTGTTACCGATTAAAATGCAGAATGGTAGCAACTTAAAAAAAATCTTGTTTTATAGTTGTTCTGGGGTCGTGAAGCCATTAGGGTCGACCGGGAAACGCTAGGCAGACCCCACAGCCTCATATGTAGATTTCAAATATGCTAGCTGAAAAATACCCATATTGTCAAAGTTATCTATTACGGGCTGGTATATAAGGAAGACTGAGGGTTAATGTTTCAATAGTCAAGATAAAAACTTTTTATAAAATAATAATAATACATTTTTATTGCAGAATTCATTCCATATGTATTAGATTAAACAAAATCTTAGAGCCTACGGTTAGTGATATAATTAAAATGACAGTTGTATGAATAAAATTAGTTTGAAAAATCAAAAAATGTTGATGAAAAAAATAAATTGTGTTCCTGACTTTTAAAATATATTATTTACGTGTTTTAAATTTAGCGCGCTATTATTATAACAGGTAGTGTCACCTACAGGGAAAAAAATATAATGTTTACCAAAATAAGGCTGTACATTTATTTTGTCCTTTATCTAAAAAAATATGAAAACGCCTTTATATTTTTGATAGTAATAAAATTTAAAAATAGTAAATTTATAAAAGTTGAAAATCATTTTAATAAAAAAACTACGCGGACGAGGCTATTGATATCAAATAGGGAACCAGTTGATGTAGTTCTGAAACTAATAAAAAACCCCAGTCTTGATACGTAAATTTTTTCGGGAGTTTTCGTAACCACATACAAAATCAGCATCAGGACGTCCACGTAAACTTTTTCAACCCGTTTTTTTTTCAAAGTAGCAATATAAATTTTTTTTAGAAAATATAAGATGGATTAATCATAATGTTTTCTTGATATACGTCTACTCATATTATCGTTTAAGTGCAATATGCTTATGACAGAGGCATTTTAAGAACACAAAATTGCTTGAACTTGATGTCGAGATGCCGAGATGTTGAGAATAAAACTCTACCTATAGTGCGTACTAACTTTTTATTCAGTCAGGTTATAATTGATCTTAATGAATAACTTTTATCTGACCATTGAAAAATCAGCCCATAAGTAAATCAGTTATTATCCTTCGATACAAATTATTTAACGAGTCGGGTTTCCGATAATAGAGAGCTGTGTTTCGATCCGGTATTATTACTAAAATAACCTCAATAGCAGGCCCACTCTACGTTAAAATCTTTCGCTAAATATAACATGATGTAGTGCGCTTCGATTTATAGCATTCCTCGTAATAATAATATGCAGTATTTCTGCAATCCTAATACACTAACCCGGCTCGAGTGTCTCTAAACGGATAGAAAAATGCAGGAAGTCTCTTCTTTTCTAAATATAAAACAAAATAACTAAGAATGACTCGGTAGCGTAGTGATTGGTCGCGGCGCTAAGCTCCGCAGATTCAAATCCCGTACTGAACAAGTATTTGGTACTTGGCCTGCAAATAGTTGTTTAGTGTCTGAATGTTTATTCATATACAACATATGTATGTAAAATACCTCGACAAAATAGGAGAAAGTCCTAGTACTGGGAGTAACATTTTAATAAAGAACATAAGAATTAAAAAAACAATCTTTATCTTTATTCTGGTTTTAACAGATGTATACAATGTAATATACGTTTGTATCATGCTGGCAAAGCGATTAACTAAATTGAAATTAATTTAGACCCGCCAACTTTTACACGTATTTAGCACTTAGCCCCAAAATTTAACAACATTATCAACATTTAACTCAATAGTGAAACATTCATAAATATATTATATTACATTTCATGTGCGGCGTTATTTTCAGCATCATCAATAATAACCTTATTTACTTGAATAAAATTTCTTTACTTTGTCGTCATCATCATGACAGCCCTTCACAAGTCCACTCCTCCTCGGTTCAGTCTCACCAGGTCATCACTCTATCTAGTGGAAGTCCGCCATACACCGCTCGCAGGTACGAAGCTGTCGCTCAGGAACTGTCAGGCTGTTAACAATGTGGCCGGCACATTGTCACTTCAGCTTACTGATCTATTAGGTAATATCGGTCACTCAGGTTCTACTAAGGATATACTCATTACGAATATCTATCAAGCAGAGAAACTCCAAGAATAGCTGTCTCCATAGCCTAACCCTAAGCTTTCTCATACAGCAGAGAAGGATCACGGCAGATTCATATGTCATCAGTCATCACTGATAATATGCACCGTTTGTTCATTCTTATTTTCAGATTTTATGAATACGTGACGTAAAGATAAGTTGTAACCTCCCGAACGCCAGCCAAGTTACATCCTTCGATTGACCTCTCAGTCAAGTTGGTCTCACCTAGTCGGACAACTTGATCTAGGCAAACACTCATAAATAACATCGAGCGTAGTGTTCCCAACAACTACCGAGCTCGGTGTGACATGCACGTTACACTTGACCTTTGTCTTGCTCACGTTCGTCTTAAAACATATCCGCTGGTAGGCACTAATGAGTTTATATATAACTGAAGTGACAAACGAACTTCAGCATATTCACCTTTCTTTAAATTTTAGTACTGATTTATCACATGGTTATGGTTATTCCCAATACTCAATACTGTATTATTTACCATAACGTTGTTACATTTTGATCTTAATAATACTTATTAAATGTATACATAATGAATTAATATTAAAATAAACTTTATTTATGCTTATTCTACTAAAAATATTCTATTGTTTGTTTTTATATCAAAGTAAATTAAAATTCCATAAGAAGTAAATAAAAATATAATTGTAAAATGCATAAAAATGGCACTATTTATTTTACGTTTAATATGTTGTATTGAATAGTCATTGTCTACCTGTAAATCCAAGAATTTTTAAGTAGCTTTAGCTTTTAAATTTAAATTACATATTGAGTTTTACTGACTTTAGTGCCACTTTTCAATGGAAAGCATTTTTGAGATTCTGGCACGCATCTTGAATAACTGTGCCAATTTTTAAGCTAACAACATACAATTGAAGCTCGTAAGATAAGCTCAAAAAAGAGTTCCTTTGCATATTTTTGAAATTAAAAAATAACATACTTATGGCCATGTTAATTATTGAAAGCGTGATCTTATTCATACATCTATACAAATAATATACTACAAATAAATAAAATTGAAGTGACTGTTTGTAATGTCAAAATAACATTTTTTACTAAATGCATATGGAAGTATATTATACGGTACCTACTTAAAACAAAAAATAATTTTAATTTTTTTTTGTCTCTTTGTGGTATGTCTGTGTTTGTTTGTTCCGGCTAATCTCCGAAATGGTTGATGTCATAAGGAATAACTTAGGCTATTTTTATTTTCTACTGACTTCAAAAAGGAGGAGGTACTCAATTCGACTTTGTTTTTATGTGTGTTACCGCATAACTTTTTACTTTGTGAACCGATTTCGATTATTCCTTTTTATTTGAAAGCTGGTGCTTCAAATGTGGTCTCATATAAATTTGGTCAAGGTCCGACGGATAGTTTTTGGGTAATTCTTAATAACTTATATTGAAGCCAATTGTACAAAATTTTTAATTTTAAAATATAGAAATACAATCAAGGTTCCGCACGAAAACATTGAAACCCATGAAATCCAACCGTAATAAATTCCACGCAGACAAAGTCGCGCATAACAGCTAGTTAAGTTATAATATTATGTAATAAATAATTTTTTAAACGCCCATTTAGAAGCACTACGGAGAGTCTCTCAAGTAATGAATCTAAATGTAAGATTTGGACATTGGTGTGACATATATTGTATGTAACGATATCAATGTTTAGGTCTTGGCTCTGCACTCAACAATCAGTTTGCACAACATAGTGTGTATGTATATACCTACGTTGTGCATTTAAGGGCAATTTTTTTAAGGAACATGCTTAGCACTGTCTTTGAAATGCCTACGTGTTATATTCAAATTAAAATGAAAAAGCTTACGATTATAAGCAATAACATTAGTTCCGATGGTTGGCTAATTACGTAGGTAGTGCCGATTTGATACCATATCAAAACAACAAACGTGAACTTATCTATTATGGGTTATCGTGCAATAAAACCTTGGAAGATTTAAATTAAACTTTAAAGCATATTTTCTATTCATGATAAGTGTTTGGTATAGCTTTTTTGTTCCGTTCAAACTTGTTGCTATTTTTTATAATATTTATTATTGCTACTTCGTATTTTCACATTTCTTGGTATGTAATATAATACATAAAATTATAGAATAATATTAATATTTTTTTTAATTCTTTAATGAAAACCGCTTATGTCTAAGATTATTAGTTAAGGAAAACATGCCATTTTATTACTATAATTATGTTTAAACTTTTTTGTCTAATAATTGTCTTTGAAGAACTTCTTCAAGTGTGGCAAAGGATTATTTATAATTAATTACAGTGACCGCCTGTAAACAAATCACTTGTTAATTAAATTGTCAATATAGTATTAAACATGCAATTTGTACAAATCCGTTTTGGATAGTTTATTCTGAGATAGTATCTATACAAATAAATAATATTGAAGTGTCTGTTTGTAATGTCAAAATAACAGTCTTTTACAAAATTCAGACGAAAGTATATAACTTACTTATAACAGTAACACAATTTTTCAAATTGTTGTCAGTCTATCTGTCTGTCTGTTTGTTCCGGCTAATCTCCGAAATATAAGGCTAACAAACGAGCACACAGTCCACCTGATGGTAAGTAAATACTGCGTCTCATGAACATGTACATAAGTTGTAAATAAGTTACAGTATATGTAAATAATCAACAATTTATTACTATTGTAATGAACTAGCTGGTATCCGGCGCGTTGCAACCGCAAAAGTAAATAATTGTGGCAGTATATCGTTTTAATTTCGGAAGAGTTATATTGATTATAGGAATGATAATACATTCATTAAAGTTGATGATATACAACTATCAAATAAATTTGTCGGCACGATACGCGCGCCACCTACTGTACAGTACACAGTACAACAGTAGGTAGAGCCGTGGTATCTCAGATTCTTAGCGCTCGCTATAAATTTCCCGGCACGACAAGCAACCCGGGTTCGATACCCGGTGGCACCAATAAAATTGTTAGTTGCATTTTTAAGTGCTGATGTACCACGTGCTCCGCAGTGAAGGAAAACATCGTGAGGAATCAATGCTCCGGGAAGTCTACAGTCTGTAAACACGTACAGGATCGCCCCCGTCGCTACATCAGATTTGATAGACAACAAATCCGATTAAGAACACCACCGATTCCTTCTAAGGATAATTTGCGAGGCTATTGAAGTAAAAAAAAAACATATTAATTTCAATAGAGAAGATGACTGGATGGATGGGTGCTACCATCTGCTTGGGATCCTATAAACCCAAGCATACAACTGCAAGGCTACTAACTACAAGATACTATAATTCATAGTGCATAGATGAGAACAAAAAATAGTAATTTTAATCTGGAGGTAGTTGTAGTTAGCTCTGCCATTGGGACGTCAAACACTTCACCCCCCCCCCCCCCCCCCCCCCGCTCGGAACGTCGGCAATATAAAATAAGTTAATACAGATAGATTTCTATCGTCTGTTTTGATAGATTCTCAACTGGTATATATATTTTTATAGAGGCGTAATGAATTAATAAATTAATTATTACAATTAAGTGTTAGAGTAGATAGAATACGTACAATTAGCGTACTCTGTATAAATGTTTTGACCGTGTAGTGGCGGTGTATGTATGTCCACTTTCCCGTATCGCTCTGTGGGGGTCATAAGAGGGAAACAAATCACCAGAGACAAGCAGCAGCTTCTTCCTGATACACTAATATAATACAATAACCACTAGAAGATAAAAAAACTGCGGTTGCCGTTACCGACCTGCCTGCCAAGCGTGCAACTATGGCAAATATCCCTCCCATGAGGCATAATCTATGCGAAGCCTATGTTCAGCAGTGGACTTTAACAGATTAATTTTGCTATAAATATATACATATAATAATAACAATAATGTCCTCCAGACCGAATTTCGGCCACGGCGGCCAGTTTCAACGGAGACTAGTCATCGGCGCAGGATAGGATTATAGTGCCCAAGTGTAAGCGCAAACACAGGTGCACTCTCTATTCCCCCACTCTCATAGTCCGATGGGACGGTAAACCGACACGACCGGAGAGAGATCAGGCGCAGGACCGACGGCTTTACGTGCTTTCCGAGGCACGGGGGTGAGACACCGCCAACTTCCTGACTCCGAGCAGCTACTGAGAATGTCTTGATGGAAAAACTTAATAACTGATTTTTTGGCCCCACCCGGGATTCGAACCCGGGACCTCATGATCAGCAGTCGCATCACTACAACCACTAGACCAACGAGGCAGTCGATATACATATAAGGTACGTGTAGGTATAAACGTATATGTATTTCAAAAATATTAGAATTTACGGTGCTTGGAATATAGAAGTACTGTTTTAGCAATCAGTTACGAGAGCGCCATTACGTGTGACAATATGCAGACCGTTTAATCAATATGTGTGGTGAATTGGACGCGCGAGTACAGAAAAAGCCTTCCGTGACGTAAGTTTAACTTCTATTTCAAAATGATTGATCGTCACTCTGAAATAGTTGTTATTTTAGAGTGACGATCAATCAAATTAGTTTTATACAATTCTAAAAGTATCAAATAGGCTTTTTAGTTTTTAGGTTACACGATTCGGGGATTGTATAGTGTAAAAGTGTTCAAATTATCAAGTTTAGACATGCACTAATGACAGGAAAACTGATACCACACGGGAGGAAGTATAATATCCACGATTTAGGTAAGAGTGACAAACGAATGGGTGACAAACGAGCATACAGGCCAACATTAAGCGGATGCAGTGGCCTAGTGACATCTACATCTACCCTCAAAATAGAATCAAAATGCAGATACTTTTTCCTAATTAAATGCCGCCTCGTTGTCAATAAAAAGGGTTCACAAAGTGCAAACCACAATAAGTATGGTAAAGCAATGTGAGACGCCCACTGGCTAGATAGGGAACCGATCCGCTAAAGGTGAGTGTTAACACACAGTTATAACCATGGGGTGATGACTAGTAAGAAATTGTGGGCAGCTGATCCCTTTCAAGTACGAGGATATCTTATAATTCTTTACCGTAGCTATCAACTCCGTATAAACAAAAGAACAGTCTCGGCTTTACTCATGTACGTCGTAATGCACACTGGTCCCGGGTTCAAATCCTGTTTCGAGTCAAACTCAGTTAATAGGTTTTCTGTAAATAGATTCTCAGTATCAGCTCGGAGTAAGGAAGTTGAGATTAGCTGCCGTGACTGAAATACAGTCTGTAGAATATCATTAATGCATATTATGCCATAAGTTCGGATCTAAGGTTGAATTCAGTTCAAGGCGCAGAGAGCAATCACAATTCAACTTCGAATACCTCTATCATGTGTTGTTTCACAAATGTTGATTAAGTCCATGACCCTAACCCAGATTTTGCGAATAGTATATAGATAAAAAAATTATACTTTATTTTTATGATATATGTATACTTTTATGTACACGTTTTGTTATGCTTTCATATATTTTATATAAGAAGAAAGCAAATAGCGATGTTTAAACAAATAAAAATACAAACAAAAACCACTCGGAAGATACTAACTACTAGAGCTAGGAGATTCACGACAGTAGTTAGATGACAAAATCGAAAAAAAAATCTAGTTTCAGAGGCCTTCAAGCTAATGTTGCTTAATGAATGTTATATATACTGACCAAATTTCTTTCCTAAGCATACCACAAACGTTGCTGGCGATCACTGCAAGCAAGCTAAATATTATTGTTGCGAATGTCAATATATTTTCTATTTATAACATTCTCTGGCTATATACCGCATATCAATCAATGTCCCATTAAATATTTTAGAATGACCAGATCCGAAACAGTGCACTCCCGGCCTAACTCATGAAAGTTTACCACTGCTTACTTAAGGTGAAAGCACCAGGGTGGCCCGCGAAATTCAAATTTTCGTACGTTTTTTGCAATTTGCAGGTCAGTGTCAGGGTGTATGTGTATGTTTAACAAATTATGATTCACGAGCGGCACGAGTATGTATTTACAGAATTATAATAATTATAATGATCAATACAACCGTCTATGTTCGTATAATCCTATTGTATGGCTATTTCCAGAAAAACTCATTCAAAGGTATTATATAATCTTGGAAGGTTGTATTGGTGATTTTAATGATAATAATTCTGTAAGCACATACTCGTTACGATCGCGAATCATATATTGTTAAACATTCAACCTGACCCTGACCTGCAAAGTCCAAAAAACGTAAGAAAATTTGAATTTCACGGGCCACCCTGGAACTTGAGTACTTTTTACCACTATATATATTATCTCTTTTAATGTCATTTAAAGCAAAAAGAGAGACTAAATAATTAAAATTTAAACGTTTCATAAGTTTACATCGATTTTTATGACTAAGGCCATATCTATTAGTGACATTTATTATTTAATGCAGTAGCAGTATTCACTCGCTGCTTATCGATCTAGTTTCGTATATCTCACAAAAAATAAATTCGATTTAAAATGCGAATATAGAGTAATAAATCAGTTCCTCTATATTCCCATGTTAAATCAATAATGATTGATCTATGATGATGAGTATCTCTTTCTTTTTAAAATGCAAGGCTTTGACTCGAATCTACCATTTGAATAGGTGCTGTTGTGAACCAGTTTTAAAACAAGCACTCGGGATTTTAGTAATATTAATAGAGTATTCTTAAGAAAAATAACATCTACTATAGATATTAGTGTCCACTCTCTACGCCTAAATATATTTCTAATATTTATGAACGACTCTCAACTTGTAAACGGTTTAAAAGAGCTCAAAGTTATATTGAAAGTGTGTGAGACGCCTTCCGACAAGATCACCGAGTCTTTTAACTTCGCTTGAAATTCTGTGAGGAATATCTAAAGATAAGACGGCAATATTTGAAGTAGTTAATAGTTTAATTCAGTAACTAAGAAATATTTCTCCATAAAACATTTTACCAAAAAAAAATAATTAAAAAGTTAACCATCAATAATAATCAAAAGGTATCTCTCATATTATACTATTAATTACGTGAGATTCTATCAAAACAAGAAAACTAAGAAACTAAGAAAAATTTGGCCTTAGCGACAGCTTTCAAATTATCGAAGATCAAAGTCAAAACTATTCACTGTCTACTCAATTTTCTAACCTAACCGTATCCGATGTCAGACGTGTCATTGTTACATGGAGCTCTTCTTATAGAATAAGGATGACAAACTAAATGCTGTGGGTCATTGACATCTACATCTATCCTTGATTTAGAATCCAAATGCAGATTCGTTGTCTTCCCTGAGAATTAATGAAATGCCTCCGTATATTATTTTCGGCTTCGACCGCGGTTAAAGGTTGCTTTTTTTAAAATCATATTTTTGTATTGTAATGAAATAAATTAAAGAACAAAAAATGTATCTACTATTCGACCTATTAGGCAGGTAAACTCCGGGTATAGCCCTTTCATAGCTCGCTTAGCGACCCTAAACTTCCTCATACGGCCAGAGTGAAGGACCTCGTCTCAGATCCATATGTCATCACTAGCATAACACACTACTTGTACACTCTTGTTTTGAAATTTTGAAGTATACGTGACGAGATGTATCGCAATCCACAGAACACTGCACTATAATAATCTTATGTAAACAAACAGAAAGGCGTTTCACAGTAAAGTAAACAAATCTAACGTTGTAGACGTTCTAGTCCTGTGAGCACTTAGTATGCTCACCGTCTTGGAGCCGCCAATGAAACTTGTCTAAAAACAAATAGCTTTAGGCTATGAATACACGAAACGGAGGCTCCTTCCCGTAAAATCGTCACAGAAAACGTTATTATATGAAAAAGACTGGCCGGTGTATGATAAATATTATAAGAAAAGTAAATTTTTTTTTTATAAAACTGAAGTGAAAAGCAAACTTACAGTCCACCAGCAACCAAATTTTAACAAAGATAGCTAGAGATGCGTTGTCACCTCTGAGGACTAATATGGAAAGCCTCACAACCTGTAAATTTACGTGGTAGAGCCATGCTGCAGTTATATTTGTAGTATAGTTGTAGCGCGAATGGGTCGGCTCGACCGAGGAAGGACCACGCTCTCACAGAATACAGCGTTTCGTATGGTGAGTGTAGAGAACCGAAGAACCTTTTCACTGGAAACGAGGCATTCCATCTTAGTCCCCACGGGTGACAACGCATTTGCATTTTGATTCATAATCGTGGATAGATGTAGATGTCTGTGGACCACAGCATCCACTCACAATCAGGTAGACTGTATGCTCGCTTGTCACCCTTTTACTATAAAAAAGTATAAAATTAAACTGTCTCTTTGTCGGTTGTAACACAGCAGTACAAGCACCATAATTTAACAAATAGATAGGAACGTGGTACTAACCCAGATGTACTCTTAGGAAGTGCATTTTGGTAGTTATGATTTAAGACGCATTTTTCTCTAATTTACATTCCATGAAAGTTTGGTGGCAGTGTAGGAGAAGCCAATAGGCAATTTCGTCTCGTCACGTAAGTCTCGTTAGTGGCAACTATGTGAAAGGCCTGGTATCGTGCCTCTAAATCATTCAGACTGGCGACGAGGGGCAGTGTCAAAGAGCAAGTCATCTGGTACCACATTCTTAGAGACTCATGTCCAGTATGAAGCATAGAGAGGAAGAAAGACTTAAATAATTTTAGAAGAAATTATATAGTTAAATCGGTAGCATTTAAAAAAAACCTACTCAAAGTGTAGCGCGGCCTTATTTCTTAGTAATTACAAGTGAACACGATGTGTGATTCAATAAGCATCTTAGCAAAGTTAAGCTTATGGAACTGGGAACTTGGTAATTAGTTGATGCTCCGTCTTACACAGAAAGGGTAGAACGAGCCATAACTCGTTATAGAATCACTTTTTAACTTCATTAGAATATGAATCCACCTCAAAAGTGGTTCTGTCTTGAAAAGTGATCTGAATGATTATAATTATTAATACCTAGATGATCACAAGTGCTATTACACATTAAATTCATATATCTTTAAAGAAACATGTGCGTCGTAAAGGTGCTAGCGCCACGCTGCAGCTATATTATGGTAGTATTACCAACGGGTCGGCTCGACCGGGGAACGATCAACTCTTCCAGCATGCCAGCGTAAATTAACAGCTTAATGCTGCTGTGTATTGTATGGTGAGTGTAGAGATTCGTTTGTTACTAGAGACGAGAAATTCTATTTTAGTTCTCAGGTGATTCTCGATCGAGGATAGGTGTAGATATCAGATAGACTTGTGTGCACGTATATTACCTTTATTCTATAAAAATAATAAAAAAATATTTTATAAAGTGTAATATATAACATACATACTTGCAAAATAACCGTATTCACTAAAAAGCGGCAAAAGCACGAACATTGAATCCACTCATGAAAAGAGCTGCTAAAAAAGAGTCATGTTAAAAGAAACATAACAAGATAGATTGTCAATTCTTACCAAAAAGAAAATTTTGGTGAACGAAACGATGATACATAGCCGTTTATTTATATATATTATTTATATATTTATTATTGCCATAGCTCGGAAACCGTGAGACATTTCTAGAATTTACCACAGTCGCCCCTTACGTCACCAGAAGGACGAAATTGGGTGATGAATTCTTTTACGCCGCTATTACCTACATGTCCATATTAAAAGGCTACAATGTACGTAGTGCAAGCGAACCCTTACACCTACACCCTCTTCTCCCCTCACCCAATGCCCTGGCAAAGATGTTATCTTATTAGAATTAATTAATGATCGCAGCTCTGAATGGCCATCAGGAAAATTGTCACTTTAGCAACGGCCTCTTGAGCGTTCAGTCTTTTTAATAAATTAACATTCCGCGAGCCCGTCGGCCTAGCAAGTAATTAAGTGAGTCTTTTTAGAAGAAACTTTCAATAATAAAGCGATTAAGTTCTGAACGAAATTATTATAAAAAAATAATGCCTTTAATAACGTTAACCTAATTTTTTTTATAAGAATTGATTACAGTTAAATATTAGAAATAGTGTTATTTAAATATTAATAATATTTTAAGATATTATTGCATGTTGCCAGTAATGAAATATGGACCTGAAACGTGGTCTTTCACAGTTAGTTTTACTGTTAAACTTAAAGTCGGTCACTGAATAATGAAGAGAGTTGTTTTTAGAGTTCCAGTGTGTGATAGAATTCGCAATGAGAATATCTGCACTAGAACTAAACCCCATTTAGCTCGAAAAACCGACAATCCATGGGAAGAATGTTTCTCAAAAAGGACATCCGATTCATTATATTTGTTCATGTGACAATATTAGCTTCAACTTTATCTTTATTCATCTTCAAATTTCTCATTTTAACAAGGATGTGTCAGAGAAGAAATGTTTGCATCAAACCGTCAGTGCACCGCAATGACGAAATAATGATTATATTGTTATTGGTTCAAAAGTCTTAACAGATTCCCTGTCCGCGAAATAGTCACAATAGTTAAACAATCGAAACGTTCATATAATATGATAGGGAAAGGGTTAAAAAACGTTATCAGCAAACAGTACATTCTAACGCCATCAAAATCCATAGAGCTTGACAAAGCTTCAAATAAGTTTGCAAAAATTTCAAAACGTAATACATGGGTGCTATGTTTGTTTATTTATACTGTGCCACGCGAGCTAGGTCGCGCGCAGTTCACTTGAACT
The DNA here is from genome assembly GCA_033319125.1 of Parnassius glacialis. Taxonomy (NCBI): domain Eukaryota; kingdom Metazoa; phylum Arthropoda; class Insecta; order Lepidoptera; family Papilionidae; genus Parnassius; species Parnassius glacialis. The sequence goes on from JAVANC010000004.1 coordinate 42,774,871, forward strand.
TGCACAAAAAACGTTAATGCGTTTGTTGACAAACAACTTGAAAACATAGCTAAAAGAGATAAGCGTCGTTCTTTCTTTTTAATTATGTATAGATAACATAGGAAAACCTGTAATAAGGGTTATGTTAAGATAACTCAATCTAATGAAATAATTTTTTGTTTAAAGATGTTAGTTTTCTAAATAAATAAATAAAAAAAATATTGGTTTCTAAAGACGTTAATCCACAATGGGATTACTATTAATAAAATAGATATAACTATAACTATATAACAGCTTCAGACCTTATTGTGAACCTCCCCCTTGTTGAAGTCCGCTTAAAATTTGTTTATCTAGTATTATCCGTGCATATCATCTAACTGCAATATTGATGCAAACTTGATTGATGAATTAAAGTTTTCTTTTTATGAAACTATACTACAACTACACCATTATATTTTATAAAAATGTACTTTTGTAATTTATATATGTAACTATTATAGTCAACCCTCTACCGTTATTATTTATTATATACTAGCTGACCCGGCAGACGTTGTTCTGCCCTTTCCGAACGACCATTTGCTTTCCCAAAAAAACTCTTGAAATTAGCAATAAAAAATTGAGCGTCACTTATCGGGATAAAAACTATCCTATCTCTCAAGTTGGACCAAACTGCACACAGTCTGCAAATTTTTTTTTAAATCGGTTCTATCTGTTGAATACTTACAGCAACACGTGGTGGTTATACTACTAAATTGTAGCTTATATTTTTAACACGGAAAATATTGACTAAATAATGTATTAATATAGTTTTACCATGTATTTACAACTCTCAATATGTCTATATAGAAGGTCGGTTTAATGATAGTTAATATAAACAACTTTATTTTGTTTAAGAAAAACCGACCAATCACAGCGCGCCGCGCTATAGAACATTCTGGAAATTTAAATTAACTGCGTAATAGTTTTATGCAAAAAATTAATGAGAATATTTTTATATCCGAAAAAAGTTGTAAATATGATATTTAGTTAGCATATGTCGTATAGATCATTATAATAAAGAAGTATTTCGTATAATTAAGCACGATTCAAAAGTTATAGGATAATTAAAGAATTAATATGCCCATTTAGTGTAAAAGTTTAGGACATTTTACTTAATAACTTTGTTGAATGTAAATATATTAATTATCCTTTATCACGTACTAATGAAGACCAAAAATGTCTATTTAATGATGTATAGCGTGTTAAAATTAAGATTAGTATTATATAGAAAATATTGCAATTTGTGCCATTTGCATAAAGAAAAATGTTTGAAAATAAAGAGGCAAATGGGAAATGGCAAGCGGCTCCCTATAGAGTATAGCCGAAGTCTACCTTATGGGGGCGAAACATTGTAATATGGTAGTAGAAAGAACTACCAGTGCCCAGCAGTAGTATCCGGTAGTAGTTGCAGTGACTAGCAGAAATATATAGTGAAAGTGTTTAGCTAGCCGAAAAAAGTGACAACTGAAAATTCGGTGTTGCATATAGTAAAAAAGTGTTAGCTAGCGGAAATAGGTCGTAACTGAAAATTCGGTGCGGCATATAGTGAAAAAGTGTTAGCTAGCGGAAAAAGGTCACAACTGAAAATTCGGTGTGACATATAGTGAAAAGTGTTAGCTAGACGGAAAAAGTGATAACTGATATTCGCAGTTACACAAGTGTTACATTCAACTAATTTTAGTTGATTAATAGCTGCTAGTCAATAGTGTTAAAGAACCAACTACTCCGGACAGATATTTTTATACTACCGCTCATTTAAATTAAATATTTTAAAATATATAGTGAACAACCTATAGTGAACAACCATAGTTGACCAACCGTTTTGAATAATAGTGATAAATAAATAATAGTTGTAAAATCTCGCGACAAATTAATTAGTCGAACCGCTGGCCACTCCCTTGCTATTTTAATTTATAATCGTGCATTTTAATTTTGAACCTCAGTCCACAGTTTATCCGCAGCAACCGCAGAGACGGCAGTGAAAGACGGCAGTGGGAGGATTCCGGAACCTACAGGTGTAGGACGTGAGCGACTCGCGGAGTATCTTCGACAACATTTACTCCGAAGAGTTACGCCCGTCCGGCACATTTTATGGTCCTTCGAGCCGGATACATCCTCCTGTACTTCTGGCTGGACCATTTTATGGTCCTTCGAGCCGGATTCATCCTCCTGTGTTGCCGACCGGACCATTTTATGGTCTTTTGAGCCGAATCATCCGTATACACCGGACCACATTTGCTGGTCATTCGAACGGGATTCGTCAATCCGTTAGTATTTCGTAACCGGGTACATAGTCACTACCGTTTTAAAGTTGCTGAATTTTCAGAATCAAGATGCCGATCACTCGTTCGCAAGGAAGGGGAGCCATGGCGTGGACTGTCGGTCTGGATGATGGACCGTCGGACAATACCGACACCGTCCGCCACCAGATGCCACCACGCTCACCATCCACAACAGAAGGCGCTGAGGCGCCAGCTTGCCCCCGCGATGGGGGGGTACTCCTGCCTGTGCCAGCCGTTGTTGAAGCCGGTACACCGAAGCAGAGAGAACAGATAGCTTGCCCCTGCGATGGGGGGGTACACCTGCCAGTGCCAGCCGTTGTTAAAGCTGGTACACCGAAGCAGAGGGAACAAATAGAAGGCAACGATGACATTCGCTGTGCATCACCGCCAACAGCCCGGGTATATTCCCGCGCCGAAGAGCCACCAAGGGGCCACACCGATAAAAGTACAAGGTCAAAGAGGACCACTCGGCCAAATAAAAAGGTTTTGAAGGCTCGTGAGGAAGTGCTGAGAATAAAATTGGAACTCGCACAGATCTCATTACAAATGGTTGAAGAAGATGATGAATCGGACGACTATGATGAGGATGGTCACTCCAAAAGTGAGTATGTCCGATCTTGGCTCGAAAATTCTGTAGCCAAGCAAAAGCCAACGCAAGGCGCAACCACCGGTGGGGAGGCCCCACTTAATAAAAACATCACAAAGCCACCCCCGGAGGTTGTCGACCTCAGTGAGCCGTCGATGAAGCTCACAAACAAGGATTCGAAGGTTGATGAAGAAAGGGAGCTCCTACCTGTTGTATCAGAGCTCACCTACCAGGATCCAAATGCAGAAAATATACCGAAGAGTCCCGTACCTCAGAAGACTTGCCAGGACTCCAAGGTTGATGAAGACAGGGGGCTCCTACCTGCTGTATCAGAGCCCACCTACCAGGATCCCTATCCGGAAGAAGCAACCTAGAATCCCATAACAAAAAGGCCTAACCAGGCACCTGTCAGCAATGAAGACAGGGTGCTCCGACCATTCATATCGGAGCTCACGTCCGCTATAGCCGCACTCGCTGACAAACCAAAACCAGAGAGTGCATCGTCGAATACTTTCGCAGCATCAAAAGCGATAATGACGCTGCCGAGCTTTAGCGGAGCACATACCGAATGGCTTTCGTTCCGTGCCATTTATGAAACAACCCGAGGCTACTTCAATGACATAGAAAATACTGCAAGACTACGAAGAAGTCTACAAGGAAGAGCCTTGGAAACAGTTAGTTCGGAACTCATCGGGCATGCCAAACCAGATGAGATTATGCGAGAACTGGAGCTACAATTTGGGCGTCCAGATTCAATCGCGCAAGCAGAAACCGAAAAATTACGGGGATTGCCACGCTGTACAGAGGCACCCAGAGATATTTGCACATTCGCGAGCAAAGTGAGGGGAAGCGTCGTCACTCTTCGAGCACTCAAACGAGACCATTACCTCGTTAACGCAGAGCTGCTACGACACCTCACAGACAAACTGCCAAACTCTATACGCGCGCAGTGGTATAGAATTTATACAGAGAAGTACGACTCAAGACCAGACCTCGGTTCCTTCAGTGAATTTATAACCGAGCAAGCTCGCTTCTGCAGTGCATTTGCGCCTCCGGAAATCATAAACGGAGCGCAAAATAATCGTCCAACACATAGGACGCACACGGCTACCACTAAGCCGTCTCCGAAATGCAGCGTGTGCGAAAAAGAGGGTCATTATGGATCCGACTGCAACAAGTTTAAAGAAGCAGATATTGATAAAAGATGGCAACTCGCCAAGCAAAGGAATTTATGTTTCCGGTGTCTGCGTTATAGAAGTCAGACACACAAATGCAAAACCACGAAGTGTGGAATTAAAGGATGCAACGCAACACACAATCGACTCCTTCATAATAATAGAAAGGAGAAGACAGAGGGCCCACTAAAAGAACCTCAAGAGACAGTTGCAAACTCATTCGCTGTATCAAAGCATCAAGCTTACTTAAAGATAATTCCAGTTAGAGTAATTGGACCGGTGGGAGCAATAAACACACACGCTCTGCTGGATGATGGGTCGACAGTCTCGTTAATGGATCAAGAGATTGCCGATCAAATTGGAGCTAAAGGGCGGTTGGACCCATTCAAGATCACAGCTATCGGGAACACTACCCTCGATTCGCCGGACTCCCAAAGAGTCAAAGTGTCACTGAAGAGTCTCCATAGAAAAAGGGTGCCACTCAGAGCACGCACGGTCGCCAGCCTAAACTTGGGGCCGCAGACTGTGCGTGCAACAGACATAGAAAATTGTAAGCATTTGAAAGGCTTAAAGGATCAATTGACATATGATTCAGGCAACCCTAAGATCCTGATAGGACAAGACAACTGGAGACTCTTAATAGCCACTCAAGTCCGCAAAGGTCCACCGCACCAGCCAATCGCCTCGCTCACAGAACTGGGATGGGTGCTACACGGGGCGCACACTAAAGCCCCGCATCAGCGCGTCCACACGGCCAACGAGCTGTACACGAGCGAGGAGAACATAAATGACCAACTCCGCGAATACTTCGCGCTGGAATCTCTAATGATAAATCCGAGAAGACCAGATTCCGATCCAGAGAAGCAAGCCGAAGAAATACTAAATAGCAGCACCCGTCAGTTGGAAGACGGGCACATAGAAACAGCGCTTCTCTGGAGAAAGAAAGACATCGAAATGCCTGGAAATTATGAAACGGCGATAAACAGGCTCGTTTCTATCGAGAAAAAACTAGATCGAAACGAAGAGCTAAAGCAGAAGTATAACGAAGAAATGAATTCCCTAATACAAAAGGGCTACGCCGAAATAGCACCAAAGAATAGTACACCAGGAAAGACATGGTATCTACCCCATTTCGATGTCCATAACCCGAGGAAACCAGAAAAGTTTCGCATAGTACACGATGCCGCAGCCAAAACAAAAGGAATGGCATTAAATGACTTCCTGCTCACGGGTCCAGACCTACTACAGTCATTACCAGGAGTCATGATGCGCTTTCGCCGACACAATGTTGCTGTCTCCGCGGACATAGCAGAAATGTTCATGCAAATCAAAGTGAGACCCGAAGACAGGGATGCATTGAGATATCTCTGGAGAGGAGATCGACGCAATGAGGCTCCACAAGAATACAGAATGACGTCGATCATCTTCGGTGCAGCTAGTTCACCCTGCACAGCCATATTCGCAAAAAACTGGAACGCTAAAAGGTACATAGAAAAATATCCAGAAGCCGTAGAAGCTATCATCCAAAACCATTACATGGATGATTATCTTGACAGTTGCCAGTCCCTGGAAGATGCGATGCGAATATCGAAGGAAGTACGCGATATACACAAAAACGCGCACTTCACATTAAGGAAATGGGTTTCCAATGCGCCAGAAATTATAAATGAGTTAGAACCTGACAACGAAACGACTGAGTCAGTCAACCTGGGCAACAAGGGAACCGAAGAAAAAATACTCGGTTTAATCTGGAAACCGAGTACCGATCAGCTGAGCTTCAATCTAAAGCTCGCTCGACTTCCAATCAATTTGCTGCAAAAGAAACCAACAAAGAGGGAAGCGCTGAAAATAGTGATGTCGCTGTATGACCCGCTCGGCCTCGCCTCCCCAGTTACCATACGAGCAAAACAAATACTGCAGGAAGCATGGAGACGAGGAACAGACTGGGACCAGGAGTTGGACGAAGACCTAAGTAACCATTGGGCCACATGGATCCAACACCTGGAACGACTCAAAACAGTAAGCATACCAAGATGCTACCCGGGATACAGCGACGCACGCTCCCTCCAAGTGCACGTATTTACCGATGCCAGTGAGAGCGCCTACGCAACGGCAGTCTACTGGAGAGCAATGACACCCGATGGGCAAATACACGTGAGCCTCGTCATGGCCAAGGCGAAGGTAGCTCCGCTCAAGGTAACATCCATACCTCGCCTTGAGTTGCAAGCCGCCGTGATGGGAAGTCGCGTAGCTGCTGCTGTCATTCAGGAACATCGCGTAAAGCCCGAAGCTGTCACTTATTGGACTGACAGCAAAACTGTCCTCACCTGGATAAAGAAAGGGTCCAGGAGCTACAAACCTTTTGTGGCACATCGAATAGCAGCAATCGAGGACAATAGTAAAGTGGACGACTGGCGCTGGGTACCCACAAAATTGAATATAGCTGACACCGCTACAAGGGACGTACCACCTAACTTTGACTCTAACCACGAGTGGTACAGTGGCCCATCATTTCTATACAAAGAACCGTCAGCATGGCCAACCGAAAAACCCACGTCATCCGAACCTACTGGTGAAGAAAGATCCCTCACCATCACAGAAAGGTATAGAGCTCCGCTATACAGAGAAGCCATTCCCGATCCGACGAAATTTTCGAAATGGGAACGTTTAGTGCGAGCTACGGCCAGAGTGCTTCAATTCATAACACTCTGCCGCAAAACCACCGACAGGACCTTTTACAAAAGGACGAAAAGAAATAGAGAGGAAGACCCCGACTGGAGGAGATTGAAATGTAATCCGCGACGTCTCGCGCAGCCTCCCAGTCAGGTGAAAAATAAAGATGTAAACAAATACATCACACTGGAGGCCGAATATATAAGAAAGGCCGAAAAGCTCCTGATACATGTCATCCAGGAAGACTCCTTCACACAAGAAATAGCCGATCTCCGTAACGATAAGAGGGTCGCCCATGATAGCCGCCTACGACCGCTTCAGATACATTTAAAAGACGGGATCATTGTGCTACGAAGTCGAATAGCCGCTGTAAAAGGAGTCTCTGAAGATATGAAAGGGCCAGCTATATTGGATGGTGATCATCACCTCACCCAATTGTATATTGATTGGACGCATCGTAGCCTGCATCATTGCGGGACCGAACCGACCATCAACGAGGTTCGACAGCATTACTGGGTAATCAGACTAAGACCCACTACTAAAAGAATAGTAAGCCGATGCGTTCAGTGCCGCATAAGGAAGGCACAACCATCCATGCCAGCCACCGGTGATCATCCCAGCACGCGTCTCGCACATCACCAGAGACCGTTCACGTTCACCGGCCTGGATTATTTTGGGCCACTCTCCGTAACAGTGGGACGTCAGCATCAGAAGAGATACGTGGCTCTCTTCACCTGCCTTACATCACGAGCTGTACATTTGGAAATTGTGGCAGATCTCAGCGCAGACTCTGCCATACTGGCATTAAGAAGATTTGCAGCGCGCCGAGGATGTCCCACCGAGATTTACTCTGACAACGGCACCAATATGCACGGTGCCGACAAGGAGCTTCGAGAGGCTTTCCGAGAAGAAGCCAGCCGACGAGGCATAGTATGGCGATTTATAACCCCCTCCGCGCCTTTTATGGGAGGGGTGTGGGAACGCCTTGTTCGATGCGTGAAGACGGCACTATACACCGTCCTTCATGAGAGACATCCGCACGAAGATGTCTTGACCACGCTGCTCTGCGAGGTGGAGTACACAGTAAACAGCAGACCATTGACTCACATCTCAGTAGACAGCGAAGACAACGAGTCCATCACTCCAAATCACTTCCTATTGGGAGGATCTGCGAGACTGCCAACACCTGGAGTTTTTAGTGAAAAAGATGCGAACAGCAAAAAACACTGGCGACGCTCCCAGATACTCGCTGACATGTTCTGGCAGCGTTGGGTCAAAGAATATCTGCCGGAACTTCAAAACCGGCGGGAGGCCCATGGTCAAGGCCCCGATCTCCAGGTGGGCGATCCAGTCCTCATAGCTGACAGCCAGTTACCTCGTAACACCTGGCCACGAGGAAGGATTGAAAACATTTACCCCGGTGCGGACGGACAGATCCGCATTGTGGAGGTACGCACAGCAAACGGACTAATCAAGAGGCCAACCAGGAAACTCGTGCCGCTGCCGAAGTAGAGGCAACGTCTCTCACCGAAATTTATGCAGCGACGCTGCGACGAGTCTTCGCGACGCTGCACGGCGGGAGAAATGTTCGAGACGGCCAAAAAGACTTTAAACGAAAAAGTGATTAAAGAATATTGATTTGTTTAAAAAGTGCAAATACGGAAAATATTGACTAAATAATGTATTAATATAGTTTTACCATGTATTTACAACTCTCAATATGTCTATATAGAAGGTCGGTTTAATGATAGTTAATATAAACAACTTTATTTTGTTTAAGAAAAACCGACCAATCACAGCGCGCCGCGCTATAGAACATTCTGGAAATTTAAATTAACTGCGTAATAGTTTTATGCAAAAAATTAATGAGAATATTTTTATATCCGAAAAAAGTTGTAAATATGATATTTAGTTAGCATATGTCGTATAGATCATTATAATAAAGAAGTATTTCGTATAATTAAGCACGATTCAAAAGTTATAGGATAATTAAAGAATTAATATGCCCATTTAGTGTAAAAGTTTAGGACATTTTACTTAATAACTTTGTTGAATGTAAATATATTAATTATCCTTTATCACGTACTAATGAAGACCAAAAATGTCTATTTAATGATGTATAGCGTGTTAAAATTAAGATTAGTATTATATAGAAAATATTGCAATTTGTGCCATTTGCATAAAGAAAAATGTTTGAAAATAAAGAGGCAAATGGGAAATGGCAAGCGGCTCCCTATAGAGTATAGCCGAAGTCTACCTTATGGGGGCGAAACATTGTAATATGGTAGTAGGAAGAACTACCAGTGCCCAGCAGTAGTATCCGGTAGTAGTTGCAGTGACTAGCAGAAATATATAGTGAAAGTGTTTAGCTAGCCGAAAAAAGTGACAACTGAAAATTCGGTGTTGCATATAGTAAAAAAGTGTTAGCTAGCGGAAATAGGTCGTAACTGAAAATTCGGTGCGGCATATAGTGAAAAAGTGTTAGCTAGCGGAAAAAGGTCACAACTGAAAATTCGGTGTGACATATAGTGAAAAGTGTTAGCTAGACGGAAAAAGTGATAACTGATATTCGCAGTTACACAAGTGTTAAATTCAACTAATTTTAGTTGATTAATAGCTGCTAGTCAATAGTGTTAAAGAACCAACTACTCCGGACAGATATTTTTATACTACCGCTCATTTAAATTAAATATTTTAAAATATATAGTGAACAACCTATAGTGAACAACCATAGTTGACCAACCGTTTTGAATAATAGTGATAAATAAATAATAGTTGTAAAATCTCGCGACAAATTAATTAGTCGAACCGCTGGCCACTCCCTTGCTATTTTAATTTATAATCGTGCATTTTAATTTTGAACCTCAGTCCACAGTTTATCCGCAGCAACCGCAGAGACGGCAGTGAAAGACGGCAGTGGGAGGATTCCGGAACCTACAGGTGTAGGACGTGAGCGACTCGCGGAGTATCTTCGACAACATTTACTCCGAAGAGTTACGCCCGTCCGGCACAAGTTTAGTAGTTTAGGAGTCCATCGCGGACAAACAACGTGACACGTACTTTTTATATATAAAGATAGAACATATAAAGTTATAGTTCCTTAACCACGTACTTATAAAATACTGCGGCTTTCTATGTTATTTTTAATAATTATTCTCACGGCTCACATATTATATTTAATATTCACAGGCTCACCTGATGGTAAGTGACTACCGCCGCCCATAAACAACCGCAACACCAGGGGAATCGCAGATGCGTTGCCGGCCTTTTAGAAAGATGTAAGCTCTTTTCTTGAAGGTCCCTAAGTCGTATCGGTCCGGAAAAATCGCCAATAGTAAACAATTCCACAGAGAAGATGTACGAGGAAGAAAACTCCTAGTAAAACTTACAGTCGTGGACCGCCAAGCATCCAGTTGGTGAGGATGGTATCGTGATCGTGGTCTTTGTAATTATATTGTTATCAAAAGCATAACATGTACAAAATTATACAACTTAAATTAATATGTTACATACATGGTAATAAAGGTAACACACTTGCACACAATCTATCTGCTACCTACACCTATCCTCGATTAAGAATCTAGAAAATAAGAATTTCTCGTTTCAAGTAACAAAAATCTCCGAATCTCTATACTCATCATACAGTACACAGCAGCATTAAGCTGATAATTTACGCTGGCATTCTGGAAGAGTTGATCGTTCCCCGGTCGTAAGTTTTCCATAGAGCCATTGATTCAGAAGTATAAAGAAAATCCGATTCAACCGTGTAATGAATACAGTCATTTAGAAACTCCAATTGCATTTTCTTTTACATTGCCTTTTTATTCACTTTAGCGATGCGATGTTTCAAGTAAGAATTATTCAGTTTTAATTTATGACAGCTGCTTAGGAGCGTATTTTTTATACAGTAAAGATCCATTCGAAATTGAAAATTTTATGTACGGAAAAAGGATCTAACGCACACTCCGACAAAATGAGTATTAATTTTAAGTACGGAAAAAGGATCCAACTCTCTTTTGTATCAAAATTAGCTTTATATGCCATAATAAACCCTTTAAAAGTGCAAACTTCATATATTAAAAACATTTCCATCAAAAAACGCTTTCAAAGTTATAAGAAAACTTTATATAGGTATTAATATTGGATTTCTTTTATAGTACCGAAATGACAAACAAAGTTACAGTCCATCTAATGGTAAGTTATACGTGGTAGAGCCATGCTGCAACTATATTAGTGGTGTAGTTGTAGCACGAATGGGTCGGCTCGACCGGGGTGGGCCACGCTCTCCTTAATGCTGTTGTGTTTTGGATGGTGAGTGTAGAGAACTGGAGACCTTTTTTACTGGAAAGGAGGCATGCCATCTTAGTCCTCACGGCTGACAACGCATCTGAATTTCGATTCGCAAACGAGGATAGACGTAGATGTCTGTGGGCCACAGCAACCACTTACCATCAGGTGGACTGTGTGCTCGCTTGTCAACCTTATCCTATAAAAAAAGTGACTACTTCAATCCATAAACACCTGCGGCAACTTTAAAGAGGCTTAAAACAAGCTTTTAAGGTTAGAAATATTAAGGCTAAGGCTACAGACAGACTAAGCAGCAGCCTTGCAACCTGTAATTAAACAGGCTCCTTGTACGGTTTAGACTGAAACACAGCAGTAGAAGCACTGCTGTTTGGCCGAAAATTGGTATGATAGCTGGATGTCATTAGTATAGATAAATGTAGATGTTAATTTTATAATTAATTAATTTATTTTATTTAGCTGAGCAACTGTGAGTACACCAAAATTATTTAGTAATTATAAAAAGTAAACGCCTCACTATTTACAGGTTAGCAGAGCATGCACCAATATAAAGTTACTTATCTTTTTTTATATATAAAAAGTACGTGTCACGTTGTTTGTCCGCGATGGACTCCTAAACTACTGAACTGATTTCAATGAAATTTTTGGTCAGTGTGCAGTTTGGTCCAACTTAAAAGATAGGATAGCTTACACTCAATTTATAGTCGCAATACAATATTATTTTATTGAAAATTATTTGTCTATTATTTGACAGTCACAATTATCTGTTAGCTCCAAACCTCTTGATAAAGAGTAGTTGTGTTCTGTGCTCCAAACGATTCTGTCAGATGACGATATCTGTTGACTGGATTGAGTAAATATTTAATAGATGGCGCTATGTTAAAAATACAAATGTTTAATATAAGCTACAATTTAGTAGTATAACCACAACGTGTTGCTGTAAGTATTCAACAGATAGAACCGATTTCAAAAAAAAATTCAGACTATGTGCAGTTTGGTCCAACTTGAGAGATATGATAGTTTTTATCCCGATAAGTGACCCTCAATTTTTTTATTGCTAATTTCAGGAGTTTTTTGGGAAAGCAAATGGTCGTTCGGAAAGGGCAGAACAACGTCTGCCTGGTCAGCTAGTAGTATATTATAAAACAAAACAAAATCAACAATTTAACAATAATACAGCAAAAACATTTCATTCATTATTATTGATATCATTGTCGAGCACAGTCTTTTTAATTTTAGATACAGAGGTTGTATTAAGATCTATCACAGTTCATTAAATTTTTCGTTTTGCCTAAGGAGCCATTCTCCCGTGCCGAAAGTGTATAGAAAAAAACAGTGTACTAAACTACTGGTTTAACAGCATACGAACGAACGAATTTCATTTGTAGTCATCTTGGGCGCAAACTTTTTAAATAAAACTGTTTTTATAATTCGGATATAATAAAACAAATCATAAAGAATAACGAAAGTTTTTTTATAGGGGAGGGGGCCGCCCTTGAACAATTGCAACATTAAGAGAATTGCAGGTGCGTTGACGGCCTTTAAAAAAGGAGTAAGCTCCTTTATTGAAGTTTCCTAAGTCGTATCGGTCTGGAAAAGTCGCCAGTGCTAAGCTATTCCACAGAGAGGTCGTACGCGGAAGAAAACTCCTAATGAAACGTGCAGTGGTGGACCGCCAAGCATCCAGAAGGTGTGGATGATATCGGGAGTTTTGCCGCGATGTCCGTTCGTGAAATTTTGCGGCTGGGATTAATCGGAACAATTCCTCAGAGCATTCCCCTTGGTAAATGCGATAGAAAATGCAAAGGGATGCAACATCTCTTCGCAGCGCCAGTGAATCGAGACGATCGGAAAGGACTCGGTCGTCGACGATTCGAGCCACTCTGCGCTGGATGCAGTCAAGTGTAAGGAGCTGGCACTTGGGAGCCCCAGCCCAGAGATGGGAACAGTATTCCATGTGTGGCAGAACCTGTGGTGTGCCGACATGAAATAATGTCGCGCTCTGCTGAGCACGCCAAGCCTATTAGAGACCAATTCGACCTTCTCTTCCAAGTGACCAGGAAACTGCACGCCACTCGATATGTCGACGCCGAGGATTCCGATACTGGATGAGGCAACAAGGGGAGTGTCTTGAAACTGAGAATATACGGCAACAAAGGGGTTCTTTTTACCGGTAAACGCGCAAACTTGTGTCTTCTGAGGTTTAAACTGGACTAGATTTAGTCACCCAGAATTAGAGACATTGTTTGTTTTTATAGGTTAGGGTGACAAACGAGCACACAGTCCACCTGATGGTAAGTGTTTCTGTGGCCCATAGAAATCTACATTTATCCTCGTTTGAGAATCAAAATGCAGATGCGTTGTCAGCCGTGAGGGCTAAGATGGAATGCCTCTTTTTCAGTAAAAAGGGTCTCCGGTTCTCTACACTCACCATACGAAACACAGCAGCGTTAAGCTGCTATTTTACACTGGTATTCTGTGAGAGCGTGGTCCTTCCCCGGTCGAGCCAACCCATTCGTGCTACAACTATACTATTTATATAGTTGCAGCATGGCTCTACCACGTAAAAAAAACAAAAACATTGTCCAGCAATGACTCGACTTCAGACACAAGTTTGTTCCGGTACTCGGAGACATTTTCCCGAGAAATATTGGCACGGCCGGTGTATAGAGTATCACCAGTGCTGTCATCCGATTTGCAACATATCATTGATATGCAGAAAAAACACTGTTAGTGATAGCACGCAGCCTTGTAGTACACCAGCGTTAATAGGCTTGTAGTCGGAGCATGCACCGTCTACAACGACCTTGATGCTCCGATCTGCAAGAAAACTGGTAATCCAATTGCACAATTTCTCGGGAAGTCCATAGGAAGGAAGCTTCGAAAGAAGTGCTTTGTGCCAAACCTGATCGAAGGACTTCGCAATGCCTAAAATAACGGCCAATGCCTCCCCTTTGGACTCTACCGCCTCCGCCTATCTATGAGTCAGGTAGACCAGAAGATCACCAGCTGATCGACCCTGACGGAAACCGTATTGGCGATCACTAATGAGCTGGGGATCCTCAAGGTACCGCAGGACCTGGCAGTTTATAATGGATTCCATTACTTTGGAGAACAAGGAGGTGATGGCGACAGGTCTGTAGTTAGACGGGTCTGAGCGGTCGCCTTTTTAGGGATCGGGTGGACAAAAGCCGTCTTTCATGATTTCGGGACTACGCCTAGGGAGTAGTAGTAGATACTGGAAAAGACGCGTTAGAATCGGTGCCAACTCTGGGGCACACGTCCTCAGCACAATTGGGGGGATTCCGTCAGGCTCACTCGACTTGTGGATGTCCAGATAGAGGAGTACTTTGTGAACCGAGTGCTCTGAGAACCGCACATTCGGCATGGAGCACTCATGTTTCTTGAATGTACTCAGGTATTAGTTCCCATACCAATAATTTTTCTTAGAGCAAAATTTCAAGATTCAAAGAAAAATTATCCATGAGACAAATTATGACTGACTAACTGGCTGAATGTTTCTCATAGGAGTCTATTGAGAGACAATTTCTTTAGTCATAAGTATGCCAATAAATAAAAAGGCTCATAACGAAACCTTGATAATGACAGCATTAATGTGGAACATATTTCTAGAAATATAACCAACTAACAAATAAACACTCTTATGCACGGCGGGAGTTTAAAGAATGAAAATATAAATATACTCGGACGTAGGTACATATGTGTTATGTTTCGCTTTCGCACATCATGACATTTTCTTGACAGCAGCGACAACACAGAGCAGCTAATGTTTACAGAGGTTACACACTTCCGCATCACATGGTCCGCGGTCTATTATTGTATTTATCTATGCACCGCCCACGGGTATACGACTCGCATATTCAATGTTTTTAGAGACGGAAAAAATTCCAATGAACATCATTCACACACAATATTTGGCAACTTATACTAATATTTTATTATATCACAGTTAATATGATTTTCGTTATTTTTTATCAGAACTTTTTTCAAGACTTAGGTTCTGGTAGGAAGAATGAAATTCATTCTTTCATTCCATAAAAGCCTAGCAAAGTTCACTGCTGAAGGTAGGCTTCCCCATAGATTTCCTCATAAATATCAAATAAAAAAAAATATATTTAACAATTTCTGCCACCTAATTGCAGTGCTTTTTCCGCTGCTCTCCTCTATGTAGGGTCACATTCCGTATAATTACAAGCTATGAGATATTTCATATTCATTCTCAGTGGTGTCAATGCATCTGTATCCCAACCATCAGGAGGACTCTCAGTTCCTTTGTTACAAATGAACATTTACAAAACCAATGTACATTTTAATTATCTATGTCACTTTGATGACACTCCTAGACAAGGTGTTAAACGCAACTAACCAGGAGTTTTGGCGGGAACTTGACCGGCGACGGATCGCTGCTCCTGTATTATTGTTTAAATAATAGTTTGCAGTGGATTTTGATATGTAAAAGCGGTGCGATTTTGTGTATTAAATGTCTACGCATGTGAACTATTAGTGGAAACGGTGAAACAAGTGCTCTGATGGTGATGTGATTCTCAAGATACGGTGTCTGTCTGCATAGGCACCTTGAGATACCATCGCCAACTGTCAGCTGTCTGCTGGCTCAAGTTGCCGTCAAAATCTTCCAAGGGCTGCACAATGTGACGCATCAACAGTAGCAGTGTACTATGAAGGATAATTATACATTGTAACTTCAGAAGGGCTAGAACCCAGAGCCGTAAAGCCAGTTATTAAGAAAAGAAAAAAGAAGACGCAACTAACCACAAGTCTTCTAGACACCGGCCTGTGAAATGCGTGATTACTCATCGAACATTCATTACGATTGCTTTTTGAAATAATAAATAGCGAAATTGTATAATTATATAGGTAGTACGTCGTAAAATCAATCAGTTAGGACGATATTGGCGCGTGTCCAGGAGTAATGGTAAATAGAAAAATACGAGCGGAACGATCCGATTTGGTACCACCGCCACACCGTTGTTCCAGATACATTCCGTAAGCCGATCTCGTTCAACGCACAGAAATACATTAGACTTCGAGTCTAGATGCACTCCGTAACTTGATATTCTGTTGAAGGCCGTCACGAATAAAATTCGGAATTTCAATAGAGATTACCGACGTGGGAGGATATTTTTTTCGCAGGAAAAGAAGATTGCGCGTACTAGAAATCAAGAATATAGTTAAATTGTATCTAAAGCGATAAGCGAGAAGCAACTTTAAGTTTTTACCGCAGGAAATATGTTATTTTTTATTTGTTTAGTGTTATTTGTCCTAACTGATATTGAATAAAATTTAATTTGTGAGTAATATTGAAAGGAAGTAATAAATGAAATTTCCACTATTAAAAGTTCCTTCCAACAACAAATTCTCTGGTTTGGTTAATTCTAAATAAACAAAATAATTGTAAAGAGTTTCCATCCGTTGAAATCTCTTATTTCTATGTTCAAGTGATAAAAACCTTTAAAATAAACATCGAACATTGAAAATACATTAAACGGAATCTCAATACAATTTGAACGCTTTAGTTTCTGATCATTTTTCCACATAAATAATATTACGCGTTGCCAATATTCCAATACTGCTATAATATTAGATTTATTTTCTACTAGCTGTTCCCGGCGACTTCGCCCGCGTGTGATTTAGGTTTTTATTTTTTTTATTTTGCGAGGAACCCTAATTCTTTTTCTAAAATAAAAGTAGCCTAAGCTACTCCTTATGACATCAGATATCTGCCAGTGAGAGTCCCGTCAAAATCGGTCCAGCCGTTTTGGATATTAGGCGGAACAAACAGACAGACAAAAATGTTTTAAATTGTATTTTAGTTATAAGTATCATATATATTTTCTTATGCATTGAGTAAAAAGCTGTAATTTTGACATTACACACAGACACTTCAGTCGAGCCGTGGTAGCTCAGATGGGTAGCGCTCGTTGTAAGCTTCACAGTACTCGAGCAACACGGGTTCGCAATTTGCCTTATATAGGACAGTCATGTTTTTGTGCTATAACACCCAGGATACTGTTGGAGCGATTCCTTGTTCTGCTTGGTAGTGATGCGGCTGTTTTGCGCATTATCGCGTCAAACCCGTCAGTGCGGGCCTCACAGAACATGCCTGAAGCGCTGCAGTAGCGGGGCAGCCCCAAAATACCTCTAAATGAATTATTATATTGCACCTTTAATGCTTTATACGCCCTTTGTGTGTAGTTGACCCAAAGGGAGCACGAATAGAAAGACTGGCAGTATGACTTAAAAAGAGTTATTTTAACGGCATTACTGCATCTTGCAAACCTACGGGCTAACATATTACTCCGGGTCGCTAAAGCCCTACGCTCCGAGGACCGAGGATTTGCGTGATGAAATGGACATGGAGAGATGTCCATTTCATCACGCAAATCCTCGGTCACGTAGTGTCCCAAGTGTCTGAATTGTGATACCCTCGATAAAGCAGTGTTGTAAAGTCTGATAGATGGTATGTACGTGGGACTCTTGTTATTAGCTTCAAACAACACAAACTCACTTGTCTTTATATTATAAATTAGACCGTGTTCATTTGCATAAGCCTCACAGATTCCCAGAAGCTTTCTGAGCGCACTGACCGAGGGACTCAACAACACCATGTCGTCGGCGTAACTTAGGTTGTTGACACACTTTCCATCCCCATGGCAACCGACCTTAGTGCTGCTGAGTCTCTCGAGCAGCTCATTTATATCATCATTTATATAGTTAAAAAGTTGAGGTGAACTTATTCCACCTTGTCTCACGCCACATTTCAACTCGTACGGTTCAAAAAGCTTATCTGCCTATTTTACGTGATTGGTTTGATAATTGTACCAATAGCGGAAGATATCCAGAAGATCATTAGAAAAATTACATTCGGCACGTTTTTTCCCATAAAATATGATACGACACCAGGTCAAAGGCCCTCGACAGGTCTAAGAAGCATCCATAAACCCCGGGGTTTTGCGATCTGTATAATATCTGACTGTATGTTTTAAACCTAATATTGCACTTTCTGCTGACAGCCCTGCCCTAAAACCAAACTGTGTTGCATGAATGTGAAGAACTTTTTCTAACTCATTGCTTAGTAGCCTGTCGAGCACCTTTGCCGTCACTGTTGCTAAAGAGATAGGCCTGTAATTGCTTTTATCTGAAATGTCTCCAGTCTTATTCTTCACTATTGGTACAACTATCGTTTTAATCAAATCTCTGGATAGATACGCATGGCATATGCACAGTAAATAAAACATGGAGAGGACGCGAGGAAGGTGACAACCAGCATACTGCAGATGTTCTATGCTGAGACCGTCATGTCCCGGAGACAAATAATTATAATATATAATTTATTATTTATAATATGTGTCTTATTGATGTCATGTCAGTTTCTACCAAATTGAAATACGTTAGGCCACGCTCCGACGACACGCACCCGCTACGCGCACGCCACGTACGTCAGCACCCGTGTCTAACTCGCTTTGAAATTTATGGCATATAATTTAAGTCTTATGACAAATCAATAAATCTGAAATTGTATAAAAAGCACGTGTGCGGAGTGAGCGCGGGATCAGCGCGGAGCGGAGACGAGGCGGGCGCGTGGCGTGTGCGAGGCGGCCGATGACGTGGGCGAGGCGTGTGCGGTTGAACGTCGAAATACAATTTCAGATTTATTGATTTGTCATAAGACTCAAATTATATGCAACAAATTTCAAAGCGAGTTAGACGCGGGTGCTGACACGCGTGGCGTACGCGTGGCGTGCGCGTAGCGGGTGCGTGTCGTCGGAACGCGCCCTTAAGCTAAAGCCAATATATTAGCCCCACTTCTGGGCAGATACCTTCTCTCATTTCTTAGAGGGTTTTTAGAGCAATAGTATAGTCTGTCGCGCTGCTCTAGTGCTTGTTGGCGGACTTCATATGTCTTCGAAATAATTTCATTCCATAGACATAAAGGTTCACTTACGATGTTTGGTTCCACAGCTGAGTCACGTTCTTGTAACGTAAACAAGCACTTTAATTGCAGTTAAAAATTTCATCGGTTTGCTCGCATGGGTTGATTACATACACTGAAAATTAGGGCAACTCATTAAACCCTGAACTTCCAATTCCATAACTTTGGAAAATTTTCAGATGAATCAACTTTCCAATACCAGACAATTTTTGAACCGGGGTGGTACCACGACCTCACAGAATACCAGCGTGAAGTAGAGGTTTACCTCTGCGTTTCGTCTGGTGAGTGCAGGTGGCCGGAGGCCCTTTTTACTGGAAATGAGGCATTCCATCTTAGTCCTCACGGGTGACAACGCATCTACATTTTGATTTGTAATAGAGGATAGATGTAGATGTCTATGGGCCGCAGCAACCACTTACCATCAGGTGGACTGTGTGCTCGTTTGTCACCCTTATCCTATAAAAAAATTATCGCATATTATTGTAGCGGCATAATTCACACTCACACAACACAGTGGAACTTACTCCTCTTAATCTAGCTATATTGGGCGATATAGCGATTACGAGATTACATCGTAGGTAGTTTTTGATTCATGTCAGATAAGGAGTCAATTAATTACACTGCAGTTATATACGCATAACAATTTATATCCTTAATCAGATGGAATTTCTTGGAGGAAAAATTAAGCAATAATACTTTGGCTGACTTTGGCCACTTAGAATATTTAAGAAAATTTAATGTATAAAGCAATAATATTCTTTTTTCATAAAAGTAGTGATGTATATTTGTATATTTATTTAAAATACTAGAAACAATCACTGCTAGTTATACCAGTTACTCGACTTCAAAGAGTAAATAATTTCTTCATAGGAAATTCAATGTACATTTTTCACAATAAGATTTATCTATAAAAATATTAACACTTTTTTGAGCAAAAACTATTTAATGGTTATTATAATACGAAATAATACACGGACGGAATAAACAGTCACCCCAGTGGACTATGATAGTTACTAACTAACTACATAACTAACTAAATAGAACTTAACCTCGTTTCCAGTAAAAAGGGTCTCCGGTTCTCTAACACTCATCATTCGAAACATTGACTATTGAGTTTTTTTTCTCTGGTATTCTGTGAGAGCCTGATTCTTCCCTTGTCGAGCCGACACATTCGTGCTACAACCATAACTGCAGCATGGCTCTACCACGTCTAAAGGTGATCTGTAAGTCACCACTTTTGTATTATGAAAAACTGAGCGAAGGGGTCATTACACACAGCACATTTATAAAGCAATAATCAACCTCTAGAATTACGACTTTGTATTTCATCGGAGACAGATGCTTATGTTGATATTAAAATATAATGGTTACGGTCAAGCGATCATAAAACGCATCCCGTCACATGAAAGACGCGGTACCTTTATTATGAATAAGACGTGAAACTCTTAGAACTTTCATTCAGTAATCCACAAAAATATCTATAATTTATTTATAGATTTTATGAATACCTCATTTAGTGTATCGTTAGAAAATATAAAGTCGACCACAAATTAGTTTTATAATGGCTTCTTTTCGCAAAATTGCGACTTCTTTATTTATTTACTAGCTGTTCCCCGCGACTTAGCCCGCGTGCAATTTATTACGATTGGTTTGTATGGGTTTTAATATTTTCGCGCGTAACCCTAATTAGTTTCCTAAAATATAAGAAACCTAAGTTACTGTTTATAAAATTAACTATCTGCCAGTAAAAGTTCCGTCAAAATCGATCCATTCATTTCGGAGATTAGACGGAACAAACAGACAGAGACAGACAAAAATTTTAAAAATTTTGTTACAAGTACCGTATTATACTTTCATATGCGTTTAGTGAAAAGCTGTAATTTTGACATTACAAACAGACACTTCAATTTTATTTATTTGTATAGATGTATAGCTTTATAGGACTGATAATACACAACAGAACTAGAGTAAGCGACCTAATGGATCAGTAAGATGAACTGGAAGTGGACCTATGCCCTATATGGGCCTATACCTATGGTCAGGTATAGCTCAACCAACCGGCAACCAATTGGCAAGAAAAGCTCTAGAGTGACAGCCTCGTATCAACCAGCTCCTCCCTAGTTGGAGTGACGACCTAGAAAGACATGCAGGAAGTTTAAAACGCCTTCTTGAACATAAAAAATCACTTGAAGTCACTTTTCTACGGAGTGCACTCACTTTTCTTCAAATATTTACAAAATAAAATTGACCGGCCATGTTATTATGGAAGCGGGATAAAACACTAGGAACAACTGGAATATATTATAAGTCCCTGGTACAATTCTGGGTATGCATTAAGCTGTAGCTCATTTCTGCCATCAATATTTGTGCAACATGACATGATAATAAGTTATTCTGACTTCACCGATAACGAGTTACAAGATTTAGCGACGGAAGTCGAAACAGCCATGAAATCGCAGCAAGTGCTGAACGAAACGGCTTTATTTTATCTCTATAAATATTCACGGACGCCAGCCGAGTCCCGTGATCACGTTTGTAAAGCTGAACGCATAATAATATGTTACGCGATTTAATATGTGTGCACTTTACTGTTTTGATAATTTATAATGAAAAGCTTTTCGAGTACTTTCTAAAACTAAAATTATTTGTGCGGTGATTACATAAGTAATTTTTGGAGATATGTACGTCTTATAGTCGTCAGCGTCAATTCATATATTTTCATGTATGCTATTGAATTATATTAAAATAAATGCTTCATGTTTTTAGTCAAAGTCAAAAAATGTGAAATGGTAGAATTTTTTCTTATTATAAGCCAATGCTTGACCACAATCCTACCTGGTGGTAAGTGGTAGTGGCGGTAACAAAATCCTATTCACTTTTGACTTGAAGACGCCCAGATTGTATTCGGACATAATGCCATTCGTAATAAATATTTTCCAAGTATTCAACTTTTGACGTATTTACCCACCTTTATTATATGAAATTTACTTTTTAAAATGATAATTTGTTTTTGAAATAATTCTTATCCACACTTATTACAGAAGAAAATTCCTAAATATTAGAGTTGCTATAATTTAAAACTGCACGCGCGCTCCTTGAATTTTTAGTAGATTTCATCACTTATACATTATGTTAAAATCTCCGTGTCACAATAGAAAAGATCGATTTTATGAAATTTAATACGGTGAAAGTGATAAAATGTAACAAAAAAAACATGCATGAGTGTCGTGGAACACTCGGTTGGAACGAAGTTCCTTACGTAGTACATTATTATTGATAAACGTATTATAATATTGATTAACAAATACAAATAAATGAATTACTGGCGTCTATTAAAATGAAGCGTCATTTAAAATAAAATAATATTTTTTTCATGGTAAGATAAGAAAAAGTGCGAGGGAGATGGATATTATCTCGCTTCCTTATACCCGCCAAGGCCGTCTACACTACGCCTAGATAGAGCCCCTGTCCGCCTAATTCGTACCGTCCGATAAGGAACTTCGTTCCAAAAATACAAGGGAGATGGAGTGCAGTTTTAAACCAGATGATTTCAGCCTATGCGAGTTATTATTTTGATGCGTTTTAATAAACATTTTCGAATTAAAAAAAAATTAAAAAACGAAGGCAAATCAATAATAAATTTCAAGAAATTTCAATTGCCACAAAAAATAATATTATTATTTTGGTGTATAGAAATTATAAAACTATTTATAAACAAGGGCTTTAAGCTGATCTCAACTACATTGAAATATAATGCTATTCAAATTGAAATGGTGACTGTGTGCCCTTACGGCAACTCATTAGATTAAAAGGTTTAACGCTTTATGCTCAGCTTATATTATTACTCGATTGCTTTATACATTCAAAATATCATTAACTGTGCAACGAACTGTGAATAGTTTTTCAGTTAATTTTACACAGAAAATGACATAGTGATACGCAAAACACAAGCACAGCACTGCCATATATAATCTAAATATGACAGTGTTGTGGTTGTGTTTCTTATATAATCTATGTTTGATTCATAAAATCTCATGCTTGTCACGATTCTGACACGTCTTTCTCGCTTTTTCACATCCAAACCGCCGCCATATCTTTATATATAAAAATTACGTGTCACGTTGTTTGTCCGCGATGGACTCCTAAACTACTGAACTGATTTCAATGAAATTTTGCACCCTGTGTGCATTTTGATCTAACTTGAGAGATAGGATAGTTTTTATGCCGATAAATGACCCTCAAAATTTTTTATTGCCAATTTAAGGATTTTTATAGGAAGGGTCCTCGGAAAGGGCAGAACAACGTCTGCCTGGCGAGTTAGTATATATATATATATATATATATTTCTTTCTTGTCCAGTGCTGAGCAAAACCCTTCTCTTATTTTTGAGAGGGTTTTAGGACAAGATGTCAGCCGCGCTGCCCCATTACGTGTTGTGGATTTCATAAGTTTTCGAAAGTTTTTTTTTAAATTATTTCTCAGACATTCAGGTTTCCTGCGGACTCGTGAAGAAGAAGAAGTAGAAGAAACAAGAAAAATAAACTCGATCTAGCATAAACTACAAATGTTTAGATTTCAATGCTTACCGCGTTGTTTTTAATCAATCCGATCTCAGAATCAGTATCTACAATTTAAATCGCTTTCAGATTTATTCTCGTATATTTACTCGTAGGGAATCACTTTAATCAACCAATAAGTGGAACAATCGCACGGCGCAGTCTGCATTCCCTACTACTACTAGCGGCACCTCATTCTCGCACTTCGCTGGATACTTCGCATTCTTAACATATTTCGTTAGGGGAATACGGTCTGTTCGAGTATAGACAGTTTATGCATATTGACAGCAATTGAGGTGGAAATTAATTAACATTCGTGTGTAAATCTGAGATTGATCTTAGCTTTTCACAAGACAACTAATGTGATGGAAAGTCAGTAAAGTTACAGCCTATGTACTCCCCACTCCTGGGCGCAAGCGTGGGAAATATATAGGCAGTGTATATGATTTTACGGCAAGAGAGTGTCCACCGCGTTTCTCGAATGCGCGTTGGCAGACTTCGCATGTCTTAGAAATATTTTTTCGATTTCTCAGATATGCAGATTATCTCACAATGTTTTCTTTAACCGCCAAACACTTAACCCCCGAGTTACGGTTAAATTGATGTGATGATTTCAATTAAATTAATTGTGCTTTACACAAAAAAGACGGAGTTAAAGATATGTTTTATGTAGGTAAAGATTATAATAAACTTATAGTACAATCAAATGATTAAACATGCGCATTCCCGCTCTTAACTGTGAACTGATTTGACTGTTTTGACGGCTTACACAGATCTGCGTGCGGCCGGTTGTGCTTTCGTGATGAACGTCTGATGTGCGCACTGCGCTGTCTTGTGTACAGTCATGGTGACAATTAAAGAAGGTAGAGTTTTAATTTTAGTTCGGTTCGCCAAATGCGTAAAAGAATAAAAAAAAATATTTTCATCTTCTCGTAGTTGCCAATACAGCTCTACGAATGCGTCTTTCAACAAACATGTCGAAGTAACCTATATGGTACATGAATAATTTCCTTTTCAGCTGACACGATACTTTTTGTTATACTGATGAATAGAATAGAATAGAATAGAATCATTTTATTCAATATAGATTAAAATACAAAATACTTATTGAAAGCCATTTTTTACTTTTACCACTGATACGCAAAAAAACGTCTGTCATGGGAAGAACCAGCAGGAAACCCAGCGGGACTTTTTTTAAAAGCACATCTTATAATATAATATTTTATATAATTATTATGAAAACATTAAGAAAGCATGGTAGCGAATACCTCATTTCCAGGGGTTATTTTCTTTCATGTACTCTTTAGTAGTATAATAACCCTTACTAGACAATTGTTGCGTAATAAATACAGTAAAACTCGCTTAAGACCGTTTTTGAAGGGACCCAGCCAAAATCGCGACTTAAGCGGGAAAGCATATTATGTGGGATAGGGAAAGTGTTAAGTGTAGGTATTGAATTATAGGTATATTTATAAATTTGTTAGAAAGGTAGATTTATTAGAAATATTATACACATGTATATGTATTTAAATACGTTACATCATAGTAAGTGATTACTTAAAGTAATGTAGTTATTATTCATAATGGCATAACTTCAAGTAATCATTTATTTTGGTTTGACCAAGAGATTTTGATGCATTACTAATGGATAAGGTTTTCAATATAACTTAACTTTTGTAGTGCACCTTCACTGTCCCCGAAAGAAGATACATAGCACCTAAATGGCATATAGCATAGATTAAGTCGTTTACTGCTAATAATGCCTCTGCGTTTGATAAAATCGGAATTCTCTCTTTCATTTTCAACGTCATCACTTAGGGCCTATTTTTGGGTGTTATCCACATCTTCAATAAGATCTTCGATTGAACGGGTTTCGTAGGGTGCAAAATTGTCATCAATGGAAGAATATCCAGGAAAACCCTGCAGTATCGGGGGTTCTTTTTCCAACACGACTAGATTAGCTTTGTTATATTGGAAACCTGCTTTCTTGAAACAATTTTGTATGGTTTCAGGCTTAATTGCTTACCATGCCGCTGCAATGTTTAGGTTGGCATCATGCACAGTCAAGGGTCGTTTGCTGCCAGTGTCTTCCATTACTTTAAGATAGCGATATACCAATCGTGTTCTGTAGCCTTTTTTAAGGACTTTTATAATCTGATCCATCGGTTGCGACTTGCATGTCGCATTCAGAGGTAAGAAAAAAAGCTTGATGCTCTTTAGCTCAACATCTTTAGGGTGTAGTTATCAATGGAGAAAATTATGCGTGCTACTCGACTCGGCTCGGGTGTTGCACAGATGGTGTATTAGGCGGTATGTTAAAAATGTATGAAAACATGCCTCAAGCTGCAGGAACTGATATGAAATGGCGTATTATGCGGGAAATACTATTAAACGTGATCGTATTAAGCGAGTTTTACTGTAATTTAAACCTTTTGATAGAAAAGGTCTGCTTTTCTCTGGACTTTGTTGTAAAATCCTATATATTGCCCCATGAAGGCGTTACTGACTCTTTGGAGTCGAGTAATTGGTATAACTAACTTGTGCTTGTTTCTATTATTTACATAATGTAGATCACTTTTTTTATTAAAACTATTTTTGTTTGTGTGTACATACATTAAATTGTAGTAAATATATTGAGAGGCCAAAGTTATTTATTTCTTTAAATTTTTCTCTAAGGGTTTTCTTCGGACCTAGGTTGTAAATTACTCTTACGAGGGCGACACTGAAAGTTTTTAGAACTGGCCACTTGTAAACGATATAATTAAAAAAATAAGTTGAAATTTAGAAAATAGAACTCTTTTCCAATATTCTTGTGTATGTTTTTTATTAATTTGTCATTTGTTTACGAATCAGCGGCAAATTTAAATGCCACGTCAGCATGAATTTAACGCGAGAAAAATTTCGTACAATGATTTTTTATGAGTTTCGATGTCATTTAAGACAACAAGAAAATTATGATAGACTTCGAGTGGCCTTTCACAATAAAGCCCCATCTCATGCCCCGTGATCCCTAAGGGCGAGTGGGCAAGTCCTTTTATCAGTGGTTCCATCGGATGCAGTGATGCATTGATGTAAATCGACACTATAAAAGATATAATAAAACTAATAACTTACTAGTTTAGTTACTTCATAGCAAGATTCCATATGACATTATGATATGGAAATAACTAAAATAAACTAATCTAACTGTCTCAACACATGTAAGGCATCTAATATTTTATACATCAT
Organism: Parnassius glacialis; assembly: GCA_033319125.1. Taxonomy (NCBI): domain Eukaryota; kingdom Metazoa; phylum Arthropoda; class Insecta; order Lepidoptera; family Papilionidae; genus Parnassius; species Parnassius glacialis. The sequence goes on from JAVANC010000004.1 coordinate 42,801,666, forward strand.
ATGCTGCAGAACTAAATTTGCTTAGCTTGCAAGTTTAGATATATGAGGGCCCCATTGAAGCTTCACGTCAACTGTCATTCCGAGACAAAGAATGGATTCAACAAGGCCCAGCTCCTCTCCATTTAAAAGCACATTGGTATTCACCTGTTTAACATTAGGTGTAGTGAAATTAATACATTTTGTTTTATTACCGTGCAAAAGCAAATTATTAATGTTATACCAATGTACTTTTTACTTTGACATATTTCAAAAATTGTCTTTTTAGTCGAAAAATCAACGAAGTATCATCAGCAAATAATCCTATATCAAGGTTATTCCCTACCAAATAAGTAATTAATATAAACTAAGAACAGAAAAGGACCAAGAACCGATCTCTGAGGAACACCCATAGATACTACCGATCCGGAAGAACTGCATCCATTAATAACTACTGTTTGCGTTCTATTATTTAGATATGACATAATAAGTTTAAGCGCTATGTTTTTTACACCATAATTATGTAGCTTCCTGATTAATGTCTCATGGTGAACACAGTTAAAAGCCGATCACAAAATATACCCAAAGCATCTTTTGAATGTTCCCATGCACAGAAAGTATGTTTCTACTAGTACTATTTACATTAATAAATCTATACTACTACTACTACTATTAGTAGTAGTAGTACTATTTATATTAATAAATCTGCAGTTTTATTAATATAAATAATTTTAAAATATTTTACAATATCACCTGATAATATTCTATGAAATGCAAATTATTTTTTACAGACATTTACATTTTGTTTGAGTAATGACTCGACGACAGCAGGGGAGGAATGTAGTGACTTTGTAGTCAAGATCGGAATGTCGGTAAAATAGTGTTCAAAAGCCAATCTTCTTGGTTTGATTTTGTCAAATTATTGTTAAAATTTGATTGAAAGTTTGAGTTCTGTAGTTTCATCTTGCCATTTTCTCTATTGATTATGCCCCAAGTCATTTTAATTTTATTGGAAGCATTCTTAATTTTGTTTCTTAAGTATAAAGATTTGGCTGCGCAACACACTCTTTTAAATATTTTGGAATATGTTTACATATTCTTTAAATGCGACACTATGATTAAATTCAAGACTAATTAGTTTAAATAATGATCCATATAAATAGTATTATATTTATATGGAAGAAGAGGCAGCTTTTTCACTACACTAATTCTAAATCTCTCGAAGCAATGTTCATTTATTGGAACAAGCACAACTTTCTTAACATTCTGTTTTTGTGCATGTAAGGTAGCGAGACTAACAATCCATCATCCACAATGATCAGAACTTAAATTTTGAATAATTAATTTATGTAAGGGCTCATCACATCACATCTCACATCAATAAAAATATTATGTATACAAATTGCACTAGGCCCTGCAATACCTGTTGGTTCAAAGAACAAATTAACAAGGTTGTATGATTTGAGCAATGATCTAAACTTTAATACTCATGGAAGAAGTTTCAAGGAGATTGATATTAAAGTCTCCACATACGGCGACAGATTTATTCTGTTTATTAAGTTTAAGCAAAACTTCCTCCATTATTTTTTCAAAACAATCATACATATAATGTGCGGGGTCTGTAAACACTGACAACAATGTAGTGCTCGAACTCAACACATGCCATTTCTACAGTTCGCTCAACAGAGAGTCTTACAATACGTTCGTACGTTACGTTACCTTACGTTCTTTACTTATTAATAATTTATTAGTTAATGTTAAGGAGCCACCCCATATTTTTTTTCTCTGTGAAAGCAACTGACCACCTGGTGTTTACTGAAATTAAACGTATTATATTTATAATCTTTTAACCAATGTGCAGTTATACAAAACATTTGTATGTTGTTACTATTTAAAAACAATTTAATTTCTAATTCTTTGCCCAACATGCCTTGCATATTTTGATGCACCAGGGGCATACAATTTTTATGATTTATGAAAAATTATACAAATAACTATTTGTGGGCCACATTCTGGATAATATAAATTGTTACTATGATTGCTAGAGATTACCTCTATTGTCTCATTTTCTAATTTAAATTACTTGGAACTGATTCCAAATTCAATGTCAAATGATTACACTGCTCAATAGAAGAAGACGTCTAGTGAGTTAAAATATAAATAATAAGCATTTGCTATCAGTCTTATACTATACTTTGATAATAATAATACCTATCTTTTGTCAAAACTTCCTAGTTAAATTATTAATATCAATCAAATGAAATTTACCATTATTATTCTTACAATTAAATGTCAAATTTAAATTATTATTATATGTCAAATTGTGAATCAAAAAATTTAAATTACATCCTAGTTTATTTTCCTGTGGCCACCCCTCTATGTAAGGCAATGGTACAAGATAAATTTACGCTCATTTATGTTATTGAGATATTCAATATATTTTAATAATTGATTCTGGTCCGTATTGCCTCTTCTACCAACATAAATTATTAATATAAAATTCACCAGTTGAAATTTTATTCATAATATCACTGAATGATTCTTCCCGCATGCAGCCCTTTTAAACAGTTATTTAATAATATTCCCAAATATTTGCCTATATCATCATTATACACAATAACGTTATTCTTTTTCATTATATGAATTACTTTTTAAATTTATTTGCTTTGTTATGGTACTGTCATAGTGTAGGTAAAGAAAACGAAGTATTACTACTTGTCATATTATTTACACACACTGTCCCTAAAGAACCTGGTATTGAGCGCTGATATTCATTTTGATATTCTAATAAAGAGTCAAAACGTTCCTCGTTTTATTTAGATGACTTTACCAGATTATACATGGCCAGTATGTGTTCTTTTATTTCATTTTCTGCTGATTTAATATTTATTTGACATAATTTGTATAGTGCCACCAACTTATCTGTGAACTGACAGCTTGGCGCTTCTGCGCTGAAGTGTAGCCAGTTCGGGAATATTCCCATCTAAGGGCCTTATATTCCTACGTAGAATCCACATACTAGGGTAATTAGTCACGGAATACAAAGACTAGAACACAGATTTAACAGATATATGTCCAAGAATTAGAAGAAACAAAAATATCATAATTGAACAATTTAAACTTTAATTCAATAATATGCCTTTATGCCTATTTTACCGGGCGTGTTAATTTGCGTTCCTGTGGTTTATGCGGTTTCCGGTTCTTTATCTATTTTGGAAATGAATCCTTAACTAACATCTGAAAAAGAAATGAATTGCATCCATCTATCGGAAATACGAAAGGAAGGAATAAAACATAGCAATACTGACCCGTAGCAGCTGATACTCTTTTATAGACCTGATTGAAAGGCATTATCGGTGCTTGCCCTCGAGTTTCTTGCTCACAGATGTTTAATACTTTTAAAATAATGTTTCGGGAATCACTTTAAATGGTTTTCGGCATTTTTTATTTTTGTATAAACTCTCAAAACAATGAAGTATCGAGTGACATTTGATTAAATGGCGGCTGTAGTTCACAATTTTGCCGCAGCTGTCAGTTCACAGATAAGTTGGTGGGACTATAATGAGGTTTGAAGTGATAAAATTTCTGAATTAAGGCACTCTATTTCAGTTTCATAACAATTTTTTATGTTTTCCATCTCAATTGAATATAATTTAAGTTTACCGATTAACCTTTGCTTTTCCTTACATACATTTGCATAATTTTTAGTATAATTGTATAAGTTTTTACTAATTTTTGCACTTTTCTATCTATATCTAATGATTTTTATACATTTTCTTAATTTCCTTTGTAATCCTTTCTGCTGTTCTTGATATGGCAAAATCATCAGTCAAATCTATTGTTGTGGAGGGTTGCAACGTTTTATGAGATTTACATTCTACGAGCTCATTGAACTGACTCTGACTTTGAAATGCTTGCAAGTTATCAATGTATTGTTTAAATTGTGAAATCTGCTCATTAGCTTCAGTTAACTATAATTTCAATGCAGCAATTAATCTGAGGGCTTCGTCATATTCTTTGCTGCATCGGTCAAACTCGTCGACTGTCCCCTGGAGCTGATCGCTTTCCTTTAAAATATCTGTATAGTATCTATGTAACTTTACCATATCACTTTTCAACTGTATGTTTTTCGAAATTATACTTATTATTTTCTTTTCATTGTCATCTATTTCTTTAAGTAACAGCTCGCGCTGCACCCTGGAGGCTTTGAGATCTTGTAGCCCAAGAAGACGTTGGTTTTCCATCTGGCGCAGCTTGGCGTTACGAGTATTCATTTTATGATTTATTTTAAATAGTAAAAGAAAACAAAGATGGAAAATCAAAGGAGTAGAGTAAGCAAATATCTAATTGTAAGACTCTAATTACAGATATCAAATTAAATTATCAAAAAAAAAAAAACAATTCAAAATCAAATCCGAAACCAACAACAACACTTAAGAAATATACAAGTATCGTAAATATTAAAAAGGATAACAAGAATTACAATAACTTTTAAACGATGTTTGTTACCGGCTGTCACTTTAAGTTGAGACACTAAACGTATATTTATTTTGATATTTACCACTTTTATTTATTACACAACAATTTGTTCGTAATTAACAACTATAACTTAAATTTGAGGTGGGAATTATCAATTACAATATTTATTTTTACGAAATTATTTGGGAGCAAATTATTTAACTCCTTGTTACCAGGGTTGCCACAGAAAAATAAACCGGCCTAGTGCGAGTCGGACTCGCGCTCCGAGGGTTCCGGACAAATCCGTAGTTTAAAATTATTCAAAATATTTTCATTATATGATGTAACCTAAAATTTATGCTTTTCGCAATTTTTCCTTTATCTGTGCTACAATGCGTTGCTTCGTACCAAATTTTAAGATTCTGAGTTCAAGGGAAGTACCTGTAGGTTTTGATTCCCTGATTCCCTTGCGAATGTCGAAAATTTGCGGCATAAACGGCTGTATCTTTTGATTGCGTTGGCTTAGAAGTTTGATTTTTTCACAGCTCCAAGGGACAGTAGACTTGAGTATTACATATGAATTTCAGCTTGGTACCTCCACGCGTTCATGAGGAAAAGGGCCTTGACAGACAGACAGATAGACAGACATACAGACAGACAGACGGACAACAAAGTGATCCTATAAGGGTTCCGTTTTTTCCTTTTGTGGTACGGAACCCTAAAAACAAACAAAAATGATGATTATAGCACAGAAATCAAATACTTTTTTTAACTGTGTTCATGACATACACGTCGAAATCAGTCAAAAGCGACAAGACAGTTAACTTGATAAAAAGTAAAGTTGCAGCTTACATAAGTCTTACTGTTGGGCTGTTGGGCGTGGAATTCCTGTCTTTCTAAAAGGATTTTGGAGTTAGTCTGCCACGCTGCTCGAGTGTCTGTTGGCGGACTTAACATGACTACTTCTTTTACGGCGAACTTTTAGTATGTGAGTTATCACGGCTCAATAAGCAATAGCCATAACTCCAATAAATAACAGAAAAAAATCGTATTTATAAACCAAGTAGAAGGTTGGGTAACTACGTGGATTTTAACCCATCTAAGAGAAAATGATTCTCAAATCTTAAAACGGTTCTCGTAACCTGACTAACTATCAACTGCTTTTAAATACTGACATTAGATTGAACTCAACAATGGACACAATGCCGCGGATAACAACGCGTCTGTAGTCTTATCTGAGTCTTGTTCGTCGGTCGTGTTTGAAATCCTCGTTCATTTGATTTTTTTTGACTTGAAATTTGTGGTAGGTATATACAAAACAATTTAAATTCAAATAATTTAAATTGTTTTGGTAGGTATATACAAAACAATTTAAATCCAAAACAATTTAAATTGTTTTGTATATACCTACCACATTTATTATCTTTTTGATTCATAACAGTGTCTTAATCTAAACACTCAAACGCTGCTCAATTGTAAGATGCCGTTAAGTTTAATTTCTATCATTTTAAATCAAAGTGACTGCAACACTACGAAACTTTGTGAAAGTCTACAGCATATATACAGCTAGAATTTATCTAAGGAATAAATTAAAATGCGTTTGTCGAACGCCCTATTTATAGTGTACATCCGTTTTAAATTGAGGTTCTGACACAGGAAAACAAACAGCAAAAACATTTCATAAGTATTTTGTCAAAGTGTGTATTTTCCCAAGTGTCTGTTGCCAAAATTTATTATCAAATAAAATAATAATAATAGTAATATTGTTTTAGACCGAATTTTCTCGTCCAATGTTACTGCAATCTACGACAGGAGAGAGATCAAGCGCAGGACCAACGGCTTTACGTGATTTCCGAGGCACGGAAGTGAAACTCCGCCAACAAAACCAATCTTACCAGCCTCGAACACAGACGTAAAGTAGCCAGCCTTTCGGTTTTCTACAGGATGCATTTCGGAGAGTGTGCGCAGGAATTACATAACTTAATTCCACCCTCTCCCTTCCACCATCGGACAACCAGACGTTCGGCCAGTCTCCACCCTTTCGTTGTTGACTTACCACACATTCGAACCAAACGGTTCGCCACGTCGTTCATCATGCGTACAGCAAAGGAGTGGAATAAGTTGCCAGCATCTGTCTTTCCATCCGATTACAGTGTGGGTGTCTTCAAGGCAAGAGTGAATAGGCTTTTGTTAAGTCAGTGCGCTTCACCATCTTAGGCTACATCACCACTTACCATCAGGTGGGATCGTAGATAAGCGCTGACTTAGAAGAATAAAAAAAAGAAACATCCTGACTCCGTTCCGCTACTGAGACAGACAAACTCAATGACTGATCTTGATATTGGGTCCACGTGATTAGCAGTCCCGCCCACGACCACTATACTAAGCAACAGCTTACCAAATATACGACAGCTGCACTTAAATTAACCTAATGAAGTTCTGACGATGACTTTCTTTCTCAAAGTTTGAAAAAGGAATATTTATATATAAATATTTATGATTCAACAATTTACTGTTTTGTTTAAAAATATATATTGTCGCTTAAAAATATAAAAACGAAGGAAGGTATAACGACGCGACTAGGAAGTAATTTTATCAGACTACCTTCTCTATTACATCCTTCAGGGAAATTGAGTTGATTTTTACTTTAAGCTACATTCGTTATCTTCTATTCCAAGACGTGATCCGAAACAATTTGGTATTTTTGTTACATGCGAAGTCTAATTTATATCACGTAAGGCTCGTCGAAATTAGATGAGAGGAATAAACAAAAAATAAGATATATTTTTGGTACTTTTACCTTATATTTTAAGCAGGGGGAAATTCATAAGGATACAAATAACAAGGTACAATAAAGTTAGAAGAATTAGGCGTTTTTAGGATAGTTCATTATATATATATATATATATATATATATATATATATATATATATATATATATATATATATTGGACTTGAAAATTAATTAGCTACGACCCATGTGCAAATAAAATGGTGTATCCTACTTTATAGAGAACCCCCATTTAACCCATTACTACTATATAACGTCTACATTAGAAATACGTACTACCGTTGATAATACCTCACTGTTCTTAAGGACGAAGAATCACCAGAAAATCAATAGACTCTACAATGGCAGAAAATACACTCTAAACGTACTTCCTTACAGTATATTTTCAAGTGAGTTAGACTAGTTTTGGGTCATTTTATCCTTTCACAAGTAGATTTCTTATCTTATTAATGTTTACATATGAAGGGGTCAGGGGAAAAACAGCTTTTGTCACATTTTTTGTTTTTTCCCGCTGGCAATGCAGTGTTAATGAACATACCCGTCTCTATGTTTTGCCAAAAACAACCCGGACAATAACATTCATAGTCACTGATAAATCTTGCTTTTAAATTATAGGTACAGGGTAAAAACAAACTATGTCCATAGAGTTCAGGGAAAAAACATCCGTTGTCCATTGTGACGAGTTTAAGGCTAAATTGAAAGGCTTAGAAGTTGACTTAGAGAATGCATTTAATAGTGAAGAAAAGGGTGTTATTGAAAAAAAGATTAGAGATTTAGAAACTGAAAATAAAGTACACAAGTTAAAAGCCGAGGTATTCTATCGCAGAAAAAGAGAAACTAGAATTTATTGTTAATCATCTTCTACAAGAGAAGCTATCGCCATGGATTATCAAGAGAATTTGAGCATTCCTAACATAACTTCTAATGAGACCTACTATAAGAGACAGCTTACCTTTAATTTATTAAACATTCATGTCTTGGCTTCCTCAGATTCCTATTTTTTTTTGCTACAATGAGATCATTGCTAAAAAAGGAGCAGATGAAGTGTGTTCTTTCCTACATCATTATATCATCTTTACAGAACTCAATGCGAATATCAGAGAGTTAATAATATTCTGTGATTCATGTGGTGGGCAGAATAAGAACTATTGTATGTTTAGGTTTATACACTACGTAGTTGATACAGCCAAGCGTTTAGATATGATTAAAATGGTATTTCCGATTAGAGGACATTCTTACCTAGAATGTGACAAAAACATGGCACTTATAAACCAGAAAACTCCATGTGAAACACTAAATGATTGAAGAAAAGTAGTATCTGAATCAAGGCTAAAACCTTCACTATTTCGAGTTATAGATGTTGATCAGCCTTTAGTCAGATCTTGGACCAAGTTTATGTCACCAAAATATAAAAAGACATGCCCATTTCTTTCTAGACCTATCCGTGAGATCAGAGTTGATATTTCACATACCCGTCTCATTTTCTACAGAGATTCATATAATGGGCAGTGGACTTCATCTGTTATGCTGGATGCAAAGAGAAAAAGGGCAAACTCAACTCCCTGTGCAGATGCTTCTCATTCAACAGAATTTATTTTGCCTGACCAAGCTTACAAGGACATTCTACCAGTCAGTAAAGCAAAATTCCTAGATGTACAGTCATTATCAAAATTTTGCAGACCTGTAGCAAAAAAATATTATTCACTACCTAAAATACTAATGTAATACATTAGTTTTAATTAATGTAAGTACCTATGTGTCTTGGTGACATTGGTTGTTTTTCCCCTGATTTTGATGGACATAGGATGATGTTTTCCTGATTATTCTGACTATGTCATAATTTTTTATTATAACTCTTAAGTAATACAAAGTAAACATAAAAAAAATATAGAAAGACATTTTACAATAAATATATTTTCAACAAAATAAATTTTTGTCATTTATTTGTCCTTAAATAACCCATTTTTTTATGATCTTAACCTTGAATTAGTAATATCTCAGTTTGTTCATTAGGTGATAAAAGTTGTTTTTCCCCTGACCCCTTCATATTTCATTTAAGGTACAAGCGAAACGCAAGATGCAAAGCGTTTATAATGTAAGGAACTGAAAAACAAATGGCAAATTAGGGAATGGTCATTTTATAAGTGCACCGGTTTTGCACTTGACTATGTTTTACAAAAAAATCGTATTGGTCCATCTATTATTGACACAAGCGTAAATATTATGTAATTATTATTATTATTAAATAGACATAGGCTACGTTGATATGAAATTAGTTGTGTATGTGTTCGGGTTTATTCGATAATACTTTTTTACGAGACACATATTTATTCGGTTAGTTACTCTGCTGTAATCTATATATATATATATATATATATATATATATATATATATATATATATATATATATATATATATCTTTATATATAAAAAGTACGTGTCACGTTGTTTGTCCGCGATGGACTCCTAAACTACTGAACTGATTTCAATGAAATTTTTGGTCAATGTGCAGTTTGGTCCAACTTAAAAGATAGGATAGCTTACATCTCAATTTATAGTCGCAATACAATATTATTTTATTGAAAATTATTTGTCTATTATTTGACACTCACAATTATCTGTTAGCTCCAAACGATTCTGTCAGATGACTATATCTGTTGACTGGATTGAGTAAATATTTAATAGATGGCGCTATGTTAAAAATACAAACGTTTAATATAAGTTACAATTTAGTAGTATAACCACCACGTGTTGCTGTAAGTATTCAACAGATAGAACCGAATTCAAAAAAATTTTGCAGACTGTGTGCAGTTTGGTCCAACTTGAGAGATAGGATAGTTTTTATACCGATAAGTGACACTCAATTTTTTTATTGCTAATTTCAGGAGTTTTTTTGGGAAAGCAAATGGTTGTTCGGAAAGGGCAGAACAACGTCTGCCTGGTCAGCTAGTATATATATATACATATATATATATATATATATATATATATATATATATATATATATATATATATATATATATATATATAGTTGAGAAATACCGATATTAGCTCGCACATTGAGAAATTCAAAACTTCATTAAATGAGTTCTCCACAACCCGAAAACATGTGGTTAAAATAAATGTCTTATTCAGTATGAAGCAAAGCTAGCACGAATAAAGAAAACATGACAATGCAAAAGGAAATACTCAAGCATTGTGTTGGAGGTAAGGAATAAATCCGCCATTAAAATCTACAAATCGAAAGTTTTATTTAAATATATACAGTTTAAAAAAAAATCATAATCGAGATTACATATTATTAAGGGATAACCATTGGTTTCAAGGGACGTTTATTTTTATTCACCTCAATATACCCTTATAACCACTACCTTCTTTTGACTGCCCTATTAGTCTAGTTATCGTAAGCGCCACTGCTAAACATGTTGTCCCTTTGACTGCCTTATTAGTCTAGTTATCGTAAGCGCGACTGCTAAACATGTTGTCTCTTTGACTACCCTATTAGTCTAGTTATCGTAAGCGCGACTGCTAAACATGTTGTCTCTTTGACTACCCTATTAGTCTAGTTATCGTAAGCGCGACTGCTAAACATGTTGTCCCTTTGACTGCCCTATTAGTCTAGTTATCGTAAGTGCGACTGCTAAACATGTTGCCCCTTTGACTGCCCTATTAGTCTAGTTATCTTAAGCGCCACTGCTAAACATGTTGTCCCTTTGACTGCCCTATTAGTCTAGTTATCGTAAGCGCGACTGCTAAACATGTTGTCTCTTTGACTGCCCTATTAGTCTAGTTATCGTAAGCGCGACTGCTAAACATGTTGTGCCTTTGACTGCCTTATTAGTCTAGTTACTGTAAGCGCGACTGCTAAACATGTTGCCCCTTTGACTGCCCTATTAGTCTAGTTATCGTAAGCGCGACTGCTAAACATGTTGTTCCTTTGACTGCCCTATTAGTCTAGTTATCGTAAGCGCGACTGCTAAACATGTTGTCTTGAAGATTTAAAATTTTCAATAGCAGCTCATCAGACGTCAGGCAAGTCAAGGTGTCTTGCCATTAGTCCTGCGTCTGATTGCTCTCCAATTATGTCGGATTGCCGTCTCTTCGGTCTATAAGAGTTAAGGCGACACCGCGAGAAAATGCGCCTCCTTTCATCGAATAGTATAGGATTGTGACACTACTAACGAAACTGGAATATTGATGTAGGTAAATTCATATCTTTATATTGAATTTGCTTGTTCAAAAAAAAAACGATTGTATATATTTGACTCGACCATAATTATTAGTGAAAACACCTCTAAAAAAATCACTATAGTATAACAACGAAATTACTTAATCTATATGCTTGGATATCACTCAAATACATTCATAACATCAATATTCGTAATTTGCTTGCTAATTATTTTGATTACTTAAATAAATATATTTTTTTAAATATTTTAGGATTCTAAGGGATTTCTAAGCGGTCTTATTTGTCGCGGGCGCTACGCAATTTTAGACCATATTACGGCGTTTTTTAAGTTTTTATAGAAATTAGAAAACATACTAACTCGGATCAGTCCGGCGAAAGTCTTAAGGAATAGATAGTGCACATGTACTCGCGCACAAACTTGAGCACTATAATCTTGCGCAGATGACTAATCTTCATTAATACTGACCGTTCTGACCGAAATTCAGTCTGGAGAATATGTCTTGACGGACCAACCCTATATTATCTTTATCTCCCCACTTAGTACTCGTATCAATGCACTCATTGCAGTGTTCGAGCTTAATAATTTAAAATTTTGTACAGCCGACTTCAATATAAGTTATTAAGAAATAACTCAAAAACTATTGGTCCTTGATCAAATTTGTATGAGACCACACGAGAAGTACCAGCTTTCAAATAAAAAAAGAATCATCGAAATCGGTTCACCCAACACAACACACATAAAAAAAACATACAGTCGAATTGAGTACCGTCTTCTTTTTGGAAGTCGGCAGGAAAGGAATAGAGCCCGTTAACTACAAGCTCTGAGAGGTTCTACTTTAGCCATCTTCAGAAATGAACACATCTGTGTTCTTCTACCTTTAAATTGGTTGCAGGTATCTATGAGGGAAATGTTACCGTTAATTTCAACGTTTAGCAGGTTAACTTCTGTTCAAAGTACTAGACGCCATATGTTTCAATTACGATAATGACACGGTTTTACCACGAATCTATTGGAACAAAGGCGTTTTCAAAATCGCGTTTCTAAGTACTAATTAGCACAAGGTCTCGCTCTGCCGTAATCTGCATATTAGTTGCGTAGTGCAATTAGTAGAGAAACGTAACATTTATTAGGCCTTCAAGATACCAATTAGCCAAGTGCAAGTCACTATGTTCTATTCGCGTTAGAGTAATAGTTATTGTTTAATCAACACTGAGGAGCGGTATCCTGACTGCCGCGTGCTAACGGAAGAGTCGCGTCACACCGAGGCCAAGATGTAGGGTTGTCTCACGTCTGATGTTACCTCCCTTACCTCTTCAAACATAATACATAATTACATATACATAATCACTCACGCCTATCACACAGAGGTGTAGGCAGAGACTACAGAATTCCATTTGGCACGAACATGACACACCTCTCCCGTCTCCTTTACATCCATATACCAACGCATACATGCTCATCGGTTAACGGTACTCTTAATCTGGCCCATTTTCAATATATCACCCATTTGATGGATAAACTTTCATCTAGGGCGTCGCTTCCCAACTCTTCCATTCACTTCTCCATCATAAATTTGCTTTGTCATCCTTTCTTCGTTCATTCTTTTTATATGGCCAAACCATCGAACTTTTTATATGGCATTCTTTGGGGGAGGCCTATGTTCAGCAGTGGACTTGTGAAGGGCTGTAATGATGATGATGATGATGATGAAACCATCGAAGCGTTCTTTCTTAATCCTGGTCACAACATCATCTTGCAAACCACACTCTTCTCTTATCACACGATTTCTCACTCTGTCATTCAGATTCAGCTCTAACATACTCCATAATGACCACATTTCTACAGCTTTTATTATACTCTCGTGCTTCTTCTGCCACACCTAACTGACATACACTAACATACATTAAAGTAGGGACTAACATAGTATTGTGAATTGCCATACGTGCCCTTTTTGATACATTGTGGCTCCCCACAATAGAGTGAAGAGTACCATTTACTCTATTTCCTGCGTTCACTCGTCGTTCTATATTATTATCATATCTACCCTCCCTGCTTAAAACATATCCTCAATATACAACTACAAACTCATCCACTTGCTCAAACAACTCGCCTTCTATTCTTATTTCATATATTGTTTTACTTTCTTCTTTTTCATCCCATGCTTATGTTCATTTTGGAATTTTGAATTTTGATAGCCTATCAAAATTCCATCGCTGAACATAGCTTCCCTTATAGATTGCCTCATATTTGTCATAGTTGCCATCCTTGGCAAGCGGGTTGGCAAATGCAGTTACTTTTTTTAGTTTGTAATTAGGAATACACCCCGGGCCATCCCCTGGTTTGTTTCCGTCTATCACCTCTTATAACACCCACGGGAAAATAAGGTGTAGTGGATATTCATATAATTCTTCAAGCTTTGTCACATTTGGACATAGTTACGCAAAAAGGATCCAATGTAATTTGTGTGAAAAATATTCAGTTGAAAAATAATGTTTGTGGTCTATACTATTATGTGTTGCAACAATTTTAGCGAAAGTAACACAAATAAGAAGAAAAATTACAAACACACACACAAACCATACAGATCCATTCTTCAAATTTCATAACGTCAAATTAGCTTTCTTCTTTAGGGTTGGATCCTTTTTGCATAACCACGTCCAATTATTTTAGTTAAGAAAAATTAAATGATGTAAATTACTTATTTTAAAAAAACCTACCATTAAACTCATCACTACTATAACATTTACGTTAGGAAATGTATACTACCGTTGATAATAACTCAATATTTGCCGACACGGCCATTCATAAATGTATTATGAATGACATTGTTTTTGGAACGAAGTTCCTTATCGCACGGTACGAATTTGATGGATCGGGGCTAAGCGAGAAAAAGTGAAAGATTTTACCGTCACGACCCCTTTTCTATAGTGCGAGCGAGATGGAATAATATCCATCTCTCTCGCACTTTTTTCTATCTTGCCATGAAAGAAATATTATTTTAAATGACGCTTCATTTTAATAGACGCTAGTAATTCGTTTATTTGTATTTGTTAATCAATAATATAATACATTTATCAATAATAATAAAAAAGGAACTTCGTTTCAACAGTGTTCCACGACACTCACGCATGTTTTTTTAAATATTTTTTATTTACATTACCTAATAAAAAGCTATGTTTTATTCATCATACATAATATAATTAGAATACCGTAACCGTTAGTTTAAGTATCTACCGTTTAAGTCCACTGCTGAACACAGGCCTCCCCCATAGTTTCTCTCACAGGGGGGACATTTTCCATAGTGGCCACGCTTGGCAAGCGGGTCGGCTATCGCATTTTTATTCGTTATTAGAAAGACGCTGCTGCTCCTGATCTTGCCATCTCCTGGTAGTTTTTCCCTCTGTCGCCGCTTACGACACTAACGGGATGCTATGGGGTAGTTGTTATTCTTACATCGCCATTTAATATAGTTAAAAATAGCAAATCTTTTACGTGATACGGTATCAAAATGTAAATTTTTGTCACCTTATCGGCTTTAGAGTATCCAAATAAGTTAAAGCCGAAACAACGTGACTTGTCGAAACGTGGTATTCGGAAATTAAACCAACCTTCGAAGCGAAATCGTTCCCACGGGAGTGGTGCTTGGCTTGTTTAATTTACTATAGTGTTTTAATTTCAGATAACTTCGAATGTTTACATAATATTGCACAAACTATTGAGTTTCTTTAAAGGCACTGTAGAGAAAGATTTTTTTCTTGATAAAATAGATAATCCTTATTTTTGTGTTATATATCTATTTATTAAGATATTTAGTTATTAAATCACCTGCCACTAATTTTTCACTACGTAATGGATTGATTAAGTCCGCCCTTTGTAACCTTTATGGTTAGTACAACAAACTTTTTAAATAAATAAAATTAAATACAATTTTATGTTACGTACTAAACAATATAATTTGATTTTGAAATAGAAAATAAAATAAAATTTAGTTTTATGTTTGTTTATTCATGTGTGTTTATTATGTATACAGAAGAAAACATAAAAACCGGCCAAGTGCGAGTCGGACTCGTGCATGAAGGGTTCCGTACCATCGTACAAGATTTAATACGATGTATGCAAAAAAACACGTTTTTGTAGGGGATCCCCCTTTCTTTTTTAATTTATTTTTATTATTTGTTGTTATGTGAAAATTTCAACTGTGTACCTATTACGTACTCGCGGAATTACAGACGGACGGATGGACGGACGGACAGACGGACAGCGGAGGTTTAGTAACAGGGTCCCGTTGGTTACCCTATGGGTACGGAATCCTAAAAAAGTAACCGTTTTTAGTGAAACAATTAAAACCGAAACTTAATCATACGTTATCAGTTGCATTTTATCTCCGTGTGTTTCGTATACAGCTGTCTCTTTTGCTCATTCCCATTTTTCACCTGCTAAGGGGAGCGCCTACTGACGCTTTTGTGTCAGTCCCTCCTTTGTTAGCGTTTGGCGTAAAATTTCCCGCCGGATAAACATTTCTCCTAAAGACACACTTCGCCTTAATGCACTGTTACAACAGTCATTAACATGAATTAATTATTAGACTTTCTTGATATTATGTTTCTATTATATCTCTATTAGTTACCTATTTATGCTGCCTAACAGCAGTACGTGCACTTCTCTGCTCCGTTTGAAAGGTATAGAGAACATGTACAATGTATAATCACAGTATTTGGGATATACCATCTCAGTCCTTAGATGTGTTAACGCATCTAAAGCTTTCTTTATTTGAAGTCGAATGGAGGTGTCCATGGACTGCAGTAATCAAACTATACGTTATTTGGTCACGTCTATTTTATATTAAAAAAATATATTTCCACATATTACTAGTTATTCCTCTGTAAATAGAGTATTCTTTCCGTATCGTCGCGTGACCACTGCTATGGCCCAGTAAAAGAGATGGCGTATACGTCTATCACACTAATTAATCTTGGACTCTACCTTAGTAGGGTTGCTTGCAGTGTTAATATTTTGCCATTGTGTAGTCATGTATATAACGCAGGCCGAAACGATTGACCTTGCAAGCATTGTTATGACAATACTAAATTTGGTACTACATATTGAAGTATTTTTAACTGGTAACCCCACGTAGCCATCGCCAAGATTTCGGTTTAATCCTTGAATATTGTGCATAGTTCCTTGGCGATATAATATTGACTCGTGGACAACATAGAACCATCGTTTTGACCCAGGTCTAAATGGTT
Organism: Parnassius glacialis; assembly: GCA_033319125.1. Taxonomy (NCBI): domain Eukaryota; kingdom Metazoa; phylum Arthropoda; class Insecta; order Lepidoptera; family Papilionidae; genus Parnassius; species Parnassius glacialis. The sequence continues at coordinate 42,818,327 of JAVANC010000004.1, forward strand.
GAGCATAGTGTATTTCTATCGCAAACTAAAAAATGTCTCGCCCTTTAATATTTGCCTTTTCGAAGTAATTAGTATACAAGCTCCATATAGTCCAAGTCATTATCATTTGTTAAGAATCAATACACACTGGTTAATTGCTAATGTCATAAGTCGTCACAGGGCTTAATATTTGCTACAATAACAGTGTTAATAATTACTTAAATAAGATAAGCATAATCGAAGCTAAATAGGCCAAATCAATTTTGTAGGGAAGCACTTTATTTCAGCATCAATTTTATGTAATAATTTCCTGCCAAGAGGTGAGCACTTCCCAAAGAGCTGTTTTAGGAATATAAAGTTTCAGATATACAGAGTTTGATTGCCTTAGTGATATCTAGGGACTATTTCAAATACATTTCAGCATTTCTCGAAATCTCAGTGAGGTTTAAAATACGAAGATCTGAAACTTGGTTGAATTCAGCATAACATATTTTAATACATATTTCCGTAAATATAAAAAGTGAAACGACCAATGAAAAGTCTCTTAAATAATCATGAGATTAAAATTATCAAATTTCTTAGACTTTTTAAAGTGTAAAATATACAAAGTGTTCTGGATTCGATGTCCTGGATAAAACAGCATGCAATAAATGCCTTTTATACCGGAGAATCCGATGTCACTCTTTTTTCACAAAAGTAATTTTTACGTTCTTTACTTGTCTGGAAAATGAAGCCATTTATATTTTAGTCAAACTTAAAATTGTGTATTTAATATTTAAGATATCATTATCAGTCTTACTCTACTAGTGCCAGTATTGCATATTTTCGCTAGCCGAGAATGCTCGTCAAGCAATCAGCTTTAAGCGTATGTAAGCCAGCTTTTGTGCATTCTAAATGAGTGTTATATGTGACCTATAATAGAAAAGTTGCAACCTCAAGAACCTAGCAACTCTAGTGTTATTGTTAGGCGCTGCATAAACGTGGACACTTTTTATTAGCGACACGGCACACCATCACAGGAAACCGTAGTTGCTGTGTGCGGTAGCGGCAATCGGACACAGTCACCGCCACTTCTGGACACTGTTTCCAGTTAGCTACACCGAACCCTTTTGATTGGCGGTCGGTATGTGCCAAGTGGAACAACTGAACACAAAAAGTGTCTGCGTCTGCGCAAGGAATGGCTGATTTCATATTGATTACATGAAAATAAAATATTCACTGGTAGCTTGTACCCTACACAAGACACAAAAGTGTCTACGTTTGCGCAGCGCTTTAGTAAAGTTACGTTGGTTAAGGTAATATTTGAAGAGTTTAAATAAATGGTCATGGCATAATTGTAAATGTAAGTCTACATAACATTACAAGAAGATCTACTCGAAGTTGCGTTGGTATTTTTTGTTTAAATTATAAACCGTCACACCAGTAAGTATGTCAGAGGTGCACAACAGTGCTTCTGGTGTGATTTTTTGTAAAACGTCGACATTTGACCTTCAGATATTGTAGCTACGACAAGATATTATATTTAGGACGGCTCCGTGGCGCAGTGGATTAGCAACGAGTTGCAGTGCTGAGTGCCGCGGATTGAAATTCAGGACGGAATAAGTATTTGTACAGCCTACCAATAAATATTCCGGCCCTGGATTTTTGTCCTTGAAAACTTTATGTTTATAAATTGGTATATGTAATGACATACATATACCAAGTCCACACTAGGGTATGGAGGTAACATTTATTAAAAACTTTTCGAATGGAAAGTTATCTAAATGTAAACAATATTTACATTACTTTGAAAAAACACGAACGCAAAATTTATAATATTATATAAAATCACTATAAAACAAATACAAAAACATCAATTAAAGGCAAGATATTGGTTGGAAACCCTATAAATTTTTAATATGATGAAAATTTTCAGAACCTCAATCATAATATAGTAAATAAAAATTCACTTATTTGTCAAACCGTTTACAAGTCTGACAGTAAATAATTTATTTGAACATTTTCAAACGCTGAGCGCACGACAACAAACAAACGATAGCCTTGTGTACCTAATTGTAGTTTTTTCAAACCTCGACATTCTGCGTTGAGACGTCGACATGTTGACACTTAAAATAATACGCATTTCTGCGCGTGATCTAGAAGGTCAAAATCCGTTGCAAGCACTGTTTCTTTGAATATCCATGGCTTCTTGCTTTAAAAATGAAACTGGTTTGTAAATATTTTAATATATGCGTAATTGTGTGGTGACCTAGTAGTCTGGGGGTTAAAGTGACTTAGGTCAACGAAAGGAAACTTGAAATTTTCTGCCTTACAAATAATTATTGCGTGATATTAGTATGATTTTATTTTTATTTAGTCCATAATTTTTATGTTCTAAATTCAAAATAAAAAATTACGTGTAGTGGCGGTGTAAAAATATCCACTACCCCATATCTTTCTGTGGATGCCGTCAGAAGCGACAGATGGAGGCCTTCAAGGCGTCGGGGATAACAACTAGAAAATAAAAAATGATGTTGCCAACTCGCCTGCCAAGCGTGACAACTATAACAAACATGGGATATTAAAGATGGCCTGATAGAAGGGATTTTATCTAGCCATATAAATTAATGAATGAATAAAGTTCAAATTACTGTTTGGCATGGTTATTGCATTGAAAGGTAATCGATAACGAACCAAATATATTTCCTGACGTACAATTTATGTATAATGTACGGGTTTTCACTACACACATTAGGTAGGAAATTTTCTATATTTGTATTTTTAACTCAAGCCTTGCTGGTGGCTCGGCGACCGCAGTATTGTATTACTAATGAGTTGTTATCTAGAAAATGCTGCTACTCCTATTGGCAATTTACGAGTACAATATTATTGGGACACTAGCCATTTTCCGCGACTTTTCTCGCGTAGTTTCTCGCGTAGTAGTATTACAATACGAAATTGTCCAAATGCTGACATGAAGTTTATTGTTCGCATTTTCGACTTAAAATATTAGTATAAGGGAGTTAGATAGGAAGCTCAAATACTTTTTAAAGATAATTATGTGCGGTGTCGAAAAAGTTAAAGCGAAAATTAGCAAGTAATAGTTATAGAAAAAATGCGTGGGTGTCGTGGAACACTCGGTTGTAACGAAGTTCCTTGCGTAGTGTATTATTATTGATAAAGGTAGGTATTATATTATTGATTAACAAATACATGCCGTGTAGTGGCGGTTAAGAATATCCACTACCCCATGTCTTCCCGTGGGTATCGTAAAAGGCGACACTGGGAAACAGGCAGGAGATGGGCAGCAGCATCTTCCTGATAACATTAATATCCCAAAAAAATACTGCGGTTGCCAACCCGCTCGCCAAGCGTGGTAACTATAGCAATATACCCCCCAATGAAAAAAGTTACGAAAAGAAGGCCCCCAGTCCCCGGCGGCCCCGCTATTCCTAGCTACGTGGAGGTTCGGTTGCCACCTACGACGACTCAACCTGGCAACTTATAACGCACGCACACTGAGCACTGACGAGAAGATCCTGGAGCTGGAAGAAGAGATCGACAAGTTGGGCTGGAATATTATAGGATTATCCGAGGTCCGAACAAAGGGGGAGGACATGGTAATCCTTGAATCCGGCAACTTGTTCTATCACCGAGAGGGCGACCATCTGTCCCAAAGAGGTGTCAGATTTATCGTCCACAAGTCTCTCGTTAACAACGTTGTAAAGATTGGGAGTGTGTCGACGAGGGTTGCGTACCTTATACTCAGAATCACCAAACGATATTCGCTGGAGGTCATACAGGTTTACGCACGAACCTCGGCACACCCCGATGAGGAGGTGGAGGAAATGTATGAGGATATCTCTAGAGCCATGCATTCCTCCAAACCCCACTATACGGTGTTAACACTATACGGTGTTGTCCCGCTGGGTTTATTTCTGGTTCTTCCCAGGACAGAGGGTTTTTTTCGAACCAGTGGTAAAGTAAAAATAACTTTCAATAAGAATTACACATGTAATGTATATTGAATAAAAATTATTCTATTCTATTCTATTCTATTCTAATGGGAGACTTCAATGCAAAACTAGGCACAAGAGAGAAAGGTGAGGAATGAAAATTCGGAATAGGGCAACAGAACCCAAGGGGCCATCAGCTGGCCGACTTCATGGAGAAAGAGGAACTCTTTATGATGAACTCTTACTTCCAGAAGCGGCCCCATAGGAAGTGGACATGGTCAAGCCCCGACGGTTCGACAAAAATCGAGATTGACTTCATTATGACGACTAGACCACAAGTGTTCAGGGATGTTTGAGTGATCGCGAGGGTAAAAACTGGTAGCGATCACCGAATGGTTAGAGGCACACTAAATCTAAAAGTTAAGTTGGAGAGGTCTCGTCTAATGAAGTCAACGCTCCGTCCCCCTCATGCTCTAGCCCAAAGTCCCGAAACCTTTTAGTTCGAGTTACAAAACCGTTTACAGTGCCTGGAAGATTGCAATGAAGTGGACGATATAAATGATAAGCTCGTGGAAACTGTCCATGCGGTCGGAGCTCAGTTCTGCAAGACCCGCCGCAGAAGAACACAAAAACTCTCCATCACACTCTTAATCTCATGGCTGTTAGACGGGAGATGAAGCTACAGTCTTCAACAGATTTGACAGCATACAGGCAACTGAACAGACAGATCTCCAAACGCATGCGGCGGGACTTACGCAACTTCAATACAGCTTGTATTGAATAAGCGATCGAGCGAAACCAAGGCTCCAAAGTCTTTGCCAGAAATCTGTCCGCCAGAAAGAGCCAACTGTCAAAGCTGAAGACCGAGTTTGGCAGCATCGTTTTCGGGACACTTGAGATTTTGAGTGAGAATGAGAGGTTCTATGGGCAGCTGTACACGTCATCGTTGGAGCCACACGCAAGTGTGAGTGACGATCCAAAAGCGAGTCTTATCCGACACTATTCCGAAGATATTCCAGACGTCAGTCTGAGCGAGATTAGAATGGCTCTCCAGTATCTTAAAAACAGCAAGTACCCGGGCGAGTATGGAATTACAGCGGAGCTTCTGAAAGCGGGTGGAAAACCGGTACTTGAAGTCGTTCAGAAGCTCTTTAATTCCGTCCTTCATGGTGGTACTACTCCGGAGGCGTAGAGCAGAAGTGCGTTGGTGTTGTTCTTCAAGAGAGGCTATAACACTCTCTTGAAGAACAGACCGATTTCCCTTTTGAGCCGTGTCTACGTGCTGTTTTCGAGAGTCATTACAAATCGTCTCGCACGCAGACTCGACGACTTCCATCCTCCCAAACAAGCCGGTTTCTGAAAAGGCTTTAGTACCATAGACCACATCACACCCTTCGGCAAATTGTACAGAAGACAAAAGAGTCCAATCTGCCACTTTGCCTTGCGTATGTGGACTATGAGAAAGTCTTTGATTCCTTCGAAGTTTGTGCGGTGCGGTATCCAAGTGCTGAAGTGTTTGTCAAGTTGCGCTACGATGGTTATCCGAGTACAGAACCAAAGCACGAAACCTATCCAACTGCCGAGAGGTGTAAGACAGGGTGACGTTATATCCCCGAAACTCTTCACCGCTGCATTGGAAGACGTTTTCAAGCTTCTGGACTGGAAAAGATGCGGTATTAACATCAATGGCGAGTACATCACTCATTTTCGGTTTGTCGACGATGTAGTCCTTATGGCAGAATCGCTGCAGGACCTAGGCACTATGCTCAACGACCTCAATAGTCTCTCCCATTGGATAAGTCTTAAGATGAACATGGACAAAACAAACATCATAATTAATGTCCATGTCACACCTATGCCGGTAGTTGTTGGGAGCCCTAAGCTAGAAGTTGTTGACGAGTATGTTTACCTGGGACAAATAGTCCGACTAGGTAAGTCCAACTCGACGGATTCAACTCGGTTGGGCAGCGTTCGGAAAATTACGGCACATCTTCTCGTCAGGTATATCTCAAACTTGAAAACGAGACTGTACAAACAGTGCGTGTTGCCAGTGATGACCTATGGAACTGAGACGTGGTCCTTCAATGCTGGCCGGATGAGGAAGCTCAAGGTTGCTCAGCGAGCTATGGAGAAGGCTATTCTCGGAGTTTCTCTGCGTTATAAACTTAGATAGGATATCCGCAGTAGAACTAGAGTGACCGACATAGCCCAACGGATTACTAAACTAAGAGGCAATGGGCCAGTCATATAGCTCGAAGAACCGATAACCGATGGGGAAAAAAGGTTCTCGAGTGGCGGCCTCGTACCGGCGGACGAAGTGTAGGGCGTCCCCCCACTATGTGTATGTATGGAGGAGTAACGACCTAGTAAGACATGCAGGAAATCGATGGATGCAGGTGGCTCAAGACCGTGTTTGGTGGTATTCCTTGGGGGAGGCCTATGTTTAGTAGTAGTGATAAACGTATTATATTATTCATTAACAAATACAAATAAATGAATTACTAGCGTCTATTAAAATTAAGCGTCATTTGAAATAAAATAATAATTATTTCATGGCAAGATAAAAAGTGCGAGGGAGATGGATATTATTCCATCTCACTTCCTTATTTCGCCGCCAAGGCCATCTACACTATGACACAAAGGGTAGTGACGAAAAAATCTTACACTTTTTGTCACCTAGCTACCATCCGCCAAACCCGTACCGTCCGATAAAGAACTTCGTTCCAATAAATTCTTACAAGTTTTTAATATTTCGTAAAGTTATATTTATGCGTACACTCCAATGAGTTTATTGGACTGCAGGTATTGTAAGAGCAAGACGACATTCGCTAATATTCTTTCGTTTGACCATACAACATGACAGCTGTATAATTAGAGCTCAGGTGCAGCCCACCGAAAATAATTGCAATTAAGTAGATAACATAACTAAAATGGGTATTACGTAAAGTAGGCAGTAGGTGTAGGTCGAAGAAATAAAAGTTACTTTTCATATATGTTAACTAGTTGCGATATATAATTGTGTATATTTGATATATATATATATATATCATAATATATACCGTAAAGCTATGCCAAATAATGATACCTAATTTCCGTGTCCCAATCATGCATCACGTGTCACGGCGCCGATTTTTATTGGTCGCTATAACCGAGATGTCAAGATCAGTGACCACCACACAACGGCAATTAATCGAAATTGAAAACGTCAATAACATAACAGCCTGATAGACGGTAGCGGGATATGACTGAATCTGTCAGTTTAATATGAGACGTGCTTCGATCATAAATACGAGACGTGGCATTAAAAATATATAAATAACGCAAAAAAATATCTAACAAAGATGTTTAATGAAATATGTAATCTATTTTAAACGCCGTATTGAAGAAGTCTTGACTCGTTTGTCTTGCCACAAAATGGGTGGTGATGGGCTTTATACGGTTTTATTTCACTGAGCTAAGAGAAACGTTCTATCATTCGTGTTAGAAGCAAAATTGATGCAGGAACGCTTCATCATCATGAAGATATTTTAGTGATGAAGGTTTTGCCACACGCACGGGGTATTTTCGTATAGTTTCGTCTTTCAACAAACCGATACAACAACGTCACCAGTAACATCCGCATACTAAAGTAGCGAATACTTCAGTAATTAGTCTCCTTAAATTGGTTATTTAAAATATTTTTAAGAAATTTTAAAATATATTACTTTCATATCAGATCAACCTGGAATACATTTATAATAAATTGAACATTTCGCTTCATAAATAATGATACAAAATATTCACTTTAAAATATCACTTTTAGTAAAAGTCAAATTAGTTGGCAAAAAAGTCTTACTTACCAAGTTACTTAAAAAGATCTAACGATATAGATTCACTGCACTTACCTGTAAAAAAATTAAAAACAAGTTTTAAAAAAGTTCGATCGGAAAACAACGAAAATAAGTAATTAATTCATAATGAACAATGTAGGCGGTGTAAGAATATCCACTATCTTATATCGTCTAGTAGGTCGTCGTAAGAGACGTAGAATAAATTAGAGTCATGTAGATAATATACAAACTAAAATGTAATTTAAAGAAATTGACAGCAAATGTTAAATTTCGTGAACACAGTGTGGCCGCGACCAAGGATCTTCTATTTGTGACAAGTCTTCATTAAGCCCGAGACTATCGACAAATCTCGTGTAGATCATATTATATATAACTTTTTTTATTTAAAAAAAGAATTATATGCACATTGTATATGGTTTTATTACCTCTCTGCATTGTCTGGGAAGTAAGAGGATTGTCAAAGACCCCGCTTTACTTAGCTTTCAGCATCGGCTAGTGTCAGTAAGAGGTAATAAAACCATATAAAATTAAAAATATTTTTTAATAAGATTTAAAAAAAAAAATATGGTCGAGTTTTAAAAAAATGTTATTTCTATAGGTTTGAATATTGATCCTGATAACTTACTTAACGAGAACCACAGGGTTTTTGTTACCCCCCCCGAACGGGTTCCCGCCTTGTCGTGGCGGGGGGGCTTAGTAGCCGTGGCTTGGTCACCCACGGTGAACAAAGAGGAACCCCTTGGCTGGCCCGTGGTGTAGGGCCGGGCCGAGGTGGCCACTCCGAGTGGGCTTGACGAGCCCACTTAGGATGTGTGTCGGTGGGCTGCTGCGAGAGGGGTGTCCTCCCCACCCCTACCTCTGCAGCCGGGGTGGAGTCGCGGAGGAAGAGGAGTGTTGGTATGGCGATGCGCCACTCGCCCTATCCTCCGTGACTCAAACGGGGCCGCACCGTTGATGCGGTGGTGGTGGGGCTGCGGGGGGAGAGGAGTGCCGGTATTGCGAGGCGCCGCTCTCCCTACCCTCCGCAGCCGAATTTTGGTTGGCGGCGGAGCCATAGACCAGATCCGCCGCTGGGGTCAGGAAGGCTGGTGCTGCTGAGTGCTAGTTTTTCCTGGCCCCATGGCCTTCGCGCATCGGACACGGGGGCGTCCGTTGCGCATGTGAAATTGGAGGCCGAGGAGGAGGGCGCGCCATGTGTTCTGGTGCGCCTTACCGGAGGAGATGGGGGAGGAGTGTTCCTCTCCCGAGGAGGGGCCGCCATGGGGCGACCAGCGCAGGTGGGGCCACGGAAGTGTGCGAAAGCGTTCCCGTAGCCCTGCCAATATGCGACTAGGGTGGAACACCATGGGGTTTTTGTCGGTGCGAGTCCGACATAACCCGTCCTTGCCCCCGCGAGGCGGGTATGCGTAGGCATTTCCCCATGTAAAAAAAAAAAAAAAAAAAAAAAAAAAAGGGTTTTTGTTACATGTTGTATATATATAGTATACGTAGGTATAACATAAGGCATATATGAAATTAAAACCCCAACCAAATTCAATACACCTTTCTGAAATAAGGAAGCTATTCGCAACAGTGACAAATTCATATAACTGAATAAATAAAATTCATCGTAACAAAAGACAGCATTGCGCAATTCCGACGCGTTTAACAACAGGAACGCCGCGAACACTGAGCCGGCGGTAGCTACCTTCGATCGTATTTCGAAATATAGGATTAGGCTGTGGCACAAAGCGCCGATATTTAAATCAGACCCCGAATTAGCATAATATGAAATGTGGATCACAGCGTACGAACATCTGACCATGTACCTTATACCTCTAACAAAACAAACGAATTTTCCTCGCAACCTCCATTTCGGAGTTAATACCCAGATATCAGGAAAACAGCCAATGAGTAAACCCTAATATGATACCGTTAAGTAGGTAATTCGCTTAGCAATTCACCGCTCCCGGTCGCAGCGGGATAATAGCTTTTATCTACTTAAATGTGTTGCTTTCAAAACCCAACGATATTAATGGTGTTTATAATTTGATAAACAACCCCCCTTTTGAATTTTATCCTCAAACAGTTTACAAAATGGTCATGTATTTACGCCTTAATTACAACTGTTCTCAAGCTCAGCAGCAGCAACGATATCAAACGAAAAGAGATACGTACTTCCACTCGGGGTCAATGTTTAAAAGGCAGCTGGGAAGCACGTTTAGGGGGCGGAATGTGAAGGAGCGCCCGCATTCCCCCAGACGGGTTGACCTAGAAATTTTAGCATCGACCAAATAAAATCCCAGCATGACGCACAAGCTCCTTCAGCACTGTTTTAGTTTAAAGAACATCGAAATTGCGACGTTTAATCCAATGTTTCCAGAGAAAAGTTTTAAAAGTAACTTGTGAAAATATTTAGGCTCAAGATTCTTTTATAAATATATTGCTTATGCTAAAACATTAGGAACCGGCACGGTCTTGTGACAGGAAATATCCATTTTTACGACAGTTTCGATTGATTTTTTAAGCACATTGGAGTATGAACCATTCGACCCCCTCCCCCTCTCCGCCATCCCATCCGTCCTACCGGTACCTCATACCCCGTCTGCCGCGGTTTTATCGCTCTACGGCCGTAGACAGCGGAGCGCCTTGCTTGCCTACGTGTGACGCACAAACACAAGTTCACATACACTTTGTTCATATTATACAAGACAGTTTTATGTATCGAAGTTGTGCTACTAGCGGAATTATAGAAGTTTGAGTCAGAGGAACAAAAATGTTTTATCAACAATTTTACCATCTCTATATAATATAAAACAAACTCGCTTCCCGCCATGTGTACACTTAGATAACGGATTTTGGGTACGTTTTCAACAATAGACAGAATGGTTTAAGACAAAAGTTTATATGTATAATACATGCATATTATATATTATATAAGCCCTCTGTCCGTGTGTATGTGATTGAACTCCTCCTAAGCGGCTGGGCCGATTTTGATGAAATGTTGTATATGTGATTAAGTTGATTAGAGAATGGTTTAGATTCACAATTGGACCCGGTAAGTGGCGTTGTTGTCGAGATCCAGAAATCAACCGTGCGAAGCCGGGGAGGATCGATAGTTATCAATAAGATTGTGTAATGTAACTAATTTTAGACTTAAACTCATCTTATATTTCTATACTTTAAGACATTTATAGATTTATTATCTAAATGTTAGGACTACTTTTCTACCTAGTCTGGGTAGGCTTACCTATTTATGCTGCCCAATAGCAGCGCCGGTACTGCTGGGTTCCATTCTGAAGGGTGTAGAGAGACAGTATAGTTATAGCCTGAGAGGCATTCCACCTTAGTCCTCAGAGGTAACATGTGATGCGATATGCATCTTTCGCTGCAGACGGCCATGGAATTGGATGCAGACGGACATGGATTACACGTGGTAGAGCCATGCTGCAGCTATATTATGTAGTATAGTTGTAGCACGAATGGGTCGGCTCGTCCGTGGAAGGACCACGCTCTCACAGAATAACAGCGTAAAATAGCAGCCATTGCTGTGTGTCGTATGGTGAGTGTAGAGAACCGGAGACCCTTTTACTGGAAAAGAGGCATTCCATCTTAGTCTTCACGGGTGACAACGCATATGCATTTTGATTCGCAAACGAGAATAGATGTAGATGTCTATGGGCCACAGCAACCACATACCATCAGGTGGACTGTGTGCTCTTTTGTCATCCGATCCTATAAAAGTATATATGCATAAGTATGTCCACCCGAGCACACAGTTCGGCCACGCACACATAATTAGACCTTAGTGAATTCTTTCAAATTATCGTAAATCAAAAGTCAAAACTATCCACTGCCCTCTTATTTCTCTAACCTAACCGTATCCGATGTAAGACGTGTCATTGTTACATGTACCTTTTCTTATACAATAAGGATGACAAGTGAGCACACAACCCATCCGATGCTAAGTTGATACTGTGGCTAGATACTTAGATTAACACGAGACGATGAGAGAGAGAGAGACGATGTGGATAGATAGATTAAGACTCAAAATGCAAATAGTTGTCACTGGTTATCAGCCATGAGAAGTATGGTAAAATGTATGTTGTCAATATGTATTGGCGGACTTCACATGTCTTTAAAAGGTAACTCACGAAGTTTTCCTTTAGCGCCGTGCAGGTGAAAGCTTTTAATGTTTACTTCCATAGGCAAAACTCATCTATTATAATGAAATTTCTCGAAGTTTTTTGTCGGTTACCGGAATATACGAGTATGTAGAGTAAGCTTGATGTATTCGTTTCGTTGGTTTTATTGAGTAATCCGATGGTCACTACAATTTTTTAAAAGGTCCGTTTATCTAAAAATAAGTTAAATATTATAATAATATATTTATTATTATTAATTTTCTCAGTAGTTATATTGTAACTTTGAGAAGAGCAAAATATTCAGATATGTGAACGCATGGTAACATGTCCATTGAGTCCACTGGGAGTCGTAAGAGGCGACTATGGAATGGATCAGTAAGATCTCATGGACTCCGTCGATGTCGGAATATCTTCTCGTATATGCCAGATGTAAAATATCTAGATCAACGACTGGGAGCGGTGTCAAACGTGCGGGCTCATCTGTATAATTAACTGGCTTTGAGGCTTTCTATCTAAGCTCTTAGAGGTTGCAACAATGTTAAGTCCACTGCTGAATTACATTTGCCACATATGCTACGTTTGGCAGGCATGTTGGGGATGATAAATGTACATCGAACGAGTAAAGTAATTTGCTGCCGTATTTTCCCGTTCGATTTGACTGGTAGAGAATGCCTCAAGGCATTAAGTTCGCCCTTTGTATTCTTTTAGATTAAGGAATGCAATAAAGAATAAATAAATAAATAAAATCTGGGTGTTTAACTAACAAGTAAAAAAATGTGGGAATATAAAATAAGTTAATATACGCGATAAAGTTCTAATATTAGTTTAATTTAAATGTGTAGTGTTCGCGTAAATATAAGAAATCATTAAGTAAAAAAATGATGATGATGATATATTGAGCTGATCATGATATTATATTGACTTATTAATATTTAATTATCTACTTATGTCTATTTATCTATCTTTCTTAATAAGAAAAATAAACGTATATTTTTTTATAAGTAACATTGAAAAATATTCGTTCAAGATAATATTCTATACGAAAGACAGTAAACATTATACGGCTTCTATTTTAAATCTCAATAGTAACAATTTTGTTAGGTATGGAACATTGTCAAAAAATCTATACATAACTTCATTAGTATTGAAAAAAATTAAAGAGGAAAAGCTCAAGAAGTAGTCTAGCGGTAAATCATCGACAACCTTAAAATATATGTCGTCACTAAAAATAGTAGTGTAAGAAACGATGTCTTCCACGTGGCAACTATGCCAAAACCACTACTGAAATGTAGGAAAACCACGTGATCTAATGAAAACAGGATATTATTTCAAGCCCCAAGCTCGATTATAATACGATTTAAAAATAACGAAATATGAAACATTTTCACATCATTAAAGAAGCGACTTGTGAAAAATTATTACGCCTCAATACTAAAGTTTGCGTCAACTTTCATTTTACAATTTCTTTATATAACCATTTTTTCGATATACGCATAAACCCGTTAAATTGTGTTAAATCAGGACTTATCCAAGTACGGCCTCTGGGTACGTCGTCCTATAGGTGAATGTCATCGCAGGAGCTCGCTCAAAATCGTTGGCGAGCAGTGACAACCTGTCACTCCGCTGCCAGTAATAACTATAAATAGACCATATGGCCCGGTCCACGGCAAAGTTGAGTTTAAAATAAATATAGTTTTTGTCAGTTCGATGACAGAGTTCCAAACGCGACAAGGGTTAACGCAGTATTAAGTTTTCACGGACTACGACTACCATTTATTTATATATTTTATTGAAGCTTTGGCAAATGTGAAGAAATTTATTAAATAATATTATCAGCATGATCTGAAAAATAGAGAATGTATTTCTAATGCACGCCTTACTTTTGTACGTGGTATAGCCACGTTGCAGCTATATTATGATTGTAGCACGAATGGGTCGCCTTAACCGGGAATGGAATTCATTCTCATACAGTACCAGTATAAAATAACAGCTTAACACTGCTTTGTTCAGTAAGGGGAGTGTAGAAGACCGGATACCTTTTTAGACCTCAGGGATGACAACGCGTCTGTATTTTAATTCTCAATTGAGGGTAATTGTAGATGTCTATGGGCTCAGCATCTACCAACCAGAATCAGGTGGACAGTGTGCTCGTTTGTCACCCTTAGTCTATACAAAAAATATTCCGCTCCGTAGCAATCTAGTCACTTCTTCAGTAGGTAAGTCTTTCAACTTCAGCAGCGATTGCCAATTATTATACAGCATAATATGAGCCTCAGCGCCGTTGCCATGATATATTTAAGAAGATAATTTACTTTATGATATTTATTTTTACCCCGGAAACTTACTTCGGTACTTGAAATGTTATTTATACCAATAGACAAAATCAAACCTTCGAAGCTTGTCCAATCGTACCTTAAATTTTACGAAATATTACTCTGGAACTCAGACCCTAGAAATTATATATTATTTTTAATGATTACTTTAACTATAAAATGTAATTCGGTTTTCAATTATAATGGAATTTACTAAACTCTGATACAACTCTAATGAATATTTTTGCATAAAGGGGCAACCGAGCATGGGTCTCGCCTGATGGCAAGTGACCGCCGCCCACGAACAACTTCATCACCAGGGGAATTGCAGATGCGTTGCCGGCCTTTTAAAAAATGAGTAGGCTCTTTTTTAGGTCATGTATAGTCAATGGTAATGTAACCCGAGTGTACCATTGATAAGATTTCTTCCGAAATTTTTATTTGGTGGTACTTTTATTAGTTTGCGTTAAAATTTAAAAGCATTGTTTATCATTCCGTGTTACATTCAGCCTGATAATGGGACATAAATATTCCATAAAATCCTGTCGTAAGAGGTAACAGAGGGAAATGAAAGTTAGGGTTGTTGGCTTTGGTTGGGCAGCATCAGGTTGCCAATCCACCTGGTAATTATCGCAAATATCCCATCTATTAGGCAATCTATGGGAACCTATGTTCAGTAATGCACTTTTCATGCGCTGTTATGAGGGAGGGAATAAATTATTGGGACATAGGTTTTTGATATTTAAATTTTATTTCAAATCAAATTTTGAAAATTTAAGCAGATTTAAACAAAACTCTAAAGATAAACAACTACCAAAGTGTGTGTATATAACAAAAGCTCCTCGTTTCTAAACTTTGACGACTTTACGACAGTACAGCTAAACGTTGAAAGGCGTAACCTTAATAAAATTAACCTAACTAAAATTTCATTGAAATATCCTTTTTTTCTCGTCAGAGAATGTTTCGGGTTATCCCATAATTATTTATATTTTTATAACTACTATTATAATCTAGTTAAAGTAAAAAGTAAAGTTTCAGCTTTTACACGTTACGTTACTGCTGGGCACAGCCCTCTGTCATTTTTGAGAGGGTGCGTGTTGGCATACTTTACATAACTTTGAAATATTTTTTTTTAATTACAGGCATGTTAATTTCCTCACGACGTTTTGCTTTACCGCTGATCACGTGCACAGCACTGAAAATTGTAATTAACAACTTAATTTGCGCAGGTGGTGATCGAACCCGGGTTTCGCGCTTACTGTGAAAAATACACTACACTGTACAGCGAGTGTTACAGCCTCTGAGATACCACGGCTCTGCTCGACTACTGTGGTTAAGCGCACTGATTAAGCTTTATAAAAGCCTATTTACTCTAATAATAATCATCACTGTGTATACGTGGTAGAGCCATGCTGCAGTTAGTATTATAGTTGTAGCACAAATGGGTCTGCTCGACCGGGGAAGGATAACGCTCTCACAGAATACCAGCGTAAAATGACAGCTCGATACTGCTGCGTTTCGTATGGTGAATGTAGAGAACCGTAGACCCATTTTACTGGAAAAGGGGCATTCCATCTTGGTCCTCACGGGTGAGGACGCATCTGCATTTTGTTTCTTTATTGAGGATATATGTAGATGTCTATGAGTCACAGCAACCACTTACCATCACGTGGACTGTGTGCTCGTTTGTCACCCTTTCCTATAAAAAATCACTCGATATTTCATATATCATCAGTTAAGAGTAAAGCAGATATCGCCATAAGAATCACGGCAGCAATAAGCTGCCATTTTACAATGGTATTCTGTAAGTGTATATTCTGTAACAACTTCGGTCCACGCTCTCAAAATAAAGGCAGCTTAGAGCCACTTTGATTTACCACGCATCAATCTTAAAATGTAGTAAAGTTCTTATATATATATATATATATATATATATATATATATATATATATATATATATATATATATATATATATATATATATATATATATATATAACGAAATAAACCTTTTTTTTCTAGCAGCTACAATTCATTTAAATTTACAGCTTCTGAAAATGGGTAATTTGAAACCCATTTTTACATAATACGTGACAAAATACCCTCGGAGTAGTTTGCCAGTATTATTGTACAGAGCACTCTAGACGAATATGTGGCGTGAAAAATTTCATACAAATGAGTTAGTAAATTTGTAAAGACAGTTTATTTAAAAGACCATGTTTGTTAGAGATAACGCGACGACAGTGAATAAAAATTTAACTTATATATAGTATGCATTTAGACTTATTAATTTATATGAGAATGGTTTAAAAGTTGTGTTTAATTAGTTTGCACACCGGAAGGTAGAATATGGCTGTAATTTTCTAAATTATTAAGATCTATTGTAACTCATATATCGCAAACGAATAAATAAACAAAAAAGTTTTCGTAAAATGTTGTTTTTTGGTAAGAAAGTAATTGACCGGCATTCACGTTGTTAAGCTCGTGGGTCTATAATTTTGTCAACTCCTTAACCTTCAACACAACGGAGAATAAACTACCATTTGAGGGCAGAAATGAATATGAGGGTGATATATCTGGCTGGGCTCTTGGCAAAAAAAGAGTTATATCGCATAATTATTTAACAGTCGAATTTTTTTAATAATAAGCATGACAAACGAGCACGCTATCCACCTGATGGTTAGGTGTATGCTGTGGTCCATAGACATCTACATTTATCCTCGATTAAAAATCAAAATGTAGATGCGTGGAATCGTCTGAGGACTAAGATGGAATGCCTCGTAAGAAATAAAAAGGGTCTCCGGTTCTCTACACTCACCATACCAACATTATTCTGCTGTTTTATACTGGTATTCAGTAAGAGCCTGGTCCGACGCTGGTCATGCCGACCCATTCGTGCTGCTGTCATAATATGGCTGCAACATGACTCTACCGACGTAAACTAGAACTAGATTTAATTGTTAAAAGTAGTTTATGACAATTCATACTTATTTTAGAAGAAACATTAAAAATTGTATCACATACCTTGTGTCATACGAGGAGCACTTGATTTTTTAAATTCAAATGTATACCTAACTCAAAATAAATACTATAAAAATTTTCTCTAGTCGGTTAAACATCAGTTCTAACGCTGTAACACAGAATAGACGGACAGAACTAAATTGAAAAGGTTCCTATGTTACAGGTTACAGCGGTACCATAAAAAGCGCCATTTATGTAAAACATCATAAAACTGGACAATTTACGAATAGGGATAGATTTTAGTTAAATATAATTCGCTTATTTAATAATAAATTATGAACAAACTGAATGAAAATAAAAGACAAGTAATTGAACTATTTTATTCATACATTCAAAAATAAAAATAAAATAATTATCTTCTAATGATAGAATGATTATCCTATGAATAACTTTTATCTGAAGACTGAAAATTCGGCCAGGAATCTATTAAGTAACTAAATATGTACGGTGGAATTTCGAAACAACAGGTCGACAGCAACCACTATTGTTAAAATTGAACGTCACTTAATCGAAACAATGTTCAAAAAATTCAAGCTCATGATATGAACGCGGCTGGTAATAAATCCAATGAAAGGTCATTTACCCGATTAGTGTCGGGCTTCGGCATTTTTCAGAGGTTGACGGGACCGACATGAAATAGATTGCCCGTTTAGCAGTTAAAATATTTGTTGAACCAACATTATTAAGCTAACATAAACTATTTCTAACTGAAAAATGCATATATTTTGTTTATTTTGTAAATGTACTAAATATTTACAAAATAAAATAATAAATAAATTTTAATATTGCAATTAAATATTAAGTTGGTGATACATACTGTATATGTCCCACTGATAGGCACACACCTTTTTCATATCTGAAAGATTAATCAGACATCACAAGATAAGATAATTTTATTTCTCTGGCGTGCAAGCTACCTCATGAACTTTCCTTCATCGTCGGGCACATGGAATATTTCACTGCTTCCAATGACAATCGAGCCCGGATTGGCCGCGTATAATGAAATTTCCGGCAAAAGTATACTCCCTGAGCTACTACGCGCTACGGCTCTTGCAAATATACAAGCACAACGTGGAAAAACATTTCTTTGATATAAAAAAAATATTTTAACTTATAAAAGAATTGCCCTAAGCAAAAGACAAAGACCACCTAGTCTATGTACAGAGAAATCGAAAAACGCGATGAATTGTTTCAACTACATTAATTTTTCGCAAGAGAATTGCCGTTCATCCAATAGTGGGGTGATATTAGCTTGCTGTAATGACGTTATTAAACGAGACAACCTTTATATTCCAAGTCCTGTTTATTACTGACTTAAATTTGTACTACACTTTCTTCACTTTTCTACCGACTTCAAAAAGTAAGAGGTATTCAATTCGACTGTATGTTTTTTTCATGTGTGTTACCTCGTAACTTTTTCTTGGTGAATCCATATCGATGATTATTTTTTTTATTTGAAAGCTGGTGTTTCTCATGTGGTTCCATATAAATTTTATCAAGGCCAAGATTCAAGATCAGAATTTTTTGAGTTATCCTTAATAATTTATATTGAAGTCGGTTGTACAAAATTTTTAATTTGAATGATATTCCATCTCACTCTAATATGTCGTTTTTAACGAAGTAAGCCTCTTTAGTGTCTATTAAAATGGGACTCGTAAATAGTGAGTTGTTCGGAGCCGCGTAAGAGCGTGAGGCGCGTGCTCAACATTGACGGGTGCTAATTAACTTAGCGCACTACGGACCGAGCACGGAGACTACACAACAATGTAGGTCGCACAGCCGCCGCGACATGTCATCGTCAACTCTTATATTTTTTAAACATATTATATACAGAAATTGTCTTTAACTAGTTGAAAACCACGAGATATAATAAAGATTCATTTACGAGACTCCTCCATTGACAACGAAATATATCATTATACATAAAAAACATGCGTGAGTGTCGTGGAACACTCGGTTGGAACGAAGTTCCTTTCGTAGGATATTATTATTGATAAACGTATTATATTATTCATTAACAAATACAAATAAAATAATTACTAGCGTCTATTAAAATTAAGCGTCATTTAAAATAAAATAATATTTCTTTCATGGCAAGATAAGAAAAAGTGCGAGGAAGATGGATATTATTCCATCTCGCTTTCTTATAACCGCCAAGACAGTCTACACTACGAGTACGTCAGAAGGGGTCGTGAGTCGTGACGGGAAAATCTTACACTTTTTCTCGTCTAGCCCCCACCCGCCAAATTCGTGCCGTCCGATAAAGAACTTTGTTCCAAAATGAACTTACTCAAGACGACAGCGTTAGTATTAAATTATAATAGGATCTGTACTAGTCGGCTTCAATTTTAGAAAAATTATAAAACTTTCTAATAAAAGCTCGAAAGGTAGTCCTCATTTTTTAAATTTTTAATATTATTCATAGAATTAACTATAAATTAGCTCAAAGGTAATCAGAATTATATAATACAATACTTTTCCTAATGTCTTACTACTGTGTATATTTTTAATTGTTACCTTTATACCATAGGCAAGTACACAAACATTTTATGTATATAGACGGACTTAATGCCCAAGGGCGTATACCACAGATTACCCCCTAACCGCTTAGTATGGCGCAAACATACTAAGCGCTTTCCGTCAGGTCGACCACAAGCGAAAAATTATGAAACTTTATTCCTATTCGCAGTGCGGCTGCCCGCAAACCGTTCCGCTCGGTCCGAGTGCTGTGCGGCCCGATTGCCGGATACGAGTAGCGCGTAGGTTGCTATTCACTCTGTGGCTCTGTGTTTAGTTTGTGGTTACCCGGCATCCAATCAGTTTGGGTGCATATATAAAACGTGGAGTTAAAAATAAGGATGCACCCAATACTTCTTTCTCCGTTTTTCTTCTTCTTTATATAGCCTTTTGCATTATCATCTTTAAAATGTTGTCCTGACCGTAACATTTGAACGGTTTCTTAACCGAATACTGCGACTGTGATTGTGGCTAGCTGTAATCCGGTTGACCGCAAGTTCAACTGCGCCCTGCAAATAACCGGACGACGTGCAGGATACGAATAACCGTATTAGTGAGATGTGCTCTAAGGCATTCTCTACTAGCTTACTTTAGGGTGGCGAAGAGAAAAATTTGCTAGCATATCTATACATAGGTGGAGATCATATAACATCTATTCACGCACTGGAAATTCTGCCTTCGCACTTCCATTAACTCTTATGAATTGGTCCGTGACATATTAAGCTTACTGTTAAGCAACGGGGTGGAGCTTTGTAAACAAAACTTTCAGGGGTTGATCGAAAAAGTGCCATGTAATTGAAATTTTATCTGTCGTAAAAAACGTAGTTTTTAGTTAACCCGGACTCCGTATACTATGGTAGAATTACTGGCAATCAGGCGATTATACATTTAACGTATAATACTAAAAAAAAGACGAGTCCTTAGAATATAATCATCAGTCCCATGCAATAGACATTACAGAAGACAGTCAATAATTAAAAACAAAATCAATTTTCCTATCTTATGAACTAAACTGAACTCCTCTAAACAACACAAAACACATCTCATAAATTAATTAACTATTGTATTGTATTACTAAATAAATAACTTTTCAATCTCGTATTCAAAAAAGATTCAATCTCCATCGGCATCAATAACGCTGTTATTTTTCATTTTATTTGTTACTCCATTAGATTAAATAAACATGAAACTAAACATATTACAAAGAAACATTACGCTAGAGTAGGATTACACTAATTAGTGCGTAATTATGCTAATAATATTGGGACGGGTTTACGTGTGTGTGCTTATGCGTACGTGCTTGCATGTGTATGTGCGGGAGTCCTAGAAAGGAGGCCTTTTCTCAGCAGTGGAGCGTTTACTTTATCTATCGGTTACTAGTCATTTATGCTTTAGTCTGTAAGGCACTTAGAGTCACGTAATGTATCTGGTACTCTGTCAAGTGAGTATGTTAGCTTGGGTCTGCTACGAACCCGCTGCGAACTGCTCGTGGTTTTTTTTGTAAAACTGAAATGATAAACGAACTTACAGTTAGCAAACGTACTTGACAACTCCGTGGCTCAGTGGCTTAGCAATTGAGTTGCAGTGCTAAGGATTTTAATCCCGCACGGAAGAAATATTTGCATGGCCTACAAGTAATTGTTACGGGTCTGGATGTTTGTCCTTGTGCCTTTTATGTTTTTAAACTGCCCCCACGTTAAAGGAGGTAATCCTAGTGTGGCGGTTACGCTTTTTAAATAAAACAAAAACAAAAAACAATCAACCTGATAGTAAGTGTAAGGAAGTAGCTACGGACACCTGCAACCAACTTTAAGCAAAGTAAGCTACATATACCTTGTCACATTGAGGATTATGCTCCCCATCCTCTCTATACCTTTCAGGCCGTAACACAGAAATGCAAGTACTGTTATTTGGCGGCAGAAATATTTAAGAGTTTAGTATAGGTACAACCCTCTTAAATATTCCTGGGTAGGCCCAGACGTAGTTCTAAACAGAAAACAAACCCTACTTTTACGATTAGATAGGATTTGCGAATTAAAATATAAGGGAAATTTTGAACCATACTAAGTTCAAAAGTTTTTGAAATTATACTTCTTTAGGGGCGTTTGGGAAAAATGATGAGAGTGAATATTTTAAGTCGCGCGCGCACACCGACAGCTAAAAACGACACCATGAAGTTGTTACGATGCGCGCGCACACTGTTACTCAAAAGCGACAACTTCAGTTGGTAATTGTCTCTCCAGTTTTTTGTTTTGTTACGCTAAAGAAGTATAACTTCCTACGTGTGTACATAAGTACACACACACGTTTTTTATAGAATAAGTTTGACACACGAGCACACAGTCCACCTGATTGTAAGTGGATGCTGTGGCCCATAGACATCTACATTTATCCTCCATTAAGAATCAAAATGCAGATGCGTTGTTACCCCTGAGGAACTCGTTTCCAGTAAAGAGGGTATCCGGTTCTCTACACTCACCATACGAAACAGCAGCATTAAGCTGCTATTTTACGTTGGTAGTGAAGGCACATTATTTTATCAATACTAAGATTTATTGAAACGTGGCGTGGCACGTCTACTGACACATAATATTACAAACTTACACATGACTTATTCAATCTAAGCTTGCTTAAGGTCGTGTCACAGAAAATTCTGGGGTAATAAACTTGACCCGAACGGGTTAAAAAACCGTAACGGACAATAGGACCCCTACTTAGTACTCCCTTGTGCCCTACGAAGGCACAAGTAGGATATTCCGCAAGTTCCCAGTTATTAATATTGAAGCTATCTGCAAGCATAGTTACATGACGTGTTTCAATTCTAAATTAAAATAATATTCCCTTTGCATGCCACATCGTGTTGCATCTGGAATGTACAGCATCTATTTCATTTTCATAAAAAAAATCCAAAATTTTATGGATTAAATATAGCTTAGATCACTCCTGGTGCTCAATAGTACAGACAGACACTTTAATTTTATTTATAAGCAAATCGTGAAATTATTTACAAATAAGATATTTCGTTATAAATATTAATGACAAACATCGTCAGGCAGAAATACATAGAACACGAATTTAATATTTATATCTTGACTACGGCGAACAATTTCGAAAAACAATTTACTACTTTAATAAAGAGTCAAAATATTTTTTATGGAACAGTGAGCGTCAAAAGCTTTCGCTCAGAAATGTGAATATTACTGCATCAAATATATTAGCACTGGCCATTCGTATAAAGATCAATAAAAAGAAAAAAGAAATTCGGCGCGGCTATATTTTGCTCGGCCTAGTTGAATTAATCGATGTGGAAAGAGAATGTGATTCAATAATTATTCAATAACTATATTATTTGTTCTACAAGTAAGAAGCGTATATACAATCCACCTGACAGTAAGTAAATGCTACGGGCCATAGACCGATTAATAATCAAAATGTAGTTCATTTTGATTATTAGTCTGCGTTGTCACTCCTAAGCACTAAGAGGCGGCACTGAAAATGAGGGCATCCACAACTTTTTCTACCACCAGGGCGGCGCCACTTTACAGTGAGGTAAAATATTTGACAGATTTCATAGCGGGGGACGATAATTTCTTAGGAAAATGTAATATTTAAGCTTTATTTCCGTATTGTTAGTTATATTTTATATTAATTATATTAGAAATGAATAAACCAAACTATAAATATAACTTAAAGTAGAAAAATTAAAAAAAGAGTTATAAAGTGCAAAAAATCAAAAATCAAACCACTGACTCATTGTGTTGTAAATTAATATAATACTCTAGATAATGATAAACTATTATTTAAAACTAATTTCTCAATTAACTGACACTATGTAACGAAACACTTTACCTCAGTCACAACTAGCGACATCTGGTGAGTGGAAGATTATTAGCCCTCATTTCGGGAATCAAGGAAGTGACACAACATTACTATTTAAAAATGTATTTATTGCTTTTCGAAGTATTTCTCCGCGAAATTTGACACATTTTTCCATACGATGGAACGAATCATTGAAGCAACCATTCTATTCGGAAGTTGGGATCCTGCGTGGAAACTTTCGAGAGTTCTGACGCACCAAGTAACGCGAGCCGCTTTTTGCTATTCACAGAGCGAATGCGGTATCCATCGGGAAAACAACATTTTTACACCTAATTGTTCATGCAAGATTATTTGTATTTGACTCATGCCAATGTCCAAAGTCGCCTGAATTTCGTGGTATGTCACATGTCGATCTTCCTCAATCAGCTTACGCACAGCATCAACGTTTTCTTGGGTGACTGCAGTTTTTGAACGACCTTGACGGGGATCATCACTGAGCTTGACACGTCCACGTTGAAATTCAACAAATCAGCGATAAATTGTGGTTTTGGATGGGGCTTCATCACCAAATGCAGAAATCATCCGGTTAACACACTGTTTTTGTGTTAAACCACTTCGAAAGTCATAATAAATCATCGCTCTTGAATTTTCTCGAGTCAATTCCATTTTCTCAACGACTAAACAAGTTTGACAAAACCTTGTGACAAGACCGAGTATCTTTTTTTAAATAAATAAATGGTATTCGATTTTTAAAACCAAGGAGTTTTCAATTAAAAAGATTTTAATATGACAGGAACAGTGGAAATATTCCATTCCCGATACTTTTAGTGCAGCCTATGTAAAATACCTCGTTAACTGTAATAAGGATTCTCTATACTCACCATACGAAACACAGCATTATTCTGCTATATTATTTAAAAAAACTTGTTAGCAATCACCCCATTCACATGGGTCATTATCATTCATAATATTTTTATTTATTTTCCTTAACATTTTATTAACCTTTTTTATAAAATCTTTATTTAATAAAGTTTTTTTTTTTAATTTGAAGAGTACAAATTTCGTATATTTTCTGGATTTTCGGAGTCAAAAATTTATGAGAAACATAAAATATTGATTTTGACAGAAACTAAAAATAAAAATAAAGTGGTATGTAACAGACAGACGTTTACAACAACCAGATGATACCAAATATGTATATGCATTATGTATCATATCACAATATGTATCACTAGACCATAATGAAATTTCTTTAAGAAGTAACAGAAAACGAAAACTTTTCCTACAATGTTTGTGGACTTTACCACCCCTTTACTCAAATGAAATCTTAATTAGTCACCACGTTACGCAATAAATAAACAATAAACATGATTCCATGAAATCTCTATTTGAAATCTGCGGTGTAGATCATCATAAATTGGTTTTAATTAATATTTAAACGGCAATGCGAAGATTTGCTACAAAATCTAATTACAGTGACAAAAGAAAATTCAAACAATTTTAAAACAATTAATGGAATTAAGCACTGTTACGATACATTAATAAACTACACTATTAACTTTTGATTTATCTTCTCAATTAAACCTCGAAAGGACATAATACTCGTAGTATTAACCTTTTAGAGATGAGGGACCATTTGACCGATTTTTTTTCTTGCTTCGATCCCCAACTATTAGACATACCATAAATTATGATAAGGTTGATTTTGAAGTTTGTTCTATTATCAAAACACATACAAAACTGAATGTGGGGCATGACGGCAGAATCTTCACACTAACCATATTCTCCAAAAATGCTTTCTACTGTTTTATATGTGTCAGAATTGTATAATTTTCTAGCGGACAACTTCGGGTGCCTTTAGGGACCATCAGCAGTCTACCGACCACTGTTTTAAATGTGTTCAGAGTACTGAAGTGCAAAGATTTTATTATATTTCATGGGTTCCTTTTTTGAATTCCAACCTAAACAACATTTGTGCAATGACACAAATTACTATTGCCCGGGTCATAAGTCCCTGAGTTTCTGATACAGCGTCTTAACCTCCGTTCGATCCTATCGTATATATATATATATATATATATATATATATATATATATATACATTACTTTAGGTAAAGATTATTAGAACGATACGCTTTAGAACCTATCCAAATAATGTAATAGCTAGTGACATAAATGCCATGAGCTATTCTATATTCAGGGAAATAAATTTCTCATTTACACATCACAAAATGTTGGATGATATTTTGATTAGAATAAGGTACGCATGGAATATAAGCCAAAGCGTGTCCGAACTCACCAGTTTTATATTGCGTGATATCTACCATTTAAAAACAGTCGCTTTAATTGATGTAAAGATCACAAGTATTTACCGCCTGCAAGGCACTCAACCTTTAGCATCGCACTGCAAATGTACGGCTATCTAGAACGGTTTACATTAATATATTAACCTACATGATCTCCATTCATTCGAAACCGTGACGAACTACGTTGACGTATTACACAGTATAGTGGAGGTACTCGACGCGAACAACAATAATTATGCATTTAGTGGCCGTAGCCGCACTCCGTTCCACATAACTCCGCTTTATTTATCTTTATGAAGCGTTCTGGCAACATACTGCTGTTTCTGTGCGAAAAGAGAGGCATTTGTCATATTATCTTGCTATTTTATCTGCAGCTGTATCCACGTGAACGACGCATTAAATTTATATATTTAAATAAAACTAAATCAAAGAACCGTTTTAACAATAATTTATTAAAATAATAAGTTTTCACAATTTCACAGTAAGCTGTTGTGTCATTTGGGTAGGATCTCCGTCAGCTTTAATGAAATTGAGATTTAAAGTGCTGATTGAAACGTTCTCGGCGGTGAAGAAGAACATTGTGAAGAATATGCATGTCGAAGGAATAAAATATTTCAATAATAATATGTGAAGATCGTCAACACGCCCTGAACAGCACGCAGACTCTAAAACCCTCTCAGAAATATGATTCCTGTGCCCAGCCATGATGAAACATATAAAGACTGAAAGTTTATTATATTACTTATATCAAAATGCTCTTATGGATAATAATAACCCCTGGGAATGAGGTAATCACTACCATTCTATTTGTAATTTGTTTTTCATTGTTAATTACTGTGTAACTTTAATGATTGTAAACTGTTCTTTTGCACACATCGAACGCGAAGCGTAGATGTACTCTATTGTCATAATATAAAAAAAAACTTGCGGGAGTGTCGTGGAACACTCGGTTGGAACAAAGTTCCTTTTGTAGTATATTATTATTGATAAACGTATTATATTATTGATTAACAAATACAAATAAATGAATTACTAGCGTTTATTAAAATGAAGCGTCATTTAAAATAAAATAATATTTCTTTCATGGCAAGATAAGAAAAAGTGCGAGGGAGATGTATATTATTCCATCTCGCTTCCTTATAGCCGCCAAGGCCGTCTACACTACGTCAGAAGAGGTCGTGATGGAAAAATCTTACACTTTTTCCCGCCTGGCCCCCATCCGCTAAATTCGTACCGTTCGATAATGAACTTCGTTTCTATTCCTGGCATGTTTTACAACGCCGTTGAGCGTCCAATGGGCGGATGGATGCCATAAAACTTTTCTGCCATTTCTCATAGTCTCTTCTTGCGACATCTTCCAGACGGAAAAGGTGACTGATTCTCTTACTCCACCACCATTCGGCACCTTTATTGTGTCAAAAAAATTTTGTAAAGGTTGTATTTAAAAGGTTTTATAATAAATTAACTAGCTACGGCGCGTTGATGCCACAGAAAAAAAATTGTCAAAATATCGTTTTAAATTTGGTAAGAAAAAGAACAAAAAAAGTAAAAAGTAAAAGAAAATCACCAATACAACCCTCCAAATTCATATAATTCCTTTGAAAGAGTTTTTCTGGAAATAGCCATACAATAGGATTATACGAACTTAGGGGGTTGTATTAATGATTATAATGATAATAATTCTGTAAATACATACTGGTCACGGTTGCGAATCATATTTTATTAAACATACAACCTGACACTGACCTACAAATTGCAAAAAACGTAAGAAAATTTGAAATTCGCGGGCCACCCTGGAGCTTTCACCTTAACCTTCGCGCAAGTGCAAGCAATAAATTGATAAAGTTTTACCGCAATACACATGTGGTTATTTTATATATTATACAACAAATATGATCTTTTTATATATTAGATGATTTTTTTTTGAATTATAGTTGCCAAGATATGAGAGTCATGTCCTGTGTTTCAGGGGACTTTACTCTGTAAATACGTTTTGAAGTTCTGTTAAAATAAGTAATCTCTTACAAGATGGCCTATGTATGTGTCTGTTAACGCACGGAATTCGACTTTGAAAGTATGTCTACTTGTATGTCTATATAGTATTGAAGGAGGTACTTTTGTATTGCCTTCTATTTAATATATTTTAATTTAAAATTAAGTAACATTTCTTATAATTTAATATCTCTTATTTGTTTGAAAATATAAAAGATAACAAGAAATCCGAAAATCAGGCAGATAGTGCCAAGTAGATCTAACCAAGATAAAGATAATAAATGGCTAAACGTTCCTCATCAAGTTAATAAGTTGCACTTTTTATTTTGAGTAGACAGACTAGTTATGTATTATGATTTGTATTTAGTACGGCTATGTAATTTTAACGCAGGTGTGCGGTTCCGATCTAATGATCGTCTTGCCCTCGAGTTAAGGAGGCTTGATGGAAAATTTGTGACGAATGGTGTAATGATTGCATCGGATTCAAGGGCAGTAGCATAGCGTACGCAGCAAAACACTGTGATCGTTTGAAATGGAATGAAAAAATGAAAACTATTTTTTTAAACATATTTTTTTTCATTCATTCATTACAGCCTTTCACAAGTCCACTGCTGAACATAGGCCTCCCCCAAGGAATGCCACAAAGCACGGTCCTGGGCCACCTGCATCCATCGACTTCCTGCATGTCTTACCAGGTCGTCACTCCATCTCGTGGGGGGTCGCCCTACACTTCGCCTACCGGTACGAGGCTGCCACTCGAGAACCTTTCTTCCCCATCGGTTGTCGGTTCTTCGAGCTATATGTCCGGCCCACTGCCACTTCAGCTTACTAATCCGTTGGGCTATGTCGGTTACTCTAGTTCTACTGCGGATATCAAACATATAATATATATAAAAAATATATTACGTTAATCTTGAATATATATCTAAAAACACATTTTTAAATTTTCAAAGCATTTTTTTTAGTTCTTTTTATGTATCGAAAAGTCGTCAAACTTTTCGATACATAAAACGAACTAACCACTTAAAATGGTCATATTAAGTGATTAGTTCATTTTATGTATCTATTTTATATATCATTTTATATATTCCAACAAAAATATCTATTATTTTTAAATAATAAAATTGTAATAGTTTTTGCAATAGGAAAGTTACGAGCCTCGTATCATCGCGCATTTTTTTTTTCTATGGAATCCGACGTTATATACAACTAATTGACTTTTGTCAGCGTCTTAATTAGTTAATGATCTAACAGAAAAAATAACTATAAAACAGACTACCATAGTATATCACGCAGTATAGAATTAATAGAACATAATTATTTGTTATAAAAAATGTATTTACTATAACATTAATAATATTCAACGTTCATAATTAACGCCAGCGGCAACAGTCGATTTTACTTTTGTGTACGATAATGACAGTCAGTACTTGACTAGGTATGTGTTATATTAATCGACATGTGATTTTTATACCTTTAGCATACTAATAATATTCTACAAAAGAAAAATCCTATGATCACTCTACACGATGGTATTAAAATATATCTTATAAGATGGTTTAAACCAACAAAATATGACGATGGTGATATATTATGGCCTAATGTAAGAGAAGCTACTAAGTATCCGTTATCTGGTGGTTGTCGTAAAGTCGTAAGAGACAAAAGAAGGAAATCAAACAGGGGATGGACAGCAGCATCTTTCTGATAACAATGACAACTATCGCAAACATCTATGAAAAATATTATGAAATTTTGATAAGCTCTAAGAAATATTTTTAAGCATTCTTGTGTAAGAAATGTTATAGCATTTATCTAAAATTTCAACATTTGCTTTCTAAACTAGAAATTTCAATGCAAAAATATTTCTTTTATCTGCCGATTTCCAAATACGGGACGGTACTCAATTCGGGTGTATGTTTTTTTTTTATGTGTGTTACCTCATAACTTTGTACTGGGCGAACCGATTTCGATGATTCTTTTTTTATATGAAAGCTGATAGTTCTCGTGTGATCCCATATGAATTTGATCAAGGTCAGACCAATGGTTATTGAGTTATTCTTAAATAACCTATATTAAAGTCGGCTGTACAAAATTTTTAATTTTAAATTATTTTATCCTTGACGCATACACAGTCTCATGTACAACCGGATTCGATGTGAAGGCCGCCATATTCGGGAGCTCGCTACTTGCTGTCGCTGAAAGCCGGACAGAGCTAGTTCTAGCTAGATCAACACAATGTTTGAAACATACTACGTATGCGAGAAATTGTTGCAACAGTAACAGACTTCGCGTTAATTCAGTTCAGGGATTGGAGAGGTTAACAAAATACCGGCAAATAACCGGTTTTTGGCAGTCCTATACTAGAAATCAAAAATAAAATTGAAACCTAAATGAGATCTTTATTTTTTCAGTACATGGACAAGCTCTAACTTATTTGACAGTTACTTTATATTTTTGGTGCATTGACATTATACAATTACGTCCTATGGTACGACTGCAGCTATAAAAATTTATCTGTACAACAACGCCCGAAGGCTTCCGTCCTCAGCTTAAAACCTGAAAAATCTTGATAATGATAACATGATTTTTCAACTAATGAAATATCTTTAAACTGATCTTTGACCGGAAACGTACCGAATAGTTAAACCTTTATTAAAAGTTAATTGAAAAACCCGTGACCGAATCGATTGACAATCTCGTTTACAAGAATTGTTGAACCGTTATAATCTAAATCAATGATATTATAAGTAGATATAGTCTAATTTAAAACTGAACGAGCATCTTTTGTTTTATCGGTATATTTTGCTGTAATTAACGTATTATGTATAATAAAATTACAATCTGTGCGCAAGGGTGGCGCGTAAGTTTTAGATTAGACGATCTATACGCCATTTTACTTAAAATATAATTAATCTTAACATAGTATCGTAAGCGATATGGTTTTTAATCGAATAATAAATGATTCATGTTAGTTTTTAAACAACTTCAAAAAAGGCGGAGGTACTCAATTTGAATGTTTTTTATGTGGGTTACTTCAGAACTATTTTCTAGGTGAACCGATTTTGATGATTCTTTTTTTATTTCAAAGCTGGTGCTTCTCGTGTAGTCCCCTATCTTAATTGATCTCTTTTAATTGATCTTAATTTGATCAAGAACCAGTAGTTTTTGAGTTATCCTTCATCATCATTATTATTACAACCCTTCACAAGTCCACTGCTGAACATAGACCTCTCCCAAGGAATGCCACAAGGCACGGTCTTGAGCCAACTGGATCCATTGACTTCTTGCGTGCTTTACCAGGTCATCACTCCATCTAGTGCAGGGTCGCCCTACACTCGCCTACCGGTATCAGGTTACCACTCGAGAACCTTTTCCCCCATCGGTTGTCGACATTCGCTGTAGAAACAGAGTGACCGACATAACCCAACGGATTAGTGAGTTGAAGTGGCAATGGGCCGGCCATATAGCTCGACGAATTGACAACCGGTGGGGAGTTATTCTTAATAATGCGTATTTAATTGACTTCGACTACATTGATGATTGTTTCATTATATTTATATTGAAGTCGGTGGTACAAATGGTTTTATTTTACCACTTGTTACACGGACTAAACAATTTAAATAGTCGAAGTATAATGTACAGTTTGATAGAGCACATTATCTCAATGATTTAAGCCATATGAGAGGGAAAGTTTACCGTTGTAGGATAGCAATGATAAATTAATTTAGATTTATAATTCTTTTATCGCACATACAACCAAAGGGGAAACATAACAAAAGGAAACTATGTTTGATTCCACTCTGGACCGGGAGGTGGTATGATTTCGAACACGTAATAATAGGCGTTAGTGAATTGGGGCGGAAACGATCGAAATTGAAAAACCGTTTCAACGTGCAGTTACGAAATGAACTTGTACAGTTTCATAGGTGCTAGAGAGCCCTCATCCGGGATATCCTATCATGATTAGCATATATACTCCTTTGTCCATGTATGCACATGCAGATGAAACCTCGTTCGCTTTTACGACGGGGTCTTATTTATTGCTATGCGTTTGACCTTTTCTTTAGTAAATTCACTTATAAAATAGCAAATACAAGAACCTAATTTTTATCAGTGGTCGGTAATTGAATATGATGTCATATGGTTAAATTTAACCACGGCGATAACTCCTGAATGATTATTAGCTATTCAACTTTATATGAGATTCAAAAATTAACAATTCTTATTTCGGCTATAACTCCGCCTCCTTCGGAGGTTCTTACACAGTCTTTACTTCCCACATCCCATTTGTTGGAAGTAGACACTAGAAATGAGTTGGGGCGTGACTAGAACTTTAGGCCTAGTCAGTTTTAATAGCGTATCATGTAGAAGATGTCATAGGGTCATGGTTGAATAGGGGCAAAAATTTCTCATTACATTCTTAGGGGTTCAAAATGAACAAAAAACAAAAAAAAAATTATTTCGGCTATACTCCGTCTCCTTCGGAGGTTCTTACTTGTTAATTTATTTATAGTTAGTTCAATGCTACACACGACACAAATAAAAAAATATAAATAAGTAGATAACATAAATAAATATTGATATTTAGTAAGATTCATTAGTTTTACTGCATCCGTATTACGTGAACTCTTAATTCATATTGCCCGGGCATTATGAATAATGTCCAATTAATCACTTGGTCCATAACATATACAGTTTTTGTACAATGAAAATTATTGATTGGCATGAAATATTTTTGGGAATTGATTCTAAATAACTTATACGACCTTACTATTAAAAACGATATGAATTTAAAAATTCCTTAAGTTGCTATCTCTATCTCTTTCCTCACTAAATGACAATGAAAGAAAGAGACACGTATAGAGAAAATTAGTAGGTACATAGGTAAACGATAATCAGCGATTATACATACCTAATATGTAAGTATGAAGACGAGTAGCTGGTATTACAAGCTTGTATCCGTTTTTTGTATCTATAGTAAGAATATATATTTTTTTGTAATAAAGCTATTTACGTTTTTATGTTCTTTATTTTATATTCATAAGCGATTACAAAACGTGGTATTTTGTTAGTGTTTAAACTATACTTAAAGAAAATCAAAAGGATTCATCATCGCAATCATTACAGTCTATTTCATCAGATTATTTTTAAAATGAATGAAATGAATGAAAATGATTAATAATAGTTTAAATTAAACCTAATATTATAAATAAACCGTGTTTTGTAATAAGAGCGAATATTTTTATTTCTTTAATTTATTCTCCAAAAGTACAATTTAAATTGTAAGTTACCCTTATGACTCTGTTAGAAAAAAAGCTTCATTGGAGCTTGGCGGCGCCATTTCGAAGATTTGCGTCAATAATATAGGCAAGAAAAATAGTGAATATAGTCAAAAGTATACACGACCACAGGGGCACTCGTTCTAATCTATCCGTGTCCAATGTAACGTTTATGCGATAAGATAGGACGAAGGTTGTTAGTTTTCTGATTAGGTTCTACTGATTAGTTTAACATCTTAATGTATGTGTAGACTCGGATGTATCAAGCTCGCTAAAGGAGTTAGCTAGTGGCGGCGGCGTGTGGCGGGTCGTCCACTTCTTTTCATAATGGTGTCCAGGTGCTGCTTGTGGGGACTGATGATATGATGCAGTATCAGAGGCACGGGGTAATCAAACAACTAAAACCCGAACTCGAACAAATTGTGTTTGTACACAAATGTTAAATCCGGCCGGGTATTTAAAGGCGCAGGGTAATATCGAGGTGCTCTGACATGCAAGCCAAACGGTCGCCAAATATCAAACACAGATCAAAAAAATCGAATCAAAGTTTTATCGACATAGCAAATAAAACGGCTAGATTTATCACCGGCCAACTTATAATCAAGACATTTTTATAAACCTATTTTTTTTAATATTATCAACCCTTTTAACAAAAGATTCTTATTTCGTAGAAGTTTTATACGCAATACTTCTTTGAAAGTATTTTTCTTACAACTGGCTAAATAATATTATTTTTAAATTACACAATTATTAAGATTTCAGAGGTAATGTAAGTTATATATTATGTAATAAAACTTTATTTTTATTTGCCTACAATACTATTGTACAGAGTTACCTACGTTGTTGAGTAGAAAATGACTAAGCATAATACAAAAAAAATATTATGTCCAATGACCGAAATTATGTACGACAAATAAAAAGCCAAGCTAGATGAAGATCGACTGATAGCTGAGTGTAAACATCACGTGGAACCAGAGAACCAAGCAGAGTGAAGTAGCTTTATCAATTTTATTCACAAATAAATGAAATATAAGTAGTATCACATTTATAGAACTGAAAAAATTAACACTGCTGTGTTTCCTACGGTGAGTGTAGAGAACCTGAGACAGTCTTCCATCATTCCATCTTAGTCCTCAGTGATGAAAACGTGGCGATTCTTAATCGAGGATATATGTCTATGGGTAACAGCAGTCACTTATTATCACGTGGACTGTGAGCTCATTTGTCATCCTTATTCTAAAAAAAAAATAAAGCTAAAAGGAGCCAATTTATTTCCCAGCAGGGAACCAAGGTACAACATATAGACAACTAAAGCAATTGAACAGAGATTACAGCCGAGCACTATAGGATAAGACATCACAGCTACATAATTAATGACATTCCAATGTACCACTAACTATACAAATACTCAAACAAAATGGTTATTTCTAAAAGTAATTACTGGAACGAAGTTCCTTATCGGACAGTACGAATTTGGCGGATGGGGGCTTGGCGAGTAAAAGTGTAAGAGTTCTTCGTCGTTACCCCTTCTGACGTAGTGTAGACGACCTTGGTGGCTATAAAGAAGCGAGATGGAACAATAGCCATGTCCCTCATAATGTTTCTTATCTTACCACGAAAGAAATATTATTTGATTTTAAATGACATTCTTCTTCATTTGAATAGACGCTAGTAATTCATTTATTTGTATTTGTTAATCAATAATATAATACGTTTACCAATAATAATATACTACGAAAGGAACTTCGTTCCAACCGAGTGTTCCACGACACTCACGCATGTTTTTTTATTTCACTTGTAATACTGCTACAACTAACTTATTGCCTTTGCAAGGAGCACCGCAATACAATAAATTACAGGATCGGATGCATCGATTAGGGTCTAACGGCGGGGTCGGTCACGCTTACTCACCTATTGGGACACAGTCGGGCTTACAATTTACCAAAGAATATTTTAATACTTTTTTTATATAGGATAAGGGTGACAAACAAGCACACAGTCCATCTGATGGTAAGTGGTTGCTGCGGCCTATATACATCTACATCTATCCTCTATTACAAATCAAAATGCAGATGCGTTGTCACCCGCGGGGACTAAGATGGAAAACCTCATTTCCAGTAAAAAGGGCCTCCGGCCACCTGCACTCACCAAGCGAAACGCAGAGGTAAACCTCTACTTCACGCTGGTATTCTGTGAGGTGGTACCACCCCGGTTCGAGCCAGCCCATCCGTGCGACAGCAAAAGCTGCCGCGTGGCTTTACCACTGTTAAAGAATGTTTTAAATTAGAAGTGTTTTAAATTTCAAAAACACGGCTAATTTATCTAATATAAGTTGAGGCTAACCATTATCTTGAAATTATTTCTACATATTCCATTGAGTTAGATGTTACGTACTAGATTGATTCTATTGCATTTATATAAATCGGTGCAGTATATAAGCTTTGAATCGCAGACTAAATGCACAGTAAAATATTCAGATTGAATCTTTTATGTACCACAAGGAACTGCTAATGTTAAGCATATTAAAGTACCTACCGCAAGTGCACTCAAAACGTCGTTGTTAATCCCCTTGTCCACTAATATTAGGGGCGCTCAGGACAGGTATAAATAAATATTAGCAATAATATGATGGCAATATTTAACAAGATTTTAAATGCAGTGAAAGAAAAAAATATCCGCCGTTCCCCGATGAAATTGTTAATTGTAATTTATCATGTGCTCGGTGATGAAGATAAAGTCGAAAGGAAAACCTGCATATCTGAGATATAAAAAAATATTTCAAAGACTTGTGAAATCATAACCGTGTTAGAGCCACGCTTTTTATATTATTCAATATAGATTATAGTACAGAATACTTATCATGTACTATAATCTATATACTGGTTCGCAAAAAAAACCTCTGTCCTGGGAAGAACCATTGTGGATTTCACTGTTTTCTTGGTATGGTACAAGGCCCAGCTCCTCCCCATTTAAAAGCACATAGGTATTCACTTGTTTAACATTAGGTGTAGTAAATTTAACACATTTTGTTTTATTACCGTGCGAAAGCAAATTATTAATATTAAACCAGTGTTCTACTTTTGATATAGCATTATTTACTTCAACATATTTCAATAATTGCCTTTTAGTATAAAAATCAACGAATTATCATCAGCAAATAATCCTATATCATAGTTATTCCCTACCAAGTAAGATAAGTCATTAATATAAACTAAGAACAGAAAGGGACCAAGAACTAAGCCCTGAGGAACACCCATAGATACTACTGATCCAGAAGAACTGCATCCATTAATAACAACTATTTGCGTTCTATTATTTAGATATGACATAATAAGTTTAAGCGCTATGTTTTTTACACCATAATCATGTAGCTTCCTGATTAATGTCTCATGGTGAACACAGGCGAAAGCCTTGGAAAGATCACAACATATACCCAAAGCATCTTTTGAATTTTCAAAATACACATGCATCAGTTATCGAGCGACCTCTTTTAAATCTAAACTGAGTGTTTTGGAGTAATTTATTTACATTAAAAAAAAACTTAAAATTTGATATAGAATAATTTTTTCAAAAATTTTACTGAGCGTTGGCAGTACAAAAATAGGTCTAAAATTAGTGGGGTCCAATATACTGCCAGATTTAAATAAATATATAATTTTACTATGTTTAACTCAGGAAACACACCAGATTCGATACTAGCATTGAAAATAATAGCAAGTTGGGGTGCGATCGCATCTATTATTATAGACGCAATAACTTTAACAGAAATCCCTCATAAATCTGCAATTTAATTATATCAATAGTTTTGAAATATTTTACAATATCACCTGATAATATTCTATGAAATGCAAATTATTTTTTACAGACTTTAGACATTTTTACATTTTGTTTGAGTAATGACTCGGCAACAACAGGGGAGGAATTGAGTGACTTTGTAGTCAAGATCGGAATGTCGGTAAAATATTTTTCAAAAGCCGTTTAATCTACTTGGTTTGATTTTGTCAAATTATTGTTAAAATTTAATTGAAAGTTTGAGTTGTGTAGTTTCATCTTGCCAGTTTCACTACTAATTCTACTCTAAGTCAATTTAATTTCATTAGCGCCATTCTTAATTTTGTTTCTTAAATATAAAGAATTAGCTGTGCATTACACTCTTAAATATTTTGGAATATTTTTTTTACATATTCTCTAATTGAAATTAACTGAATTTAATAAAACATTTACTTCTAAAACACTCACTTTAAACAGTCGCAAATCATTTGTCACCCTTATCCTATAAAAAGATATATAAAATATGTCGTTTGCACCTTTTGAACTTATCCGTGCACATCAAATTCAGTCCCCTATTGGAAATGTAATGTTCGAGAAAGTTCCAAGAAAAATGCATTCACGATTAGATGCCTATCACAGAGCTCGCTGAGTGCTTTCAATGGTCCACCCACTTCCCCCACCACCCACAGTTTATCCTTCCATTAAAGGTAAATGTGATTTGCAATATTTGTAAGCTTGGCCACAACAATTTTCAGCTACTAGCGTTCTTGGCACGATACCACGGAGAGGAGGATTGTATGATAATTTAAGTTATTAGTTTTAGTTTTTTTTTATTATAGTTTTTTAATATTGTATATTTTTAAATTTTATTAAAAATGTAATATTATACATACAATTTTCAGTATGTAACTTCAACTTGTAAAATTTTCACGGTATAACTATACATAATATCTATTTCTTTTACAAACTAACTCTCATTACAAAAATCTAAATTAACTCTCTTTCTAACAAATCTCTTTCAAAAAAGAGTTCCCGCGAGAAAATATGCGAACTTAAATGTTAAGTATTTATGAAATATGACACGAAAATTCAAATTTTAGGTCTACCATGGCGCCGCGCAGGGGTCACATAAGTAAAGAAACGGCACCGGTGTCGGTTTCTTTACTATGTGAAGCGGCTAAGCGTCTTTAATATTGGAAACACTCTTCTTAAACCGTAGTTTGAACCCGAGACTATCAATAAACGATGTTTTGTAATAAGACAGTTTTGTGATTATACTAAGATAACTAAAGATCATTAGATCAAACTCTCCATAAGATCACCGCAAACGACTTCTGGGCAAATAGACAAGCCGAAAAGTCGTTTGCGCCGTTATAACGGAGTAGGCTCTTTTCTTGAAGGTCCTTATGTCGTAGTTGTATAGTAATTTAAAGTTCATAATGAACTTTATTGTATGAATGACATTTTATTCGTGACTAGCGACCCGCCCTGGTTTCGCACGGATGATCTGACTCTCGACAACAGCGCCACCTACCGGGTCCAATTTTTAAGCTAAACCATCTATGGACCCACTCAAACACACCAAACAAAATTTCATCTAAATCGAGTTTTAGCGAGATTAACGGACATCATTTGATTTTTATTTATATACTAGCTGGCTAGGCAGACGTTGTTCTGCCTTCTCTGACGACCCTGTGTCCTATTAAAATTTTTAAATTTGTAATAAAAATAATGAGGGTCACTTATCAGGATAAAAACTATCCTATCTCTCAAGTTGGACCAAACTGCACACAGTGTACAAAATTTCATTGAAGTCAGTTCAGTAGTTTAGAAGTTCATCGCGGATAAACAACGTGACACGTAATTTTTATATATAAAGATTTATAATATGCTTTATAAATTCATCGTAGTACGAACATTGTTTACATTTCTACTTTGTCTATTCTCGCATTGAATATCCCGCAAACGGCAATCACAATATATATATATATAATATTGTGATTAAATAATCATTTTAAGTTATACTTTAAGGGTTCTTGAATATACGTTTAAAATCTAAAATATTTTTCTTTGAAGTATATTTTATATAATATTTTCCATCTTTTCCATATATTGCATCAGTGCAACCACTGCTGTATTCGTTAGAATGTAAAAGAACCAACATACTTATTTTGTATATTCTATAGGCAATCCATCTGTCTTATTCCTTAGGGGTGACAACTTTTTTATGGCATTACTTATTTGAAATTGGTTTCAGGGGTCCATGGGATTGTTTTTGTCATAGATATTCGGGAAAGTGACAACCTCAATACTATCAAGTGACTGTTAGCTCGCTTTTCGGTCTAATGTTATAAAACAGGCTGGTAAGCCAGATTAAATTATTTTATAATATATGGAATATAATATTAAAATCGGCTTTCATAAAAAATTTCACCAAACAAATTAATAGTTTATTTTCAGACTTCTTTAGTTCTTCACTTACACGATCTAAGCGAATATTCTATGTAATTGAGAGCTTTAATTGAAATCTTGGGAATAGTAGTATTATTCATAATTAGCCCTCCTGGCTCTGATGTCTTACGTATTATTAAACTTGAGAGATTTCTTATCTAATTTCAAAGCAATTCAAATAAATTTTAAATGAAACTTAAAAAAGTATTAGGTTTTTGAAAAGATATCATAAGTAGCATCATTTTAATTTCTTGTTCTCAGATTTATTGTAATGAACTGCAATTCTGATCAATAAATTTTTTGACTGTCACGGGGACACTATTGCCAAAGAACTAAATTAAGAATTATTTGAAATGTCATCAAAGAATCTTATCTAAAAATTGTTAACTATAGAAAAAGTGTAACGTAAACAAACAAACTTCTTATTGGCTCTACGTGTATTGAATTATGTAGTAAGTTGATTTGGCTAAGTAATCATCTATTCATTTTATTGACGTTTTATTCCGTACTGTTGTGGGTTATTTTCCCCTATTTTTTCCCGCCCGTCTACTGCTAGATAAAGTTGTTTGCTTGTATATCATTCTCTATAAAACGAACAATGAAAATTAATTATTATATAAAGTTTGTTTGAGGAGGAGTGGGAGTCGTTAATATAATCGCATTTATGTTGAAGGTAAATTAAGAAATTAAAAATGAGCTCTATTTCAATAGAAATAATTCTCTCATTATATTTCATATTTTGATAATAAATTATGTTATTTAGTTATTTCGCCGTGTGTCTTGAAGCTTTCTTGTACACACCAACAATGAAGTACTACGTCATGGCTTCATATATCATCACTGTCTACGCCTATTATTGATACTACGTAATGGAGTGATGACCTGATGAGGACCATGCAGGGAATTGATGGGTATAACCGGCTCAGAATTGCGCTTTGTGGCAGTCTTCGAGGACCGCCTATTTCCAGCTATGTACCTTTTTTATTGTTGCATAAGTACTTTTTGAGTGATCGGCATCCCCGGGCCAAGAGCTGCTTATCCGAGCTAATGACGACTAATGCCGGAGTTTCTAAGGGGTCAGTTCTTTTCACCATTGTGGAAAGATACCAGCCAAATGCTCAGGCCAGTCGGGATCTAACCCAGTCCAAAAGAGAAGTTATGATTGAGCGCGTGAATCCCTCACTGCAGGCAACCACCGAATGAGGCGTTACCAATCTGATAAGATTCAATGCGTTTTAGACACAAGTCGGTCTCGTCACTGCAAAAAAGTAAGAGCCCGGAAAGGAAAGTCCCGGAAAGTAGGAGCCTGCTCACCCTGGCTCCTACTTTCCGGGACGTACACTAACTACCCTCAATTGTTAGTTGTTGAGATTTTTTTCAAACATCAACTTTGGGCGGTGCATTGAGTAAAAACTTAAAGCAGCCGCAGGGAAACCGGTGCAGATCATCACACCGAGATAGCTTCTTAGTTTACACAAAGCGAAAGTCTGTTGTGCATGGAGTACTGTCATCACATATGCGCTGGTGATAAAATACTAATAATAATTATACTATTATTATTAGTATAGATATTTAATGTATGTTCACAAAACAAAGGTAGTTTTAGTAAAAAAAAAAGTGATACACACTCTGTAAACACTAGGGTTAAACACAAGCTAGTGATACCAGTTTATCGACTCCACAGAGTAAGTAATTCATTCTTGGAGCAATGTATACTCTACAAGCTGACCCTTGTCCACTTTACTGGGCGTTAAACATTTTAACTTGTGACGAAATTATCTTGTGTGGTTCTTAGTACTGAGTGTTTAGGATTTATTTTCGGGAACGATTGATAAATATTGTTACTTCACATTAAAAATATTATTAATTACAATCATATATAGCCTATGTCACTCAAGATTAATGTAGCTTTCAACTGGTGAATGAATTTTTGAAATCGGTTCAGTAGTTCTAGAGATTATTTCCTACAAAGAAACTCAAAAACTTACATACTTTACCTCTTTATAATGTTAGTATAGATTACAACAAAGTTCCAGAAAATATACAAGGTCTCTATTAACAAGTTTAAATATTTTATCAAACAAAAACTGTGTACTGTACTGTAGGGTTATTATAATATAAATGAATTCATAGTTGATAATAACCCTGCTGTTTCTAAAATAAATTATGCAATTAATCATGCAAAAT
The DNA here is from genome assembly GCA_033319125.1 of Parnassius glacialis. NCBI lineage: Eukaryota > Metazoa > Arthropoda > Insecta > Lepidoptera > Papilionidae > Parnassius > Parnassius glacialis. The sequence goes on from JAVANC010000004.1 coordinate 42,859,849, forward strand.
TTACTTTAATAAAAGTCCCGCTGGGTTTGTTGCTAGGTCTTCCCAGGACAAAAGTTTTTTCCAACCAATGATATAAGTAAAAAAGGACTTTAATTAAGAATTACACATGTGATCTATAATGAATAAAAAAATATTCTATTCTATTCTATACGAACTAGCAGCGTTGGACTCAGTGCATCAAGCAGACATCAGCCCTAAGCGTAAAGTAGACTGCCTCTAGGTGTTTCATAGAATAAATTGCAGAGAATTTACACAGGAATTACATTAATTAATTCCTGCCTTCCCTTTCCGCCATTTGACAACTAGACGGTCGGCGTGCCTCTGCCCCTTCATTGTCGATATTTCATGCATGCTCATTACACTAATTTATAGCTATTTACCATATAGGGTTTCATTACCGCTTACCACTTGGTGGGATTGTAATCAAACGAGAAAAAAAAAAAACTTAATTAATATAATGTGATGCAAGAATACAGAAAATTCTACCACTTATATATTATACTATGGTTCGTTTTTTAAATATTTCTAATCGTTCAATCCTTCAAGAAACTACTAATGAGTGACATAAGGTAGAAAAATGGAACTCAATTTATATTACCTAAGTAGGTCGCTAAATGTTGTCTCTATAATTTTACTTATAATTATTTGAAAAAGGATTTTGAGACTATCATCTTTAAAGGAGTTTAGCAGCGTCGCTCCTACTTAAGGCTGTTTCGATCACACGATATAACCGTTATATTACCTTAGGATAGAAATATTTAGGTAAAATTTCCAGTTGCTAGTTCGAAGTTTGAAACAATCCGTCGGAAATTCGTAAGTATTCCCAAAGTTCTTGTATTATTTAAACTTTGCACGACCGTGTGCTCTAGCGGTCAGAAAGCGTAAAAATTTAAGCCTTCGCCAATAAGTGGTCAAAATTCATATTCAAATTCAGAATGTTTTTATTTAATTTAAAGTTATTTAAAGAACTTATCTCAATAAGATCTTATTGGTTAGCGCTCACTGTAAGTTTCACAGTACGCGAGCAACCCGGATTCGATCCCCACCGGCACCAATGAAATTGTTAATTGCAATTTTAAGTGCTGATTTACCACGTGCTCGACGGTGAAGGAAAACATCGTGAGGAAACCTGCATGTCTAAGAAATAAGAAAAAAAAATGTTTCGAAGACATGTGAAGTTTGCCAACACGCATTAGGGCAGCGCGGCGGACGTTTACTTGCCCTAAAACCCTCTCAGAAATGAAGGAAGGCCTGTGCCCAGCAGTGGGACGCATATAGGCTATCACTTTACTTTAAAGATCTTATTATCGTCAAAATGTACAATTTTTCAGAAAACCTGCCCGTATCAGAAAAGAATTACACGTAAGTAATTCTGAGGTCTTTGATTTTTGCAATAACTCAAACTATCGATTTTAGGGCTTCATTTTGTTGTGAATGTATTACGTGTTTTTGAAAAAAACATTTTAAATTATGATCCAGAGGCTCCTTTCTTAATTTATTTCTAAGTAGGAAAGACTTCTGAATAATAACAAGTACTTAATCCCAAAATGTACATAAAATTTTCTTCAAAACGTTATACATAATACGATATAATAGGGCTTTAGCCCCAAGAAAAGGCATTTATCTTTTAAATTTGAATAACTTTATGTTTTTGTGGGCTGAAGCATTCCTGCACAACAATTTTACATCTATCTGCAAGATAGCGCTAGCGTAGCACGCTGTAGCGTGGGATGGCCTGAACATGATGACCTCTTAAAAAACCAACCAATATAACATAATAGGATGGCCGTATTACGTATAAAACACTTAAATTCCGATGTAATGTATGTATGACATTGTTAAAGTATTTTATTTTTATTTTTGCCAGTGCGATCATATTTTATTGCATTTCACGCATTTATGTTAGAAATTTAAAAGATAAAATAAATTATAGTTCTTTAAATACGAAAGAATATATTTAAGCAAAATAATAGTCTGCAAAATAATTACAATTTTAATATTGACTTAAATAAATTTTCAAACAAATTTATTCAAACATTAATCCGCTCATCAATCGGCCAAAGTCCAAAGCAGAATGTAAGCCTCCCTCCTGAAGAGGGATTATGACATAATCACCTCAATTAGATATTGTGATGCTGGGCATATTTACAAAGATTACGTTGCAGCTCACTACCCGCGTTTGACATTTTAACCCAATTATCGATGGCTACAACATTGCCATCACTATAGTAGAGAAAAGGAACGTTAGATAGAAGAGGATATCGGAAAATTGGATAGGAAATTTAAGAGAAATATAACAGGAAAAGGTTATAGAATGATGAATCGGAAGGATTATAGAGACACAATAGTAGCTCGAGGAGCCGGGATCGCGTATATACACACATATATATGTATAAACTATTGGTCAACTACCGGACAAGAAATTAAGATGCGATGGGAGAAAATAAAAGTGATAAACTAACTTAGAGTTCACGGTATTCTATAGGATGCATTTCGGTGAGTGTGCGCAGGAATTACACGCTTTAATTCCTCCCTCTCCTTTCCACAATCGGACAACCAGGCGGTCGGCGGGTCTTCATCCCTTTGTTGTCGATATTCCACGCATTAGGACCAAACGGTTTGCTTCGTCTTGTGTAACGAATAATTTGCTGGCGTCTATATTTCCGTCCGAATACAATTTGGGCGTCTTCAACGCAAGAGTGAATAGGCTTTTGTTACGCTAAGACAGTGTGATGTACCATCTAAGGCTGCATCACCACTTATCACAAGGTGGGATTGTGGTCAAGCACTGGCTTATAATAAGCAAAAAAACCTGGTGGTAAGTGGCTACTGCAGCGCTTAGACACCTTCGAGACGTCACATAAAGAAAGCTACAGATGCGTTGTCACCTCTGAGAACTATGATGGAGTGCCTCACGGCCTGTGATTATCTAGGCTTTCTGTAGGTACGCTACACATTGTAATGCACGCACTGCTATGTGCATCGATATATATGTACTACGTACTAGATAGCGCATTTCGAACATACACTATGTTCATCTGAACTGTACTGCAATCCGTACAGTGTGTCATTTAGTGTGGTTTCAATCTACTACTTAGTCTGTGGTTTCAATATTCATGCAGTGTGGAGCAGCGTTAATAATATAAGATTTCACTGACCGCGCAGGCGCAATGCGCTTAAATCAACTGCGCATGCGCGACTTAACTATCTCTTCTAAAGAAAGGCTGAAAGGCTTCTCTAGTACGTAGTACATATAACTCGATGGCTATGTGCATTTAGGTAAGAAAGTGGAACCCACCACGACGGAGTTCTAGGCAGAAAAGGAGCATTACCTATTGGAACGAAGTTCTTTATCGCAGGGTACAGGTTTGGCAGATGGGAGCTAGGCTACAAAAAGTGTAAGATTTTTTCGTCACTACCCCTTGTGTCATAGTGTAGAAGGCCTTGGCAGCGAAATATGGAAGTGAGATGGAATAATATCCATCTCCCTCGCACTTTTTCTTATCTTGCCATGAAAGAAATATTATTTTATCTCAAATGACGCTTCATTTTAATAGACGCTAGTACATAGCTCATTAATATAATACCTACGTTTATCAATAATAATATACTACGCAAGGAACTTCGTTTCAACCGAGTGTTCCACAGCACTCACGCATTTTTTTATATCATAATTATATTATTACATTCAGAATTCATTAATTACTTAAAAAATTCCCTCCATTGACCAAATCCATTCTAAATTTAAAAAAAAAACATAGCTTTAATTTACCAATAACATTTTACAAACATGTGTGAAGTTTTATTTTATATTTTTTATTTGTAAAATCCTAACCTCACATTATGTACTCTTATAACGTAGAGGCATTCAAACGCAGACTTGGAAAAATAATTATTCAATTATCTGTTGTTAGACATTATTTAAATTAAGTTGGTAAATATTCAAGAGTGTTAAAATATTTCACTAGACAAATCGGTTATAGATATATTTTTTTCCTTTGTCTCTTTTTGAAGTTTTCATATTGCTGAGTTTTATCAATTTTATTTATTTATTCACTTAAACTCTGTTGACTCATATTATAATAACTAGCATTGCCCCGCGGTTTCACTCGCGTATATCACGTATTTAAGCCGCGTGACATAAAAAGGACACCTACTTCAAGCATTTTAGATATTAATGTATATTAAAAAAGCTCCATTAATTTTAACTTTGCTTTATAATGTACATATACCGATAGCCAAAAGTACTCCATTAATTTTGCGAACTTTTTAACCTAAAATTATTGAACTAACCTCGCTCATAGAAGCGTTCACTGCTCGTTTCTCTCGTTTCTCATCGGGTTTATGCGGCGTTCGCGCGCCGCGCCGGTTCGAGTGTTGAATTATTTTAATATTTTCGTTATCTTTTAAACTATGCGCCCAAATAACATGCGATAAAAAGCAAAGATTATCTTTATATCTTGATTATGAAGTAACTTTCGTTCATAAGAATTAATATGCCATGCCTAATAATAACGCTCATAAATCACTTTTTAATTTTTAATAATTTTTGTCACAAAATACCTTATTGTGGCTTATGTATAAGAAATAGGCATTGATTTATAAGTTTATAACTCAATGGAAATAGGCATATGGTATCGCGGAATTATTTTTAGATGAAGTAAAGACCTACATTTTTGTAGAATATTGTATTCACTTATCAATAACCACAACGTCGCTGACAAATCAATTCGGGAGCGCTTTATCTTCTGACTTGCCTAACAAAAATCAATATTTAAGGCTAGCTGCGAGGTGTAATCGAATGTCAGATAGCCTATACTATTCCTCATGAATCTGGCTATAATATATAAAAATATTTTTTTCAAATCGGTCTGGTAGTTCCAGAGTTAGGCCTATTTACACAAACAAAAAAAAACTCTTCCGCTTTATTATATGTATATCTCACATTACAACAAAGTAATATAATAATTTAATATTATTTTGTTGATAACAGTGCTGATTACATAACAATACAAAAGATGAGTAATTACTCATGTTAAGTATAAAATTATTAATTAGTTTAAGCCTTATAATGTGTTTCTCTTAAAAAAATACTTGAAAATAAATATTTGTTGGCCGCAACCATCATTTCAAACTACTGCCTTATCGTACATCTATACCATATTCGTAAAAGTTCTAGTTACCCACTATAATAAACTGCGGCCTAAGACTAATGCTTGTAGAGATATCGGGTTTTGCAAAAGTTAGTAAATGCTCAGTTCCAACCGTAACTTGAGAATATGGTCCGGCCCTTACTTAGGCAGTAATTTCATTTAATTGCGCTGAATAATGCTCTCTATATAGAGCTCATAACTTAAACTGTATAATGTATTCTTAGATTATGTTTATCGTAGGGTACATTTAACAATTATCGCACCTACCCTCGGCCTTTTCAGAACTTTTTGGAATATCAGATTTTTATACAATGCCAACATTTTACCTTCAGTAATATATGCTATTTACTAAGTGGTGTCGGTATAAGATATCCCATCACCCTATTTTACCCGAAGGCTGTCATAAGAGGACACTATTGGAAATGTCATAAAATAGTTCACAGAATCAGCCGTTACTTTGCGAAAATCCAAACTAGAATACCAGCGTAAAATAGCAGCTTAATGCTGCTGTGTTTCGTATGGTGAGTGTAGAGAACCGGAGACCCTTTTTACTGGAAATGAGGCATTCTATCTTAGTCCTCACGGCTGACAACGCATCTGCATTTTAAAAAGGGTCTCCGGTTCTCCACACTCACCATACGAAACATAGCGGCGTTAAGCTGCTATTTTACGTTGGTATTCTGTGAGAGCGTGATCCTCCCCGCCCTGATCGAGCCGACCCATTCGCGCTACAACTATACTACTAATATAGCTGCAGCATGGCTCTACCACATATAACTAAGTAAAAACACTTAATTTAACAATTAATTTTGAACATTTTTGAAGTCAGAAAAATTTATAACTTCCGTTAGCGTTATAATCATTCCTTTACAACATAAACATATCAACGCCAGAGACGAAAAGCAGCGTTAAAGATGCTAGACGTCGGGTACTGCGAACAAGTCTAATCGCCCTAATAACGAGAGGGACCCATTGCTAGCAGTAGACTTTTGTGAACTGACAATAATGATGATGATGATTAATATAATGATAAAATCCATCATTATATCTCGTAACTTAAGGTGCAAAGGTCAAGGACTTTTGTCATTGATTGTTAACCTATATGTACTATTTTAAACTGATAAACTTCAAACTCCGAGAATAGCCCTCCCTATAACTCACTAAGCGACCTTGAGCTTATAAAAAAGTCACATAGATTACTTTATTATCTCTCAACTGTGTTAGTCCCGGGAGAAGACGAGAAATAGACAAACAATGTGTATCAAATTTATTAAAAGTGTTAGCTTGGTTACGTTCGAGTAACAACGGTCCACTTCGACGGTCCACGGGGGCCATGTTAATGTAATAAGGGGGCGTCAGCGTCGGCGACAAGACGTCGGTCAACCGAGCCTTCGAATGTATCATGTACAGTTCCCACGAAACCGAAGCAGTGACGGGAAAAACAAATAAAACGGTTAGAATTATTTTTTTCCGTATTAATTTTTGAATAATTAACAGACAATGATTGAACTTTAAACTCATCATTCGATTCGTTAGTTTGTTTCAGACTAGGATGTTTATCCATGAGCAATATGTCATGCCTCGAAACAGAAGAAAATCTTATTGAAGAGGTGTAACAAATTTTTATTATTAAACCGAAAAGCAACACATAAATTGATTATGCCGATTATAAGTAATTTTTTGGTTAACTACTACACATAGGCTTTTTCGAAATTCCCACTGAGTCCATATTTATCACACTAGACTGGTGGATTAGCGAGCATAGATTTCTTTTCTTTACTTTTTTTTCTTTTTTTTATAACGTTACCCCTACGCTTTGATTTTCTCCTGTATCGTGGAGGCAGTTTACAAACATAAATTACACAAGGAAAACATCCAGACCCGGAACAATTATTTGTAGGCCATACAAATACTTGTTACGCGGCCCTCAGCGCAACAACTCATTGCTAAGCCACTGCGCCGCGAAGCCGTCAATAGATCCAAAATCTTCCTTCCTAACCTGTGATTCGATACATGAAACAATCACGATTTGAATAAATCATAAATCAAAAGTAATTTCAAATTGGTCGCAAGTTAAAATTAATGTTTTGAATGCAAATGATTTTAGTGCAATTTATATACCTAAAATGTTCCGGCGATACAGAATAAATTCCGCTAACACTTTTTTAAAGAAATGAAATCATCTAATAGAAGTTATATATTACACCATTGATCGATTCATATGTATTACTCGTACTAGCTTCGCCTGGGTAGGATATATTTATGTGGCGTTTTTTAGATTTAAAAGAGTCAAAGACCATTTAATTCATCAACTTTTCGGTTGATGGAATAAAAGAACACTCTAAGCATTTCTTTCTACCTGTTCGTCAAGTTTCAACACAATGGTTCAGCCATTCCGAAGATAAAGACAAACAGGCGGACAGACAAACAAAATTATTAAATATCGTTATTCATGTCTTATTGATATACAAATAACCCGCTTAGCAAAAGATAATACAGTTATTTTGATATTACAGACAGAAACTTAATTTAATGTAGATATTAAACGTTTATTTTCAAATGACCATATCCGTAATGCGCCTAGTAATTAATAATTTTGGTAATATAATGTTAAATTTTAAGATTATTAACATTTTAAAACCTGTATCAAATATAAACATGCATCGTGGAAAGCTCACACGGACATTCAAAGCTACGCCATAGAAACAGTGGTTCCGTACGGGATTCAAGCAAACAACACGTAGCGCCGTAGCCTGACGCCACCCTTTATTTATTTCGCTTTAACGAAGCTATCAAACTCAAAGTATGTCAACCACTCTGTGATTACTACTGCAATACTACAGTACTATGATTACTGTTACAAATTAATTTTTTAAGAAAGTGGTTTGACGTTTCGGAAATAAAAGGTATTTGATTAGAGGATTAAAACGTGTACCGTTCCCAAAATTTACTTTGATAGACTTATTTATAAATCTAAATAATAAAAATGGTGTCTTCTAGACCGAATTTCAATCACATCGGCCAGTCAGTTGGCTGCACTGTACAGGAATATAGTGCACGTGTTTGTGCGCAAGCACATGTGCCTTAGAGTATGTAATTACATACTACCGTAATTACTCTAAGACATGTGCACTCTCACAGTCCGATGGAGTTTTGGCGGGAACTGGACCGGCGACGGATTACTCCTCCTGTATTATTGTTCAAATAATGGTTTGAACTGGATTTTGATATGTAAAAGTGGTGCGCTTTTGTGTGTTAAATGTCTACGCATGTGAACTATTAGTGGAAACGGTGAAACAAGTGCTCTGATGGTGATGTGATTCTCAAGATAAGTTGTCTGCCTGCTTAGGCACCTTGAGATACCATCGCCAACTATCAGCTCTCTGCTGACTCAAGTTGCTATCAAAATCTCCCAAGGGCTGCACAATGTGACACATCAACATATTGTCAAGCAGTGTACTTTGGAGGATAATTATACATTGTAACTTCAGGCTCAGAAGGGCTAGAACCCAGAGCCGTAAAGCCAGTTATTTAAAAACACAGTCCAATGGGGCGACAAAGGCGTCTGAGCATAGGACTGCTTTCTGAGGTACTGGGGTGACGATTGCTGACTTCCTGACTCGAGGCTGCTAGTGAGAATTTCTTGACAGAAAAATTTAATATATGATTTTTTGTCCTGGCCGGGATTCGAACTCAGGACCTCATTATCAGAAGCCGCGTTTACGACCACTAGACAAACGCGGCTGTAAAATCGCAGTCCCCATTAATAAACTGTTCGAGTAGGCTGTTTTACCAAAGATTGACATTTATAGAAGTTCGCATATTCTCTCTATATTAATATTAACCTAATATATATATATATATATATATATATATATATATATATATATAATCCGTGACGCATTGGCTTAACAATGGGTTGTGACGCTGGCGGCCGTAGGTTCGAATCCCGCACGGAACAAGATGAGAAAAAGGGAAAAAGTGTAAATTTCAAACATATTTTTTTTGCAAAATATTAAAGATGTTTTACATTCGAGATATATATCAAATATATAGTAACCACTAAGCTCATGCAAAGACTAAATAAAAAACTAGTAAATAACAATAATACACAAATATAATGAGAATGCCAAAAGGCATTGAGCCCTTTGCAACCCTTTTTATTTAAAAAAAAATTAGTTAGTCAGGCTATATACGTCCCACTGCTGGGCACAGGCCTCCTTTCATTTCTGAGAGCGTTTTAGGGAAGTGTCCGCCGCGCTGCCCCAATACGTGTTGGCGAAGTTCACATGTTTTCGAAATACTTTTTTTTTCTTATTTCTCAGGCATGCACGTTTCCTCGCGATGTTTTCCTTCACTGCCGAGCACGTGGTAAATTTATTTAAGGTGATAATAGTAAATCAATACGTAGATAAATCAATAAAGCATAATATATTACAAAGCATATTGAATATCTAAACAGCCAGTGACTAGTTTCTCGAACTAGACGCGACGCGTAGCGTGGATAACACTAGACTAGACTATAAATACCCAAGGTATGATATTAGATACTGTTCTATCCCATGACTGATGACATCTAAATATACAACGATCCGTCAACGGTAGGCGCAGCTAATGACTCTCAGCTCACTGACAATGTGAAATTCAGGTTGGAAGGAAGTATATCGTGTTCACTGTACTAGTATAAATGTAAATGTATGCCGTGCTTTGGCGGCCTAAGAAAATCGTGCAAACCGCCGATCATAATACACATGTGTACGTTTCCGTAAAGGAAGGTTAAATAAATTGAATATAGAGAAGACTTGCCAAACGAAATGTTTTAACGAGGTGGTATTGTAATTATCTTTGACAAACTATCAGAAATTGTATCCCATATATTCCCAAAGTGATATCGACCCCTTGGGGTGGAAATCGGTTTCCCAGTTTTCATAAACAAAAACTGAATTGAGGGGTCGACCTGATCTAAAAATCGACCCTATTAATTAACACAAGTTTTTGTTTTTTTTTATGTTTAGTTTGCGATTTTAATGTTTTTTTTTAAATAATTGAGTAGTTTTTCGTAAGTATTTTACGTAATTTGTATTCATCATCATCATCATTACAGCCCTTCACAAGTCCACTGCTGAACATAGGCCTCCCCCAAGGAATGCCACAAAGCACGGTCCTGAGCCACCTGCATCCATCGACTTCCTGCATGTCTTACCAGGTCGTCACTCCATCTTGTGGGGGGACGCCCTACACTTCGCCTACCGGTACGAGGCTGCCACTCGAGAACCTTTCTTCCCCATCGGTTGTCGGTTCTTCGAGCTATATGGCCGGCCCACTGCCACTTCAGCTTACTAATCCGTTGGGCTATGTCGGTTACTCTGGTTCTACTGCGGATATCCTTATTCCTAAGTTTATCACGCAGAGAAACTCCGAGCATAGCCCTCTCCATAGCTCGCTGAGCGACCTTGAGCTTCCTCATACGGCCAGCAGTGAAGGACCACGTCTCAGTTCCGTAAGTCATCACTGGCAACACGCACTGGTTGTACAATTTTAATTTGTATTAATAATTATTAATTACTCTTGATATATACTGAATTTTATGTCTATTTATTTTGTTAAATTTTGATGAGAAAATGATGTCAAGTTTACCTCATTCAAGAAACCGCAAAGTTTTTAAATTGATATATATTTTGTATCAATAGGAGAAAAACGAAAGATAGGATTTTTAAAGTAATTTGGTTATGGGTCTGAGGTATCAGTTCATTTTGGAAAAGGGGTCTCTAGCCCGAAATAATTTGGCAATGCCTGCTGTAGAGTATATAGTGCCTGGCTCGGCGCCTTAAATTAGAGACCTATTCAATATTTCTGTATGATAATAAGCGATTACCTTTACAGTATTACCATGATATTAAAAGTACTATCATGGTCAAATACCAACAATATAGTAACCATTTTAATGACTCTCTAAACATTTGACGCAAATTCAAAGCGTTCAATAAAAACGAACAAGAGGGTATCAAAGCAAGTCAAATTCTAAGCAATTGAAACGATCTTAGTATTCGCAAATAAACCCTATTCATGTGCATAACCAAACTATAAACGTATCAATACAAACTAGCTTGAACGTGGCGGATATTCTGCTTATGTCAGTTACTCAACTCCAAAGAGTCAGTAATTCCTTTATGGGGCAATGTACGCTTTTACAACAAAGTCCCAGAAAATATGCAGGCCTTATCTATCAAAAAGTTTAAAATTTATATTAAAAATATTTGTCTAGTAAGGGTTATTATACTACAAAAGAGTACATAATTGATAATAACCCAAGTGAATGAGGTGATCGCTACCATGCTGTTTCTAAGTATAGTCGTACTAATTGTATAAAATAATATTTGTAAATTAATTTAATTTAAATAATTTAAAATTAAAAACTTTGTACAGCCGACTTCAATATAAGTTATTAAGAATAACTCAAAAACTATTGGTCTGACCAAAATCATATGGGACCACACGAAAAGTACCAGCTTTCAAATAAAAAAAATATATAGAAATCGGTTCACCCAGTAAAAAGTTACGAGGTAACACACATAAAAAAACATACCGTCGAATTGAGTACCGTCTCATTTTTGGAAGTCAGCAGAAAATACCCTCTGGGTTTCTAATTAGTTCTTCCCAGAACAGAGGCTTTTTTCTAACCAGTGGTAAAATAAGTACTTTTATCTAATATATGTATAAAAATTAATTTTTGTTTGTTCGTATTTTATGCGCTGCCATACCGTTCATCAGATTGCTCTAAGACTTTGTCAACCTATTGCTTGCACTTGTGAAAAGGTTATAGGCATATTACAATTAACTTACAATAGGTGGCGCGCGTATCGTACCGACAAAATTTAAAAGTTAAACGAGTACATCACTCAACTTCAGAGAAAGTATTATCATTCCTAATTAAACAATTATATCTCTTCCAAATATTGAAACGATATTTCGACAATTTTTTTGTGGCAGCAACGCGCCGGTACCAGCTAGTATTGAATAAAAATGATTCTATTAAATGATCATTAAATTTTGTTTGAGGATTTTTCCTCGAGGGGATTCTAACTTCTAGACTGTTGCAGATTTGTGATAAACTTAACATTGCCATCGTTCTTCACATCCATCTTTTAGCTTTGCGGTCATCACCGGCTATATTTAAGCCGGTTGTTTCAAGCGCCAAAAAGCATTGCACTCACTGCTACGAGCCGGTTCGACTGTTAACAGAACCATTGTAATTACAGGATGTGAGGCATTTAATCTTAATCCTCTGGAGTAACAAGCATTTTCAATCTTTTTTACTTTTTATTTGAATTTAGTTGCCGGTATCGTGTCAACTGTTGACACTATATTTAAAAAAATCACACAAACGTTATCCAGTTTATTGACAACAAAGAGTTTTAATTAATTTTAAAACTTCGTTGTTATAAAATCTTCGATTAGAAAAGTAAAGTAAAACGAATATAGCAAAGTAAAGCAAATTAAACTAATCACGTATTGCTAATGAATCTTTCCCGGCACCGGGGATCAGGTAAGATCGTTAACGTGTCAGAGGTGGTGGAGGGCGGTCTGAAATCACTATTAGGCGTGAAGCAGGTTTATTTGATGTCTGATTTATAGATAACTAAAAACTAAAAACCTAGTCATTCCGGTAACAATAGAGAGGGTTGTACTATTTTTACTGGATCAGCAGCTTTCCTAGGCAGTAAAGAAGCCGTATAATCTATAATCTGGCAAAACAGTCACCTGTTCCTGTGAATAGGGGAGGGGGGAGGGGGGGGGGGATACGAATGGAATGAGCTGCGTAAGCGTACCAATAAGGCACTCGTAACTTAGTTTGCAGAGGTGATATTTTTAGTATTAAATCAGTACACGTCCGCGTTCTCGCTACGAGGCAATCTCATTTTATTGCCGTCCTTTTTGGTAACTTCGTGAGCCGTTGCGTTTTATTTAGTTTATATTATATTGCGGTGTTATTATTATTTTATGTATGTTAATATTTCGATTTGCAAAACACGCAGTATTACTAAAATAGTAGTAATAATAACTAACATAATACATATTTTTTTTAAATATTTCAATTTGTTACCAAATTCTCATTTTCGTTCTTGTATAACGTTCCTTCACCACTTCGGTAAATAGATTTACGTTGGTATCTCACCTTTTCTCAGTCTATTTTTCCGTCAGTCAAACAAGTTTTTATTGAAATTTGGCATAATTATAACATGTGGTTACCTCGATACAGACGTGATATTACAATCCGAATTTCGATCTTAATAAGACTAATAATACTGACTTTATGTTTACTTGTGAATAGTCCGCAGTACTACTATAGTGTTCTGTTTCAGATTAATATTTTTAATTATTAATATTCTGCTTTGTAGTCTGATTAATATTTTGCTAATAAATTATATTCATGCGCCAGATAACTATATACCCCGATTTAAAGGGAACGCCATAGACACAGAACTCTCTAGTTTAAGTAAACATTTTCAAGAAAGGAGAGGACTTGCCTTGGCAGAGAACTGGCGATCACAGGTCCAGCCGTCTTATACCTTTAACTCAAAATAATAAAAACTACGGTTGCCAACCCGCTAGTCAAGCGTGGCAACTATGGCAAAAAACCTCCAAGCGACAATCTATGCAGCAGACATTGAGCGATAGATTTTTATAGGCTGAAATGGATGGATGAGTGGATACTTAGGAGTTAGAATTGCTTATATGTAACTGATTTGGATAAAATTTTATGTTTAAATAATGTTTTACTTCCCGAGTGTACGTAGATAGGTGTAATCCATCCCTAAGAGAGAATAAATGCCATCAAAGCTTGAACGACTAGGTACTATTTATAACGTAAACGTCCATTTATTACTCCATAATATACAAAAGCTTTAACTAAACTGTACTTTGTTATATTTTCAATCAAATAATATTTCTTTTTTTAAAGAATAGTGTGACAAACGAGCATACAGTCTACTTGATGGTAAGTGGTTGCTGTGACCCATAGACATCAACACTTATCCTCCCTGATAAAGATGTCGTCACCCGTGAGGACTAAGATGGAATGCCTCTTTTCCAATAAAATGGGTTTCCGGTTCTCTACATTCACCATACGAAACACAGCAGTGTCAAGCTGCCATTTTACGCTGGTATTCTGTGAGTGTGACCCATTCGTGCTACAACTATACTACTAATATAGCTGCAGCATGTCTCTACCACGTATAAAATTAAAAAAAAATCAAAAAATCTTTGCTACACTTACATCGAAATGGCTTAACTAGTAGAGAGAATCTGTAGACAATAATACGTTTGACCTTTATGTATTGAAAAACGAAAAAAAAAAACCAATTATTTTGTGTTGCCTAACCCGGGATCAAAATCAGTATTTAAGTTCCTTCACTACCATTAAGACCGCGTGGCGATATAAGAATATCCACAACCCCACATCGTCCCGTGGAGTGTGTCGTAAGAGGTGACAAAGGTTGACGAACCAGGAGATGGGCAGCAGCTTCTTCCTGGTAGCAGCTAAAATTTAAAGGGTTATAATATGAAAGCAGCACTATACAACCATATTAAAAAGAAGTTCCTTCAGTTGAAAGTTTTATTTATCATAAAGGAAATTAAATAGTAAATTCCTAAACGTGAAAAAACATTTCACAAGTTTTAGAACGAGGTCAGTATTCTTTTAATGTGAACTTAAAATAGATAACTACGGCCAACGGGACACCAGATTAGATTTGTCAATAAGAGAAACTCCCGACACAGAGCGAGAGTCGAACTTGGATTTTTTTCAAGTAACCCGGCATAGTATACAAGTTACAGGAAGTATGTGCAGAAAATAAAATGTCAGGATGTCATTATATTTAACTAAAACTGATTTAATACTTTCTACCAGCATCCGTCTGCACAGAAAAGGAATCGCTTTCATGTTTTTCTGCAATAAATTAGATTTCAATTGGAAGAAACAGGGATGCCGTTCTATTTCTCGTTAGATATCGTCATATGTCAAATTCTATCCAAATCCATTTACTTACCTATTAAATACTTAATTGAGAAGCAAACATCCAAACATTTTCTAACAAACTCACGTGAATGTGCTGGTAATGTTAACTCAGCTACCTATCATTTGAAATGATGATAGTAATGATGATGATGATTATACAATGAAAACTTCCGAATATTACTCTATATACAAAATATAATGTATAAATAAAATATATATGTATATTTGTGTGTATATATGTATTTATATGTGTGTATATATATATATGTGTGTATGTGGTATGTATACATATATGTATATATGTATGTATGGTATATGTATTTTTTTACCTTTATGTTTATATGCTATAATTTCTAAATTCATTATATTTCTTATTCTTTACTGTTATGTATTATAATAACCGCCTTCGATGTTTTTCCACTCCTCAAGGTTGACAGGCAGAGAATGCTTTAAGCATTATGTCCGCCTTTTGTACTTATATATTTTATAAGGTTCAAAAAAGTTAAATAAATAAATAAATAAATATTAGAAAAATTAGAATATTACTATTACCTGTATTATCATTTGTTGCGGAGAATGTATTTAGGTATATTTATGATATAAAGCAAAACATGATTTGATTGATATCAATGTACTTATATTACTTTAATAGCGTCGATGTAAACGAAAAACAAAATTCATCAACTTGAGTAGTCATATAGAGAACAAGCCAATTTCGCACTCTCCATTCCGTTCGGGAATCAAATATAAATATTTTTTTTCAAATGACGCTGACTGTATAGTCAGCAAAAAAGCAAAGAGATAAAAAATACATTAATTTCAATAATGGCAAATGAACAAAAACGTTATGTACAATTTGCTGTCTACTGACAAATGGCTAACATCGCTATTGGTTTGTCGGTACTCTCTGTGAGTTAGCTGTGAAGTCTTATGAGTGTGATCGTGTAAATTAATAGTTAATCTCTTAAAGTAATTACATAGGTACATAGTCAATCTACTAAGTAACATGCTACGAAGGTCTCATATTATTTCTGAGAACGTAATAAAGTAGAAAAGAGTCTGTTGGCTAGAGAAGATTATATATTCCGGGCTATTTTTCAGAGTAGACAAATTTTAAACTAAAGTTAAAAAAAAAGATACACCGTTATTGCAGTTTTTGAAAATACGAGTAAATAACGCTTCCACTTCTATTTGAAATTATCCCAAACTGAATGTGATTTATGGGCAACAACGTATGTATGTATGTTTGCCTACCGAACGACCGTTACGAATGTGTGCGTGCGCTGTAAAATCAGTTCAAATAATGCATTAGGTACCACGCATTTTGAATATTAAAAATAAAAAGGACAGAATGCGATCTCTTCGTAAAATGTGCGGCGTCACCATGGCCGACCGAAAGCGAAACGAAGAGATTCCCAATATGGCAGGTTTGAAAGATGACCTTAGCACAAAAATTGATAAGGGCGTGCTTCGATGGTTTGGGCACGTTGAGCGAATGAGTGAAGACCGAATGGTGAAGAAAATATATAGCGCGAAAGTTAATATTAAAAGGTGTCGAGGTAGACCGAGACTAACTTTCGAAGACCATGTGAGCAAATTGCTCGAAGAGGGGAGGGTCAAAAGTACTCGGATACCTAGACGTGCATGTATGAAGAAGTTAATGAATCTGAAAGAAGCGAAAGAGGTATGTAAGGATCGTGAAACTTGGCAATCTGTTCTCTCTGGCTACCCTGTCAGGGATTGTGCGTGAAGATAAGTAAGTAAGTAAGTAAGTAAAAAGGACAGAATGTTTTAGATTTTTTTTTATCTTTTCTTCACCATTTGCCTATATTACTTATTCTGAACCTTCTCTGCAAATTTGGCCGGATATTACGAAATAACCCTGCATATATTGAGGTATAAAACAAAAGTTGGTAGTTTCACGCAACCACTTTTGATGACTACATGTTTTTTATGAAAAGCCTTTACGATACGAGAGATATTTCTAAGAACGTTTTTTAAATAAAATAAATATAAACGAATATAATGCTAAATATAAACGTATAAAGTGCCATATTCTGAATACCAACAAATTGTCTTAGTTTGTAGAACTTAACACCTGTGTCTCAACAACTTGTAACTACTACTACCTAGATAAACACAAGTACACACTGTCGTTCCCTCAGAGCATCCAGTCTACTTGACAATGTAACTGATGTGCATTTTCCGAAAGTTTGCTCGTTAAAATATTGCGCCGGATGCTTGAAATCTCGACAGTCAAGTTCGTACCGGTTGTGACAGGTTCAAATTGACCTATTTATTGGTTTATTTTTTTACTGTGCGAAAATTTAAATAAGTGTTCTATTTTTCTAAGTTACAGTTGGATTTCTCAGTTAATATGTGGACTCCCTTTTGCGATGATTTAGGTGCTTTCACTACGTAATTCAACGCATTTTATAGATAAAAGAAAGATCCAAATAAGAAAGATGTCAGGGGTTGGTTGCTAACAGAAAAAAACAAAATTTTCAAAAAAAAGGCATAAACACAATTACAACAGAATTAATTCAAAACATAACCTAAAAATTGCTAGTGTTAACATAATTAAATATAGTATATTTTCTAACCCAGATAGATTCGCAGATAGAAAACGACTCCTATTACTAAATAATTGTACTGTTACTGTTACATTCTATTAAAAGCTTACTTCTTCAGGACTCCCCCATAGATTGCGTCATATAGAGGATAGTACTCGTAGTAGTTGCGGTGGACGGTTTTACTTTTCTGCCGACTTCCAAAAAGGAGACGCTACTCAATTCGAGTATGTCTTTTTTATATGTGTTACCTCATAACTTTTTACTGAGTGAACCCATTTTGATGATTCTTTTTTTTATTTGAAAGCTGGTACTTCTCGTGTGGTCCCATATGAATTTGATCAAGGTCAGACCAATAGTTTTTTGACTTATTCTTAATAACTTATATTGAAGTCGGCTGTACAAATTTTTTAATTTTAAATTATTAGTTGTTACTAGCGATCCGCCACGGCTCCGCACGTATGATCTTGACAACAGCGCCACCTACCTGGTCCAAATGTGAATCTAAACCATATAGGGACCCGTTCAACACACACACACACAAATAATATAATCAAAATGGGTCGAGCCGTTTTTGAGGTATTAGCGAGACTAACAGACAGCAATTGCGTTTTATATATAGAGATTAAGAAGACGCTAGAGCCCATCGCCAAGTTTGTTATGTCACCCACTAGACGATAGGGGTAGTGGATATTATTACACCGCCACAATACGGTCAACAGTACAGTGACCAAAAGGTGAGTAACTAGGAGAAATTTCAGAAAAACTTACGGCCTCCTATTAATGGCGGTTTATACGTCTCGCTAATGCCAGACGGAAAGTACTCAGACCTGTGAAAGCAACCAACATGAAAGGTGCGAGACGGCACTACGATCATCGCCTACCAAGAGTTGCGATTAAGGTTTTATATTTTAAGTCCTTGTATCTTCTTATGATAAATCATTATCTATTCTTGGAGTAAGACTTTCGAACTCCTTACCCCAGTCAACTAAAAGTGTTGAATCCTGAAAAGTGTTCCAGAAACAGGTTTAGGAACACTATGTCTCTCTAACTCATCTCCCTTCGTCCTCTTATTTATGATTTTTGATCTAGGTAAAGAATGTTGCTTTATAATGCATACGTTTATATCTTTTCCTATTTTAGTGCACCCTACCCGTTATTACTTTTCTTGTTTTTTATTTAAGTCTCCTTCTGGGTTGTCTGGAAGAGATTGCTATGTAGCAATAACACCGCATTTTGTTTCGTTTTCGTTTTGTTCGTTTGCTTTTTTTATCTTTTCTTGGTGTACGATAAAGCGTATTATATTGTATTGTATTGTAATTGTCTCTACAGTGGGAGAAAGCTATGTCCTTTAAAATCCAGCAGTAGATTTTAAAGAACTTTTGAAGCAGAAGATGCAAATTACAAAGATCATGAACAGAACAGTTCATGTTACTAGTATCAGAAATATACACGCCAATATTGTTGTTGTCCCCCTGATCAATTTCAGCCACGGCACAGCGACAATGTCAACATAACTCGAAGTTACCAAATACACAGAGGTAGTACTATCATAAATAAGAATCACAACTGTCAGTGTTAGACAAAGATATAATACGTATACCTACTGCACAACCACATAACGAAAAAGTAAATGCATGTTTTGGTCATTCGGTTCGGATTCGAATACAAAATAATTAAACAGGTCTAATTATAAGACGTGCTATCGTCTAAATTGTATGAATCCTGCTAATTTTATTAACGTGAAAGTTTGTATATTTGTGGTTCAATCACTTAAAAACTATTGACCGGATTATTATGAAACTTGGAAATATTGTACATAACGAACCATAGCCTATTTTTAATTAAAAAGTCTTAGTCTATGCCAAATAACTGTCTTTTTAATTCATGGTGCAATTAAAAATTGGTCCGTCAAAAGGAGTCGCAGGAATAAGCTAGTCTGTTATATAAATAACACCATTTGTTAATTGAATATTGTGCAGTTAAAGGTACTAATAAAAAATAAGCTTTCTACGGTTATTTTCTTTTAGCTACCAGCTGTTGTTTCGTGTCCAAGCAAACAGTGGTTTCAATGTTAATGTAGGTTAAACAAACTTCCGAAATAGATACGGATTAATCATAAAGAAAGTGGAGGAAGAAAACGTTCAATCGTCTATTTTGTACAAAGTTATTATGTCCCCAAATATTTACATTCCCAGGCTTTTACGTCCATGAGATGATTTACGCCGCATCTTGACGGAGAGAAAAACGTCCGCGGCTGTACAGTCCGATCCGACATGTCGATTCACTGCATTTTCGATATTTTGTCTTCTACGTTCGACTATTTAAAGAAAATATTGCGCTGTTCGTCAGCCAGGGACTGAACACAAATTGATAATTATAAAATAATATAATTTATACTTGCGTTAGTTGCCACTTGGTGAAACTACAGCTTCATCTCACTTCACATCAGCTTCAAATCACAAATTTCGATAAACACTACTACTAATTTCACAATATTTATTTTACTAAAAAATGAGGGTCTCTGGATGGTTTAAAAACTCAATTGGAGTCAATTTGACTTTTTGAGTGAAATAACCCGCGCAGAATCAATTTATCATACTAATTATAAAACCGACCAGCTCAGCCTCACGGTATCATCAGGGTATTTAAAAATATAGCGTTATTCCAAATCATAAGAATTATTATTATGTGGAAATTACTTTATTTTGTTTATAATTCCTCATTCTTTATTTTTGCACTTTTAGAGCTGAATTTGTTTCTTAAAATTTAAATCGGTTCATCTATTTCCGAGAAATCGATAGACACAATGTCTTAACTTGGTAAATCTGCACTTAAATTTGCAATTATATATTTCATTGGAGCCGACGGGGATCGAATCCGGATTGCACACGTACTGTAAAATTTCCATCGAGCGCTTAGCCCCTCAGCTACGGCGGCTCAACGACGCTTCTCGTTCTACAATTACATTCAAGCACGTTCTGAACTTAAATCTGTATGTCGTTCGTGAAAAATCGAAACTTACACATAGCAACACAGGCAACGCCACCGCGACGGGTTAATGCAAACACGACACGGCAACACACGGACGCAGGTAAACACACCTCACACCAGACGTTGATGGATTCGAGGCTTTTACACTTAATCACTGAACTGAATTCCTTAATTGATAGATTTACTTACTATTATATATTATATTACCCAAAAATACTGGTTTTAAAAAAATTAAATTAAAACAGTGCACAGACTTTTCCTGACCTGTATGTTTGTATGTAAAAAATGTACAGCGTGTAGTAGTGGGGTGTAATGTGACCGTATATGATCCTGTGGGTGTCGTAAGAGGCGACAGACGAATACTGAAACAGGAGATGGATAACAACTGAAGAAAAAAAAGCTACGGTTGATAACTTGCCCGCCAAGTGTGGAACTATGGCATAGTTTTCTCACTGGGATCATCACATCTTTTTTTACGTGATAGAGTCATGCTGCAACTATATTAGTAGTATAGTTGTAGCACGAATGGGTCGGCTCGGCCGGGGAAGGACCACGCTCTCATAGAATATCAGCGTTAAATAGCAGCTTAACACTGTCGTGTTTCGTATGGTGAGTGTAGAGAACCGGAGACCCTTTTTACTGGAAAAGAGGCATTCTATCTTTGTCCTCACAGGTGACAACGCATCTGCATTTTGACTCTTTATTGAGGATAGATGTGGATGTCTATGGGTCACAGCAGCCACTTACTATCAGGTGGACTGTGTGCTCGTTTGTCACCCTGTCCTATAAAAAAAACATCTCATGATCAATTCGTATTAAGTTTTTTAAACTCTAAATATTAATCATAACACAGCGTAGATAAATTGAACCTATATACACTGTGTCTTAGATATAATTTTGCCTCAAACGTAATAGTTTCTCGTTCTATAATATTTATCACATCTTCGAGCACGCTGATATAAACTTATACAAGTTAGGTGAAGTCAGCTTCGGCAATCAAATTTATTTAATTACACTCAACACACATACAAACCTCTTGAGATTGGTTTCTAGATTCTAACGAATTATTATTTTGTTATGAGCTACTTTTTAAAATCTTTTAATTATTTTGCAATGTATGTTTGTTAGGGTCAAATCTTGCAACTGAATTTTAATCTTCAACCGATTGAGCTAAAATTTTGCATACATGTTTAGTTTGGATGACGGTTGGACGATGGTTATCTAAGTGACGTCATTCTATATCCAAAATGGCGGACTGCCCAAGATGGCGGACTACTTATTTTTTATGTACTCCCGTAATAGGGATTCCAAATGAAAGTTTGCTGAGAAGAATACAAAATTAAAATAACGTTGCCCTAAATCCAATATAGTGGACTCCCAAATATGGGCGACAATGTTTTTTAATCACCTCCATGATATGGTATCAAACGAAAGGGTTGGCTAAGAAGGATACGAATAAAATGACGTCCGCTTTCAGCTCTTCGAGGGACGGTGTACTACTGCCCGACTAAACGGTAAGACTTAGCGGGGTCGTGTTGTAGCTAATATAGACTAACACCCTGGGCAAATTCTAAAAACAAGATGGCTGGCATACTAATTTTAAAGAGTTACTAATTTTAAAGAGTAACCCAGCAAAGGTTAGAGGTGCTGGAATAAATGTTGTAGAGACAGACAAGGGGTCAATAGCCGATATTTTACGCTGGTATTCTGTGAGAGCGTGGTCCTTCCCCGGTCGAGCCGACCCATTCGTGCTACTACTATACAATTAATATAGCTGCAGCATGACTCTACCACGTAAAATATAGCTGCAGCATGGCTCTACCACGTGGCATTCGTCCGCATAAGTCCGCCCTTTATTTCCCCTATTATAAGGTGTATAATAAAGATTAAATAAAAATAAAACTATAATTATTTATTAGCGTACTAATATATATATAATAATATATTTTAAGCTAAATAAATAAGAAAACAAGAATAGTAATTATGTACTTAAAGATTTACTTCAAAAGTGTTAATTACATGCAACCTAAGTTTAGTAGAAACCACGTGGTTAAAGGTGATACTGAAGTCTACATGCGGACATGACTGTCTGTGACGCCTTGCGTCCTAAATTACACTGCAGCGAACGATAGTGGCGCTATCGCACTGATAACACGCGGTATCAGTACAGATTTAAGTAATTCGTTACTCCGAGTGACGTCTCAAGAGACTTGTGTTAAATAAATCACGACTACAGTATTAAAAAGTAAAAATTGAAATTTAAACCATATGATTCGTGTCGCTATTGCACACTTCAAACGCGACGGCTAGTGATAATGTGTTTTAATATAAATACGCCAATATGATCTAGCTAAAATATGATTAAAATTAGAACCTATATTGCAAGAATACACGTATTACATAAATCTGATAGAGAACGCCTTAAGGTAATTCAACTTGTGTACATTTTTGTGCAACAAAGTTTAAATAAGGAAACAAATAATAAAAAATTACAATAAGTAATAGATCAGGGAAAAAGTTTCTTTGTATTTTGTTTGTTTAAAATTGAAGAAAAATCTCTTTGGTTGTACTGTTTGTATCTAGTTGGTTTTAATATCAATACATATAGGGCATTAAGAAAAAGTAAAATTAAAATTAAAACCACTTTCCGCCATTTTTCAATTATTTTTCTGTCCGTCAAAATTTTAACGAATAAAGTCGATACATTCTGAAGGTTTACTTCAAAATAGGGAAAAATGCGACTCAAGCCGCGAAAAAAATTTTGTGTCATTTATGGACCTAATACAGTTTCAGTAAGAGTAGCACAAAGTTGGTTCAAGCGTTTTCAGTCCGGGAATTTTGATGTTAAAGATGCATATTCGTAGTTCGAAATAGCTGAGGAATTGAGGATTGACCTCAAAATAGATTTGACCCATTTCAAAAAGTCTGGCTATACAAAAAAGCTCGATATTTGGGTACCTCACGAGCTCACTCCATTGAAAAGTAATGAAACCGAACCATTTTTGAAAATATTGGTCACTGATGATGAAAAGTCACCTACGATAAGAATGTGCGAAAAATATCATGGTCAAAGGGTAGTTAAGCTCCACTGACTGTAGCAAAACCCGGATTAACACGCAATAAATTGATGCTGTGTGTATGGTAGGATTGGAAGGGCATCGTTTATTATGAGCCTTTACCACCGGGCAAAACCATCGATTCGGATCTCTACTGCCAACAACTAATGAGACTCAATCAAAAAATTGAGAAAAAAACGGCCGGAATCGATCAACAGAAAAGGAGTGGTCTTTCATCATGATAACGCCAAACCACATACATTTTGGCCACTCAGAAAAAATTGAGAGAGCATGTTTGGGAAGTGTTAATGTATCCACCATATAGTCCTGACCTTGCACCCTCAGATTTTCGCCTGTTTCGGTCTCTTCAGAATTCTTTGGGTAGGGTTATGTTAACATCAAGGGAATATTTTTTTTTATAGGATAAGGGTGAAAGACGAGTACACAGTCCACCTGATGGTAAGTGGTTGCTGCAGCCCATAGACATCTACATCTATCCTCTGTTACAGATCAAAATGCAAATGCGTTTTCACCCGTGAGGACTAGGATGGAATGCCTCATTTCAAGTAAAAAGGGCCTCCGGCCACCTGCACTCACCAAGCGAAACGCAGAGGTAAACCTCTACTTCACACTGGTATTCTGTGAGGTCGTGGTACCATATATATATATATATATATATATATATATATATATATATGCCATTATATATATTATAACTAAATGTAATTAAACTTTGAAAAAAAAATGTCTTGAATTTGTGCATGGACGTATAAATAAACTATCGGTAGATCCAATTGAGCATGCCTTCGCATTAAAAAAATTACGTATAGCATGATTATACGGAATTTTTTTAAGTAGTTGAAATACATACAAGTTTTCACTAATAACCTTATTATACCTCCAATTTTCCGATAATTTTATGTCATACTTCAATTCGAAAAAGTTTGGAAAATCCAAAGTGCATGACTCATAATGCTCATATGATCATCATATCATTCATGTCACTCCAAAAAGTCCAAGACGTATTCAAGTATAAATATTACATCTTACTTACTTTTAGTACGTACTACTATTATCTATTCTGTGCTTTTAAAATATTGTAATAAAAATCTCTGATTATTATAATAATCAAGTATGTATGAAATTTGTTTATCGAATATTTTGTATTTATTTGTACAGCGATCTTTTTGAGTCGCTGCAGACAACCAATACAGTATCCACTCACAACGGCGGTTGACGCCGATCTAAGCGAGTGAAGTGAGGCACAGGCAGTCTCCATTTACTGAAATAAATTCTAACACAAGGCTGCGAAAACACCGAAAATTTCGCCATTTCGGAGCCGAAAGAAATTAATTATAGCTAAAGAAAACAAAATTACACTGTCATTTACATTCAGTGGCTTCCCACATGGTAGATGAAGAGATTAAAAAATAGATTTAGTTGAACAATTGATATTTTCAAAAGTTATGGTGTTTACAAGCCTTGAGCACTTAATAAATCCACACCATAAGCAACTAAAACTCCTTTTTTATGTAAAAATAGCAATTAATCGATTTTAAAAAAATATAAATAAGTTCAACAATCATTTATCTTTCTGACAATGTGCTTTTTATATCATTTATATGTATAATATGATTGCTGGATACGATTTCACGCGACAAAACGTTGGAATCTTGATTTTTAGGTGCTAGTAGAACATACCTATGCGCTTTGCGCTCAGCATGCAATAAGGCGGACTGAATCTCGCTATACAACTCACCGAGGCATCCATAATAAGTCAGCTCGCTTGTACGTACAAGGGGTCACGCACACATTCACACTAATAATAAGTCTAGGGCCCGCCATTACGCAACAAACGTCGTCCGCGAGAAGTAGTTGTCGTAAGTAAAAACAAAAATCAATATGCCGTCTTGCGTCATTAAATTTTGTAAAAATCATAGTGGTTTTATCAAAAATCTTAAAGGAATCACCTTTCATAGGTGTGTCAGTAATTATAATCACTTATTTGATAATTATATGTCTTAAATTAAAATGTTATTTTTGGAACACAAAACAGGAGACACGTGATCAGTGGTGTTAATTATTTATAGGGAAAATTACCCGAAATTTGGGAAATTGCTATTTTTACCCACGTTGGCACGGATACGGTATATATGTTTGCCCAACAACCTCTTAAGGTTGTTTTATAAGCAATTTTTAGTTACAATTTTCCTGAATAATTACCCGATCGATTATATTGCGGTTATATCCATTTTTTTGGCCATAGTTCGTTATGTTGTGCTGTAATCGAGATTTTTATATTTTACTATGTTACCATTTCCTGAAATTTGGACTGATTATAATATGGTTAAGAAGGTTCTTAAATGTGTTGCCATGTTTAACTTAGTATATAAATCTCATATCGAATCAAAAATGCATATCAAAATTAGAAATTAATTATTCCAGCAAAAGAAAAGTAAAGCGAGATGGGAGGGTAACATTTGTTATTACTCGGTATCATATATCTTTAATAAGAGCTAAGTGCAAAACAGCTTTCCTTGGCACTTTAATAAATATAAAAAGCTTTAAATATTTATATTAAAATATATTCATAATGAAAAAAAATGTACCTGCCAACCTACAAACTAAGTCAGGATCATTTAGAAATATTTTTTCTAGTATTCGAATGCAAGGTGGCCTTAATGACAACCCTAATGTCAGACAGTTCAAAAGTTGCTACAGAAAACTGCTGGCACATCTAGATTTTAGGTGCTTAACTACAGGAAATTGTGTTCCTTTGGAACAAATAGCTGTGCTTAATTGCACTTCGGCCACTCAAATAATCAATTCCACCACACCGTCATACCTTCAAGAAGAATATGATGATAGTATTTGTGATTCGTTATCATTTTTAAATGAAATTACTAAAGAAGATGATGATCTAGCTAAGAGACTAGGGGTAGAATCACATAATGACTATCGTAAGTTAATAATAGGATATCTAGCGGGTAGAATTGCTTATTATGCAACAAAAAAAAATTAAATGTCAAAAATGCACCGCGCGTTTGTATACTGTAGAAAGGCATTTCTTTCATAAATGAATAAATAAATTTGAAAAATGATAAATAAATTTAGGAGGTTTACGTTTTCCGTCTAACGATTTATTTAATATTTGTTGTACTTGCAAAATGGTTGTACGAAAGATTATTAAGGAAAACATTACAATGTACAATGATAGGCAACAAAAGTATATACTTACAAAAAGATTAGAAAAGTTTATTGCCAATGACAGGGTTTTTGTAAGCTTGGAATTTGAGCACACATTCGCAGAGATAGAGCACAAGATAAGTCTTATTAAATATATAGCAGAAAAATATTTGGCGATTCGACTCCACCATATTTCTAAATTAGAGAGGATTTCAAGAACCTTCCAAAGTAAAAGACAGATGTTTTTAAAAAAAATATTCAACAAAAAGATTTTAACATTGTTGTTTGTTATGAAAATGAGTAAATTATGGTAATTATTTATGACTTATTGTCATAATTAATAACTATAATTAACACTTGCAGAAAATTTAAAGAAATAAATATATTAACTTTGGCCTCTCAGTATATTTACGAAAATTTAATGTATGTATTTGTATTTAGTGATGTACATTCTGTAAATACTAGGAAAAAGCACAAGTTTAGTTATACCAGTTAATCGACTCAAAAGAGTTAGTAAATTCTTCATGTATACGCTTTCACAACAAAGTCCCAGAAAACATGCAGGCCTTATCTATCAAAGTTTAAAATTTTTACCAAGTAAAAATTGTTTAGTAAGGATTATTAGGGTATACTACTAAAGAACATGATTGATAATAACCCCTGAGAATGAGGTGATCGCTACCATGCTGTTTCTAAATGTTTTCATACTAATTCTAAAATAATATATTGTAAATTAGTATTACATTAATTTTTTGGTTACCTTTGGTTTATTTTTTTTTTACAGAATAGGGGGTAAACGAGCATGCGGCTCACCTGATGATAAGTGACTACCGCCGCCCATGAACAACCGCAACACCAGTGGAATTGCAGATGCGTTTCCGGCCTTTTTTATATATTTTGTTATATGTTTAATCGTCAAATGTGTTATTAAGTGGCGAAACTTGCGAAGTCACTTATTGATTACACGATGTCTGTCCGTCTGTCCGTCTGTCCCACGATTATCTCGAGAACGGTTTCGAATTTTCAAATTCTGTTTTCAGCAATCGATTACTGATCATCCAGGCATCTGAACATCCTATTTTGAAACTGATTGCTCAACGGCAACCGTTAGAAACCGCTACAAAGCTGATTGCTTCGCCACTTTGCTATGCTGTTAGCTTGCTAGGTTTATTTATATTAGTTACGTAATAATAAATTGGTAGGCTTAGCTTTCCATTGACGTCCGTCGAGTTGGAGGTTGATATTTTTTTTACAGAAAAGATACATTATTATAAGCACACAAGCAATACAAAATGGCGTCAGTTTTACGGTAGCAATTGACATGAATATTGCAAAACTAGTTGATTTTCAATATTTTTTTCTCAAAAAGTACGTATCTCCGAATGTTGAAACTGCGTGTGTGCTTATTATAATGTAACATTTCTGTAAAAAATGAATATCAACCTCCAACTCGACGGATGTCAATGGGGATTGGCATAAATATTGCAAAAATAATTGATTTTCAATATTATTATTTTGTTCAAAAAGTACGCATTTCCGCATGTTGAAACATTGCGTGTGTGCTTATAATAATGTAACCTTTCTGTAACAACCCCCAACTCGACGGACGTCAATGGAAAGTCGTACCAATCGGTATTTCGTCAAAGTTATGTTATATTTATATTCATAGACAAATTGTTTTATAAAAAAAGGGGGAAATTTTGTTTCACATGACAACCCTATATAACACGGAAACATATTTGCACCGCCGCCATTACAGTGCATCAATCCTTTCTTAACAAAGTTCTGTCCGGCTTATTTATACGTCCATGAATTTGTGTATAAAATATGAAGAAACTTGTTTCCCGACCTTTTATGTTTCTAACTTTATTGTCATTATATTCTACTGTTATACTTGCAATTTAGAGAGAGCATAAAGAAAATGTTTAATCAAAGTTACGTTCTATAAGCCTTATTGATTCCCTAGCACCGAACCTTATAATTTATGCGATGTATTTTCAATACGAAAACTTTATATTCTCACAACAATCTTAAGGTTATATATTCCTTAATTACCAACCTTTATTCACTGCCAAGCTCAGGAAATATGAAATACCATAAATGGGTTATGGTAGACGCTCAACATACTCGTACAAAACAATAGGTACATTATTAAATAATACACATTTTACGTATATAATGTTATGACTGCAAAAAAAGCAGACTGCTGACCACAAGTTGAATTTACACATATATACGCATGCTTACGCATACACACGCACACACATACGATACTTGTATAAAAGTTTAGACGGAAGAACGGGGCATCCCACTAATCAGAAGTGATATCAGCAAAAACCATAAACCAATTTAAGAAGAGATTGGATAAACAACTTAACAATAACAACTACAGATTTGAAAACAGGATAATTATAGTTTATTGCATTTATTCTATTTAGTAGGTATACATATATATGTTATTCTATCATTTTTATGTTTTTATATTGTTATAATTATTAATGTATCCAAACCGACGAGAAACAATAGTACTTCAATAATAATAAGAATAATAATAATATTGTCAAAAGTTTTTGTAATTCTATCTTTGTGATTCAGGCGTCTGAGTCTACCTCTCCGTAAGGTTCATGGGCGGGGGCTTGGAGAATATTGGGTTTATCTAGAGAAGACAACAAATTATAATACATGTATGTTTATATAATACTATGTATATTTATTATTTTCTGCCTTACCAAATGAGAATATTATACAAATACTCCATAATAGTGATACCGTTTTCATTTTAAGGTCATTGCGGTGGGAATTGGTCAAAAAGATATATTTATATATTTATATTTTATAAAGATATAAAAAGAAAAATGAACTACCGACATATGACAACAAAAAAAAACATTTCAAAAGACATTTGGAAATGATAATAAATCCCGAAAACTACGGTAGATACGGTCTAGTATAACAAACAGCTAAAATTAAAAATGCTAAATTAAAAACAAATATATTTTAAATTAAACAAACGGATTAAAGTGTTTCCATGAAAAAATTTTTCGCCTCTCGTTTTCATTTTAATGTAACTTTTGTTATTGATAAGCTAAAATAACTTAGACCTATAAATGACTGACTTTTTCATTATATTTTTAAACTAAATTTCATCGCTTTATAAAGAGCAAAGTATTTACTATTCAGAAGTTATTTAGTCTTGTAAACAACAACACTCAAATCTAAATATATTATTAAGTGTGTTTGGATAAGGAGTTGTCGATTTACCGATTTCCATGGCCTTCGACGATCCCCCTTCCCCACAGCCGAGGCTTATAGTAATATTGATATTACTCAGCTGTAAAAATAAACAATGCTCCTTTTATTTTGTCTATGGCACATAAAGAAACAATGTCCATGCTCTTAAATATATTATGTACGAGCTCTTTACATTTATCTTACTTTATAGATTTTATAACCAGAATAAGCCAATGTTTCACTATTTATTCCGCCTTTTACCTGGCGTGGTCTCTGGGCCCTGGGATCCACCCTAGTGAATCCCAGGAATCTTAAACCCCCATTAATTAGGAATAGTGAGTAGCAGAGTCAGCAAGAGCCGCCATAGATGAAAGTTTATTGACTACATTGGCGCTATATTGAAAACTTTTTTTGACGTGGTAGAGCCATGCTGCAGCTATATTAGTTGTACAGTTGTAGCACGAATGGGTCGGCTCGACCGGGGAAGGACCACGCTCTCACAAAATACCAGCGTAAAATAGCAGCTTAATGCTGCTGTGTTTCGTATGGTGAGTGTAGAGAACCGGAGACCCTTTTTACTGTAAACGAGGCATTCCATCTTAGACCTCACGGGTGACAACGCATCTGCATTTTGATTCGCAAACGAGGGTAGAAGTAGATATTTATGGGCCATAGAAACCACTTTTCATCAGGTGGACTGTGTGCTCGCTTGTCACCTTTATTCTATAAAAAAAACACAGGCCAATTAAGAGCAACCTTAAACAACGAGCATGTATGCGTAGGTATAAAGACATGAAAGAAGCGATAGAGGTATGTCAGTAGCTTGCCAAATGGAAGTTCGTAATCTCTGCCTTACCCGAATATTTAGCAGATTCCTTAAGAAAGGTCCTAAGGAATCTGCCATATATAAGGAAGTTTGTCTGAAAAGAAGCTTTATAATAAAGCTGGTTGAGGTCGTATTAAATCATCATTTTGGACAAAGCGAAATTTGAAACAGATTGCACTGAGTAATAGGACCCAACTGTGATGGTACTCTACGCCTCGCCCGGTTTTGCTTATCGCTGAGTGTTTTATCGAACAGTGTTCAAATAATTTAACAGAGATAGTCAAAGATGGATCTAGAAGCGCTCCATTGAATCACCTGTGCACTTGATTCAACATTCAACTCGATAAATTATTTATATCTAAATATTTTTTTTAAAGAGACCATTAAACGGAATACACACGTATTCGTTTGTTCTCTTCGTGGATTGGAAGGATAAATGATTGATGATGATGGATGGATTACACTAGAGTAAATATTTTTTTAAGATACTCATTGCCATGTCCCTATGTTCTGTTTGCTTTTTTTCACTTATTAAATAATTTAAAAACTTGGAACCCTCTAAAATTACTAAAATTGCCCAATTATCTTCTTTATTATAAAAAAAAATCAATTGCTGTACCGTTAGTTTCGCTAAAACTCGAAACTGGCTCGATCGATTCTGATGAAATTTTTTGAGTGTTTGAGTGGGTCCCTGGATGGCTTAAATTCAAAATTGGACCTGTTCAGTGGCGCTGTTGTCGAAATCCAGAAATCACCCGTGCAAAGTCGGGGTGAATCGCTATTATAAAATAATATTATCTAATTTCTCTAAGAGCGCAATGTTTTTAGATCACTTTTTACTCTAGTATTTAAAGAAACTACACATTACATACTTATAGTAAAAATGTGATTATTGTGAACTTAAGACCTATTTTTCCATTAGAAACGTTATTCTTTGGATAAAATACATCATAAATAAATTATATCAGCCGTGCGAAGCCGAGGTGGTACGCTAATAACATATAAAATACAATAAAAAAGATAGACATATCTATAATCTTTCTTATGTTGTTCTTATAAAAATTAAAGTCGGTCCGGTTTTGGTGGAGGAATCATGGGAATACAAAATTATGATTTCGTCAATAATTTTCCTGTTATAATCAGTGCGAGCTGCAGTTGTCTCTCTCTCTGTTGCCTAGCTCGGCTGTTCCAGTACAGTGCGACAGCAATAGATCTAATTCAAATATCTCACCGCCCAATATCCTATTATTACAGTGGCGCAAGTTTTAACTCCAACGCGAGCTCTTTCGACTCAAGTTATGCCTGATATAATGTTTATGAGATAAATCGAATAAAATACTGGGGTACAATGTCGATGACACGGAGACAATACCAAACACTATCTAACTTACTGGCTTCAACTGAACTTAAACCCTGAAGTCGAGGCCTATTGGTCTGTATTCTGATAGCAACGACACACCTTAAGAGTTTATTAGTCACTTAATGGACTAGATACATCACAGAGTATGAAGTTAGAATTTTGTTAGAAAGAATAATTTACACAAAATACAACTTCAGCATATTTTA
This sequence comes from Parnassius glacialis, assembly GCA_033319125.1. Taxonomy (NCBI): domain Eukaryota; kingdom Metazoa; phylum Arthropoda; class Insecta; order Lepidoptera; family Papilionidae; genus Parnassius; species Parnassius glacialis. The sequence goes on from JAVANC010000004.1 coordinate 42,892,449, forward strand.
ATAAGTCGGGGAAAAGTTTCTTCGTATTTGGTTTGTATAAAATTAAAGAAAAACCTCTTTGGTTGTATTGTTTGACTGACTGGTTTTAATACCAATGCATATAAGACATTATGAAAAAGTAAAATAAAAAATAAAAAGCACTTTCCCGCGATTTTTAAATTCTTTTTGTGTCCGCCAAAATAAGTGAATCTAACGAAAAAATTCGATACATTCTGAAGTTTTATTACATAAAAGGGATTTTTTCCCGCGAAATAAATTTGTGTCTGTTATGAACTTAATGCAGTTTGAGTAAGAGTAGCACAAAATTGGTTTAAGCGTTTTCAATCCCGGAATTTTGATATCAAAGATGCAGCTCGCTCTGGTCGCCTTCATACGGATAATGCCATTTTGGAAAAAGTGGAGCTAATAGCGGGATAAAGCTGCTTGCGCCCGTAGGAATTACTTGAATCCTTATTCTCAACACGTATCCCCTGGGCAATGCTAAACGAGCAGCACTACATACTGGTGGTAGGTCGGTCCTCTACTAATGAGAGACTAGCTAGTTACCACCCACCTGGCAGACATACCGCCAAATGATGCAAATAGTGGTCCAGTATGATGTTAGGTGAAACCCATTTCTTATATGGAGAATGGGTCTGGACAGTTGCTTTACGCATACGAACCGGTTGCGACGCGGCCGTTTCTTAGTGTCAGGTGCCAGATTATGGAGGTTAGCGGGATCCGAAGCACGGTTGCACCGCCAATTAATGAACCAGCCACTCATGAAAGGCTGCTCCGCCATCTTACGAAAAATCCTGGGATGGCTCCACCATGCCGATTGGCGACCAGAGGAGAGGTCCTGGTGGCAATTTCCAAAGGGGTTCGGGCGTCCTCGCGATCTCCACGCTAGCTACCATCGATATTGTGACTCTGTTTGCGTCCCTAGGTTATATGTGAGACGCCTCGTCCAACTGCCATTCTATCAACCTATTCACTCCCACCATTTATGAAAAAAAGGAATAAGAAGAGTAACTTTGTTTAGCGGTTGCACTCCTTCTCCATCAAAATGCACCTCACAAATATCCGAGCCCTGCACTGTAATCTCAATGCAAGTCACTACCATCTTGAGACTGACAAGCAGCACTTACTCTTCTTGACTAAGACGCAGATTAGATATCCTATAGACGCGGCGTACCTTGGAGCACTAAAATTTACTCCTTATGGGCTAGTCTTTGGACAAAACCCCTATATTCCCAATTCTATATATGAAAGGAGCCCCGGAACAACATATTCCGACTATATTAAAATAGTTACAACACATAGTCAAACATACACGAGAAATGGCTGTAGAAAACATTCTAAAATCCAAGGAATCTTCCAAATTCCTCTCACACCAGAACTCCTCTCCAATACAAATCTGGCATATGGAATGTATCCACCATATAGTCCTGACCTTGCATCCTCAGATTTTCGCCTGTTTCGGTCTCTTCAGAATTCTTTGGGTAGTGTTAAGTTAACATCAACAGAGAACTGTGAAAACTACTTGCTGCTCAACATTTCTACATCAACGGGAATATGTCTCTACCAACAAGTTGGCAACAAATTATCGAACAAAATGGTTCATATATATTATAGTTAAATGTAATTACTTAAACTTGGAAAAAAAACTTTTGAATATGTATGTAAAAAACGACGAATATTTTCCCCCACCTTCTACTACAATAGCTTTTTTTTGAAAACCAACTTTACGGTTTTAGAAAAAATTTAAGACCTTTAAGTATATACTAATCTATAGGAGAGGACTGTTATGTAGGATAATGAAGAAATTACTTAGTTAAAAAGGCCTTGTTTTTTGCCTTGAATAAACAAGTTCAAAACAAATTAGTATCCCGATATGCAAACGCCGTTGAAATTAGCTGAAAATTATGTTACCGCTGCGCCAGTCCGAACTCAAGGATATGGAATAAAGACAGCCAGGCAGTTTATACTAGTCTTTGTCCATAGGATTTACGAGGCACGGTACTAAATCACTTGAGTAACAAAGCTTTGAGTTCGCAGCCTTTATTGCATTAGCTGATTGAATGTGTTTAACGTACACGGATCCAGGCAAATGCAATTGATCTTCGTCTCATCGAAGATCAATTGCATTGTAATGTTTTCTCCGTTAAATATCATTTTATCCAATTTTAATTGACTGCAAAAACGTCATTATGTTAAAAATACTGGTTTTATTTTAGACTAAGTTTAATTAATTGTAACATAACTCACGGCTCGGTAACTCAGTGGATAAATGTGGCTTCAACGTGGCGGGTGGCGTGTTCAATTCCCACACTCAATCGACCCGATTAAAGACCTGTTTTAAAGTAAATAAATCGTACAAAACATCCGTAGTTAGTCACTACACGCTTGATATGCATTGAATTGCAATGAAACACTCTGTGTTTGAGCGCACCCTTGCACATTTGCGATTGGGTCCAGTGCTCATATACTGATTGAATGACAGACGGCCCGATGAATAGAACAGAACGAATACCATTCGCGTCACAGCTGCAAACTAGGCTCGAAACGACCTCAAACTGTGAACAGTATAGTTAATGGAAATTAGAAACTGATTTTAAATGTGACGTTTCAACCTTAAAATAAAACAAAAATATTGGCGGCGGCACCACTGGTGCACTCAATATCGGCGCCGAAGGCCGCTAGTTCGAATCCCGCACGGAAATATTATTCTGTGAGAATGCTGCAGCTATATAAAACGCGGCAGATCTGCGCTGCAGTTTTATATAGCCGCAGCGTGTGTATCTATTTTCTATTTATTTTGTTAAATATTTAGCTGAAACAAAAGTTCTTAGAGATTGTTTTATATGAATTTATTGGTAGGAAATGTCCAACAATAATATTTAGATCAATAATATTAGTTAAAATATTGTAAACATAAACTGTACCGAATCAACGACACGTGGGAAGTGACATGAACTATACGAGAGGCGAGAGACGTTATAAAAATAAGTGAGGTCTTTAATTTTTGCTGTGCGATTCGATTGACTGCGCTTGTAAGTTGCCCGTTAGAGCGAATAAGATTTTAGCTTACAAGCGTTTTATAATTTAGGCGCCCATTAAAAATCTACTATGTGCTGGAGCTCCCTTTCGTAGTAATTACCAACTTCTTACTAGCTACCAAGCAGAATAAACGACAGTTGTTACGATTTTTTCGTATAAAATTACGTTTTAGTATGAGAAGAATATCATCGTGTTTTATTACCATCTAATGTTATAAAAATAAAAGAGTGACAAATAATGAGAAATAAATGAAAAAGAATGAGTCCAAGTGGCTACTACAGCCCAAGGACCCTGAACCATCTTTAAACAGATGCACATTTTGTTGGTTTGTACGTGGTAGAGCATGCTGCAGCTATCTTAGTTGTATAGTTGTAGCACGAATGGGTCGGCTCGACCGGGGAAGGACCACGCTTTCACAGAATACCAGCGTAAAATAGCAGCTTAATTCTGCTGTGTTTCGTATGGTGAGTGTAGAGAACCGGAGACCCTTTTACTGGAAACGAGGCATTCCATCCTAGTCCTCACGGGTGACAACGTATCTGCATCTTGATTCGTAACCGAGGATAGATGCAGATGTCTATGGGCCACAGCAACCATCAGGTGGACTGTGTGCTCGCTCGTCACCTTTATTCTATAAAAAAAATAGCGTTGTCACCAAGGATTGAGATGAAATGCCTCGCTCTTAACCTTCAAACTGTACACCTATACAGGAAAGTAGTCCTTCTACCTTTCTGGTAATAATTCGATTTACTTCGTCGTTTGTAATGTGTACTACAAAGGAGATGGGACAGTTTTCTAGTACTAATTTTCTCAGCCAATTACAATTTGAATGTTTTAAAGTTAATTTTTAAGGTTAATTCGACTCTATGTTTTCTTATGTGTGTTACCTCATAACTTTTTCTGGGTTAACCGATTTTGATGATTCTTTTTTATTTGAAAGCTAGGGCTTGTCATATGGGCCCATATAAATTTGATTACGATCTGACCAATAGTTTTTAAGTTATTCTTAATAATTTATATTGAAGGCGGTTGTACAAAATTTTTAATTTTAAATTATATTAGACAAATTCCTATGTTGTTATCTTCGGCTAAACATCGCTTCTTACCAACAGTAGGGATGTAATGAAGCGTTGGCTAATGATAGTTAAAAATTAAAAATAATATTTCAATTATTACGAGTATTTAGTTTTAATACTAACTGTTAATGTATTTATACTTAATTGGTAATCTCAAATTCAAATACGGAAGCAAAACATTGTAGCCTACATGTGACAATAAGTGAGGTAAAACAACCGAAAACGCGGATCCGAGAAGACCATTCCCTCGACGTTATCTAGACGTCTCGTTAACTTGATTTACGACTTCATCAATGTGTCGCAGAGTCGCCGGAGCACGGTGATGCAGACTGGCTCGCAGCCATACTTTTGCAACACACACTTATTTAAATTGGTAAACACCATAATAATGTGTGGATAGTCCAGAATCCAGATGTTGTCCGCGCATATTATAAGAACACTTTCATTAAAAAAAATTGTGATCGCTACCGTGCTATTTCTAATTTGTTTTGTGATTGTAAAATGCTTGTATTCCACAAAAAACGTCCCGCTGGGTTTCTGCTGGCATTTTCCGAACCAGTGGTGAATTAAACATAAGAATTACTTATAAATAGGTATTATTTAAAATCTATATTAAACAACGAAGTGTGAAATATGGGTAAATCAGGAATGTCTAGAACAGGTAAATGAAATTGTATACTTGGGGAGTGCTTTTAGTCGGGATGGAAGATGTGATTTAGATGTGTACGGGCGTGTCGCTGCCGGGAACAAAGTCAATGGTGCCCTGACTGCGTTAGTCAAAAGGCAAGGCGTAGTGAAGAGTGCACGCCTTGCAATACATAACGCAGTGTTGGTACCGACTTTGTTATATGGCAGCGAAACCTGGGTATGCCAGAAGAAGCATAAAAGCAAGTTGAATGCAGTGGAGATGCGATCTCTTCGTAAAATGTGCGGCGTTACCATGACCGACCGAAAGCGAAACGAAGAGATTCGCAATATGGCAGGTTTGAAAGATGACCTTATCACAAAAATTGATAAGGGCGTGCTTCGATGGTTTGGGCACATTGAGCGAATGAGTGAAGACCGAATGGTGAAGAAAATATATAGCGCGAAAGTTAATATTAAAAGGTGTCGAGGTAGACCGAGCCTAAATTTCGAAGACCATGTGAGCAAATTGCTCGAAGAAGGGAGGGTCAAGAGTACTCGGATACCTAGACGTGCATGTATGAAGAAGATAATGAATCTGAATGAAGCGAAAGAGGTATGTAAAGATCGTGACACTTGACAGTTCTCTCTGGCTACCCCGTCAGGGATTGTGAGTGAAGATAAGTAAGTAAGTAAGTAAAGTATATTAAACAAAAACGTTTCTATTTCTATTTTCTCATTACATCACAAGTCCACTGCTAAACATTGCCCTCACGCATGTAATGCCACAAAGCACGCTCAATGAGGCACTTGCATCGATCGGCATCTTGCATTTCTTACCACGTCCATCTTGTGCGGGACTGCCCTGCACTTCGCTTAGCAGCACGAGGCTGCCTTCGAGGTATATGGCCAGCCTATTGCCACTTCAGTGTACTGATGATCAGTTACGCTATGTCGGTTACTAGTTCTACTGCGGATATCCTCGTTTCTAATTCTATCACGCAAAAAAAGTCCAAGCATATACCTCTCCGTAGCTACACACATATAAATAAAATTTAAGTGTCTGTAATATAAATATATAATATATATATGTAATATAAATACAGCACCTTTTAAGCTTTTTGGGGACTATTTGTAAGGTATTAAAAAAGAATAACCATTTTTAAATATTGTAATGGGTTATTGTTAAAAAGAAATTGAAGTAATTAACTTGTTTCTAATTACTAAGTTAACTCCTTTTATAATATTTATTAATCTATTTAAGTTACTAAGCCGCCTCTAACAAGTTTGCGTACGACTCTAATGCTCAAGTAATATAATTCCATTCCTTAAATGTATTCCAGACATTTCTTACAAAGTGTTTACCGGGTGAGGGCTAACCAAACACTCAAAGCCAGAAATATTGATGATTTTTACAGATATTTAAAAAAGGTAAAAACAATATCAGAAATTAAAATATGATGTTTTACTAGGTGGTGACTCCTTATTAGGGTTCCGTACACAAAGGGTAACTAACCAACGGTATCCTATTACTAAGCCTCCGCTGTCCGTCCGTCTGTCTGTCAGCAGCGGGCTGTATCTCATGATCCGTAATAGGTAGACAGTTGAAATTTTCACAGAATGTGTAATTCTGTTAACGCTATTACGACAAATAATAAAAATAAAAATTAATTAGAAATTAGAGGGAGCTCCCCTACTAGAAACGTGTGGGATGGTACGGAACCCTTCAGCGCGAGTCCGCCCGCACTTGTCCGGTTCTTTTCTCTCGTCCTTTTATTCAATATGGGTAGTTAACATCTTGTAATCTATTTCTGTCGTACAGTAGTAACAGAAGGTCTCACAGTTTTCAGGTCTAATTGTTACTAATAGAGAGCCAATATAATTAAAAAGTGTAAGGCATTCTATCTTAGTATTCAGAGGTAGACTTCATTATTTGAAGTTGGTTGCACGTATCGCTAGGTTAGGTTCATTTATCGCTTTAATTTAATTGTAATAATATAAATAACGTTTCAAAAATATTTGCCCGTAGTTACATTTTACAATAATCTATTTTTGATAACCAAACTTACTTATAATCGTTGCTTATCGCCGTTTTAAATTAACTATAAATTATTTCTATATCTGTTTCTTTGTGTGGTCTTTTAGTGAAAAGAGGAAGAACAACATTGAGCATTTCTTAAATTGACGTCGATTTTAGGAATTCGCGTAAAAAGTACAGTATATACACTTCTCACCGCCGGACGCAGGCCTCCTTTTCAGCAGCCAGCTCATTTCTAAGGGATTATGGAACAATTAGTCCGACGCGCTGCAGCAGTACCTGTTCGCTGAAGGATTAAACTCGATGTTTACGGTGGGCGATAAGCTCTCGAGCTTTCATGACTAAAACAATTCATGAATAAGCAGCAAAATTGAATTACATATTTCAAAATATTTTTTTTGGAAGTGATAACTTCTTTAGGCACGTCGGGCACTTATGGGATGGGGACAAAAGTACTGAATTTACGTGACCTTCACGCTCAGATACATATATACGAGTACAGATGTATTTATATTATATTATAAATTTGTTTGTATTTTTATTTTATTTTTTTTTATTTTTTTTCCTCTAGTTATTGTTAAGTATGTTTGATCTCTGACTTGTTATTTGTTTTTGAATTATGTTATATGTTTAGTTTTACCTATTAATTACTGTCATTGGCGCAAGCCGTTGTAATTAATTATAAATAAATAAATAAAAAATTACATTCTCATAAATAAATAAATATAAAGATAATTATTATTATCTAAAATGTAAAATTCTCGTGTCGCGGTGTTTGTTACCAAACTCCTCCGAAATAGCTGAACCGATTTGTATGAAATTTTGTGTGCAAATCGGGTAGGTCTCAGAATCGGCCAACGTCTATTTTTCAAACCCCTTAATGATAAGGGTGACCCACCCCTAAATAGTTTTTTATTTTTTTGACAATTTTTTTATTTTTATTTTATTATGATTTAGCATTGAAAAATACATAAAACTTAAAATTTTCACTCTTCTACGATCAACCCCTGTTTTTTAATTGCGATTTTTAAAACAAAAAATATTTCCTAGAAATAATGAGTATGGCAAAACAACGTTTGCCGGGTCAGCTAGTTTTTCATATAAAACAGCGCAATAATTGAAAATTTTATTACTACATTAATATTTTGATTAAAATAATTTCTAATAAAAATAATTACTAACAATATTTCTTAACAACCAATTATCAATCCCAGATAATGTTTACAAGTTTGTGAAGCTAAGATGTTTTCACTTCTGACGTGCAGTCATTCGACTGACAGATTGTTTCTTCATTTCTGTTATTTAATTTAATATAGTGTGTGTGTAACCTTTTAGTTAGATTTAATTTTATAAATTAAAAAATAATTATTCAAGAAAAGAGTATAATTTTAAATTAATAATTTAAATAGGAAGTATGGTTTAAAAATAAATTAATACTCGGACCGAGGACGGGTGTCAAATATGACGGTACACCGTCAATAATTATGGCAAACGTCTATAGTCAGCGCCAAAGTGAAGGTAGTAGTCAAGGTGATCAAACATTTTGAAACATCCAAAGTAATCAATTATATTCAACCATGCAAAGTAGACAAATTCTTGAAGTCACCAATCTTGCTCGAATATCCGGTATATTATAACACATTATACGGTATTTATATGGTGTCAGTCAAAGTAACAAACAAAACGCTGCTGTGTTTCGTATTGTGAGTGTAGAGAACCGGAGACCCCTTTTACTGGAAACGAGGCATTCCATCTTAGTCCTCACGGGTGACAACGCATCTGTATTTTGATTCGTTATCGACGATAGATGTAGATGTCTGTGGGCCGCAGCAACCACTTACCATCAGGTGGACTGTGTGCTCGTTTTTCACCCTTATGCCCTAAAAAACCTACTACAGGTGTCATCATCATAATTATCATCATTACAGCCCTTTATAAGCCCACTGCTGATCATAGACCTCCCCCAAGGAATGCCACAAAGCACGGTCCTGAGCCACCTACATCCATCGACTTCCTCCATGTCTTACCAGGTCGTCACTCCATATAGTGGGAGGTCGTCCTACACTTCGCCTACCGGTACGAAATTGCCACTCGCGAACCTTTACTACATTACTATAGGTGTGCATATCAAAAATTCTGTTACCTGTTTTCTGACAACCCAGACTTCCCCATAGATTGCCTCAAAGGGAAGATATTTGCCACAGTTGCCACGCTGTTAGGCGGTTTGGTAACCGTAGTTTTTTTTTTTATTTTGTTTGTTAGAAATGAGTCACTCTTGCCCATATCCTGGTTTGTTTCCCAGTGTCACCTCTTACGACACCCACGGGACAAAATATGGTAGTGGTACAACAATTTTGTATTAGCTTAAAATTGTCTTTTTTTAATGATGTTTTAGTTTGTATAATGCTTGAGCGTCTGATAAATCAAAACATTATGATTTTATTTAAAACTTAATAATAATAATAATAATAAGCGTAATCAATAATATTTTAAAGTATATATATATATATATATATATATATATATATATATATATATATATATATATATAAGTATAAAATAATATTTTAAAGTATATATTTACGAGTATTTGGTATAAAAATTTTACACATTATTTAAAAAAAAGTAACATCCCACTCCAAAACTTACACTTGTATTGTGGCGTGGTGTAACATACGTAAATTTTACTTGGACAATTATTCAGACCCAGATCCAATTATTTGTCGGCAATAAAACATTTGTTCCGTGCGGGATTCGAACCTGCGGCCCACCTTGCTTCAGTCAGCCGCTTGCTAAGAGTGGGACGCTATTGAGCCTTATTCTTTTGTATACGTCTACGTACACAACCAATACCTAACGTTTGAAATATTGACCAGAAAATGGAGCGATGGACATCCCTAATCCCCAACAGCTGCGCACAGCGAACCTCATCTTTTTTCCTTTTCTTTTTTTCCTTTGTAACAAATTACCCATGGGAAAATTTATTTTTAGCCGATTCAAAAAAGTTCTCAATTCAGTTTTATATGTAGTATGTTACACAATATTTTCGCCAAATGTGAACCAATTCTACTGGTTAAAAAACACCCATACGGGTGGAAAAATAGATGATGAAATTTCTATATACAAAAATCAATTGCTGTGCGTTAGTCTCTCAAAAACTCGAGAATAGCTGGACCGATTTTGATGAAATGTTTTGTGTGTGTTTGAGTGGGTCCCTATATGGCTTAGATTCAATACAATTGGACCAGGTAGGTGGCGCTGTTGTCGAGATCCAGAAATCACCCGAGCGAAGCCGGGGGGCGGATTGCTAGGTTTAATATAAAAAATTAGTGGACAATGTAGTTGTTACCTAGAAGTTGAGATGTGAATTATAAATATATAATTTATAATTAAACTTAAAAAATAATCAGAAATAACTTCAAAAGTTAAAAGAATAACATTATTCCTACATAATTTAATAGCTTCTGAAGTGGGTACTAAGATAGTGTATCGAAGAAAAATGTGTTCGTTTTAGTTTTTGACGTCGGTTATGACTTTTTTAAGTTGAATTATCAAGATTACGTACTTTATCCGAGAATACATTCTCTGTTCAAGAAGTTTTATTCCATGTGTAGTGTTAGCGTAAATGTAAGAAATCGTTATGTTCCATTACAGTCTATCAAAGTTTCTCTTCTGAACATATGGCTACCCACAAGATTGCCTCATAGGGGGAATATTTGTCATAGTGTACCCGCTAGGCTGGGCGCTAGACGGGTTGACAACCGCAGATTTTTTAAATGTTATTAGGAAGATGCTGCTGCCCATCTCAGTTTCAGTTTCCCACTGATGCTTCCTACGACAGCATATATAATATGGACATTTATTGTGTACACTACATGTCGGCAGCAATTTCATATTTTTAGCATTTGCCCTATAACTAATTTCATACGATAATAAAGTGTTCCATTCGGAAAAAGTCCTAATTCACATTAGAAATAAAACATGAAATCAAATAAAATTTGTTTTCTGTTAAATTTGCGACGACAGATTGTATTAAAGAATTTAAGACCCGACCTCAGAAGCTATTATGTGGAAATTATTTTAGTAAGTAATAATTATTAAGGTCAGTTTTGATGTCTCTTTTTACTTTTGTGGTTTAAGTTTTTTCCATTTTGTGTGGAAGAAGGAATATTACAAGTTATATAGTTTAAAGACTTTATTTGGAAGTAATTGGAAGTAAAGCCTAGAAATGTGGCTTGAACTTTAGGCCTAGTCAGTTTGAATAGCCTATCATGTAGAGGATGTCATGGGGTCATAGTTGAATAGGGGCAAAATGTTCTCATTACACTCCTAGGGGATCAACATTACCAAAACCAAAAAATGGGGGCGGGGTGGCTCAAATTTTAGACATAGTTAGTTTGAATAGCCTATCATGTAGTGGATGTCATGGGTTCGTGGTTGAATAGGGGCCAAAAGTTCTTATAAACGAAAACATTCCTAGGGCGTCAATATGGCCAAAAACCAAAAAATTTAAAATTCTTATTTCGTCTATAAATCCGCCTCCTTCGGAGGTTCTTACACAGTCTTTACATCCCGCATCCCACTTGTTCTTATTAATAATTAACAATAGTTCGGTTACTGAAAAATAAATATAACAAAATATACTTTTATTGAGCGTGCAATAACGTTAAATCTAATATATAAAATTAATGTTTGTTTGTTCGTACTTTATACTCTGCCATACCGTTCATAAGATTGCGGTAAAACATTGTCAACTTTTAGCTTGCACTTGCGCGGAGGTACGTACGTACCGACAAATTTATTTGTAAGTTATATATCATTCAACGTCAATGAATATTTTATAATTATTTATTAAACAAAATAACTCTTCGAAATTTAAAACAATATTGTTTTATTTTTTATCTCATATTGTCCAAACTTAGAGTAGAATTTTTTCTTAAAATTATATGAGAGCACTCCAGAAGTATAATTTTACTTTAATGCAAAGAGATTTAAATATACAGGTATACTAACTACTTAAATATCTTTGCTTTAATGAAAGGTCAATGAAATCGGTTGTCGTTTCTGTAAATCGGTGAACAATGAACTTACATAAGGAAGCATAATATGAGATGATTGTATAACCTTCTTGTTTTATTAAGCTCGGTTAATGAATATATGTGTATTTTTTATTTAAAAAAATCTTTTTGAAAATTTCTCTAATTTTAAAGGGAATAAAGCTTATTTAACGGTAGTGGAAGTGACGGTACATGGGCTCTAAAATTCATGAATGAACTAAATTTCTAAATTTAGAACGAACGACTGCTATTTGAATAATTAAAAGAACCGTTCATTCGCCTTCAAGTCGTGAATGGGTTGTTTATTTCCTAGTGTAATCGTAATTTCTCCGCTGTGGCAATAAATTTGTATAAACAGAAAAGTTTTGTTGTTACAGTAGTTTATTATTGTTCAGTTGTTGTTCTACAGATCTCACAACCAATCGGGATTTTTAAAATAATTAATTAAATTATTTACTGAATCATGAATTAAAAAAATAATTTTATGTGTTTTATGAGATGGTAGAGTCCTTCTTTGTGATTTCTTTCAGCTTCAGTGTTTTTGTGAGGGTGCCCAAACGAGAACACAGTCCACCTGATGGTGAGCGGATATCGTAGCACATAGATAACTGCATTACATAATCGACTAAGAAACAAAATGCACACTCATGGCTATCCCTGAGAACTAATATGGAACGTCCATACTACTACTACTAAGCCTACACTCGCCATACGAAGAACAGTATTATGCTGCCATTTTGTGTTATTTTGTGAGACCGTGAGCCCATTCCGAAATGCTTGCATTAATAGTCGTACTTACATAGCTGTATATCAATAAATACTCCGTATTTACTACGAATAATGCTGTATTATACGTGATAGAGCCAAACTCCAGCTATATTTGTTGCAGCACAAATGGGTCGGCTCGACCGGGGTAGGAAGGAACACGCTCTAACAGAATACTGCTGTAAAAAGGCAGCTTAATGCTGCTGTTTCGTATGGTGAGTGTAGAGAAACGGAGACCCTTTTTACTGGAAACGAGGCATTCCATCTCAGTCCTCAGGGATGCCAACGCATCTGCGCTTTGATTCTTAATTGAGGATAAATGGAGATGTCTATGGACCACAGCACCTACTTACCATCAGGTGGACTGTGGGCTCCTTTGTTACCCTCATTCTATAAAAAAATGAGTATTAAACTTGACAATGCGCTATTAAAAATATTTTATTTAAGATTAAGTCACATCATTTTACGATTATATTTAATTGTATTTAGATATATTGTAGCATAGCATCTGGCTGTAAAAAGTTCAATTATTTCGCGGGAGAAAGATCATTTCATTGTTATGTCTACAGATAAAATGCGATACATTACGATGTTTTTCGAGAGCTTTAGTAAATACTAGATTTTAAACAAAAATGGATCAAATTACTCCGTTAAGCAAATATTTGTTTTACAAAGTAATACGAATACTAAAGAAATACGAAACAAGCTAAGAGCAGTAGCTCCAACGATATTCAATTCAATTTAGGAGAAAAAACTCAGCTCAGAGCGTGGAAAAATAAGGAGTTGAAATTTTATAAAGACACTACTACACAGACTGACTACTATACAGAGTGACTACTTTGAGGTTTGATATTTTTGATTGAGGTTGAAACTTTAAAAAGAGTATAAACCGACCCAAAAATCTAAAAAGAATTAAAAAAAACCCACGTATGTAATTTAATAGCATACAGTCAGTGCATGGACATAGTATATCTGTTTTGTTTAGTTTTCTGAAATCGATTTTTACTTTTCTTGTACTTTATACGGAAATATTAAATTTTTCTTGACATTAAACAACTATAATGTTTTTATATTTAATCGTATAGTTACTAAGACTGAGAATATACAAAATTATCGTATATTCTCAACGAATATTTTTTATATTTCGTAATTTAAAGATTATTAATTTTTTTATAGAATAAGGGTGACAAACGTGCACACAGTCCACTTGATGGTAAGTGGTTGCTGTGGTCCATAGACATCTACATCTATCTTCGATTACGAATCAAAATGCAGATGCGTTGCCACCCGTGAGGACTAAGATGGAATGCCTCGTTTCCAGTAAAAAGGGTCTCCGGTTCTCTACACTCACCATACGAAACACAACAGCGTTAAGCTTCTATTTTGCAATTGTTACATATGGTAGATATAATGTAATAAAACTTTTATTGTTTATCCTGTTATTGGGTTACCAAAATACTTCTAAACTTATTTATTGTCATGAACATTGAACAACTAACATAAACTTGGACCTTTCTATCCATACATCCATCCATTACAGCATTAAAAGTTCGCTGTTAAACATAGGTTTACTCCATAGATTGCCTCATAGTAGATTTTGCCACGGTTACCACGCTTGGTTGACAACCGCAATATTTTATAACTTTGTTTGTTTGTTATTAGGAAAAATGCTGATGCCCATTTCCTGTGTCAGTTTCCCTTTGTCGTCTTTTACGACATTCTATACAATATGGATCTTTATTCGTTTTTAAAAATTATAAATAAAACAAGACAGAAATACGCAAAAAATTGGGGTTTTATTTACTAACATTAGTTCTTAAGTTTTATTTATATTACTAACTAGCTGACCCGGCGAACTTCGTACCGCCTAACAGTTGATTCTTTAATTTTTTTTTAATACTTATTCTGCTATTCGGGACACCGGGTCAGCTAGTAAGATAAAAAAAAGAAAAAAGAAAGTTGATAAGTCAACAATCACATTTTGTCAAAAAATAAAAATTATAAAACATTTAAAATTCTTTTAATAGCCGAAATTATTACACTTTTAAAATAAAATAACAAAAATACTACAAAACTGAACGTTAGGATTTTTAATAGTTTTAAATATCTAATAATTTAATCATATAAATGTAAGTTTTTTATGTTATTTCATTATTAGTAACTGAAGGCAAAATATACTACTTTTTCTATTTGATGATAGATGGCGCTGTTTTGAATACGAAATCAGTGTAATTTGAAATTATTTTATCAAGATTATAACTAAATTTTAAACTTTATTTACAGATATGGTATTTATTTGAAAAACATCCGCTATCCCGCCTATAACTAATATATAACAGAAAATTAACATCTAAAAGAAATAAAATTCTTAACCTTCCTTTTTTAAAGTTCCGTAATCGGATAAAAGTAGCCTATAAGTTTCCCGGGTTACTGGACTACCTACATACAAAATTTCATGTAAATCGGTTCAGTAGTTTTTGCGTGAATCCGGAATACACAGACAGACAGACAGAAAGACAGAAAGACAGACAGACAGACAAAAATTCTGAAAACCACTAATTTGGCTTCGGAACCCTTTATTTAATCCCATGGACTTGTTTTTTCAAGAATACATTAGAATTACAGATACGACTTTTCTACAGATTTATTATATGTATAGACATGCTATGGGCCTACAATTCCTGAAAAATATTTTTTTTGTTAATTATTTTATGATCGCAAATAAGAAAAACCTTCGAGAGTTCTTTGAGAAATTTGGCTGATTTGTCAAAGTGTCAGATACATCATTCTTTAGATCGTGCCTTCAAAATTGAGTGACTTTCATAAATTTATACATAAAATAGAACCGAACGTCGTTTGTAATGAGAAAGCTTGAAAGAAACTTCTCTTAATCTTTAAACCTTATATCGGTCTTCATCTTCAGAAGAGTCATTCAATAAACAAAGGGAAACTCGCCGTCTAAATGTTACATAAAACGTGCCACAAAGTAACGCTGTACAGTTCATAAACAAAACAAAACATAACACACTTGAGAATATAACACAAAACTATTATATGCTTTGTTTTACCTTGAAAAATAATACAACTGCTATGATTTTGGCGCCTTCGTGGCACAGTGGCTTAGCATGGAGTTGCGCCGCTGAGAGCCACGGGTTCGAATCCCGAATTATTTGTATGGCTAACAATTATTTGTAAACCATAGAAATAATTGTTCCCTTCGAATCTAGGTGTTTTTCTTTGCCTAATGTATGTATGTAAACTGCCTCCGCAATACAGCTACGTTAAAAAAAATCGAATTACTAAAAATATCATGCAAAGTAAATAGTAATAATTGTAGAGTAAATAATTAAAAATTTTGTACAGCTGACTTCAATATATATTATTAAGGATAACTCAAAAACTATTGGCCAGACCTTAATCAAATTTATATGGGACCACATGAGAAGCACCGGCTTTCAAATAAAAATCATTGAAATCGGTTCACGTAGAACAAAGTTATGAGGTAACACACATAAAAAAGCATATAGTCGAATTGAGTACCTCCTCCTTTTTGATGTCAGTAGGAAATTAAACAACACGCATTGATCATGAGGTGTGATTACCCAGTGAGAATACTAGTTCGTTGTCATGAAATTATTGTAAAGTCATCGGTTCTTAATGGGTTTGGAAAATTTCATATTATTCAGACGTCCGGAAGTTGAAATGGGTGCAAACTGAATCACTCAATTTCATTACATTCATACAACATACATACCGACAGGTCTAGCCAATTTATATCGTGTCAAATGGCATAAAATAAGCTTGTTAGCACTTTCGCCAAGTGTTCTCTATTTATATTTGGTACTAAGGGAGTTGATATAATATTAAAACTCAACACTATCGAATAGTTGTAATGATAATGCTGAAAAATAAAATGAGAATCTTGTTAAAAACTAGCAACCCGCCCTGGCGTCCCCTGGGTAGGTTCTATAAATATCGTCTTTTAGGTTTTATATAATGACATACCACTTATTTCATATTTCGTTTTTTTTTTTCAAATAATCTTTCCTAGTTTTTGAAATAAAATATAGCCTAGTCAGTCTTGGCATTACTCTCTATCTGTTAGTGAAGTTTCATTACTATCGGTAGAAGTATTCCGAAGACCAGCCCACCCAGAGAGACAGATAGACAGACAGACAATGTTTATTCACGTCTTAATGGTATGCGAAAAATCCCCTCAACGTAAGGCAGTTATTACAACATCACAGACACTTCAACTTTATTTAAATGTATGGGTATATGATATTTTTAAAAAGAATCACAAACATTTATTTTATGGATAAGAGTCCATTTTATAGGTCATAGCTTAAAATTCACTTTCAAAAGTTGAAATATAATAACTCTCATAGGTCTCAAATTATATACAAAAAATTTAATATCAAAATCTTAGAAAGAACCTGATAAAACGTTAGCCTTTTTTGATAACGTTCGTCATCTGAAAACACAGAACAAAGAAAACGGTTTTTTTTATAATCCACGCGAGGAAGACTATTTATCAAACATATATCCCTAAAAAGAAATAAGCATTGCTAATAATAACATTTTTAATTATTTTTAATCTGTTTGGATATTGCATTTTTGGCGCTATTTAAAATACGTTATGGGCTGTTATGTACGCATTGTTGTATACGCAAGTAAGGCTGTTTTAATTAGAGCTGCACATTGTTTATATTACATTGGACTCTAATATAACGCTAATAAAGATGAATGTTTGATTTAAAATATTCATTGATCTTAAAAATATAGCTGTATCAGTGTGCCGTAGATTGTATATGGCTCCAATTCAATAAAATTTCTTCACTGAGCTCACTAAACTCTAAAAAAATACTATAATATCTTAGTGTAAAATCCACTTACCCTTATTCTATTGTCCGTGTAGGCATATTAATAATATGTGTTTATGTCATAACGTATGAAGTTTCATATAATAATAATGTTCTCCAGACAGAACAAGAATGCTCTTTATTTCCTTACTCTCATAGTCCTTCCTATATATATATATACGGCTTTACTGAGGTTTTTGAGGCACGGGGATGAGACACCGCCAACTTTCTAACTAATAATTTGTTTACAAAAAAAACCCATAACTGATTTTAAGCTAACCCGGGGACCCCGTGATTAGGAGGCCGTCTATGACCACTAAATCAATTTTTTGCAGTTTCTTTCTCTTCTGTTTCTTTTTAGGGTTCGAGTTCGCCGAGTTCAATCTTTAATCCAAAAACACGATGATTTTTTGGTTCTTCATCACCCCTTCAAATTCATCTGAACATGGGCTTCTCTTGTTGCAAGTAGTAGGGAGAATCCCACCATGAGGCAATCTATGAGGAAGGCCTATGTCAGCATTGGACTGTTATAGGCTGTAATGGATAGATGAAGGAAGATTTTACGTTAATCGTTACGATTGCCAGATGGAATGACGTTTGCAGTAACAACGTTGCCAGTCTGTACATCTGGCATAAACAAGATGGTTGTAACACCATCTATCAGAAGCCACAAGACCTTCCTGGTATATTATTTAGGGCTGATTTGGCAATCTTCAGATAGAAGTTACCCATCAAATAAATTATAACCTGACTGAATATAAAAGTAAAACAATTATACTATTTTATTGTAATACAGTTGTCCTTTTTAATTTGTTTATGTTGTATTTTATCCTATGTATGTACATAACTTTTTTCAGGTGATTGAAAACCAAACCTTAGTCAACTTTTACGACACACAGGGGATTGATCACATTGTATTAATAAAATATTGATTTAGTACGTCTTTTACTACCCAATGCCAACCCGTGGGTAAAAGGCGACAGAGGGAACAAATGAGGAGACGGGCAGCAGCGGCTTTCTAATAATGACTAAAAATAAAAATACTGCGGTTGCCAACCCGCTTATCAAGTGTGGCAACTATAACAAATAACCCCCCCCCCCCCCCCTCCACAATAGGGCAATCTATGGGGGAGGCTTATGTTCAGCAGTAGACTTTAATAGGCAGAAACTGGAACTGTTACTACGATATAGAAAAACATCAACTTAAGTTCAAAACTATGCTAGAGCCGACCATTAAGCCTCTCAGTAATATGAGGTAGAGTACGTAACAATAGAACATTGTAAAGGTTGTTTGTTTACCGTAAACTTATACTAAAATATTTAGACCACATATACAATACGTTTATGCTGTAATTACACTGCTGCAATTAAAATATTGTTTACCTCAAATAAAATTGAGTACGTAAATAAAGCAAAAGAAACGTTGGAAAAAGTGTGAAAACGCCCCCGTAATGAGTCTAGGTTCGTTCACGATCACTTTTTCTACCGCAGTGGCAAGCGCCAATGAATTAATTAATGATTTAATCAAAGACGCAGTGTTTTTCTTTTTAACTCACGCCGGCTTCGCCTCTAGCGATGGAAAAACGAAAAAGATTCATAGCAGTCGTAATTGATTCATAATTAAGGAAATTTTTAAAATGTGTAACTTTTATTTACTTATCAAAAACAAAACTTATTGCTAATGTTATTGACAACAAGCTGGTACCCGGCGTGTTGCTGCCGCAAAAGAAAACATTCTAGAATTATCGTTTTTGAGTTAGGTATATTGTTTAAATAGAAATGATAATTCACCCATTGAAATTGAATGATATATAACTTTGAAACAAAATCGGTACGATACGAGACTGTAAGTTAATTGTAGGTACTATAGCCTATAGAGGAGAGTGGGGTTATTGCAGACACCGGGTAATTCTGAACGCATTTGTTTCTAGTAGGTTAGGCCTTTTCGCGTCTCGCAATTCCAATATTTCTATTGCCTCCGTCATCTTTAGTGTACCGACAGTATTTAAGATGGAATGCCGACCACGCATTTCAACGTAGGTGCCGACAAACTTTTTTATGGCTTTTCTTATGATTTTTCGCTATTTTCTTTGACGTGTATATGTATTACCAAAACATTACTTTTGCCACACAAAGATAAGGAACACACAATTAAAATTTTAATAAAAAATAAATCAAACGAATTATGTTACTCAAAAATATTTCAGGTGTACAAAAACTAAACTTTTTTGTTATTGCGGCAATCTTGGCGATAAGTTGTAAAACTAATTGATCCCGAAATATTTTAATAATTTAAATATTGTAAATTCATAATGTTCACCTCAATTTTATGTTATAGTTAATAATTAATGCCGCCTTGTGTGAAATTGTATTAAGAAATTCGGTATATGAATATTATAACAATTTTGTTTTGGAACATAAAGTGACAGGTAACGAACATTGTTTAAAATTATTGTAATTCTTATTCCTCATCACTCCTTTTTTATAATTAAAGGCATATTATCTATCTCTATTACTCGGATTAATTATTATATTCTTTGTGGGTTCCTTTTCGAATTATTCTAATGATAATTTGATTTGAGATCAGTAAATAATAAAAAGTTAAAAAAAATTACAACTCGACATTAGTTTACTCTGCTTCTTCTGATTCGATCTTTGTTTTCTTTTATTATTTACAATAAATAGTAAAATGAATACTCGCAACGCCAAGACGCGCCAGATAGAGAAACAACTCCAGTTTGCGCTTCAAGAACTTAAGACGTCCAAGGAGCGTTCACGGAGCGAACATAGAGCTCCTGCTATTGCTTAAGGAAAGGGATGATAATGAAAAGGAAATAGTTGGCATAATTGCCAAATATGCACAATTGAAATGTGATATGATTAATTTACATATAGATTACACAAGTGTTATAAAAGAAAGAGATCAGCTACAGGGAACGATTAATGAGTTTATCCAAATCCTTAAAGAATATGAGGAAGCTCTCAGGTTTATTGCTGCATTGAAGTTACAGTTGAATGCGGCTAACAAGCAAATAGCACAATTTAAAACATATATAGATAACCTTAAAGCCTCCCAGACTCAAAGCCTGTTCTCTGAGCTTGTGCAATGTGATAATTCTAAAATATTACAGCAATCTACAACAATAGATTTGACGGCTGATGACTCTTCCACTTCAGGAAAAACAGTAAGTTTTAATTGCAGTAAAACCAAATTGAAGAAATATATAAAAGTTAGTAAATATATAAAGAAAATCCAAAACTTAATAAAAAAATAAAATTAATACCAAAATTATGTTAATTTATGTAAAGAAAAGCAAGCATTGGTATGTGAACTTAAATTGTATTCAATTGAGGTAGATAACATTAAAAAATGTTATGAGACTGACGTAGAGTGCCTTAAATCAGAAATTTCACTACTTTCTAACTCCCTTCAAACTGTGTCCAATAAATATAAACAGCCCAAAACGAAATAAAAGAACACATCATACTGGCTATGTATAATCTGGTAAAGACATGTAAATATAATCAGGAGCATTTTGATTTAAAAAGATTTACATATAAGCGGTAGGAAGGTAAGAGGTAAAAATTCTGTGGCTTCAAAATAGGCGCAGGAATAATTACATTTGTACAATTTTTTAATGACTGCTTTTTCCAAGAAATATGTGTATAGAAATTTAAAAATAAATATGTAATTTATGGAGAGAATTTAACGCACTGTACCACGTTCAAAAACCGTGTCATACACCCGTATGCACGTACATATCCTATCGTATACATATAAAAGCATCTACTATCAATAAGTGTCATAATAAACAATTATTTGTTACGAAGTTATAGTACGTAATAACTAATAGCTCATGTCATTTGTCTTTTCCTCAGTTGTTTATTCTTGCAGTGTTTCGCTATAATTATTACACATCGAGAACAGTGTTAACATTAATTAAAACAAAATAAATTTTCTAAATAAATAGGTAGTTGATATAAATTCTCCAAGACTAAAGTTTCAATTTTCTGTTTCTTGTAAGGTAAGGGTAAGTAAACATTCCCAAAGTTATATTGCTTTTTTCTTATAGGATATATATTTTTAATAGCTCGTTGTCAAATTGAATACACAATTATTTTTATAGAAATAGGATGAGAATAGAATGCTGTGGCCCGTACACTTCTGCATTTATCCTCAATTAAAAATCAAAATGCAGATGCTTTGTGAACCCTGAGGACTGAGATACAATGCCTCGTTTCAAGCAAAAAGGTTCTCCGCTTCTCTACACTCACTATACGAAACACGGCAGCATTAAGCTTCAAATAATTGAAGTTTTACTTGCGAGATGTGCTTCTCAAATCTCTCGTAAACGGGATATGTGTTTATATTGTTTAGGCAATATATGAAAGCGCCAGTGCTAGGCGTACCGTACGTAAGCACAAAAGATAAGAACGATTTAGGTTTTGTTTCCAATACATTATTGCCAGTAGCAGTTCTGAATATAATTGGACTACCGACTGCGGCGAAAATAGGAGTAATTACAAAAGAGCGGGAGAATTGTAAAGGATAAAATCTTGTATGACGCGGCCTAATAATAAAAAAGGTAAGGTTAAAATAAAATAAGATTAACTAATAGAATAGAAAGAAAATATAACAAAGTTTTATAATATACTAATGTACAAATATGTAAGTGCCGGCCAAAAAAAAAATAATGCTATATTCTGTTAGAAGTTGTTACTGATCCGCTTAAGCATTTGTTATTACAGCACCAACGCTGTAGAGCCTTTGTCCTTGGTTTTATTTGAGATCGAAAAATCTGTCTCCACATACATTTTCGATGTAATCCTATACGTCATTCCTCGTTTCATTCTTGTATACAGGCGTATCTTCTGTCGTGAAATATATTGATGTGTGTAAACATTTCTGTCTTTTAGTTTCTAGGTTATCCTTTGCAATACATAGGTACATATATTATAAATCTAAATATATAAATAAAATTGAAGTGTCTGTCTGTAATATCGAAATAACTGCGTTATATTTTGACAATATGTTTGCAGCGTTTTTTACTTAAAGTTGGTTGCAGATGTCTACGGGCTGCAGAACCCACATACCATCAGGTAACCTGTAAGCTGTTGTTCACATATACACAAATATCGGAATTCGAATACAAGATTCATCTACTCGTAAGAACTAGGACCATAACATGCAAATCGTAACATTCAACTGTTTTAAGAATTCACTGAACTGAGCCGATAGGTGAGGATAAATGGTAACATGGCCTAATCATATTCTGCTTGTACATCTTTCGTTCCAAACGCTGATCGTTATCAAATCCAAGTCACGTTTCAAACGACCGTAGTCCTTTCAGCCCAGCGGCTTTTCCATTATTCGAATTGCACACGTCCGATATTAAATTTCCTTATACTACATGATACAGCACCTACAATATCGCGGACGGTGCAAGCGGAGTTATGTTGCTCCAGGAGTCGTATTTTCCTACGTAATGTCTATCAACTAGCAACACGCAACAGTTCCGGTGACGGCATTATGATATAAAAAAGTTTAAGTACTCTCATACTTATCACAATATTTACAATGAAATTGTTAAAAAAATTACCAAGAATTAATATAATTTTATGACTATCTATACGCGTAAATAGAATCCGTCGGAACATACTGCAAAATGTGAAGTTAATAATTTTTTAAGTGCTCGAGGATAAAAAATGTCAGAAAGCTTTTTTTTAATAGAGTAATTTGATCCATTTTTGTTTAAAATCTAGTATTTACTAAAGCTCTCGCTGAGAGTTAAGACTGACTTGAGAAATAGAAGACATCGTCTCCGTTATGTATCCAGATCAAGGTTTCTATAGTTTAGACTTAAAATAGACAGTAGATAGAGAAAAAAAGAATTTAAAAATATTTTTTTTACTAAGATAACACTGTCATAATGACAAAAATAACATTTGTTCATGCCTTACGACTCCGTCAAAATGTACACTGTGAGTTTAATATTGGGATTAGCTGCAATCACTCAATGTAGGTACGTAGCACAGCTCGCGACCCAAGTGGGATTTAGCCTAAGCTGGGTACGTAATAACTATCGCAAAGTAAAACGTTATTTCAGACAAGAACAGCTATGAATGTGATAAAAACCCCTATACTTTAAGTCAGCGTTAATTTATTTTCGTAATTCATCCCGTGGGTGTCGGTGAGGCGATAGACGGAAATGAAACAAAATATGGCCAGCAGCACCTATCTGTTAACAATTAATATACTACTATAAACGTAGATTTTTGATCAAAAAAAAGTTTTTACTTTATCCTATCATTAACCTGACAGCATCCTTTTTTTAATCAAAGACCTCAACTTGTTTAGGTTTATGATAAAATTTAAACTTAGATTAGGTTAGGTTGAAGTTGGAGGCCGTGCAGGAATGAGAGAGATGGGGGAGGAGTAATCCTCCCCCGAGGAGAGGCTTCATGGGGCCGCCGATTCTAGTGGGGCCCGGTGGATTCCGGTGGCGTGCCAATATGTGCCGAAAGTGGAACACCATGGGGTTTTAGTCGGTTCGAGTCAGACATAACCCGTCCTTGCCCTCGTGAGGCGGGTATGCGTAGGCAGTTGCCCATGTAGAATTAAAAGAAATGGTTAGGTTAGGTTAGGTTGATTTTAGCATAAAACTAAATCAATCTAGGTTTTTGATCAAAAAAATTGGATTTTCTCAGGTTCTTGATCAAAAGTCTGGGTTAATGAACAAAAACAAGGTTTTTATCATAAACCTACGACATATAGATTAGTATAGAGCTATAATATGTTATCACACGGATCTTGTATCATACGAGAACATTGTCATTCGCATCACAGTCAAAGGCCATCGTCCGCGTAACTGCATATCTGAGGTGCTCGCGTTTGAAAACACCATTCTTCAAAAGTCACGACATTTCATGTATGTTTTATTTCTGTTTTGAATAATATATACTAATGTACCTACCTATAACAATTTTACATGTATTTCCTTTGAAATTCAATTAATAACTTATAATTGTCTTAACTTATAAATAAATCTTAATAAATTCGTGTTTTTGTCAAATTGTTGAGTTGTAATTGGTTTCTCGGAAACGGTTCTAACGATTAGGACGAAATTTTCTTTTTAATGTTTTACTTTTCAAGTTTAGGTTTCATGACAAGGAAAAAATATTGTAACGAAATTAGCAGATTAAAGATTCATTTATTTTGATAACATAAATTAGTAATATTATATACATACATAATTTGATAATATAATTTGTAGTAGACTCCTTTCAGAACTATCTTGACAAAGTATAACTCATTTATTTGTGTTTAATATTTTATATAGGAGAGGGGGCAATCGATCATACGGCTCACCTGATGGTAAGTGATTATCACCGCCATGAAGAACTGCAACATCAGGGGAATTGCAGATGCGATGCCACCCTTTTAAAAAGGAGTACGCTCTTTTCTGGAAGGTCCCTAAGTCGTATCGGTCCGGAAAAATCTCTAGTGGTAGTCGATTCCAAAAGGAAGTTGTGTGAGGAAGAAAACTTCTTTTAAATTGTACAGTGGTGGACCGCCAGTCATCCAGATGGTATGGACAGTATCGTGAGTTTTGTCGCGGTGGGTGATGGTGAAATTGTGCGGCAGGAATTAGCCCGAACAATTGCTCAGAGCACTCTCCGTGGTAAATGCGATAAAATACGCAGAAATGCAACATCTCTTCGCAGTGCCAGTGAGTCAAGCCGATCGGAAAGAGTTCGGTCGCCGACGATTCGAATAGCTCTGCGCTGGATGCGATCAAATGGAAGGAGCTGGCACTAGAGAGCCCCAGCCCAGAGATGGGAACAGTATTCCATGTGCGGCCGAAACTGCGCCTTGTAAAGTTGCAGGCGGTGTGCCGGCGTGAATACTGTCCCGCTCTGCTGAGCACACCAAGCTTTTTAGAGGCTAATTTGGCCTTATTTTCCAAGTAACCACGAAACTGCACGTCACTTGATATGTTGACGCCGAGGATTCCGATATTGGCTGAGGCAACAAGGGGAGTGCCTTGAAACTGAGGACATACGACGAAGGGGTTCTTTTTAACGGTAAATGCACAAACTTGTGTCTTCTGGGGATTGAACTGGACTAGATTTAGTTGTCCCCAGTCCAGACTTTGAACAAAGTCTTTATTGAACAAAGTCTCGACTTCAGACACAAGTTTGTCCCGGTACTCAGCGACATTTTCCCGAGAAATATTGGCACAGCCGGTGTTTAAAGCATCACCAGTGCTGTCATGCGCATATCAATGGATGTTACCGGTTTGCAACATGTCATTGATTTGCAGAAGAAACAGCTTTGGCTATACCACGCAGCCTTGTGGAACACCAGCATTAATGTTGGAGAAAATCACGGATAGCGTGACTAGGTTTGCCTTTGACTTATTGCTCCGTTCGCCCCGAGCAGGTTTAGTTTCGAGCGGAATTTCGCCCCTCCCAGAATACGCGGGGCAGCTTGAGCACCCACGCTCAGGAAGAGTAGGGTAGCTTGAGCGTGGATTCTCAGCGAGGGGTGCTGGTACCCTCCTGGTGTAGTAGGAGCTTCTATTTCACACTGTCTTCTGTGAGGTCGAGGTACCACCCCGGTTCAAGCCGGCCCATGCGTACAACAGCAAAGACTCAAACGACGAAAGCTCCACCACTCTATTTAATAAATCGCTGCGCTGCATCTTTCAGTCGCTGAAAAAAGATCTGGCATGCATGCAATACAACGCAATGCAACTTCATGCAACTTGCAAATTTGTCTAAAACATGTTTTTGCATTCAAGTTTCAACAATTTTCAACAAAAGTTATCCGAGTTCCCAATAATGAAAACCAATCTGGACACGAAACACACTTACTATAACAGAATAAAATTAAATATTCCCTCGCAATCTATAATCTAAAGAATCTAAAAATAACAGAGCTGCGAGCCAACTTAAAACAATCACTATGGTTTACGCTTCATTCCCCGCACAATGCATAATACCACAATAAAATCAGATTTTTTTTACAGCTATTATTATAAAAATGATCGTAGACACAAAGCTTCGGCTATAATCCCGCCATTATCGTTACTAACACAAATAACGAAAATACCCCGCGTGTTATAATAACTTCAAACGACATCGCTGATTCGTTTTTAGTTGGTCCAAGGCCGCCAATAAGATACCGAAATCGTTTTAAACTTTGTGCTTATTGGTATTGGTAATGGGATTTTGGTATTTTGTCGTATGGAATTTTGCTATGGGGTCACGCAACTGACACTGAAATTATATTTGTTTTACAGAAGAGGGCCATAAGAGCAATTTATGATTGAAAGCCTAAAGAATCGCTGCGGCAAAAATTTAAGGAAATTAATATATTAACTTTGGCCTCTCAATACATTTATGAAAATGGAATGTACGTACACAAAAATAAAAGTAGTTTTACAAAAATAAGTGATATTCATTCTGTAAACACTAGGAACAGACACAACCTAGTAGTACCAGTTACTCGACTCCATCGAGTCGGTAATTCATTCTTGGGGCGATGTATACGCTTTTACAACAAAATTCCAGAAAATATACAAAATTTGACCTGCTTAAAATTTAAAAACTTTATTAAACTAAGTTTGTATAAAAAGGGTTTTTATAATATTAAGAGATTTATGGATGATATATAAAAATATGATATATATATGATAATAACCCCTGGAAATGAGGTGATCGCTACGAAGCTATGTCTAATTTGTTGTGTTGTTAATTTGTGTAACATATATGATTGTCAGCTGTTATTTAAAAAAAAAGTCTCGCTGGGTTTCTTGCTGGTTCTTCCCAGGATAGAGGTTTTTTTTCGATCCAGTGGTATTTAAACAAAAGAGTGACTTACAATAATTATTATTTATAATCTATATTGAATAAAAAATGTTTCTGTTTCTGCTTCTGTTTATTGAAGATTTAGAATCACAAATTTTATTTCTAATTTTGAAAGAAAGAAGAATGAGCAATAAATGTTTACTGGTCTTTGAGTACTACTTTAGTTAATAGATTAATTTACGAAACTACCTACAATTTTAAGAGTTATTTTTTTTAATTTAAAGTAACAAACGATCCACTTGATAGTTAGCTAGATATGAAAGCTCATAGGCACCTTCAACTAACTTTAAACGAAAAAAATTACAGAGGCGTTGTCGCTTCTGAGGACTAAAATAATTAAAAATAAAAATTTTCTACAACCGACTTCAATGTAAATTATTAAGAATAACTCAAAAACTATTGATCTGACCATGGTCAAATTTATATGGGACTACGTGTGAAGTACCAGTTTTCAAACAAAAAAGAATCATCGAAATCGGTTCACCCAGTAAGAAGTAATAATGAGGTAGCGCACATAAAAAAAACATACATTCGAATTGAGTACCGGCTCCTTTTTGAATTCGGTAGATGAAATGCTTCCTAGCCTGTAATTATACTGACACTATACTGTCTGAAGGGTTTATCCGTTCGTATATCCATTCCGTTATAGCCTAATAAAATTCCACTGAACACAGGCCTCGTGCATATTTGCCATAGCTGTCACGCTTGACATACGGGCTGAACGGGACGTTGCTAAACCGCAGAGTAAGTTGTTATTAAGAAGATGCTGCTGCTCGTCTCCTGGTTTGCCTTCTAACGCCTCGTAGGACACCCGCGGTACGATACATAACATTATACCATGTAAAAGAATACAATTATAACATAATATAATTAAAATATAATTATATGTTTAATTGTTTATACTCATGTCTTCATGTGCCGTACCAAGTAGAATTTTACTTTGTATTTCTCTTCGTTAATCATCCACCATTATATAAATGTAGTTTATTTAATTGTATATGACTTTATTTAGTACCACTAAAATTTATTAAGGACAATAGCGATACAACATTACGCTGAAAATTGTGAAATGAATCGATAAAAATATTTTCTCTGTCGCACTTCCCTCATTATTTATAGAAGCACGCCTACCACAAGGGCTTTAAATTCCTTTTTTCCAAAGAGCATAATCTGGTACAGATAATCCAATCTCGTCGTCCCTCGACTCTTTAATCCATTCACTGTAGCTTAGTAAAATTTAGCCTTATTTGTATTAAAAACTTGATTATTTATTTATTAAAAGCAGTTAAGATTTTGTTTATGTAGAATAAGGGGGACAAGAGAGCACAAAGTCCACACAAATGCAAGGGGGTGCTGCATCCCATACACATTTATCCTCGATTATAAGTCAAAATTAAGTCACGCCTGAGGACTAAGATAGAATGCCTCGTTACTGGTAAAAAGTCTCCGGTTGCCTTCATCCATTATACGAAAGACAGCATTATGCGGCTGTTTCATGGTTCAATGAGAGCGTGGTCCTGCTTCAGTCAACTATGGGACTACAATTCATGCTGCAGCTATAATCTAGTTACAGCATGGTTCTAACACCTAAACGAACATATTATACGTAGCCTTTGATACGAGGTAGAGCCATGCTGTGGCTATATTAATAGTATAGTTGTAGCACGATTGGGTCAACTCTTTTTTATATAGAAGGGGAGGCAAACGAGTATGCGGCTCACCTAATGGTGACTACCGCCGCCCATGAACAACCGCAACACCAGGTGAATTGCAGATACGTTGCCAGCCTTTTAGAAAGGGGTAAGCTCTTTTCTTGAAGGTCCCTATGTCGCATCGGTACGGAAAAAACTCTGGTGGTAAACAATTCCACAGAGAAGTTGTACGAGGAAGAAACCTCCTAGTAAAACGCACAGTGGTAGACCGCCAAGCGTCCAGATGATGAGGATGGTATCGTAAATTTTGACGCGATGTGTGTTCGTGAAATTTGGCGGCTGGAATCAATCCCAACTATTTCTCAGAGTACTTCCCGAATGACATGAATGAACCGACAACCGATGGGGAGGAAAGGTTCTCGGGTGGCAGCCTCGTACCGGTAGGCGAAGTGTAGGGCGTCCCCCCACAAGATGGAGTGACGACCTGGTGAGACATGCAGGAAGTCGATGGATGCAGGTGGCTCAGGACCGTGCTTTGTGGCATTCCTTGGGGGAGGCCTATGTTCAGCAGTGGACTTGTGAAGGGCTGTAATGAAAAAAAAAATTCCCGTGGTAGATTTGATATAAAATCCAAAGGGATGCAACATCCCTACGCAGCGCCAGGGAATAGAACCGATCAGAAAGAACTCGGTCGTCGACGATTCGGACCGCTCTGCGCTGGATGCGGTCAAGTGGAAGGAGCTGGCACTGGGGCGCCTCGACCCGGAGATAAGAACAGTATTCCATGTAAGGCCGAACTTGCGCTTTGTAAAGTTGGAAGCGATGTGCCGGCATGAAATACTGTCTCGCTCTGCTGAACACGCCAAGCTGTTTAGAGGCCAATTCGGCCATCCCTTCCAAATGACCACGAAACTGCACGCTATTCGTTATGTCGATGCCGAGGATTCCAATTCTACCTGAGGCAGCAAGATGAATGCCTTGAAACTGAGGAGGTACGATAAAGGGGATCTTTTTAGCGGTAAACGTGCAAACTTGTGTCTTCTGGGGATTGAACTGGACTAGATTTAGTCGCCCCCAATCCGAGACTTGTTCAGCAAAGACTCGACTTCAGACACAAGTTTTTCCCGGTACTCGGCGAAGTTTTCCCGAAAATTATTACCACGGCCGGTATATAAGGCATCACCACTGCTGTCGTCTGTATAGCAATGAATGCTCGACCGCAAAAGGACCATTCTCTCACAGAATACCAGCGTAAAATAGCAGCTTAACACTGCTGTGTTTCGTATGGTCAGTGAGACCGGAGACCCTTTTTACTATAAAAAGGCATTCCATCTTAGTTCTTATGGGTGACAACGCATCTGCATTTTGATTTTTTTTGAGAATAGATGTAGATGTCTATGGGTCACAGCAACCACTTACTATCAGGTGGAGTGTGTGCTCGTTTATCACCCTATCCTATAATTTTTTTTATAAAAGTCCACTGCTGAACATAGGCCACCCCATAGATTGCCTCATAGAGAGATATTTGCTATAGTTGCGTGGTTGTTAGGAAGATGCTGCTGCCAATATCCTGATTTGTGTCCCTTTGTTGCCTCTTTCATCTCATCTCATCATTCCGTGGGTGTCGAATCCACGGAATGATATGGGGTAGTGGATATTCTTACACCGCCATTACACTGTAAACGAACATGAACAACGATTAAGGAAAACATCTTGACTGCATGTCTGTGGAATAAAAATATTTCGAAGACATGTAAGGTACTACAACAAGGGTACCTTTTTTTGTTAAAAAAGGTACCCTTGTTGCTAATACACTTTTATTGCTAACATAAACATACCGATACTTCCTGGGATTTCAATCAAGTCTTGCTACGCCTTCATAACGAAATGGTGTGACAGTAAGTAGCTAGTAAGCTTTCACTGTGTAATAATTAGGTTAGCACCCTTTTCATTGTAAAAAGGGGATGAAATAATAGTGGTGAATTTGATGAACAAATACAATGTTTTTAGATTTTCTTAAAAAATATAATACTTAACTGAAATAGTTTATAACTACGATTGTTGTCTTTTGGTGGAACTCCCTAATTTAATTATTAGGTATAAACTTGTAGACACACTTTTGAAAATATTTTTTTTAATTTATAACCTGACCCGTTTTAGACCCGGTACCCGGTAGAGGTACACTGCTGCTATATTATGATTGTAGCACATATGGGTCAGATCGACCGAAGAAGGACCACGTTCTCAGAATACCAGGTTAAAATAGCAACTTAATGCTGAGGCTTTGGTAAGAGTAGAGAATTAGAGACCTTTTTCACTGGAATTACATTTCATTATCCTAGTGTACAGGGGTGGCCAATGCATCTCTATTTTGATTTTTAATTGAGAATAGATGTCTATGGGCCACAGCTTTCACTTACCATCAGGTAGACTGTGTACTCGTTTGTCACCGTTATTCTATTAAAAAAAAACATTAAAGGAAGTATTTTATTATGGCAGTCATCGTAAGCTCACGTATTCTTGTAGGAAGCACACTCAAGAAATATACTTGAATACGTGTAGATATAAAACCTTTATTTCCTTGTTATATCTTCTCAATTACCTTGGTGTAAATCTGTGACATATTTGACAGCGTCAGCGCGTTCCAACTAGACCACATTTTTTACCGAATGTATTTTGGGATGCAAGAAAACATTAATGCGACTATCGCGACAATGTACCAAAATATAAATAGTCACTACAACGCTCATAATCATGCTTACAATGTATCATTAACAATCCATTATATGTTTTATTTGAGGCTTAATTTTTTTATAACCGATGTTATTTATGCATTTCAAAATTTAATGTTGTTTTGCGTTTTTGACACTTATTTAATTTCATTTATTTTTTATGCTTTTTATGTAGTTAATATAAAATATAGTCCCAATACTATAATAGGGAAGCTACACAATGAAGCAGTGAAGTTACTTAGCGTCGCATCGATACACCACCAAATGTATAGAACAAAATGCAGCGAAATTCGGTAGTGGTATAAAATGCTTGAAGCGCTAAGTTTGCTTACGAAGCCCCTCTGACGTTGCATCGTGTTCACATGTGGTGCATCGCCGTGTCGTGTCACGGTTATTTATATAGGATACCGCAAGGCACCTATCAGGGATTGCAAAACACGCAATGCAGACTTACTGGTGGACAGGACTAGTGAAACGGTGGCAGCTTTAACGCTAGATGCTTAAACATGCAATAATGCGCTAGATTTGGCACAGAACCGCTAAGTTGTGTTGTATCTACCATAATGATGAGATGTGAAGCAGCCTATCTCCGTTTCGTGTGCGTATGCGTATGCGTGTGCGTGTGTCATATAGCACCGCAGAAACGCCTCAGCGGACCTTTTAAGCTCGCTTTGAAGCCGTTTCCTGATTGTTCAATACGACATCGATACAACAAACGCACTACATACCATGCCAATGTCTCCCTGCAACGTTTTTTATCTCATTGTCGCATATACCTACATCTGTTAAAATAGTATATTGACATAATAAATAGTCTAACAACAGGATGACTAGAATGCTTCGGCGGTTTAGACACGTAGAAATAATGAATGAGGAAAAACGAGCAAATTGGTGATGCATTGAATATGGACCAAATTAAAAGTAACGTTAACCGACGAGCATGTATCCGTAGGATAGGATATCAGAATCGTGCCAAAGGGAAACCCGTAGTCTCTACCTACAGTTATATAGAGTGTATGTACGTATGTATATGTAAATAGTCCTCCAGCACACTAAGATTATTCTACTCGTATTTCTTATTCGTATTTGGTCTGTAAGTAAAGGATATCTCATTCTCTTCGTCACTTGATGACATTGTTATAAATAAAAGATTGTTACGTGCACCAAAATAATGTTGTCAAGAGATGCAAGTGTGTAACGTTTAGATCGTTAGGCCCTAATACGTATAACTTACGTGTTATACGCTATGAACAATCAGTATCAAATTTGTGATAACTTTGTAACTTGTTAATATGGTACTTCCTACTTGTTTCTGACCTTAGGCTATTACGAAGATAGTTGTCATCATCTTAAAAAAGGTCACAAGGGACAAGATATCAAACGTTGAAACATTTAATTCTTAACTTATTTTGCGTTAAATAACCGATACAATAATAAAATATGTAGAATATTTGTGCTTGTCATTTTAATATTTTCTTAAGAAATCAAATGCCTATCCATTGTTTCTTTTCTACCGACTTCAAAAAGGAAGAGGTACTCAATTCGACTGAATGTTCTTTTTTATATGTAACCTCATAACTTTTTTCTAAGTAAACCGATTTCGATGATTCCTTTTTATTTGAAATCTGGTGCTTCTCATGCACTCCCGCGTAAATTTCATCACGGTCTGTCCAATAGTTTTTAGTTGATAACTAATAACTTATATTGAAGTTGGTTACACAAAATTTTTAATTTGAAATTATTACATTACTAAAGTCAAATCAGTGAGTTTAATTTTTTTTCACTATTTTTATATTATGTTTTCCTTTCTTCAGAAGTTGATTTTCTTACAGGCCGCTAATGATTATATTAGTCATAATTCTTTTAAAACGAATAATGTGGAGCTCTTAAAAATGCAAATTTACTTTGTTTAAATAAAAATTAACGTAGCATACATTTATATGCATAAATTAATATTATAAGTCATTTAACCTGGTGGTAAGTTATGACGAAGCCCTCGATGTTAATTCGCACTGTCTTTGAGTAACATAAGCCTATTCACTCTTGACTTGAAGACGCCCAGATTGTATTTGGCGAGAAGTCAGACGTAAGACAAAGCAAGCCGTTCGGATGCGTGGAATATCGACAACAAATGTTGAAGGCCCACCAACCTCGTAGTTTTCCGATGGTGGTTATGGAAATTATAGCATGTAATTCCTGCAAGTACCATAATTACATGATTTAACTTGGGTTGTCTTCAAGGCGACATTAAGCTAGAACAGTGCGTTTTACCATCTTTACCAGCTCTTACACCAGGTGAATTACCTAGTAGGACTTATAACAGTTAAAAATATAACCATATCAACAATTTTCAGACCTATACACAAACTGGTGAACATTATTGGCATGTTTTGCTATAAGTAAGTTACTATTAGATTAACAACTTGGATACTAGCGGTTAAGGGAAGCAATTTAGTTAAATACTTTGGTAGTATACAATATGTTCACGAACTATTTTATACTCAAGTTCCCATATAGATAATGGAAGATTGAATGCATTTTGCACAGTTTAGAAATACATGAACAATTGAAAAACGATCAAGTGAAAGCACGGCTCATGTTCCGTGCCGGGATAAACTCGTAAATGTAACAAAACTTATAACTTCAAAGGATTTCTTTTTAAGCACATACACAACAAAATGCTGTGTATCCAATAACTAAAGACATTAGGTACAAACTTAAAGTAAAAACTAAAGATAAAGGTGCCAACACGTTTCAATAACCCAACTTCTCTTAAATCTGTGTAACTTAATCTGTATATTGAGCCACGCTGCAGCTATATTAATGTTGCAGTAGGAATGGGGCTTTCGCACGTTGAGTGGCGAGAACCGGCAACCGTTTTACTAGTAATGATGCATTCTTAGTCACGGTATTCTGTAAAAAAAAAATTGTGAGCGACCCTCTTTTATTGTTAGTAAGTATATGCAAACTAACGAAGTTTTGAGGACAAGTATCGTGAGTGCCGAATTATTAAAGATAGCGAAAGTTACTTAAAGGTAATGTTTAACCAAATTATAAATATGAGGAAAGCAATATATGTACATGGGTTTTTGAAAGTAAAATTGAACTGACTCGAAAGGAATAACTGTCTGTATAACAATAATTAAATACAGAAATTCTGATAATCTTCTTTCGATTTATACTATATTCCAATTGATTATGTATATTCCATAGATTTTGTAACTAACTAACGTTAGAATATTATACCAGTTTTTTCTAGAATTTTTCATAGAAACAATTGGTTAAAATTAGAAGTTAGTAGTTACTAGATATTCGAGTAATTTGGTTATTATAATTATGCCAAATTTTAGATAATCTCTGTAAAATAGTCGCTGCGAAAAACGTATGTGACAGACAGACCAATAATGTGATTCCATTCCAACAATACAAAGACAGACGAACAATGTATACCGTTTTGATAATTTTGATACGAACACTAATGATGTTGCTAAACGGTAGACCACGCGAGGTAAGACGCGGAAAAAGCTAGTGATCTAATACATAAAATTGTCAAAACCATTTCTCCCGTGACCTTATAGCAGTATTTATATTTGGGTTATTTAAGGACCGCGACGCGCGTTCCTCGGCTCAATGTGCAATAGCCAATGTTTCTTAAATAGAACTGAAATTAAAAAAAACAAAGGAGTGTATGCGGAGTGCGGACGCACACGCACGCGCCTTTGCCTTATAGCGACACGCGCCATGCATGTGTATGACCCACATGGAATGAGGAACAGGCGCCGCCGTCAGATAGTGTGTACAGGCATTTATAGACAATAGCTTTGACGCTACGTTCGTACTTTACAGAAACATTTTGCGTGAGCATGTGTAGTAAATCTTATTTCGTGAAACTGATCAGTCTTCCACAATGTTCGCTAAACAACGTAATATCCCGATCAGAGCACCACAAGACATGTTAGAGATCTCTTCGTTAGCGTAGTTGTTTGAAACAAAAATAAATATAGTAATATACAGATATTAATAGTCCCCATGTTTGTTCTAGGAGTGGTTCACGATCGTAATCAAACGGCGGATTCTTAAGTTTAGTAAGGAGTTTATTAGAAGATATTAAATTAAGTTATTTACTAATTAAATGAAAAAAAAATATGGTTTGATGTGGTTTACACAATTCTTTCTCGCCAACAGCCCATTAAAGACATCTCGCCGACGCCTAGCATCTTTAACATCGCGAGTCCTTGGACTTATGTCTTACATAAAAAATATGGTAACAAGATGGCCACCATCTATCGAAAGATATAATAAGTTTATGGTATTCTCCATAGTCACTTCTTATGTCAGTCAGTGAACAATTATACTCGTCGTATGTTTTCATAATTGATTGACCCTTCATTTTCATTACCAGGCAATAATAAGAGAAATGTAAAGGTAAGAATTGTTACGAAGTATGTAATCAAATATTATAGTGAATATTAATTCGTAAAAGAATCTGAACCATGAAGGTTAGTCCATGAACTGAAAGAATCGCTATAATAACCAAGAGTATGAGCGGGGTAAAATTGACACATTTTCGGCAACTTTACCTGACCTACAGTTTGCATTGAAAGTGTGTCCCAGAATGCACGCGACGTAAAGTTACAAATGGTCCTTGCGCTAAAAAAACGATGTATTTACCATGTTCGTTTAAGTAAGAGCTACCTATACATAGGTAAAGGTCCCCCAAAAATTTCAAAATTATCATAGAAATGTGTGATGTCATCAGGGTTGCCAAAAAAAATAATAAAACAGTAAATCATTTTTTAAATAATTATCAGGATACCAATAGGCAGCAATAGGATTTTTGGTTTATGCATTACAGTTTACACCTATTGTAAACACAGTAACAAAAACTATTCTGGACATTAAAGCTTTGCCTAAAACAGTTTGGTAAGAAGTTGCATTTTTGTTTCTAACTAAATCAACAGCCAATAATAACATATCCTCAAACTAATTTTTGTAACTCTGCGCTCCCTAACGTGTTCTATTTCTTAGTTTGACACGAGTTTTTGGAAGCATCTTGAATATATCTCAAATAAGTAATTAGGCAAATTGGTTACCTCTGTATTTCTTTCACACCAAAATATTTCATATAAAAATAGAAAAAAATTCGATAGGTATTAATATTTAAAGTTACTGTTCTGGATAACTGAACAAAATCTTAAAACAGTCACCACACAAAACCAGATTACTAATGTGTACCAAATTTGACAACCCTAGCCATAGGTAAAGTTGCATTCGTGCTAAGTGAGGTAACTTTACCTAAGCTCAAGCAACATTACCTTTTCCAATAACTCAAGAAATAGACGATTTATAGGATTGAAGCATTGCAATAAACCTTAATAACAATATAACATATACTATTCAATATAAACCACTTACCTTCAATATAAGCACTTTGATTTTCTGTAAGAAACGCCAATCTTTATACGAAGACGCTGCGAACATTATTGACCACATAAAATGAAAAAGCACACTAATTTGACAATTAACGAAGAAACTAGCTTGAAAAACATTTTAGGATACGACAGTTTATTATAAAATCCACGAATCTGTCTAAAAGTGCGTCAACTGCCACTTACAAAAAAATATTTGATGGGAACTAGTATATGTTCGGTAAAGATGCCCACAAAAAATATTAATACCACAGATAACAGAAACTCATTGGAAAATGTAGTATTCACTTTTTGTTAATATCATCATTACCGCAGACTTTTCCTCGTTATCAGTAAAAAGGGCCTTCAGTTATCTACACTATTACCATACGAAACACAACAGCATAATTCAGCTGTTTCTTGCTGGTATTTGGTCCTACGCCGTAAGGAGCACGCACGCAGCACTAAAGAGTCGGCCACAATTGACCACGAAAACTCTGCAGCTATATTTAGCTGCAGCGTAGCCCTAACACGTAGAATATACTGAATCAAACTTGACAGTGAATTTGTCAAAGTGGATGATTTGATCATTAAATAGGTAACAAATATAAATAATTATCAAATTTTATACGTGGTAGAGCCATGTTGCAGCTATATTACTGGTATAGTTGTAGCACGAATGGGTTGGCTCGACCGGAGAAGGACCACGCTCTCACAGAATACCAGCGTAAAATAGCAGCTTAACACTGCTGTGTTTCGTATGGTGAGTGTAAAGAAACGGAGACCCATTTTACTGGAAAAGAGGCATTCCATCTTAGTCCTCACGGGTGACAACGCATCTGCATTTTTATTCGCAAACGAGGATAGATGTAGATTTTTCTGGACCACAGCAACCACTTACCATCACGTGGACTGTGTGATCGTTTGTCGTCCTACCCTATAAAAAAAATATTAATGCATAAAACACTTCCAAAAGTCTATGGAAACTTTAAAGCATCCAATTATTTTATGATATCGTCACGAACCGAGCCTTTTTTCTAAAAAACCTAGACATTTTGCATCAGTTAAGTATAAGAATAATAAGGGTAGTCATCATTATACTTAAATCCCCCCCCCCCCTCCCCGCAAATATCCCCCATATGAGGCAAAGAACTTTACGTGGTAAAATCATCTGCAGCTATATTGTGGTTGTAGCACGAATGGGTCGGCTCGACCGGGGAGGATCACGCTCTCACAGAGTACCACCGTAAAATAGCGGCTGTTAGTGTAGAGAACCGCAGACCGTTTTACAGGAAACAAGGCATTTGATCTTATTTTTCAGGGGTAACAACACATCTGCATTTTAATTCTTGCAAGAATAGATGTAGATGTATATGGGCCACAGCAACCATTTACCATCAGGTGGATTGTGTGCTCGTTTATCTTTTTTCTATAAAAAATATTTACATAATTTATAAATTTTATTCTATAAAAAAGCTATGGGATATGTGTTCAGATGTGTAAAGAATTAGTAAATGTGCATCTAAATTAATAACTAGTTTCTTTCGGTGAGTTTAATAGCGTATGTAACGTGTTCCGAAATTATCCGCTGTGAGTCAACTTTTGCAAACGGCAATTACCTATTAAATATTAACTCGTTATGTTGTCCTGTGCGAGGACCTCCACTCACATCCTTAAATAGATAACAGCTATTTACGAGTAAATTACAGATGCAGTACACTTGTGAATTGTAAACATCAAATATAGAGAAATAATATAAGTAATATTTCATTTTTTATAGCATATTTTTTTTTTAGGATAAGGGTGACAAACGAGCACACAGTCCAACTGATGGTAAGTGGTTGCTGCGGCCCATAGACATCTACATCTATCCTCGTTTGCGAATCAAAATGCAGATGCGTTGTCACCCGTGAGGACTAAGATGGAATGCCTCATTTCCAGTAAAAAGGGCCTCCGGCCACCTGCACTCACCAAGCGAAACGCAGAGGTAAACCTCTACTTCACGCTGGTATTCTGTGAGGTCGTGGTACCACCCCGGTTCGAGCCGGCCCATCCGTGCGACAGCAAAAGCTACCGCGTGGCTCTACCACTGTTATGAATATAAAATAAAATGAATAAATGGCAAACTAGCACACAGTCCACTTGCTGATAAGTGGATGCTGCAGTCCATAAACATCATTTATCCTCGATTAAGTATCAAGATACAGAAGCGTGTAGTCACCCCTGAGGATTAAAATAGGGTGCCTCGTGTCCATTAAGAAGGGTCTCCAGTTCTGTACATCCACCATACGAAACACAGTAGCATTAAGGTGCTATTTCACGCTGGGCAGACCCATCAGCCCATCTTCGACCCAGGTCGAGCCGACCCATTCATGCTAAAACCATTACACAGCTGCAGTGTGGTTCTACCACGAATATTTATATATTTAGTTATCAAATTTTTCACCATAAATAATAATAATAAAAAAAATATAATAAATATATATCATTGTTGAATAAAAATGATCACAGTTTAATGTGCGGAAAATAAATTAACTACCGTTAGTAATTAACTTGATTATTAGCGAAAGGCGCGTTCATAAATTTGCCATTTGA
Organism: Parnassius glacialis; assembly: GCA_033319125.1. Taxonomy (NCBI): domain Eukaryota; kingdom Metazoa; phylum Arthropoda; class Insecta; order Lepidoptera; family Papilionidae; genus Parnassius; species Parnassius glacialis. The sequence continues at coordinate 42,932,170 of JAVANC010000004.1, forward strand.
GAATGACGAAATTTACGCACAATTTGTGAGCAAAATGAGCACACAATTTGCTTTAGTAATTTCTACTCGCCTGTTCTTGCCTGTTAATATAGTAGGGAGGACTTACCACAATCGCTTCGTCTAGCAGGCATATATAATATATATTATATATATATATATATATATATATATAATGGAATACGAGCAGCTAGCACTCGATTATGTATTATTTATATATATATATATAAATAATACATAATCGAGTGCTAGCTGCTCGTATTCCAGAAGTCGTAAGCATGGCTGTTAACCATGTGGTCCCGGATTAGTATTCCATATCGGTCTAAAATCTGTTATTGGATTTATTTTTATTATTCATATATATAAACTACGTTGCATATAAATGTACTCGTATAAGGCGAACTTACGTCTTAACATCTTCTACCAGTCAACCTATAAATAAGAAGATAACACTACTTTGCAGGTGCAATATGATTCTAAGAGAAAGAATTAACGAGTAATTATTAATGACTTCCGATCACTCCGGCCTTTTCTATAATCCCTTCTTGTGACCATTTACTCAGAAAGACCCGCATCTTTTCACTTTTTAAAATCATTTTTAAAAAATGGATATATTACCAAATTTATGTACATAATAATAATTGAGGTTGATTTTTGAATAACAAGCAATTCATACCAAAAAAATGTCCGTCCGTTCCACAAGTTCACGTCAAAAGAAAATATCTTTTCCACTGTGACTGGTAAAGGTCAATATTACCTTACATCGAGGCAGACCCTTTGTGCAAACTTTTATTAATGTTGACGCGAAATGGTCGAAGTAAACAAGACGCGCATCCAATATCTTCCATGCATTCAAGAAACATACTGTTCATATCAATTTAGACATTATTGACTCTCAATAAGAAAATATTATTTGACAGTGACAGCTATGGTTTTACACGCCATTGTTAATTCCAAACGTTATAGAACACAGTTTCATGAATACGTTGATGAGTACACAATGTGTTTTATGAGGATATAGAGATGTAATTATGCTGCTAATAGGTTATACAATTTCCAATAATAATTAGTATGTTGGCTTAAAGTTGCAGCCTATTTACGTCCCACTGCTGGGCACAGGCCTCCTCTCATTTCTGAGAGTGTTTTAGGGCTAGGAAATGTCCGCGCGCTGTCCCAATGCGTGTTGGCGAACTTCACATGTCTTCGAAATATTTTTTTTCTTATTTCTCAGACATGCAGGTTTCCTCACGATGTTTTCCTTCACCGCCGAGCACGTGGTAAATCAGCACTTAAAATTGCAATTAACAATTTCATTGGTGCCGGCGGGGATCGAACCCAGGTTGCTCGAGTACTGTGAAGCTTACAGCGAGCGCTAACCATCTGAGCTACCACGGCTCACCATATGTTGTAGTCTCCGATAGCCAACCCGCCGATAACTATATATATCGCTCCAACGAGGACATCATAAAGGGGAGGGCTATATTTTTTCCTAGTTTGGTAACTTCACCATTACAGCTCTTCACAAGTCCACTGCTGAACATAGGCCTCCCACAAGGAATGCCACAAAGCACGGTCCTGAGCCACCTGCATCCATCGACTTCATGCATGGGTTACCAAGTCGTCACTACATCTAGTGGAGAGACGCCCTACCCTTCACCTGCCAGTACGAGGCCGCCACACGAGAACCTTTTTCCCCACCAGTTCTTCGAGCTATATGGCCGGCCCATTGCCACTTCAGCTTACTAGTTCGTTGGGCTATGTTAGTCACTCTGATTCTACTGCGGATATCCTTATTTCTAAGTTTATCACGCAGAGAAACCCCGAGCATAGTCCTCGCCATAGCTCGCTGAACGATCTTGAGCCTCCTCATAAGGCCAACAGCGAAGGACCACGTCTCAGGTCCTTAAGTCATCACTGGCATCACTCACTGGTTGTACAATATAGTTTTAAAGTTTTGAGGTATACCTGACGAGAAGATGTGTAATACGATGATACGTAATTTGCTGTGGCAACATCCACTGGTAGTTTGGCAACTACCAGTGGATGTTGCCAGCGTCAAGTATTTTATGAAATTCACACAGTGTATTAGACTACGAAGTTTCCGTAGACAGGTTTACTTTATGTTACAAAGTGATAAGTTATTTATGGACGAATTTAAATAGATAGTTTTACTGCAAGTATAATAAAATAGGTGTAAGTGACAGATGTACTATAACTTTATGTTTTTAATGGATATGAAATCAAGTGGAGTTTGTACAAAAGGAGTGTAAACTTAACGTAACAAAGACTTAAGAGAGTCGACCAGTATCAAAGGCGGCAATGTCACTTTAAGACAAATGTTGGTAAATTCGAAAAAATGGATTGTTTGTTTTGTAGCTTGTTGGCAGTTACAAAACTTATTTTTATAACATCTTAAGTGAATATCAGGTTGAGTTAATGCTCTATTGCACTAATAATCATTCTGCAGATATACTTTGAACACCATTGTAATTTTGAAGATTTTCGCGTTTATGCTGATTTTTTAAGAATGCCGTATTTGAAATTGAGTAAGGTACAGATAACCGTTTTTGATACTAAAGACGTTATTATAGAACGGGGATCTCACCAGGAAAAAAATTATATCTACACAAATAAAATTGAAGTGTCTGTAAAAGTGAAGTGTTTGTAATGTCAAAATTACGGCTTATTAAATGCATATGAAAGTATATACGATACTTATAACAAAAACACAATTTTTAAAATTTTTGTCTGTCTGTTTGTTCCGGCTAATCTCTGAAAGGATGTCATAAGGAGTAACTTACGCTACTTTTATTTTAAAAAATAATAAAAAATTAAAACCCCAAATAACACGCGGGCGAAGTCGCGAGGGACAGCTAGTAGTGAATATGAGAGGTTAGGGCAGCTATAAAATTTATGATCGTACCTTTGTCAATATTCATCCACATATAGGAATATCCATATTATATTATATACATATAGGACTATATTCAGCAGTTGAATTCTCATAGGTTGTCAATCTAATAACGAGGTTCGCAGTGCCAATGTTTTTCACACTTATTATTCTGATCCGATCCACTTTAAAAAAAAAGTGCATTTCATTTCATAGCTGTTTTCGTAAACTGCATGTATTTATTTACTTTGTTATAAAATATGTAATTAGTTTCGCCGGCGTTCTATTTTGTTTTTATAGGATCGAGTGACAAACGAGCACACAGTCCAACTGATGTTAAGTGGTTGCTACGGCCCATAGACATCTACATCTATCTTCGTTTGCGGATCAAAATGCAGATGCGTTGTCACCCGTGAGGACTAAGATGTAATGCCTCTTTTCCAGTAAAAAGGGTCTCCGATTCTTTACACTCACCATACGAAACACAGCAGTGTTAAGCTGCTATTTTACGCTGGTATTCTGAGAGAGCGTGGTCCTTCACCAATCGAACCGACCCATTCGTGCAACAACTATACTACTAATATAGCTGCAGGATGGCTCTACCACGTATAGTGCACTATTTAAGTGGCGTTATTTAAAATTTTCCTTATTTCAATTTTAATCCCCCAAGTTTTTCGAATAAAATATAGCCTATATCCGTCCTGGCGTTTCTCTCTATCTGTTCGTAAAGTTTCATCACTATCGTCACAGCCACTCCGCAAACTAGCCCTGACAGACAGATAAAAATAAAAAAATGGTTAAATGAAACTTTTTCGGATTTTATCGTGATTAATTTATTTTTAATTCCCGAGGTTTCGGGTGCGTTACACCACCCATGGTCACAGGGGAGGGGAGACACAGAGGAAACGTCGGGAATTAAAAAGTTTCATTTAATGTGTAGTCTTCGCGTAAATATTAGAAACCATTATAAAAAAATGGTTATTTATGTCTTAATAAAATGCAAATAACTCCCTCAGCTTAATAGAAGCCAATTAATTCAATATAACCGACAGACACTTAATTCTTATTTATATGCATAGATTGATGTATTGTTTGGTGTTTACCTCAAATTTCCATTACGTAAAATTAAAGAACCTTTACCTAAAAGTCGACTGTAGGTTTATAATATCGTCGAAGAGGTTTTATGTACAGCGTTTTCTTTCAGTTTCATTACAACGTTCAGCAGAGACCACGCCTAGTGTAATAAGTTTCGCGAAAGTATAACTTCAAGAAAGATGACAGCGCCGATAAAGTTGTCCGAGTATATCAGGCGAGATTAATGCAGTGACCTCGAAAGTCCACCTCCACACGTACTCCGCCTTTCATGTTATCGCGTTATGTATAAGATACCTGATTCTGTTATGCTTTTGCGTTTATGCAAATAATTCTACGTACTCAATAAGAACCACTAAAGTTTATATATAGCGATTAATTCAGGAGAAAGGATTCAGAACATAATTCAGGAATAAAGACCAACCTCACCAATTCGTAAACACCTATAAGACCTCACCAATTCGTAAACAGCACGTCCGCGTGAATTGTGCGAGCGGCACCAGTGTATGATAATCCATCAGTTACAGCCTATTAAAGTCCCCTGCTGAATATAGGTTTCCTTAATAGAACGCCTAATAGACCCCTATTTTACCATAGTTGCCAGAGTTGGCAAGTGGTTGCCAAGTCGCCACAGTTTTCTTATTTTTAGTTGTTATCAAGAAGATGCCACTGCCCATATTCTGGTTCGTTTCCCTCTGTCATTAGGACATCCACGATATAGGGTAGTGTATAACCATATATTTTACCTTCGATAACTTACGCCGGCGTCGTCCATCATTAAACCAAAAACGAACAGTGTAAGTACAAAAACTGGAGAGTAAATGGATCCAAATTGCTTTGCTTTGTATTTTCCGTTCAAGAAATTTATGTTCTTTTTGTCCCATGCACAAGACTTAGACTTATTACTTATCCATGGACATTTCTGATCTGGTGCTTGTGTAATATTTTAAAACTTTTAGCGTTTGAATGGAAAGAACGATGAAATTGTGCGCGTGTAAAAACTTGGCGCCGTGGTAGCTCAGATGGTTAGCGCTCGCGGTAAATTTCACAGTACGCGAGCAACCCGGGTTCGATCCCCGCCGGCAACAATGAAATTGTTAATTGCAATTTCAAGTGCTGATTTACCACGTGCTCGGCGGTGAAGGAAAATATCGTGAGAAAAGCTGCATGTCTGAGAAATAGGAAAAAAATATTTTGAACACATGTGAAGTTCGCCAACACGCATTGACGCAGCGCGGGGGACACTTCCTTGCCCTAAAACCCTCTCAAAAATGAGAGGAGGCCTGCGCCCAGCAGTGGGACGTATATAGGCTTAACTTTAACTTTTTAACTCGTAAATTCATATCGGACAACACGAATGAACATTCACTAAAAATAATTCACTTTGACTGAAATTAACCATCTAACGTAAATAACGTCTAAATACTCGTAAAATACGTGTATTCCGGTCTTTGATTTTGTATCAATTTCAAAACGTGCCTTGACATGATGACTGGTAATAAAACTGTAACATTTGAATACAATGGTCGGCAAACTGCTCTTGCCCGTACATATCTAATATTATTAATTATTTACGTTAATTGATGTTCGAAATAAATTAAAAAAAATTAACGCCAGTAGTAGAAACCTCGTTAATAGAAATGGAAGTTTCATTTAAATAGTACGTGAGGGTGATATAGTCATCCAGTTAATATGGTCACTTTCTTATAGAATAGAATAATTTTTTATTCAATATACATTACATGTGTAATTCTTATTGAGTTATTTTTTACTTTACCACTGGTTCGAAAAAAAAAACATCTGTCCTGGGAAAAACCAGCAAGAAACCCAGCGGGACTTTTTTTAAATAAATTTTAAACTATAAATGATTACAAACTATTTACAAAATTGATTTTAGAAACTGCTTGGAAGCGACCACCTCATTCCCAGGGGTTATTATCAACCATCTATTCATTTATATCATAACATAACAATCCTTTTTATATATCTTTTGTTTATTTAAATATTTAAACTTTATAATAGAGATACCTTGTATATTTTCTGGGATTTTCTTGTAATAGCGTATACATTGCCCCAAGAATGAATTACTGACTTTGTGAAGTCGAGAGACCGGTATCACTAGCTTGTGTTTGTTCCTAGTGTTTACAAAGTGTATATCACTTTTTTTACTAAAACTATCTTTGCTTTGACATTAAATGAACATACATTAAATGTTCGTAAATATACTGAGAGACCAAAGTTAATATATTTATTTCTTAAAATTTTTCTCTAATAGACTCTCTCGGTTTAAGGTTTTAAATAGCTCTTATAGCCCCCTTCTGCAAAACAAAAATAGTTACTACTTTAGGCAAGGATGGGTTATGTCTAACTCACACCGACTAAAACCACATGATGTTGCACCTTCACCGCATATAGGCGGGGCCACGGGAACAATTTCGCATACATCCGTGGCCCCACCAGCACCGGGCGCCTCTTCTTGGTGGCTTCTCCTCGGGAGAGAACAACTCCTACTTCTCCTTTTCTGGTAAGGCGCACAAGAACAACACAAGAACTGCTGGTGTCCTTGAATTGCAGAAGTTGCTTACCATCAGGTGGAATGTAATTTCGTGTCACTTCAGTTTTATAAAAAAAAGTTGTGAAAACAAAAAAAATATATATTTATTTCAGGCTATCAAATTATCTACGTCAGAAGCAACCGCATAGTAAAATTTCGCTTATTACTTAAACAAACCGCCTTCCGACAATTAAATACTAAGTCTTACCGCAAAACCACCAACTTGAAGTCAAACCACAACCTGTTCTATAATATAATATTTAAGTGAAATTAACTGTGTGGCTTAGGGTATTAGAAACACATATTTTAGATTATCTTCTTAAATATATAGGCTGTATTATGGATTCGCAGATATTAGCCTAAACGTTGATTAATGTACAGATCTTTCTTTTAATGCTACTTATTTGATACTTATTTCTTACTTATTAGTGTAGCGTAGGTGTACCACTAGATGGAATGACGACCTGGTAGAACATGCAGAAGTAGACGGATGCAGGTGCCTCTGGAGCTCGCATTAAGGCATTCCTTTAGTGAAGCATATGTTTAGCAGTGGAGTTGTGAAGGGCTGTAATTACGATGATGATGATGATAACGGTTCGATAACCACATCATATTTTATTAGTCCACACTGTCACAGCTTTTACAAAAAAATATTGCAACAAACAATTTTTAAAAATTACCCGAAAATCACGACACGGGTCTGTACTGTGCCGGGGACTACCATGTGGTGTAAGCGAATCTGATATAGCATTACGTCGCCAAACTATCGCATCTTAAAGTGCCACTTGAAGGACGATAGTTGCCACGGTTGGCAGGCAGATTGGCAACTGCAAGGTTTTACTCGCTAGTTTTTATAAGTATGACACTGCTGCCCATCTCTTTGTTTCTTTCCCTCCGTCACCTCTTACTACACTCACAGAATTACATGGATTTGTGGATATTCTAACACCTCCACTACACGGTCCATACCATACACTACAGGTCGTAGTGTACCTCTTGTACGTCGTATCGTCAGATATAAGGCGCGTAGAGGGCGGCGAAGAACAGCGTTAATGGTATGAAAAAATTGGCATTACAATCGCCAATCCGGCATGTCAAGTGGCGATTTCGGTAAATCTTTTCTCCAACAACAAAGGTTTATGTTTTCCGTGTTTACATAGTAGTCTGGCTCATATCCAGTTTTGGACTGTCATAGGCGGATAAGGAAGAAAAAATTTGATCGTATCGCGATAAAATTGAGATATAATATCAGAGGAATCGATGTTGATGACATAACATAAATTGACAATACCCGTTCGCGTACGCTAGAAGATAAAAGTGCAGCGAAAGAAACGGATAATACTTTAAAACTCGATACCGGAGGTAATCCGTAATCGGATAAAGCTGGAGGCTAATAGTATAAATACAGAGCAAATTTTTTAAAAGACAAGAGAAAATGGCGCGTGACACGAATAACGTCGCTATAACGAAATTTATAAGAATTTATCTGCTAAGGAGTCCGTCCGGGTAAGTGCCCTTTACCTTTATTACGTGGTAGAGCCATGCTGCAACTATATTACTAGTATAGTTGTAACACGAATGGGTCGGCTCGACCGGGGAATGACCACGCTCTCACAGAATACCAGCGTAAAATAGCAGGTTAACACTGCTGTGTTTCGTATGGTGAGTGTATAGAACCGGAGTCCCTTTTTAAATGGAAATGGGGCATTCAATCTTAGTCCTCAGAGGTGACAACGTATCTGCATTTTGATACGTAATCGAGTATAGATGTAGATGCCTATGGTCACAGCAACTATTTAACACCAGGTGGACTGTGTGCTCGCTTGTCAACTTTATTCTATATAAACACTTAAATTTTAATTATATTTTTAGATGTATAGATATAATATATCCCTCAATCACTCAACTAGTTACAACTCTGTTACTACAATTACTAAGCGGATTACGTCTAGGTGTCTAGCTTGTCGCAATCCTATTTAATAAAAATGAAAATAATACAAAATGTCAATGACCTGTTTAAGTGGCAGAAATAGATTTAAATTAATGTAGATTTGACTAGAAATTTTTCCAGATTATTTTAATTCACCCTGCTAACATGCATCATTTAAGTGTACATGAAAAATGTGTTGCTTTAAAAAAATATATCTGTTAACAACTAATAAGATTTTTAAAACTTTAATATCTAAATGTAGTAAATACGTGGTAGAGCCACGCCGCAGCTTAAAGAATGAAGGAGTCGGCTCGCCCGGGGAAGAATCACGCTATTACAGAATGTAAAAGCAAGAAAGAATAAAAAATAAAAAATTAAGCCGTGTTTGGTTTATTGTACGAACTTTATTATCATCACCATCATTACAGCCCGTTACAAGTTCACTAGTTAACATAATTTGTACTTATTGTAATAATAATATATCTAATAATACTAAAAAATTAATCGTCAATTTCCACGAAATATAAGTTCATTTCCAATCACAATGGCCCAAATGACAGCGTATTGATAAAACTAAACACTTACTTTACTACTACTATGTTTGGCCATTGTGAGACAGCGGAACTTGTACTAGGATCTTCCAGCCGTATTATTATTTATCATTTCTAAGGACGGTATTCAGCGACAATGTCGAGCTTAAACTCAAACTTCGTGTACATATAGTCTGGACTCAATATTTGACATTGTAAAGTTTAGTAACTCGAGATTATGTCCAAAAATATCGGCCTATGTAATGTATAAAATAATGTATCTAAATAACATAATAATAAAAAAAGCATTGTGTGATAAAAATATCTAATGTATATCTGGACACTACATATGTCAATATACATATATAAGAAATGAAAAAAAAGAAGATATTATATAGAAGACCAATAAAGAATCGTCTCGCAATAGAACCACCACAGAACGTTACGCGAGTTCAATTACAAAACATGAAACTCTTAATGCACGCTAGATGAACCGCCTCGTGACGGCCATCGTGCGATGTTAAATTGAGCATTGAAGATCGTCGGATTCCGAAAGGCGCATTGCCAGGGCGCGAGTTGTGCGTAATGCTCGCTGCCAGCACAAACGCTTTCGACCTGTGTCGAGATTCGACGAACTGCACGCGTACGAATTATCTTCGTATAACCTAATCATAATATAGCCGGTAAGAGGTTATATTGTTTCAGCAAGTATGCAAATGCCGATAGCCGCTAATTTCTTTTGCTAGCAGGGCGCGTAGTTGCTCTGGATGACTAGATAAGGTAGGTAGGACTAGGTAAGGGATTCTGTGGCCATTCGACACTTTTTTTTTTATAAAACTGATGACTGATGATTTTTATAAAACCATGGTAAATGACTACTGCTGTCCATGGACTCCTGCAACCAACTTCAAACAAAGAGAGCGAATGATGTGTGGTGACTTCCGAGGACTAAGATGGAATGCCTCACAGCCTGTACTTATACCATCTCTCTATTCAGTACAGACCGCTAAACATCTCTCTATACAGCAAGCACTGCTATTATATATTATGATTTAGGTAAGAGTGGGAGTACCTACATAGATGGAAAAGTAGTCCTACAAACTAATAGATTGTTCGGAAAGTAATTTTGTTTTTTTCCCAACAGAGATTTTTTTTCACAGCCAAATTCACAATAGCTGGTTATGCACTATTATGTATTTTGATAGTTCATGTATCAAGGCATGTGAAAAACTTCGATTGATTTTTTACAGATTATTGACAGTAGCTTTTGGTTGGTACCTTTTCGAATAAGATAAATGAAAAGCATCATTTTCGGCACATTTTAGTTTTTTCTTTCGAAAAGGTAAATGCTGTTCAAGCAAGAAAAAAATTATCCGATGTGTATGGAGACAATGTGTTGACAGAACGCTAGTGCCAAATATGGTTTGCAAAATTTCGATCCGGAAATTTTGATGTTGACGATGCACCACGTTCTAGAAGGCCAGTTGAAGCTGATGAAAACACAATAAAGGCATTAATTGATACAAACCGGGGAATAACATGTCATGAGATTACTAAAAGATTAAATTTATCGAATTCGACTGTTCATGATCATTTGAAACGTCTAGGTTTAATCTTAAAGTTCGACATATGGGTTCCCCATGTTCTTACGGAAAGAAATTTCATTACGTGACGTCTGTGATTTGCTTCTCAAACGTAAAGAAAATGATCCGATTTTGGAAGCACGTTATCACTAGGAACGAGAAATGAGTTGTCTACAAACAATGTTAACCGCAAGAAATCATGGAGTTAAAAAGATGAGCTGACTCTAAGCACTTCGAAAGCCGATATTTATCGAAAACGTCATGCTATCTGTTTGGTGGGATTTCAAAGGAATCGGTTTTTCTTGAGCTCCAACTGACAATACAACGATCAATTCAAAGTGAACTGTCATAAGATGGACAAATTGAATGATTCACTTAAACAGAAAAGGCCAGAATTGATCAATAGAAAACGTATAGTGTCCCACAAAGATAATGCGAAACCTCATAACAAGTTTGTTAACTCGCCAAAAGCGTTTACAGCTTGAATGGGATATACTGCCACCCCCAACATATTCTACAGATCTGGCACCTTCTGCTTATTATTAAGTGGCGAAGCTTGCGAAGTCACTTATTGATTTCACGATGTCTGTCCGTCTGTCCGTCCGTCTGTCCGTCAGTCCCACGATTATCTCGAGAACGGTTTCGAATTTTTAAATTCTGTTTTCAGCAATCGATTACTGATCACCCAGGCATCTGAACCTCCTATTTTTAAACTGATTGCTCAACAGCAACCGTTAGAAAGCGCTACAAAGCTGACTGCTTCGCCACTTTGTTATGCTGTTAGCTTGTTAGGTTTATTTATTTTGGTCTCTACAAAATTTTTCAAACGGTAAAACCTTTTACTACAAACTAGAAGGCCAAAAACCGTCTGGATCATATTTTATCAGTAAAGGAAAAAAATATGATCGTAGAATCATGCTACTGCCCGAAATATGTCAAAGGGTATTGGACCAAACTAAATGAAATATTTATTCACTATATGAATATCGTCTTTAATTTTCATAAAAAAAAACGAAATTACTTTCCAAATAATCTAATAATAATAGAAAAGTGACTACCACCGCCCATGAACATTTTATCATTTTAGCCTTTTGAAAAGGAAAGCTCTGATATTAATCTGATCATGTATTGTATCTATGTATTGTACGTTTATCTATGTGTGTAGATGTAATTTCTGGTTAGTAAACTTTTTTTAGAATAAATGTGACAAGTTAGCACAGTCCACCTGATGGTAAGGGGATGATGTAACCCATAGACATCTACATTTATCCTTGATTTCGATTCAATTAATACAGATGCGTTATGACCCCTGAGGACTAAGATGGAACGCCTCGTTTCCAATAAAAAGGGTCTTCGGTTCTCTTTACTCGCCATACGTAACATCAATATAGAGCTGCTATTTTACGCTGGTATTTGCGCATGGTCCCTCCCCGGTACAGCCGACCTATTCGTATTACAACCATAACATAGCTACAGCCAGGCTCTATCACGTAAAAATCTAATTTATTTTGCATCTTATATTATCAGAAAACGCCTGCCTAAAGTGGATATTCAAAATAATAGGTTAATTCTGAATTTAAAGCTATTAGATTATAAAAACAGCAGAAGTCACGCCATGAAAAATTATTTAAGCAATCAGATGGCGAGAAATACCATGACATGGTATTATCACCGAGGCGGGCCAAGATAAGCTTTTGATGGTTTCTCAATATGCTAAGTCATTCATCGAACGATTGACGTACACAACTGACGTCGAACGAAATACACACATCTGACGAAATATGAATGACCGAAAATATGAGTGTATAATCTCTATATATAAAAATAAATTGTAATCCGTTAGTCTAGCAAAAACTCGAAAATGACTGGACCGATTTTGATAAAAATTTTGTGTGTGTTTGAGTGGTTCCCTTGACAGTTTAGATTTATAACCGGACCCGGTAGGTGGCACTGTTGTCGAGATCCAAAAATCACCCGTGCAAAGTCGCGGCGAATCGCTAATATAATAATAAATAATAATTTGTCTAGGACCGCAATGTTTTTACATCATTTTTTACTCTAGTATTTAAAGAAACTATATGTTACATACGCATAGTAAAAACGTCATAATTGTTTTACTTAATACCTATTTTTCCACTAGATACGTTATTCTTTAGATAAAATACAACATAAACAAATTATAAATGGCAGTTGTATGAATTAAACAGTGCAATTGTAAATATTCAGTCAGGTCATAATCTATTACATGAATAACATTTTTCTAATGATTGAATGATAATTATTCTCTTTATTTTTCGTCATTAATTAATCTCACGGATAGGAACGGCCCTCCTCTCAATTCTGAAAGAGTGTCTAATTTTTCAAAAGAGTATCTTGAGAAAAATAATGCGTGTAGGCAGATTTCACATGACCTAAATTTAATTTAATTACTGAGACGTGTAGGCTTCTTAATGGAGCTTTCCACCGAGCACGTGAAAAATCAAATAAAAATTGTGGTCCGGCATGGCTCGAACCCAGTTAGCTCTTTCACCCTGAGCTACTATCGCGACTCAAGTACAAGCAAATTCTACTATTCAAGCAACACACACTCTTAATTTCTTAATTTAATCAAACCCGAATGAAGTCAACTCCAGACATGGAGTAACAAACAATACGTTAATCCTGTCCGGTTTACATCGCGATAAGCTTGACTTGATTGCTTAACTCGATAAAAATCGCGTCGAATGTGTAATCGGTTAAAAAAAGTCATTATATAATATCAAGAAGCTCAATGACACTGAACTCCGAGTCAAAGCACTTGATACAAGTGCATAGAAATGTGTAAGCGTACGTTGCCAAGAGATTTGATTTATACTTTATTGCTTTTTTAAATAGAATGAGAAAACCATGTGTAACAAACGGGCACAAAGTCACCTGATGGTAAGATGCTGTAGCCTATAGACAAATACGTCTATCCCCGATGAAGAATCAAATTGTAGATGCGTTGTCATCTCTAGGGACTAAGATGGAACGCCTCTTTACCACTAAAGAGTATCTGATTTCTACGCCCTTCATACGAAACACAACGGCATTAAACTGCTATTTTAGGCTGATATTGTGTGAAATCGTGGTTGTTCCCCGGTCGTGCCAACCCATTCGTGCTGCAATTATTTTAGAGCCGAAGCATGACTCTATCACGTTATTAATTCTTAGTTATAGATATTATAAAATTTAGGGCATATCCCTAAATTTTTCAATGTTGGCCTGCAGGCGCTATTTGATAGAACTATGTGAGGATCTCGTAGCTTTGGCGTCAGATGGAAGTGACTAATTGCCTGCTTAATTGTGTAATTGTGTCAGTGGAGGGTCCAGGGAGTCAGCGGTCTACATCCGCACAGGGGTCCCTCAAATAGCACTAGAGTGTCTATATAGACGATACTAGACCTCACCTTGATACGTTTTGTACTCGTTTAAACCTACTCTAGCTGCGACCTATATTACCAAGACAAGTCTGGAATTCGGACGCACGAGCGCTCATATCGCCGTTGTATAAAGTAATTAAAAAGATAAGATATTATGTTTGCTATTAATGAAAACTACGCATTGTATTTAAACTGCTTTAAAATAATAATATATTTATCTTAACAAGTTTTAGGCGCGCGCGCTGTCTATTGTGATATATATATTACTTTACAAGCCAAGACTGACGTACAAGTGTCACATATCGAATCATTTATCACCTTAGTCACTACCAACTGCGTGGCGAACACTGTGGGCTGCAGTCAAGATTTACTAGCATATATTACAACTTAAACGTAATGAGTTAAAATAAAAAAAATACTAAAACAAAAATGTCTATGCATTTCTAGGGAGTATTTCCGGATTTTTGGATTTTAATATACCCATTGGTTTAGCCTATACATTTTCTAAAACATTTTCTAATTATTATGTTCTAGGAATATTAAAATAATGCACGATTAATGAAGTCGATATTTTATATGAATGCATTTATAAATAAATAACTGCGGTTGCCAAACAGTCAACTACGCGTGGCAGCTATGGTAAATTTTCTCTATGAGACAATATTGTGGCAGACCTATGTTCAGCAGTGAACTTATAGCATGAATGAATGAATTAAAAATGTATAGAGGAATACACGATACAGATAAGTGGCAATTTCAAAATCCTTAGGTCTGGACACACCTGGCCTTCAATAATGTAATAATATCTTATTGGAATCCGCAAAACTATTGTAGTCACTAATTAGTTATAAAAAAGTAAAAATTGCAACTGAAAAGTCCCTGAAATCTTCAGACAGAATTACTTGTTCTATTCAATGTCAATCATGATTCTTAAACTAAAAACAAACTAAAGAAGCTAGATATTTTATGAATGCTGTGAACAAAATTCTATTGGTATTGCGGAAGTCGACCGGGCGCGGCGGCTGCGGATCTGCCATTATCTCGCGATAATACCACCCCCCGAAACTTACTTGAACTGAGACCTAAGTTCGTATCGATCGACGCCAGGGACCGCACCACGGCACCTCTAACGCTCACTGACTTTTGTACCACTTTTCACCATCATAATCCTCACTACGGCTAATACGGTAATATAGGGACTTTACATTATAATAACTACCGTATATCTAATTTTAGTTATCTGCAAATGTAGATATGTATAAGTATGAATCGAAATTTGGGAAGGGGCTGACGTTGGGTCGATCGAACCCGCGTCTTCAATGCGGCAAAGCGCCGCGTGGACTCGCTGACCCAGTGGCCCTGTGCGCGGTGTGAGCGTGCACGAGCAGCGCGAGCACGACGCTCTATATCGCAGCCAGCGGACCGAGCGCGTGATTTTGCCCTTCACACTCCAAGCCATATCTGTTGACTAATTAGATCCTCGACCCTCGGGCCTTCAGCTACTATTGCACTCACCGTTTCCGTTTATGAGGGGGTAGTCGTCGTCGTGACGACCTATGTACGTCTTCAGCGGCGTGTCCGTAAGGGAAGGCGACGACCTGTCCCTGTCGCTCATAATAGTCACTTAGAACACCGACTGCGGATTCGATACGACAACACGGAACGGGGAGACGCCGGCCCCGCACACACTCCACGAGCGACCTCCGGCCCGCGGTTCGCGCGGCGAATAAATAATTAAACGCAGCGCGTTACCCGCTGTTCGCCGCTGTCTATCGCCTCGCACCGCTCGCCTCCCCGCAATCAATCCGCAGCGTAACATCTAGCGCCCTCCAGCGGTTACCGCACGCAAAATTCAGCAAGCGATAGATGGAGCCACATAACTTTTACGTTTAATCTACATTTTTTTTCATTCACTACAGCCCCCAAGGAATGAAAAATAATATATTATAATAAATCTACCGATATGATAATTTACCATTTTTCTTATTTATCTATTCGTATTTAACTTATCGTAAAAAATATATTCACAAAAAGTTAAATACTCATTGACGAAACATTTCAAATCATCCTTTTAATTATCTATAGATGTAGGTACTCGAAAACACAAATCGTGATTTGATAAAATCCCTAGAATCAAAATTATGGTTAGCTATAAAATAAGTAAGAATTCATTGCTTAGTAATTTCACATGTTTAAAATGTCTAAGACTATGTCAAAAACCAGGCTTTCATTAAAAGTAGGTGTAAATACCTAAATTTTATACTTAGGTACCTATTTAAGTTATCTCCGCTACATTATTACTAAGCACAAACGAAATAATTGGAATTAAAGAACTATGTTAAAGCTTCTTGTTGCATGTTGCAGCTTATTGTAGCTTATTCTTACTGAAAACGATTCTAGAACAAGATTCTGCATGTATCTTTTTGATTTGTGACATGACATGTAATTTCTTTTTATATATAAGAGGAGGAAACGAGCAAGCGGTTCACTTGATGATAATGACTACCGGCGCCCATGAGCAACTGCAACACGCTACACTGTCGCTACACTCATCATATGAAACATAACAGCATTAAACTATTATTTTACGCTGGTATTCTGTGAGAGCGTGGTCCTTCCCCGGTCGAACCGATCCATTTGTGCTACAAGTATAATATAGCTACAGCAAGGCTCTACCACGTCTAATGTCTTTGATTTTATTCAACTTCTGAGACATACGGGTTTCCTTACGATGTTTACCTTTACCGCCGAAGACGTGGTAAATCAGCACTTAAAATTGCAATTTCATTCAGGATCGAACCCGGGTTGCCCGCGTACTGTGAAATTTACAGCGACCTTAGTTACTTCTTTTCAATGAAGAACTTCAAACCAATGTTAAACTAAAGAAGGTGGCTATTATATCTTTGTAAATAGTTTATTACGACTAAAAAAATAACATACATCGAAAATTGTAAATCTATCGCCTTATTGCGTGATATGAATTCGCTCCACTCATCGATCAGGCGCGAGTCGACGGCGTTTGGGAGAAACGTGGGCAATGTACTTGTGGTAACCGAAGGGTTGATTTCTAGCTCTCTCAGGGCATCTGTGACTTCGTTCGGCACTTCTTTCCGCTGTCGGTGGCCTCCTAGAAGCGCTCGAAGTTCTCTCTCTGCAACTACCGCGGTCATGATAGCTGGCGACGACGATTCTACATCTGAACAAAAATTTTCAAAGTTCATTGTTAAGTAGCAAATTGTTTAAAAATTTACCAAGTAAAGGAATACAAAGTGGGGTAACTTGCCTAAGAAAAAGCACATGTTTTTATATAGGCTTCTCAAAAATGTGAAGGGACACAAAAGACTTTTAATTTTTGCTAAAATAAAAGTGACAAACGAGCACGTAGTCCACCTTTTGGTAAGTTGTAGCTGTGGGCCATAGACACCTACATTTTTCCTCGATTACAAATCGAAACGCAGATACGTAGTCACCTCTGAAGACTAAGATAAAATGCCATATTACCAGTAAAAAGAATCTCCGCTATACTTTTATACGTATCTAGTCACCGCAGTGACGGATACACGTTCGTGGTGTTTGTGGTCTA
Organism: Parnassius glacialis; assembly: GCA_033319125.1. Classification (NCBI taxonomy): domain Eukaryota; kingdom Metazoa; phylum Arthropoda; class Insecta; order Lepidoptera; family Papilionidae; genus Parnassius; species Parnassius glacialis. Next base: position 42,949,730 of record JAVANC010000004.1, read on the forward strand.
CGACAATTTTTACGGTCGTTGCATCAGTGAATCGGCTGGCTAATTGGGCAAATCTTTATTTTACTCAAATAATTTTTGAATTTTATCACATAAAACGTAATTTTTCAAAATCAAATATAAAGCTGAGGAAAACGGACTGTTCAAAGTGGAAGGAAAAAAAGAAAACGCAGTATGGTAGTGCAAGTAATGGCATTTCAGACGGGTGGTGCTTAACCACACCTGAATCTAATATAGTCACTCTCTCAGTAAGCGTAGACAGCATAGAAGACATTTTGATTCTGAACGCTTTGGAACCTCAAATCATGGTTTCACTCTGCAGTTGGGTAAGAGCGTCTGACGGATTTGACACTGCTAAATGCATAAAAGATGACCAAGTACAAAATCTAGATAATACATACATACATACATATAATCACGCCTCTTTCCCGTAGGGGTAGGCAGAGACCACTTCTTTCCACTTGCTACGATCCTTACATACTTGTTTCGCTTCGTCCACTTTCATTATTCCCTTCATACATGCTCTACGGTTTAGGGTACTCTTGACCTGGCCTTTCTATCTCTATATAATATATAATCTATATATATAATCGAGAGAGAGATATATATATATATATATATACTATATATATATATATATATATATATATATATATATATATATATATATATATATATATATAATCTAGATAATACACCACAAAATTATTTAAAATAACCATCTTTATCATTATCACCACCAAAAATTCACTTTTATTTGTTCTTCCAACTTTTTACCCCAAGTACAGTTCAACTGATACACTTTAACTATCAATATTTTTTTTATAAACACAAACTTAAACACAAATGCTATTACGTATTGTCGTTACCGTTACATCTTACTAAAGTCCATGCATTACTTATTGCAATTAAATAAAATTACACTTCCATATTTTAAATAATATTATTACGTAATTTACAAATTCTGAAATATGTCCAGGAAATTACCAGTGTGGCCGTGGAAAAAAAAGGGGAGATATCCGCCGCACTATGGGCAAACCGGGTGTGTTTCGTCTCAAAACTTTACATTTCAGTTGTTTCAAAATTAATTAAGCCGTAATTTTAGATACTTATACTTGGGTACATAGTTTATTTATTGACGAAAAATTCTAGAACGGCAGACTCGCATCGTAAATGAAGAGTAAGCAGCTCACAGTAGATTAAAATAAATGATGACGGCTGATGAAGAAAAATCAGAATGCATAACTTGCACCAGTACGTTGCTCATGAGTTACCAACATCATTATAATTACAACTCTTAACAAATTCACTGCTGGTATGTCCTGCTGGCCTCCTCCAAGTAATGCCACAAAGTACGGTCCTGAGCCACCTGCATTGACTTCCTGCTACCTATTAATTGTAGAAAATGCATGATGACTTTATTGGCCGCCGACTTGTGGCCACTGCCAATTCTCAGCTTTGTTAATACCGTACAAATAATTTTGTATTACTTAGTTTCAGAAAACCATTTTAATTCGACTTTCAATAGTGGGTTAGAGTTGCGTTCTACTTCTTAGTTAAATTACCCCTCATCGCCACCTGCACCACACCCTTCCCGCTCTAAACTCGTCCCACTTGGGATATAATCGAGTTGTTTACCTGCTAAGCTTATTAGCTTAGTCAAAGGCAGTGCATTAAAATATTCTCATAGGGTTTTCCAGTAGAGAGCTCCTTGTAAATGCACCCAGTACGTCTACCTCGAAAATTAATTTACGTACACAGGTCCGCTTTGGTCCTTAATAAACAGTCATTTATTTATTTATTCTTTATTGTACACCAAAAGCCAATAGAGTGCAATATAAAATATATGTACAACAGGCGGTCCTGTCACTCCGAAAGTGATCACTGCCAGACAATCTTTGCGTAGAAGACGGATCTACAAAATTATTAATATATAGGAAGGTGTACAAAAAATATGTAAATACATATGAATATAAATATGTCCAAATGATATGCATTATGATGAGGTGTTTAAATGTAAAGAGTACGAAAAATGTAAAGTAATTAAGTAATTTATCTAACAGCGTTTTCGCAAGTAATATGTTTTAACAAGAATGGAAAGATTGAAGAGGTTTAGCACGACGGATGTGAAGAGGTAGAATTCCACAAGCGCACAGCAGTGATAGTAAAGGATTTCCTAAAAAAGGAGGAAGAATGCAAAAGGGTAGAAAGAGAAGGATTGAAAGGGAATCGATCCAACCAATTATTGGTAAGGGAAAGATACTAGAAACAGTCGGTAAGTAATTGTTATATCCTCGTCTGTTTTCTAATTTGCCGTTTCGATCATGATACCGCCATTACCGTCCTTTATGAGGCTCACTTATTACTTATTAATAATGTATTATATACGGTAAGAGTATTTAAACTCTACTAAATACTGAAGAAATGTAAAACCAGCCTTTAATGTGTACACGGGAAAAACGACAAAAACAACAATAACGTCAAACGACCAAATTTCTTCATGGACGTAACTAAATTTCTATGAAAATAGAAACTTGAAACTGAAAACATCTAAAGGGCTGCAATCTATTCCGGCAGTCATATATATATAAATAAATATACAATTAAAATGTCTGTCTGTAATATCGAAATAACTGCCTTTTACTGAGCTGTGTTTTATTTGCATGCCATAAAAAATGGATGTGGTCTTACCACATCCATTTTTTTAGGGTTCCGTACCTCAAAAGAAAAAACGGAACCCTTATAGGATCACTTTGTGATCCGTCTGTCTGTGTCTGTATGTCTGTCAAGACCCTTTTTCTCAGGAACGTGTGGAGGTATGAAGCTGAAATTCAAATACTCAACTCTACTGTCCCTTGGAGCTGCAAAAAAATTAAACTTCTAAGCCAACGCAATCAAAAGATACAGCCGTTTATGCCCTAAATTTTCGACATTCGCAAGGGAATCAAAACCTACAGGGTACTTCCCGTGAACTCAGAATCTTGAAATATGGTACGAAGCAACGTTTTATAGCACAGATAAAGGAAAAATTGCGAAAAGCATAATTTTTTAGTTACATCATATAATAAAAATATTTTTAATAATTTTAAACTTATATACCTACAGATTTGTTCGGAACCCTCGGTGCGCGAGTCCGACTCGCACTCTGCCGGTTTTTTTTTAATTTTGTCTGTCTGTCTATCTGTCTCTGTTAGGACTGGTCACGAATGGTTGGACCGATTGTAATGAATATTTACGAACAGATGGAGAACAATGAATGATATAGGTTATATCTTATTCGAAAAAGCTTGAGCTTTTATTGAAAAAACTAAAAATTGATAAAATAAATTATCTTTCATTACATATCTAAATACGCCACAATAGATCCATTAATAGATCGTACCCAGGCGAAGTCGCGTCCCCCTGTCGCGCAGAACTATACGTGCTACAAGTATATTATAGCTGCAGCATGGCTCTACCACGTATAAAATTATAATTTTTTATTACACATAAATTAAATATTTATAATTCATGTTGAATAAAAATTATTATATTTCTTTCGACTTTACCTGATTTGCCCGTTCCCGGAAAATATGACGTACGTAACGTCAAAGTGCAAGCTGTGTCAGTGACACAAAGACAAACACAACAAAACCCGAACCGGAAAAGCCCTATGACCCGGTAGCGCAGCGTCTAGGAGTTTGGCTACGGCACATCGACACTTCGGGGTAACGGCTTCAAATCATCCAAGGAATAACGGTTTGTAGGGCATACAAAAAAAAGTCTAGATGGTTGCCCGTGTGAAATTTATGTATATTAGCGTTATGTGCATATTTGCTATGGAATGGCTCCACTACACAGGCAACGAAACTAAAACCCGAAGTTATTCAAAGTATGTTAAAAATAGCCAGGTCAATTTAATTAAAAATGACTATAGCAATATACTGAGTTACATTTCTGGTTTCATTGTCATATTCATAAGGCCGTAAACTGCTAGTCTCCGAAACTATTTTCCGGTGCTTCCTTTTCAAGTCCAAACTATAATTAAAGACCTTCCTTAAAATTGTTTCTGTTCATTTAAAAGTGCTTCACTTTCAATAATGTACAACAATATTGCACCTAACCCTGATCACGGTCGATTTCAAATATGTATCTCCGGCGCTTCTCAGTCAAAAATATGGATAGAAAAATCGACTCCATTAGATTCGGTTAAAACGTAGTATATTATTGCTTACAGAATATTTTAGTAAGTTTTAAAAGCCAATATTAGGCCATTACTGAACTATCATACTTAATATTTGAAATTAATGTTTTAACTTCATGCTTATAAAACTCTATTTAATTGTTTAAAATATTACTGCTTTGATATTTTTAAACTGCTTCATATTTTTTTTGATATTATTCTAAGGCAGCGCTTAATTACAATCCCACCCGATGGTAAGTGGTGATGTAGCCTAAGACGGTGAAGCGCACTGACTTAACAAAAGCTTATTCACTCTTGCCTTGAAGACGTCCACATTATAATCATATGGAAACACAGATGCTGGCAACTTATTCCACTCCTTTGCTGTACGCAAGATGAACGATATAGCAAACCTTTTGGTTCGAATGCCTGGTATGTCAACAACGAAGGGGTGGACACTGGCCGAACGTCTGGTTATCCGATGGTGGAAGGGAGAGAGAGGAATTTAATTATGGAATTCCTGCGCACACTCTCCGAAATGCTTATTGTAGAAAACCGAACGGCCGCTACTTTGCACCCGTGTTCGAGACTGGTAAGATTGGTTTAAGCCCAATTCGGGTCACCAATAAGCCTCTTAACACGTCTTTCCATTGAGTCCAAAGCTGCTAGGTGGCATTTTGCAGCATCAGCCGTTATATGGCAGCAATACTCCATGCACGACCGGACTTGCGCTTTATATAAAGTAAGCAACTGTCCCGGCGTGAAGTACCGCCGCACCTTTGCAAGGACTCCTAGCTTCCTTGCAGCTGCTTTGGCCTTGGACTCAATGAACCGCCCGAAGTTCATATTTGAGGATATCTCAACCCCCAACAACTGGAGGCGGTTGGTGTATTCCAATGATACATTTCGGAAAGAAGGAGCCAAGGTGAGCTGGCTCCTTTTTGCAGTGAAGAGACACGCTTGTATTTTGGAGGCGGCAAGATCGGCATCGCCTCATTCGGAGACTGCCTGTAGTGTGAGATTCACACGCTCTTCCATAGTTTCTCTTAGTTAGTAGTAGTTTTTTTTACTTAAATATAATACTTAAGTTATACACGAACCATATATATATTAACCTACTATAAAATACTAGCTATTACCCATAACTGCGTTCGTGTATAATTAAAATTAAAATTAAATTAAAATTAAATTAAAAAAGGGAAACTATGTCTTAGCACCGAGTTCTGAAGTTCTGCATAAATTATTTTATTCTTTTAGTATTTGTTTAATTCTTTGTCACTTTCGACGGGACTAAAAATTCTCATATCGAATTTTGTCGATAAACTACATCGCTGACTTTTCTATGTTTAGAGGTCGACTTTTTTCTCCAAATTTATATTTAGAGGACTGCCCTTCAAGTAGAACCTATTTAATAAAAATGAGAATCATTAAAATCGGCTAACAATTGATGTAAATGAAATGTCATTGTCACACAATTACAACATACAGTCGAATTGAGAAACTCCTTTTTTTAGGATGCTAAAAATAGTCTACTTGTGAGTATCTTGCCGCTTTTTTTTACAAGGAAAATTAAAGTAATCCAAACATTATAAAAATACAGTGTTGTATTTAGTGCTGTGAATTATAAACAACGCAACAAAAATTACTTATATTATCTTTCTTTTCTTCTATAAAGGCAGTTCATTTATTCATTGCAACAATTAATTTTAGCCATGAAGTTATTCATTTACGAATATCAAAAACGAAAAGCAAAAATTAATAATTTGTAAATGAATAAGTAATAAATGTATTTTTCATTGGATACTAAAGAAATATCAGATTAATTTGAAAAAATAACACCGAATATTATTGTTTTCAAGTGTGTATAACATTTTAATAAACAAATATTTGTTATAACGGTATAAAAGACCATACAAAACAGTAAAATATATTAAATGCAAAATACACAATCAAAGTACGAGTATTCTTTAAAATAAGAGCTGCAAGAGTAATGGTAGCAATATGAGAGTTGTACTAATATGATTTTTTACAGCGCCATCTAGTTGCGCAACGTCCAAGTAATCGCAAATCATTTCATCCCAGTTGTCAGTTAGATCATGGATACTTCGTGCTCCGGCTACCAACTTACGCCTCATAAGTCTTTTAGCGCGAGCTAAACGCTCTGGTGAATCACTCATTGGTCCTCCTAGACTGCCCATCAGATTCACATTTAGATTCTGTTTACGCGGCTCGACCATTACCACGGTATTCATCTTCTGCGACACCTGCATCAATACTGGTGGTTTGACTGTCGCTCTTTTATCCATCAAACCCTCCTTCAGTTGCGCTTTTTTCAAAATTGACAATCTGGACTTCTCTGCTAAAGACAAATCAGTAGTCGTACTCCCAATAGATTTAGCTGAAGTTGTAATTGTTTTTGATGCTGATAACCTAGTCGTTATTTTAGTAGTAGTAGGTGGCTTCTTCTCCGTGATAAAGTTCGCTGCTGACATAATTTTAGTTTTTGTTTTGTTTCTGTTTTTACTTTTTATTCTAGTGGTAGTTCTGGTAGGGATGTCGTCATCATCACTTGTGGCGGTAGAGTATCTGTCTAGCACGTAGGAGCGTCGGTACGTCCACACTTGATACCGACGCGATGTTGTCGAACCCGTAGCTCTTACTAGGCACACACACACACAAGCCAATTGTTAGTCTTCTTATCAGCCACTATTTCAATTTGACACTTTAGTATTAAAGAACTTTAAAAAAACACCTGCTTTAGGATTCGCGATTGAAACAAATTTAAATTGACTGGATTGTTGAAAAAGCTTTGAAACTCAAAAACATATCTGTCCATGTCATATATTAAGATGAATTGTCGGGCCAGTTTCGAGTTTTAGCGAGACTAACGGACAGATATTGAATTTTATATATATATATATATAAAGATTAATAACAGTTTCTTAAGAATATCGGGAAAACTTATTATATACTATGTATTCTAGAAAAATGTTAAATTGCAGCGTATATACCATTGGGCTTCTCTCATGAAATGTTTTAAATAATTTAAATTTAAAATAAAATTAATAAAAATATTTTAATCCTTTTAAACAATTGAATGAAATATTATAGCCTCTCCTATCTATTTTATGTAAACTTACTCAAAGGATTAGACTATTTGCGTGTAATAAATCATTACACTAATAATAATAATGCAATATTAGTAGTAGGTTAACACCTTCCGAAAGCCGTATATACATTATAATAATATAAAATATATTATGGAAAGAATTGAAGTCTCTGATTATCGTATGAATAAATATTTGTTAATCATATGATTAGCACCAGCCGTTTAGTAAATAGTATAAACGTTATATCTAATTAAAATTAGAAATTGTCTCTATTGTGCTAATGGTAGCGCAAGTATAAGATAAATAGTTAACAAAGATACCCTCTTACCTTTTGTTCGACGATAAAGGACAGTAATTTTCTTCTTAATATTATTAACTCGTTTCATGTCATAATAGTCTTGATATTGGTCCTCTTTCTTTTGATCTAATTTTTTGGCTTCTAATCGAGAAATTAGGTCGTCATCGGGAGATTGTTGGCGAAAGGCTTCGGTCTCTTCGTTTGTATCCAAGTGTTTAGATTCATCAGATTGTACAGATAAAGCAACTGACTCCTCTGTTACGGAATATTCGGCATCCTTTACATGACTGTGTTCATTTTTCAGTTCTTCATCATCATCATCTTCTGATTCATCGTTCTCGATTTCAATTTCAGGGCTTCTAAAAGACCTGTCTCGTGGTTTTCGCCTTACAACTCTCTCAGTAGTTGCTCTCGTATAGACTTTATCATCCTCGAACCGATCTTGATACCTATCGTCACCTATAAAGTCATCCTCTTTATCAATAATATCGTTACTTCGTATTCTCCCATTTCTCAACTGTTTCTCATTAATGTCAGCTTTTTTGACAGAATTTCTTGATTTTTTTCGCTGGTGAAAAGTTGATTTAATTTTATTTCGATCCACGTGTGCTCGTAGGTTCGGCCTTTGAACTCTGGACGGTTTAAAAGTTGATTTTTGCCGGCTGTCCTCAGTTTTTATATTTACGGTTTTCAAATTTAAATGGTCTTCATATTTGTAATCCGGAGAGGCAGGTGCTTCGGGTGAGCGATCATTATAATCATCAACAGCTGGAGCAGCTTCCCGAGCGGATTCGTGATACTCCTCCGAACCATAATGCGGCATCTCAGCTGCAGCGTAATCACCGTAATGTGCACCTCTTACTATACCCACTAAAGCGGCACCTACAAGTACTGCCCAAGAAGCAAGCACCATTGAAAATTACCTCCCGCCTCCTTTTCTCACTATTTTCACCACGTTTCTCTACTATTTTCGTTGACGTTATAATAAAATAATTTGAAAATAAATTAATATTGACAAATACAAAATTTTCAACATTTTCAAGCTTGACTATGAATTTGTCATAAAAGTTGACAGATAAGATAAATTGAACTATTTATGATAAAACTTCGATTAATCAGCCAGTAAAAGTTTACCTAACTATTAATGTTAATTAATATATTATATTAGTGTTAATTACGGAATTGGGAGAAATAATAATCCCTTACTAATAATCGATTTTTTTAAGCTATAAGTATCATATTGTGCTTTAATTTTAAGACTGTGTACGTTTGTAACATGTTATTAAAAGGTGCTTATTTTTTAAAACCTGGTATGAAATAACTCAAAAGTAAATTTTTTTGTTGTGCTCAATGGATTCGAGCCTTCAAAATTGACACTAAAATTTATTGCATGTTTGTTGCAAAACTACAATAGTCATAATGTAAAAAAGGATATTTCTCTACCCTATCACGATAATGAAATAGAAAAGGACTGCGTTATGAGCGGGAGTAAAAAGAACGGAAACGAAAAAGATGAGGAAGAGGACTGTGGTTGCTACGCCGAGTCACGTACTATAAGGACATGTCCTCGTGTATACAACGTGACGCATCCTCTGGTAAATTATATAAACAGTGTTCTGTATAAACAATTATTTTATATATTATGTTTGCTTCAGACTATATATGAATTTGGATTCGCTTGCACTTACGAATAATGAAATAAGACTATTATTCTTCAAACAGACGTTCATATAACGTGCCTTGTACTTTGAAAGCTTGAGGATTTCATAGATTACTTAATTATCAAGTCATTTCGATTTTATTTGCATGTTTAGACGATTTTAAATTACTTGAATTTTCTTTTTGCATGTTTCATGCTGTTTGGACTAAGTAATGAACTTTTTATCTATTTCATATTATTTAGATCAAGTGAGACATGCGAGATGTTGACCTATGTAGTCATTAGTCATACTGTGCTGTATTACGGTATCTAAAAGACTTCTAATTTAACCATACTGACAAATAAAATAGATGTGGTTTCTAAATTCTATAATTGGTTTCTGGGTGTTTTACGTGTGTGCTGTATAACAGTTTCTAGAAGACTAAAATTTAATCATACTCACAAATAAATTAGGTGAGGTTTCTAAATTCTATAATTAGTTTTTGAGTGTTATACGTGTGTGCTTTATTACAGTTTCTAAGACTTTTAATTTTACCATACTCACAATTAAAATAGACGTGGTTTCTAAATTCTATAATTGGTTTCTGGGTGTTTACGTGTGTGCTATATAACAGTTTCTAAATGTCTTTAAATTTAACCACACTCACAAATAAAATAGATGAGGTTTCTAAATTCTATGATTAGTTTTTGAGTGTTTTACATGTGTGCTTTATTACAGTTTCTAAAAGACTTAATTTTTTTATATTCTACTAAACCAGCGCTTATCTACGATCCCACCTGATGGTAAGTGGTGATGTAGCCTAAGATGGTAAGCGCACTGACTTAACAAATGCCTATTCACTCTTTCCTTGAACACACCCACACTGTAATCGGATGGGAAGACAGATGCTGGCAACTTATTCCACTCCTTTGCTGTACGCATGATGAACGACGTAGCGAACCGTTTGGTTCGAATGCGTGGTAAGTCAACAACGGAAGGGTGGAGTTTGGCCGAACTTCCGATTGTCCGATGGTGGAAGGGAGAGGGAGGAATTAAATTATGCAATTCCCGCCATACTCACAAATAAAATAAATGTGGTTTCTAAATTCTATAACTGGTTTCTGAATGTTTACGAGGCAGAGCTAGGCTTAAGCTGTATTGGCTGTAGCACTAATGGGCCTGCTCGACCGGGGAACGACCAATCATTCACAGAATATCAACATAATGCTGCTATTTCACTTGTGTTTCGCACGTTGAATGTAGAGAACCGCAGACGCTTTTCATTATTATCGTGGCATTGCATCTTAGTTCTCAAGTGTGACAACGCATTTGTAGTTTATAAACTATGATACATAGGGTACAGGATCTGTAGCCACACACCATCTGGTGGACTGTGCTCTTGTTTCCCACAGTTACTTCTATAAAAAAAATGTCTGCAGGCATTACGGTAAACTGAAAAATCTAAAATCTTATGCAGAGTATTGGTAGGTTACATTCTCTTTTCAATAAACTATTGCAACCCCATTGATCTGTGCATTTTCTTGTTTTATAAAAAAAACTACAATTAAATTAATGTTAACAAAGTTTCAAATAGAATGTCGAATGTTATAGTTAGGTATACTTACATCTTTCAGTTGTACTCATAGTCGTTTAATGTGATGAACTTACTAAAATTGAAGTTGTTTAGTTTTAGGTTAGAAACCTCTTAAGTACGACTAGAACAACATTATTGGTTTCAGCGCTATTACGAGTTCACTCCAGAAGAAATAAAGGCTTTAGAGGAATGCGACAAGGAAAGCTTTTACCAACGTTGCTTACCTTTTAGTACATTGTTTGCCACCATGACCTATGCAGCTATTCGAACTGGTGAGATTTTCTTTTATTATAATTTGTGGACATTCATAGAAGTAAGAATGTTATAAGCTCTTCTACTTCTTCAAATTTGTCTATAGTTATTTTATTTTATTTCTTTTAAAACTATTCTTACTTCTATGAATATTTTCTAGGCCTCCTGAGCAGAAGTCCCCACTTCGGTTCGGTGCCAAAGGTAACTTTAGCAATTTTGTTCGGCCATGTGTGTGGTCGACTTTCGTACATGAAGAACTGTGACGCCAAGCTACGCAGTTTGCCTGCGGGGAGTCATCTCGGTGATGTTATGCGAGATTATTATTCACAAAACTCATGTGCGGTTCAGAAAAAACTCTGAAGTATATACAAATTGCATTTTAAACGCTTCCCGTATGAGAGAATGGCACGGGTACTATCTGAAATTATATATTGCATTGTTGTAAATTATTGTAATATCGCATTAAGTGTATTCAGACTGCATCTTATGATTATTCATTAGGTAATTTTCCATCATTTCTGGAATTTCAAAAACCCATTAATATATTGTAATCTGTATATATATTTCGATAAATATATATTTGACATTTGTAACCGTTAAACAAATATATTAACAATTAAAAAGGTTTATTAACCGTCAATGTATGTTTTATTATTGCATACTCTATAAAAAAAGTAAATTACAAATACTTCGTTGCTGTAAAAATTTATACTAATTAAAAATAATGAAATATGTTAGCTAAAATAATTTTAACAAAATGAAATAGAATTTAAATTGACTACAATACAGTTAAATCATTTGACAAACTCGAGTATTTTTTATAAAATTATAACGTGTTAACTTATTATCCAAAACCGCCCTTGCATTTTAATTAATTAATTAATTATTAACAGTGGTAGAGCCACGCGGCAGCGTTTGCTGTCGCACGGATGGGCCGGCTCGAACCGGGGTGGTACCACGGCGTTTCGCTTGGTGAGTGCAGGTGGCCGGAGGCCCTTTTTACTGGAAATGAGGCATTCCATCTTGGTCCTCACGGGTGGCGGCGCATCTACATTTTGATTTGTAATAGAGGATAGATGTAGATGTCTATGGGCCGCAGCAACCACTTACCATCAGGTGGACTGTGTGCTCGTTTGTCACCCTTATCATATAAAAAAAAATTTTTCAAACTAACAAAACAAACTATAATATGACACCTTTAAGTTTGTTTTCCATTTCATCACAGATTTAGCATGACATTTAGTTTACAATTTGTAAAGGAAAATTCTGCATAGTAATTATATAATTTGCATTAATTTTTCGTATACTACTTTAAGCTCTTTTAATTAAAAGTATAATTAGATTCAGTTCTTCAATGCCCAGCCCTTGCTGAACTTGTTGAACTTTCAACTCGTAACTCCGTCCATAGCTGTCCGCGGAATAATGGGAAAGGGGGTGTATGATGTGTCTGGTTTCTTAGAACTGTAGGTATTAAACGTGAACTCACAACTACTATTAACACTAGTAGTAGTTTTTCAATCCTAACACGTCATTTGCTTACAACTAATACTATATTTATTTATTTATAACAGATACATATATAAATGACAAGGTAAGCCTATAAAAGTTAAAAGTTTTCACTTAATCTTAATGGATAATCGGTTAGGTAAATACAAACAATATATATATATATATATATATATATATATATATATATATATATATATACATACGTATATATAAAAATTACGTGTCACGTTGTTTGTCCGCGATGGACTCCTAAACTACTGAACTGATTTCAATGACATTTTGCACACTGTGTGCATTTTGGTCCAACTTGAGAGATACGAGTAGGATACTTTTTAATCCCGATAAATGACCCTCAAATTTTTTTATTGCGAATTTAAGGATTTTTATATGAAGGGTCGTCGAAAAGGGCAGAACAACTTCTGCCTGCAGTGGACTTATTGAAAGGCTGTAATGATGATGATGAAGATGATGATGATGATGATGATGATGATGATGATATAAGTAAAATAAGTTGCACGTTGATGTTCATTAGATTTAAGTATTCTAATTTATATTGTTAACTGAAAGAAGATGTTACTAATTTCCAAATAGTAGTACCACTTGTACAAAAAAGATCAGTCTTATCACAGTCCTTAGAAAATCTATTAAAAGAATTACATGCTATTATAAAGAATGGGTTTCGCCTGTAATTTGATACACATAAAAATACATTAAAGGGATTTGTATAACGCAGTGGACGAGGAGGTACTGAGATATGTAATATTTTTAATAAATCAACATAGAATGCACGCACCCTAAGGACTAGCGAGAAGATCCTGGAGCTGGAAGAAGAGATAGCCAAGTTGCGCTGCGATATTATAGGATTATATGAGGTCCGAAGAGAGGGGGAGGATACGGTAATCCTCGAATCCGGCAATTTGTTCTATCACCGGGAAGGCCATCTGTCCCAAGGAGGTGTCGGATTTATCGTCCACAACTCTCTCATTAACAACGTTGTAAAGATTGAGAGTGTGTCGACGAGGATTGCATACCTTATACTCAGAATCACCAAACGGTATTATCACTGAAGGTTATACAGGCTTTCGCACCAACCTCGGCAGATCTCGATGAAGAGAAACCCCGAACATAGCTCTCACTACCGGCATAGGTGTGATATGGACGTAATACATGATCTTTGTTTTATCCATGTTCATCTTAAGACTTATCCGTTGGGAGGATCTTATGAGGTCATTGAGCTTAGGGCGGTCCCCAGAGATTCTGCCATAAGGACTATATCGTCGGCAAATCGAAGGTGAGTGATATACTCGTCATTGATGTTAATACCGTATCCTTTCCAGTCCAGTAGCTTGAAAACGTTTTCCAATACAGCGGTGAAGAGTTTCGGGAATATAACGTCACTCTATCGTACACCTCTCTGCAGTTGGATAGGTTTCATACTCTGGTTCTGTAATCGGGTAGCCATCGTAGCCCTACTGTACAAACACTTCAGCACTTCGATATACCGACAGTCAACTTGGCACCGCTGAATGGACTGTAGCGCCGCCGAAATTTCGACGGAATCAAAGGCTTTCTCATAGTCCACATACGCAAGACATAGTGGCAAAATGTACTCCTCGGTCTTCTGTACAATTTGCCTGTAAAGTATGTGTGAGTGGTCTATGGTGCTAAAGACTTTCAGAATCAAGCTTGTTCGGGAGGCTGAAAGTCGTCGAGTCTGAGCATGTTGACGCGGCTCAGAATAGAAATTGTTGTGTAGTTCTTTAAGAGAGCATTGTCGCCTTTCTTGAAGAACAAGACCACCGCACTTCTGTTCCACGCCTCCGGAGAAGTGCCACTATGGAGGACGGAATTCAAGAGCTTCTGAAGGCCTTCAAGTAACTGTTTTTCACCCGCTTAAAGAAGCTCCGCTGTAGTTCCACCTCGCCCGGGGCCTTGCTGTTTTTAAGGTCATTCTAATCTCGCTCAGACTGACGTCCGAAATATCATCAGAAATATAAAATAGAAACGTTGCAAAATTACAGGAATGATAGCGTTTTATGATATCCTTCACCTGAAAAGAGATGAATTAGGGTATTCAGTTCGGCTCACTAGTCCATGTCGTAATTTGCGTTTACCCTTAAACAGTTCCTGGTCGTAAGCCAACTTATTTTGCAGTGAAAGTTTTGTATAAATTTTTTAGTGTGTAGTGTTTTGTAAATGTGACTATGGATTTACACCCACCAGCCACGTTAAGAATATTTTATAATTATTATTTTGAGAACCAGTAACCACATCACATCATTATCACAGTCACTTTGGCTCTACTGATCCTTAAAATAAAAAAAAACAGTCCATGGCTTGAAATCAGCCAGAAAATTATATTTCTTATATAGATTATTAGTGGAGCTGGAAGAAGAGATAGACAAGTTGCGCTGGCATATTATAGGATTATCCGAAGTCCGAAGAGAGGGTAGGACACGGTAATCCTCGAATCCGGCAAATTGCTCTATCACCGGGAGGGCGACCATCTGTTAACAACTCTCGTTAACAACGTTGTAAAGATCGGGAGTGTGTCGACGAGGGTTGCGTACCTTATACTCAGGATTACCAAACGGTATTCGCTGAAGGTCATACAGGTTTACGCACCAACCTCGGCACACCCCGATGAGGAGGTGGAGGAAATGTATGAGGATATCTCTAGAGCGATGCATTCCTCCAAAACCCAATATACGGTGTTAATGGGAGACTTCAATGCAAAACTAGGCACAAGAGAGAACGGTGAGCTGAAAGTAGGGAAATTTGAAATAGGGCAACGGAACCCAAGGGGCCAGCAGCTGGCCGACTTCATGGAGAAAGAGGGACTCTTTATGATGAACTCTTTCTTCAAGAAGCGGCCCCACAGGAAGTGGACCTGGTCGAGCCCCGACGGTTCGACAAAAAATGAGATTGACTTCATTATGACGACCAGACGACAACTGTTCAGTGATGTCTCAGTGATCGCGAGGGTGAAAACCGGCAGCGATCACCGAATGGTTAGAGGCACACTGAACCTAAATGTTAAGTTGGAAAGGTCTCGTCTAATGAAGTCAACGCTCCGTCCCCCTCGTGCTCTAATCCAAAGTCCCGAAACCTTTCAGCTCGAGTTACAAAACCGTTTTCAGTGCCTAGAAGACTGCAATGAAGTGGACGATATGAATGACAAGCTCGTGGAAACTGTCCATGCGGTCGGAGCTAAGTTCTGCAAGACCCGCCGCAGAAGAACACAAAAACTCTCCGATCACACTCTTTATCTCATGGCTGTTAGACGGGAGATGAGGCTACATTCTTCAACAGATTTGACAGCATACAGGCAACTGAACAGACAGATCTCCAAATGCATGCGGCGAGACTTACGCAACTTCAATACAGCTCGTATTGAAGAAGCGATCGAGCGGTACCAAGGCTCCAAAGTCTTTGCCAGAGATCTGTCTGCCAGAAAGAACCAACTGTCAAAGCTGTAGACCGAATGTGGCAGCATCGTTTCCGGGGCACCTGAGATTTTGAGTGAGATTGAGAGGTTCTATGGGCAGCTGTACACGTCATCGTTGGAGCCACACGCAAGTGTGAGTAACGATCCAAGAGCGAGTCTTATTCGACACTATTCCGAAGATATCCCGGACGTCAGTCTGAGCGAGATTAGAATGGCTCTCCAGCACCAAACGGCAAGGCCCCAGGCGAGGATGGAATTACAGCGGAGCTTCTGAAAGCGGGTGGAAGACCGGTACTTGAAGTCCTTCAGAAGCTCTTTAACTCCGTCCTCCATGGTGGCATTACACCGGAGGCGTGGAGCAGAGGTGCGGTGGTCTTGTTCTTCAAGAAAGGTGACAACGCTCTCTTGAAGAACTACAGACCGATTTCCCTTCTGAGCCGCGTCTACGTGCTGTTTTCGAGAGTCATTACGAATCGTCTCGCGCGCAGACTTGACAACTTCCAGCCTCCCGAACAAGCCGGTTTCCGGAAGAGCTTTAGCACCATAGACCACATACATACCCTACGGCAAATTGTACAGAAGTCCGAAGAGTACAATTTGCCACTATGTCTGGCGTATGTGGACTATGAGAAAGCCTTTGATTCCGTCGAAATTTGGGCGGTGCTGCAGTCCCTTCAGCGGTGCCAAGTTGACTGTCGGTATATCGAAGTGCTGAAGTGTTTATACAGTAGAGCTACGATGGCTATCCGAGTACAGAACCAGAGTACGAAACCTATCCAATTGCAGAGAGGTGTAAGACATGGTGACGTTATATCCCCGAAACTCTTCACCGCTGCATTGGAAGACGTTTTCAAGCTTCTGGACTGGAAAGGATACGGAATTAACATCAATGGCGAGTACATCACTCACCTTCGATTTGCCGACGATATAGCCATGGCAAAGAAATGACCCCCAGTCCCCGGCGAATCCGCTATTCCTGCCTATGGTGGCGACCATGGTAACGGAGGAGCAGAGGGTGCTAAGAGCCTTAGTTGAAGGTTCGATTAACACCTAAGACAACTCGACCTGACAACGTTCATCGCACGGACCCTGAGAACTGACGAGAATATCCTGGAGCCTGGAAGAAGATACCAGTTGCGCTGGGATATTATAGAATTATGTGAGGCCTAAAGAGAGAGAAGGACATGGTAATTATCGAATCCGGCAACGGGGGTGACCATCTGTCTCAAAGAAGATTGGGAATATGTCGATGACGGTTGTGTACCTAAAACTTAGGATTTTTTTTATAGGAGAGGGGGCAATCGAGTATTCGGCTCACCTGATGATAAGTGACTACCACCGCCCATGAACAACTGTAACACCAAAGGAATTGCAGATGCGTTGGATCCAATCAACCCAATTTTGGACCATCCCGATGTAACGCCGACGCAAAATTAGGCACAAGAGAGAACAGTGAGCTGAAGGTAGCACAATTCGGTATAGGACAACGGACCCCGGCGGGTCAGCAGCTGACCGATTTTATGGAGAAATAGTGATTCTTTATGATAAATTCTTTTTTCATGAAGCGGGCCCACAGAAAGTGGACCTGGTTAACCCTTTATAGGGCAGAAGCGTTTTAGTTGAATTTGAATTTTTGGTATTGGGATAGGTTTTGGGGTGTATAGGGATTGAAATTAATGTGATATGTACTGTTAGGTTTCTTAAAGAACCAAGACCATTTAGAGCAAAATTTTGGTGGGTTTGTTTCAAACCGTGACCATTTAAGGGAAACATTTTTAAATAAAAATGAAATCATATTAAAATATTTTTATTTAAAATAAAAATATTTTAGTATTCTTTAAAATTCTCTTAAACAGTCTTAAATTACTAATCTGTGGCATATGTGTAATAAATACTCATAGTGAGTTGAGACGAAGCAACGATGAGCCACGGTTCATACCGAGGCCTATCGTTGAGGGGAGGGCGGAGTCCCCCACCCCCCTTGCCCGCGGCGTCTGCTGTAGTACCGATCGGATTCTATTGCATACGGGTACGCTCGTTTAGGAGTGTCACGTAGACTGAATTAGCTTGCTTCATATTTATTTATTTATGCACGGAATCAGTTGCACGCGTTGGTGTTCACCCAGCAACATGATATTATTTTGAATATTGGAAAAGATCGCTTTAAGTAAAATTGAATTCTAATAACTATGTAATTGTTTTCTTGAATAAACAGATTCAGCGTATAAGTTTAACCTGTTTTATACAGAATTCAGGCTGGAATATATTTATTATTTTATACTTTATTTGCTTCTTTACCTATATTAATAGTATTTTTTTTATTTTTTATTATTTAAATTATTCTAGAGGGGTTGCTATCCAATATTTTTAGAGGAATACCTGAGATACTGCTAATTTTACTATATAGGTAAAAATGTAGTAAAATTAGCACAAGCCTTTGTTTCCATCACGACGTATCAGGTGAAGTTGTGGAACGCAGCTAGTTTTGTAAAGTAGTAATTAGTTTGTATCTTTGTATAGAAAAATACATTATTACGAGGAATACTGATAAAAT
Source organism: Parnassius glacialis (assembly GCA_033319125.1). NCBI lineage: Eukaryota > Metazoa > Arthropoda > Insecta > Lepidoptera > Papilionidae > Parnassius > Parnassius glacialis. The sequence continues at coordinate 42,968,294 of JAVANC010000004.1, forward strand.
ATTGATTTTATTATATAAGGAAATATTTTAGTGACAACCCTTGCATATTTTTAGCGACTTGACGTCGAGACAGCCTTGTAGGTATTTTGGGGTATAACAAAGGAGTTGACCCACTATTAGTATTTATTACACATACGTCAGTGACTAAGAATACAAAAATAAATTCTTTGTATCATAAACTATATATGACAATCGGGGAGCGATGAGGTGAATCTATTTCCATGGAGCCATTTTCTGAATCTTCACTAGACATTCTTCTTGCGATTACATTCAACGGAATTCCTCCTTCCAGGTTTGGATCTGAACTTCTACTAATTTTACTAGTTTTCATTCCCTTCATCATCATTACTTGGAAATACATCCATACTGCCCATTGCACCTTTTCCACTACCAGACGCTCTTCTAGGACCTCGTGTACGAGTGGGTCCTCGTCCTCATGCTCTCATAGGCCCTCTGGTATGAACACGGTCTCGTCCTTTTTTTGAATCTGTGCTGCTGGAGATAGAACTGGTGATATGGGTATTAGTGAATCACTACTGATGATTGGAGCTGGTGAATGATATGGAGGTCTGTCCATGATATCACTATGAAAATCTCCAGCAAGTACTCCCTGACATGATGTTCAAAGGTAAATCATCCGCAGTCTCTGAGTCCCGTCCAATTAATAAATTTTCGGCTTCGACGTCATCTATGTCTTTGATCGAACTGACTAGCTGATCGTAGAGCATGTTCTTTAAATCCTACTAATACTAATACGACCATGTCCAGTTGAGAGTTTTTACGGACTGATGATATAGAAGAAAAAAGGAAGAAGCAAATATTGTGTGCAGCAAAAAGTTGGGCCATGCTTGCCATGCTGGGACTAACATAGGTTGAGGTTTTCGCTGTGCAAATTATTTCAAATAGAAATTTTCTAAAGTTTGATTGCTACTGTGTTCATAGTCTGTGTTCAAATAAAGAGGAAAGCCCTCAGTAAGAGCTATTTCTTACATTTTACATACTAATACTACTCCCACCTGTTGATTTCAAATCGTTATTCTACTTTATAAGTATAAGTTGGGGTAGGATTTATGCCCGAAATTGAAGGAAAATACCTAAATTATTCATTAACTTGAAACCTTGAAACACGTAAATATCACATTTTACTACATTTTTTTAATAACATACAAAACACAATCGCTTTCTCAGGTCGTAAACACTTATACAGAAGGCACAAACGTAACCACCAATATATTGCACCTTATCAAGAAAATAAGACTAACTTCACTTTTGTGGTTTCGCTTGTTGCTTGCGTCCGTTCAGGAACTACTCATTTAAACAATAAAGTCGATTACCAATACAAGTAATAATGAATTATGAGCATTAGAGTCAACCTTGTCGGGTGGTTACAGGCGCTAAACTTTTCAACGATTCTAAAAAAATGAGATTGGCTTTATTATGATGACCAGCTGATCAGTGATGTCTCATTGATCGCGAGGGTAAAAAATTGAAACGATCACCGAATGGTAAGAGTAATACGGAACATTAATGTTAAGTTTGAGAGGTGACGTCGAATGAACGCTACGTTCTCCTCGTGCCCTAATCAAAGAAAGCCCTAATTGAAGAACCCGAAAACTCTTCTTTCACATTCTGAATCTCATGTGGCTGTTGGACTGAAAATGTACAGTCTTTAGCAGATATGACAGAATACAGGCAACTCAACAGACAGATCTCCAGCTATATGCAGCGAGACTTACGCATCTTTAATACAGCACATATTGAAGAAGAGATTGAGTGGAACCAAGGCCCCAAAGTCTTTGCCAGAGATCTAACTACCGAAGAGCCAACTGTCGAAGTTGAAGACCGAATGTAGTTGCATGGAACTAAACACGTACACGTCATTATTGGAGCCACACGCAAGTGTGAGTAACGATTCAAAAGCAAGTATCATCAGATGATATCTCGAACTACATAGCGAAATCAGAATGGCTTTCCGGCACCTTAAACGGCAAGGCCCCGGGCGAGCATGGAATTACAGCGGAGCTTCTGAAAGCGGGTGGAAAATTGGCACTAAGGAAGTTCTTCAATATCGTCTCACATGGTGGCACTACTTCGGGGTCATGAAGAAGAAGTAGTGCAGTTTTTTTGTTCTTCAAGAAAGGCGACAACGCTCTATTTAAGAACTACAGACCAATTTTCCATCTGAACCGCATCTGCTTGCTGTTTTCGAGAGTCATTACAAATCGTCTCGTGCGCAGACGCGACGATTTCCTGCCTCCCAAACATGCCGGTGTCCGAAAAGGCTTTAGTACCATAGACTACAGTATCTCCCAACGGATAGGTATTAAAATAAACATGTATAAAAAAGGTCCTAAGTAACGTCCATGTTATACCAGTTACCGGTAGTTTTTGGGAACAATACGATTGAAGTTGTCGAGGAGTGTATTTGCCTAAGACAAATAGTCCGATTAGATAGGTCCAATTTCGAGCGAGAGGTCTATGGACGGGTTCAACCGGGCAGCGTTCGTATACTTCAAAACTTGAAAACAAGAATATAAAACCAGTGCGTGTTGACAGAGAAGACATGACAAGATATGCACATCAAAGGAGATTGCAAGATTCATTAAAACCACGTCCCTTTGTTATACCCTGTTTACATTTATGAACTCATGTCCTTAGAAATTATTTTTATTTTGCTACTTCTAGTTTTGTCAGAAGTCTTGCTTGATATTGTTCCTTCCCACCATGCTGGTGTTATAATAAGATTCTATTTCTTCACAAAGTGACGAATCAGCATATTGTGAAGAATTTTGTAAATAAAATACACATAAGACTAGGCTGTATAGCCTAAGATCTTTGTCTGCCTTGATTTGCAAATCCTAACAACAACAAGCAAATCAGCGTCTGTCAGTTAGCTCTGTCAATCAGTTCCTATTTCTATTACCATTTTCCACTAAAGTGTATCCAAGTTTTGAAAATTGTATTCCTTTTAAATGTTGTATTTAGGACTGTAATGCAATGAATGATACAAGATCGTTTGGATATGAAAATGGTGCCGAACCGCCACCACAGCAACCAGCCGTACCTGTGTCTCCGGTAAGTTAAGCATTTAGGTTAATTTGCATACTATGGAATATAAAGAAGAATAATAAATACATAAGAAATAACGCTTTGTTGAATAGGCGCAGTACAGATTTTCGCCGGACGAGTTAAGGGTGTTAGCTGAATGCAACACCGAGAGTTTTTTGCAGCGGTCATTACCATTTGGTACTATTTTCGGCCTTGGTACTTATTTAGCTGTACAAAAAGGTCAGTCAAAACTGGGAACAACCTTATTTTTTTCCTTTCTATTGTGTCTTGCGTTAATTTTATGACTTAAGTGTAAGATATTGGCAACATATTTTTTTACTATTATAAACCAGTGCTTGACTGCTATCCTACCTAACGATAAGTGTTGATGCAGCCGAAGATAATAAAGCACACTTAATGGCTTAGCTTTCCATTACCTTCCATCGAGTTTGGTGTTGATACGTATTTTTACAGAAAGGTTACATTTTTATAAGCACACACACAAAGTTTCAATACGCGGAAACGCGTACTTTTTGAGAAAAAACATTATTTAAATTAATTATTTTTGCAATGTTTATGTTACATTCCTAGTTGACTTCCATCGAGTTGGGGGTTGATACGTATTTTTACAGAAAAGTTACACTATTATAAGCACACACATAAAGTTTTAATATGCGGAAACGCGTACTTTTTGAGAAAAAACCTTATTTGTAAATTAATTATTTTTGCAATGTTTATGTTACATTCCTAGCGTAAAACTGGCGCCATTTTGTAATGTCATTCTCGTCGTCAGTACGGATGTCGTTTCTTTCCGAAAAAGATAGATTTTTAATTCGATTCGTATCATAAGCTGTCGTGATATCACAAAAAATGGATTAAATTTTTATAAGCACACACACAATGTTTAAATATGCGGAAACACGTAATTTTTGAGAAATAAATTAATAAAAATCACTTATTTCAATATTTTGTTGTTTTTTTTAATTGGCTTTACGGCTCTGGGTTCTAGCTTTTCTGAGCCTATTTTATTACGAATTTCCAGACATTCGTTGAATGGGGGGAGGGGGGGAGGAGTAGGGGACTAATTCAGAGGGATTTCTATGGAAAGCTAAGCTTTTATGTCAAAAAACCAAATTTATTGACCCCGACTCCACGTGGTACGAGTCTGTCCTACCCCTAGAGTGGTTATATAGAACCGGAGGCGCGTAGGGGGAGCAGCCTCCGCCTGCTGTAACAAATCGTAGGCATCGGACGAGCCGGAGCGGCTGAGGCTGGTCGCCGAAGGCGACCAACAAGCCGAAGCTGCGGAGGCGAGGAGGGACGCCTGCGATTTGTTACGCAAAGGCGTAGAGGCTGCTCTTCCCGCAGCGCCGGAGACGTTGCAGTCTCAAAATAGATACAGAAATCCCTCTGAATTAGTCCTCCTATACCTCTTCTCCCCCCTCCCCCCCTCAATGCGACGAATGTCAATGGAAATTCGTAATAAAGTAGGCTCAAAAGGGCTAGAACCCAGAGCCGTAAAGCCAATTTAAAAAAAAACAACAAAATATTGTTAAAATAAGTGATTTTTATTAATTTATTTCTCAAAAAGTATGTGTTTCCGCATATTGAAACTTTGTGTGTGTGCTTATAAAAATGTAACCATTCTGTAAAAATACGTATCAACACCAAACTCAATGGAAGGTAATGGAAAGTCGTACCCACTTAATTCTTAACAAAAACCTATTCACTTAGGCCTTAAAAGCACTTTTTATTGGCACATTGTTATTGGATGTAAGGGCAGATGCTGGTAAATTATTTCAATCCTCTGATACTATACAAATTATGAATCATGAAGTAAACCATTTGTTTTGAATGTGTGGTATGTTAACAACAAAAGGGGTGGATACCAATTAAATGGCTGCAGACTCCGTGCTACAACAGGTCCCATCCGCAGAGATCGTGATACTCGGTGATTTCAACGCCCACCACGCTGAATGGCTTGGTTCTCGTTTAACCGATCATGCGGGTAGATCTGTCTATGACTTTGCTTTGGCATATGGTCTAACACAACTGGTTACTTCGCCTACGCGGATCCCAGATGTGGAAGACCATGTACCTTCCCTGTTGGACCTTCTGCTGACCTCTCATCCGGACGGATATCAGGTCTCCGTCGATGCCCCTCTGGGCTCTTCGGACCATTGTCTGATCCGGAGTACGGTGCCACTCACGCTCCAATCGCAGTTGCGATCTACAGCTTGCCGCCGTGTTTGGCACTATAGGTCAGCTGATTGGGACGGGATGCGGTCTTTTTTTGCATCCTACCCTTGGGGGCGGGTTTGCTTCTCGCCGGAAGATCCCAGCGTTGTTGCCGATTCTGTTGCTGATGTGGTACTTCAGGGTATGGAACTTTTTATTCCATCTTCTGTGGTGCCCATCGGAGGCAGATCCCAGCCATGGTTTGGTCGCTCCTGTAAAATAGCATCACGCTATAAGCAGGAGTGCTACCAGGCCTGGGCTGACGCATCAACGTCTCGGGATGTAAACACCAGCGCATTAAAAAAGAAGTATAATTCCGCCTCCAGGTCCTTCAAAAGCGTCATTGCCAAGGCAAGGTCTGAGCACATCGGCAGAATTGGCGAGAAGCTAGTTCGCCTTCCTTCGGGAACCCGTGCATTCTGGTCTCTCGCCAAGGCTGTCCAAGGGAACTTCTGTCAGCCATCTCTTCCATCTCTGCACAGAGAGGACGACTCACTGGCCCATGCCGCAAAGGAGAAAGCCGATCTGTTGAGCTCTCTTTTTGCGTCCAACTCGACTCTAGATGACGGGGGGAACACACCGCCGACCATCCCGCGATGTGAGTGCTCCATGCCGGATGTGCGATTTACACAGCGCTCGGTCCGCAAAGCACTCTTCTCCCTGGACGTCAACAAGTCGAGTGGGCCCGATGGAGTCCCTCCCATTGTGCTGAAGACGTGTGCTCCGGAGTTGGCACCGGTTTTAACGCGTCTTTTCCGGTACTCCTACTCCCAAGGCGTAGTCCCGAACTCATGGAAGACAGCTTTGGTGCACCCGATCCCTAAAAAAGGCGACCGCTCAGACCCGTCCAACTACAGGCCTATCGCCATCACCTCCTTGTTCTCCAAAATAATGGAAGTCATTATAAACTGCCAGCTCATGAGGTACCTTGAGGATCACCAGCTGATTAGTGACCGCCAGTACGGTTTTCGTCGGGGTCGATCAGCTGGTGATCTTCTAGTCTACTTAACTCATAGATGGGCGGAGGCAGTAGAGTCCAAGGGGGAGGCATTAGCCGTTAGTTTGGACGTAGCGAAGGCCTTCGATCGGGTCTGGCACAAAGCGCTTCTTTCGAAGCTTCCTTCCTATGGGCTTCCCGAGAAATTGTGCAAATGGATCACCAGTTTCCTTGCTGATCGGAGCATCAAGGTCGTAGTAGACGGTGAATGCTCTGATTTCAAGCCTCTCAACGCTGGTGTTCCACAAGGCTGCGTGCTATCACCAACGCTGTTTCTCCTGCATATCAATGATATGTTGCTAACTGGCAGCATTCATTGCTATGCGGACGACAGCACTGGTGATGCCTTATATACCGGCCGTGCCAATATTTCTCGGGAAAACGTCGCCGAGTACCGGGACAAACTTGTGTCTGAAGTCGAGTCTTTGCTTAACAAAGTCTCGGATTGGGGGCGACTAAATCTAGTCCAGTTCAATCCCCAGAAGACACAAGTTTGCGCGTTTACCGCTAAAAAGAACCCCTTTGTCGTATCTCCTCAGTTTCTAGGCACTCCCCTTACTGCCTCAGCCAGTATCGGAATCCTTGGCGTCGACATATCGAATAGTGTGCAGTTTCGTGGTCACTTGGAAGGGAAGGCCAAATTGGCCTCTAAAAAGCTTGGCGTGCTCAGCAGAGCGAGACAGTATTTCATGCCGGCACATCGCTTGCAACTTTACAAAGCGCAAGTTCGGCCCCACATGGAATACTGTTCTCATCTCTGGGCCGGGGCACCCCAGTGCCAGCTCCTTCCACTTAACCGCATCCAGCGCAGAGCGGTTCGAATCGTCGATGACCGAGTTATTTCTGATCGGCTCGATACACTGGCACTGCGTAGAGATGTTGCATCTCTTTGCGTATTTTATCGCATTTATCACGGGGAGTGCTCTGAGGAATTGTTCGGACTAATTCCAGCCGCTCAATTTCACCATCGCACATCGCGACAAAACTCGCGTTACCATCCATACCATCTGGATGATTGGCGGTCCACGACTGTGCGATTTAGAAGAAGTTTTCTCCCTCGCACGACTTCCTTGTGGAATCAATTACCACCAGCGAATTTTCCGGACCGATACGACTTAGGAACCTTCAAGAAAAGAGCTTACACCTTTCTAAAAGGTCGGCAACGCATCTGCAATTCCCCTGGTGTTGCGGTTGTTCATGGGCGGCGGTAGTCACTTACCATCAGGTGAGCCGCATGCTCGTTTGCCCCCTATTCCATAAAAAAAAAAAAAAAATACCACCTGAACACCTTACAGAGAAGGGAGGAATTAAGTCATGCAATTCCTGTGCATATTCTCTGAAGTGTATATTGTAAACATTGAAAGGCTGTTTACTTTGTGCCTGTTTGAAACTTGTAAAATTGATTATAATGATATTGGTGTCACCAATAGGCACTGAGTGCAAAGCCACTAGGTGACATCTTGCAACACCAGCTCATACATATACATTGAATAATTGTTATCATTAAAATTATTTTAATATAATTATTTTATAATAATAAATTATTTTACATGAAGTACAGTTACCCTTGGAATATCTTTATGCAAATAGCGAATTGAATGATGAACAAATGCAAGTACTGGCTTTGTTAGGTTGATGTTAAATGTTTTATAATGGTCAATCGCTTTTTTCACATTATGGTGTCTAAAAAGCTGTCAACATCGAGTTGTTTGCAGGGCTTGAAGGTTTATTTGTTGTATTTGTTTTTATTGTGTGTATTATGTTTTGATATTATTTAGTGTTTTGAAATACAGACTAAGTGGGAAAAATGCATAATATAATAATTTAACTGATAACTTGAGCTTGAAATTGATACTGCCAGTAATAACAGCTAAGAAACATTTATATTTTTTTTTCAAAAATATTGATTAACCTTATTATTTTACTTAAAATTAACTAAATAACAAATATTTAAAGATTATTCTTCTTTCTCGAAGAACGCACTATCCTCCCTCGCTAACCTTATGGAGTAGACGTGTTATGGAGTGGAGATCAAGTCGAGGCAAGCGTAGTGTGGGACGCCCCCTGACCAGATGGAGTGACGATTTGCACAAGGTGGCTGGTAGAAACTAAATGCATTTAGCCAAAGATGGGGCTAAGTGACGCTCCTTGGGAGAGGCCTATGTCCAGTAGTGGACTGCCACAGGCTGATATTAATGATGACTGAGATACCACAACTCAACATTGATAACGCTCATAGTACGGCTCAAAATACGGTGATAGAATTATATTTTCTTTTTATAAAAGTTCCAAATCACCTTACTCTTCAACTATTTGTCATTAGTCATCAGGATAAGTACTATTACACCACTGTAACACATACACACCTTCAACTAATTTATTAAAAACCCAACACTTTGAAATAGTTTCTTACCTGGTCTCTTATGTTTCAAATCAGACACTTCTGTTTAGGGATTTGCTTGATTTACATTGACTTCATACTTCATTATTAATTAATCCTATTTCTATTTAGGTCATCTGAAACCAAATCCTCGCTTTGGTGCATTTCCAAAGATGACCCTAGCAGTTGTTGTGGGTTATTTCCTTGGCAAGTTATCGTACCAACAAGCTTGTGCTGAAAAACTCATGGCTTTACCAGGCAGTTACATTGGACAGCTTCTTCGAGATCGGCGAGATGGAAAAACCGGGTAAATAATCAGAAACTGAATTTATTTTACTTGTAGTATGTTTTAAGATTTTGTATGCTCCCATGTTTTTCACCATGTTGTTGAAGTTTGGTCTGATTTTAATAAGCCTTAAAATATGCTATTCTGTGGGCCATGGTTCAAGCAGGTCAAGGGTCTGGTAAGAATCTGGTAGATTCTTTAGACTTTGGGCTTTTTATCTCTATGAGGTAGTCTTTGGTTAGCTTTAGATTTAAAATGTGCTTTATATTTAAGATAAAGATGTTGATAACAACACAGATACACAACTTAGATGGTACCATGCAACTATTGGCATAGCTGGGCACCGTTAAACAAATAATTAACTTCGTTAAACTTTAAAGCATTACATTTCGGAAGATTTAACGCAAGTTAACGTTAATCCGTTAACACATGATTAAAATTGCATTTTTTATATTGGTGCGCTAATGATCTACTTATAGGAACTGTTTGTTTGGGTTTTGGAAGTTAACAGGTTAGGAACAAAAAAGGATCATCTGGCATAATGTGGATATTGCCACATTATATTACATATATATTGGCATATTGAAGTTCTCATCTAAAAACGAGACTCGCTTTGGCGTTAAAATATCGCTTGAGGGTATAGCAGTATTATATTTAATAAACAGATTTATGAATATTTAAATTCTAAGAGTAATGTAGCTTCCTCGAACGAGTCTTTTAATTTCATGTCTAGCCACATTTTGACTAGATTTTGAGCTTTACTCTTAGATTTGTGGCTCTTAAGATTTTCTTTAGACTGAGGGACAGAATTGAAAAAGTCTTCTTCCTCATCATCGTCATTGTTACATACCCGTGTTGCTACCTCCGCTGCTTAAACTATCTCTGTCCTTCGAACTTTCGGCGGCGGCGTGGCGCGGCGCGGTGCAGGGTAAATAGTAGGTACTGGATTAACGATTAACAGAATTAAGGAAATTTTACAGAAGTTAATGAGTCCGTTAACATTTTTTAAAGTTAATTTAAAAGTTAATCCGTTAGTCGAAATGTTAACTTCGTTAATTAACGATTAACGGATTAACGAGTTAATGCCCAGCTATGACTATTGGTACCAGAAGATTAACTATTAATAAAGAATTTCCATATTCAAATTAAGCATTCAAATTAATTTGAAACCAAGCAAATTGTTGAGCATTCCTGACCTTCTTGGTTTGGCTTTGTGCAGTTTTACCATATTGTAAACTCAATTATATATAAAAGTAATAAAATATAATTTTTTTTTATAATCTATACCTTTTCTACCATGTCAGATTTGTTCATTAAAATGCACCCTTAATATCAACATCCTCTATGAGTGCTGTAAGAATGTAGTGAAGAAGGTTTGATCTGAGTTAATTGCATCCATGCCGTAGCATGCATTTATTATTTGGCTTGTGTTGGGAAGAATCACACAAGTCTAAACTAACAGTATGAAACATCATATTGCAATGTTTCGTATGGTGACAAGACCCATACCTTTTTACTTATAATGGGTCATACCATCTTGGTCCACAGAGTTGACAAACACATCTGCTATTTGATTCTCAATCGAAGATAAATGTAGGTGTGTCTATGGTATTTGTATATATTAGGTAACACTACCTTTCCTTTCCTATACTACAAAGCACTTCCCTTCCACAGCGGTGTAGATATAGATGTCAGGTATAGATATATAAATAAATTTAATTAATTGTTCTAAATGTTTATTGAAGAAATTGGTAAAGGCTAACTTAGGATTGATTTAGATATAACTTGTGACTGCTAATCCTTATTAATAGGATTTAACAATGAAGTTAGTTTCATACTGCATATTTTATTTTGTATGCAGAACAACACCTCCCAGACAAGCAACAACAATGTTCGGAGCCACACCAAGCGACATCTACTCAGATGCCGGTCCTGGCAGCTCCCTTGATCTTGATACCGATCGCCCGCTTTTCAGTGATGACTCTTATCGGCCGGATAATAAAGGTAACCTTAAGAAAGTTATTTAATATAAGAGCGGTGATTCGGAAATAATGATAATGAATATAATACGGTGATTAGAATTAAAAAAAAAATGGAAATCTCTACATAGTCTCTTAACAAGTCAACACATTTAGTCCATATTTTTTCTACACCCAGAATTCCCTTAGGAAAAAAATCTCTTTATCTTGACCCTCCAAAATAGTAGTACTAATTTTCTACTCACCAGATGTCGCTAGTTGACACTGAGGTAAAATTTTTGTTACACAATGTAATTTAATTAAAAAGTTGTTTTTTTAATAAAAGTTTATCAGTTTCTAGAGTATTGTATTAATACACAAAACAATGCATCAGTGGTTTGCTTTGTATTCTGCTTGTATCTAACTTTTTTTTCTACTTTTATGACTATCTGTTATTTGGTTTATTTAGTTTTAATAGTATTAATATAAAATATAGCTATTAGTACAGAAACATTAACTTTTACATTTTCCGAACAAATTAACTTCCCCGCTATGTAATCTGTAAAATATTATACCTCACTTTCTAGTGGTGCCGCCCTGGTGGCAGAAAAAGTCGTGAAAGCCCCCATTATTATTGTCTTCATCCGCCTGACACTTTTTTCTGCCTAGTTGTCAGTCTCAGTAGGAACCATCCACTCCTATCTATTTCTGACCGCCAAGTAGCAGTGTTTACTCTGTTGTGTTACGGTATGAAGGGGATAAGAGTTAGTATGATTACAAGCTATGAAGCGTTCCATATTAATCCTTACCATCAAGTGTACTGTAACTTTATTTATTTATTTTTGTTTAAACGTAACATACATACGTGTTTCCAGTTTACATATATAAACTTCACAAGGAAAAACACATCCAGAACCGAAATAATTATTTATAGGCCATACAGTTACTCGTTACGTGTGGGATTCGAACACGCGGCACCTAAGCGCTGCAACTCATTCCTAAGTCACTGTGCCACGGAGGAGTTGTTTGTCACTTCAGTTTAAAATTTTTTTTGTTACAGTTCCTAATGTTAGTGCACCAGAAAATGCACCGCCACTTCCTCCCCTCTCTTATGATGACTTACGCCGTAAGAACCGTGGCGAGTTTGCTGAATCCCGACAGGATCCGTACAGGTAAGTTTTCTTTCCCCTCAACAGATTTATTATGACTATGGCACGAATGGAGTGAATTCGACTTAACCGTGGAAAGCCCACACTGTCAGAAAATACCAGCGTTAATTGCAACATAATGCTTTTGTGCTGTATGGTGCGTGACGTGAACCGGAGACACTATTACTGGAAATTCCATCTCTGTCATTCAGGTAACGCATTTGCATTTTGATTTTCAATCTATGGGTCATGATATTCACTAGCCATTCAATAGACGGTGTGCTCGTTTTTACCCTTATTTATATTAGAAAAATAGATAATTTCTAAATTAGAATTTAAAAAAAAGTATTTTAGAGTTTATGGAATTAAGGTGATCTAAAAATGCAGTTACTTTGTCAGATGGTAAAATTGTGATAGTATCGTCTACGTACCGCTTGTAGAATCTTGGATTTACAGGAGCAGTAAGAAGGGCTTTCTCCTCAAAGTTCTCCATGAATATGTCGGTGACTACGGGAGATACAGCGAGCCCATCGCCACACCATCAACTTGCTTGTTCAAGCATTATCTATTTATTATCCATATATCTTGTATAAGCATAATCGATAGCATAAGCGAGCTTCCATTAAAACATACTTCAAGCCACCGAAGAAAATTAGTCAATTTTTACTATCCGTCAAGTGTCATATCCATCTACAAGATGCAGGAGTGTACAAGCTGGATTGTGAATGTGGTCTTTCTTACATAGGACAAAGAAAAAGATCTATAAAAACCCGCCTGAAAGATCATATAGCTGACTTGAAGCACCGACGTTCCGGGAAGTCTGTGGTGTGTGAACATGTTCAAGATCGTCCCAACCATTACATTAGATTTGATAGACCACAAATCCTCGCAAAAGAACACCGATTCCTACCAACAATGATTCGCGGGGCTATTGAAATTAAAAAAACATCACATTTACACACAATTCAATATATATATATATATATATATATATATATATATATATAATAACATTTCAATAAAGAAGATAGATGGGTGCTGCCATCTGCTTGGGATCCCATAATTAATAAAATTAAATCCAAACCCAAGCATACTTCTAGACTAGACTTAAAGATACTATAAGCTCATTCTGCTTAGTGCGGACCAAAAATTTAACGTCTCTATTTTATATTTTACTTTTTATACTAAAGTCAATAGTTTAACTAAGGAAATTTGTAGGATTCAGTTAAATAAGCTTGTTCTGTTTAAAGGCCAAGGAGTAATTGTAATTAATTTATTTAAAAATTATTTTGAAATGTTTGCTGGTGAAATAAAAACTGAGACACTGAGTACATAATGACTGTTTTATTTTTCATACTGGTTTTCATATAGCTGCCTGTTTATATTTTATTAACATTATGTTAAAAAAGAAATTCCCAGCATAAACTTTCCGTGGTGTTCCGGCAATACAATAAATGAATCAACCTGGCAGTGACAGTGTCCTCTCGCATCACTTCCACGCGAAACGCCAGTGCAAGTGGACGTTATCTTCCAGTGGTCTCGATTCTTTAAACTCAGTGTTTACTGGTGCTCCCTGAAAGTACATGCACGTGTGGACACCACACTGTCCATTACAGTAAACATTTTTCGCCCAGGATCGCTGATAATCATATCATGGCTTGAAAATACAACCTTTTGATCTGTTTCTTGGGGAATATTGTTTAATTTTATGGGGTTACTCACCTCTCCTGAGATTATTGAAATTGAAATGTGTGACATTTTGTGGTAAAATCCAACAAAAGGCAAGCTGATTCAGCTTATTCCCGCTAACATGTTTTTTGAATAATTTTAAAATAATATAATTATTTATTTTGGAACTAAAATGGTAAGAAAATCAATAAATTTTTGCAGTTATTCAATTTTGTGTACTGAACTAGCTAATTTTGTTCAACCTTGTTACCATTACTTTAGCATTTCCAATTGCAGTATTGTGGTCGCTCTGAAATAATTTATTGACAGTCCTTATAAGTAAAATATACATCAGTTGTTGACAGGGACTTGAAAATGAAATGAATTTTGTTTCGTTACACTAAATGTTATCTCCTAACGTTCCAAAGTTCGTAACGATACTAAAACTGCTACTTAATAACGTTATATAGTTAAATTAAAGAATATCATTTTCATAAAAAATATTTTTCGTTACGGTATCGGTAACGTTATGCCTATATCGACTTAAGGGGGCTACTGACTTGCCTGCCGCAGGGGCAATCTAGGGTGTAGGAGTGGGGATGACCCTTAATTGCCTCCTTAATTGTGATGTGTGTGTAGGCAAGCAGGGGCAATTTTTTAAATCGGTCCTGCGGGGCCGGGCGGCAGGAGCGCAAGACCTTCCTTGCTCCCTAGATTGGCCCTGCCGCTGTCGCGTGTATAGCCCAATTGGAGTAATTTCAATCAGTTCATTGCGACTTTCGCGCGAAGCACACGTATGAGTACAAGTCAGACCCGCAAAAAGAACGTTATTTGAACGTTGTAACTTACAAGTAACATTACTGGGATTTGTTACCTAACTTATCATAAGGGCTAGTATGGGAAAGAAAATATTCCAATAATATTAAAATTGCTGGAATATAAATAAAATGTCATTAACTAAATAATTAAACAAAAATACAAATTTTAGTAATTAAATTTTATTAAAACCATCATTAGAAAACTATCCAGGCTATTTGTAACACTAGTTAAATTATAGTTACTGAGCACTAGTTAGTTAAGTTATATCACAGAATAAATTGGTTATATTAAATTATGACGAGTAAAGTTAGTCATATTTAATTGTCTTTGATAGCCTAAAAATAGCGTGGCAGAGTTATGCTGCAGCTTATAAGCATTATGTTATAGTTGTAATTATTAATTAATTAGTTGTTTTATTGATAAATGTAGGTGTCTATGGGCCACAGTGTCCTCTTACCATCAGGTAGACTTTGCTCATTTGTCACCCTTATTCTATATAAAAAAGAGCCAAGGCTATATATACCGATTCATTGATATTTCGATAAAATTGGCGCCATTCTCAACGCGTGCGTCCAGCGAGACGTACACTCTCATACTGAACGGCAGGCGTGTGTGTAGAGACAGCTCCGATATTGCTCCGATCGCTGTTCTCCCTAGATTGCCGCTGCGGCAGGCATGTCAGTAGCCGCTTTTATAAGATCGTTACGGCTGAAACGTTACAGATTCACTTGTACACTGCATTACCGTTCCATTATCGCACCCCGTACAAGCTACCGCCGGCGCCGCCGTTTTCAAGCATTACCATTAAGTTCGTTAGAGAGAGAGAGAGAGAGAAAGAGTTCGCATCGCATATTGTATAAGGGCGGTTTCACAAAAATGTGACAGTGATGAAAAATAACAGTATTTTATTTTTTATTAGAATCCAGTATAATTTTTGCAAAGGATCGATTCATTATATATTTCACTAAATGATATGAAGATTTTTGAGTTTATAATTTGCTTTTTAGTAATCTTTTATTAGTATTTATCCGGCCAGACAATGAATAACGCTCCATTCCGTTACCAAATAAGCATGGTGGTTTTACCAAATCAAACACAATTTGAATTTGTTAGCAGTTTTTAATGTGTCTTAAGAACTGTATTTGTATAAAATAGTACAAAATTTTAATAAATAAAAGTAACAGACTTTAATTATGTCTGTCTTTATTTCCATTACGTTACTATTTGACCAGCTGTCACACTATTTTTATCGAAAAAAATACGATGCCTTTCAAAAAATTCAATTATTATTTTTTATAATAAACATAAAATAATAGTCTTCTTAAAAATAACAAAATAAAATGTCTCTCCACGTAAATAAAGTAATACACGTAAAATTAAGTAATCAACAAAAATAGGACAGTCACCGAAGGGAATAGTAAACTTTCGGAGTGGAACTGTAAAGAATAGTTTACATGTAGGAAGAAAAAATGCACCCATTTTTTTTTTGTTTACACTTCCTACAATTCCACTCACAACGATCGGGGAATCTTTAATTACACATAGTTTGTAATAAGTCTATTTAATTAAAGATGCTAATGATTTCTAATTGCGTGATTATAGTTAAATGTTTCGAAATTTAATTTATAAATGAAGCGTGCTTTTTATATTTATTTTAATACTCTCAAAGTGTTCAAGAACATCAAAAAGTTTAGAAAATAGAATCAGTGCCACAACACGTGAGTGTTTGATTACGTTATAGCTCGCCGTAATCGAGTCAGCAAAAAACCGATAAGAATCACGTGGTTAAGAAATAAGGCAAAAATTAATATCTGACATCGATTTTAATGTATAAACATAGTTTTTGGGGTTCCGTACCCAAAGGGTAACCTACCTAACCTAAGGGGACCCTATTACTAAGTCCGTTCGTCCGTCTGTCTGTCAGCGGGCTGTATCTCATGATACGTAATACGTAGACAATCGAAATTTTCATAGAATGTGTATTTCTGTTGCCGCTATAACAACAAATAATAAAAGTAAATTAAAAGGGACTCCCCCTACTAGAAACCTGATTTAGGATGGTACGGAACTCTTCATGCGTGAGTCCGACTTGGGTTATTATTTTTATTTGTGAACGTTATACTTCAATGGCGCGAAAATCTATTCCAAACGTTGTATTCGTCAAAAATATAAACCTCCCTTAACAAGCCAACAATTTTTTTTTTAAATTCTCCCACACTAGGATTTTCTCCTGTATCGTAGAGGCAGCTTACAAACACAAATTTCACAAGGACAAACATCCAGACCCGGAACAATTATTTGTAGGCCATACAAATACTTGTTCCGTGCGGGATTTGAAACCGCGCCCACCAGCGCAGCAACTCATTGCTCCGTCAAAAGTCAAATATGAAATTATTGAAAGCGGTTTGAGTAGATTATAAAAATATAATAGGTACTTATATATAAATTAAATATATTAATTACTGCAGGTATGTAAACCAAGCTTTATGTTTCCATTCCGTTACATTTTATTGTTCCGCTCCTACGAAACCGTCAATAAAGTTTCGGAGTGGAGGTAACGGTATCAACACTTGCACAACATATGAAAGATTCATCACAATTCTACTAACTGTTCTGATTTCTAAATTTGAAAATTGGTTTTATTAATATATCTATATTCTTTTAAAATAATAGTACAATTAAAACAAGTTTAACGTACCATTCATTTTGGTTTCGGATCGTGGAACTTTTAAAATGCAATCGCCTGACACTCACTACGCCTACATTCATAGCGCTCGAATGACGTAAAACAAAACGACGGTTGCTATTTCGTTGTATATATGTGTTGTTACCGATAAAATAAAAACCAAATTGGTAGTTTATTTTAGTTTTTCTACGTAACAAATCTTGGTTTCGGAATGGAGTTTTCCACCATGGTCAGATTATCGACCTAAACTTTAACGATATATTATTTAAATTCGCAGACCTTATGATTAATACTGCTATAGTTTTTGATTAAATGATAATCTAATGTTTAAAATGCTATGTGCTAGTTGTATTCCTTATGAGTAAAAAAACCAAGAAAAACGGTATTTATTTCCAAAGCCTGGGTATGGGACATCATAAAAAGCTGTATTATAATGGCTTTAAAATTATTTTAACTACTTCATTTATCTCCTCACCCCAATTTTTTATGTGTACGAGTGTTAAAAACTACTAAGCTACCTCAATAGCTATACATAATGTAAAATAAAGTTATCCTGGGCAGATACCAACTATCTTAAGTCATGGGACATAGCGAAAACTCAACATGAAAAAAATAGTGAATCCGCCCATAAAATACTAGCTGACCAGGCAGACGTTGTACTGCCCTTTCCGAACGACCATTTGCTTTCCCAAAAAAACTCCTAAAATTAGCAATAAAAAATTGAGGGTCACTTATCGGAATAAAAACTATCCTATCTCTCAAGTTGGACCAAACTGCACACAGTCTGCAAATTTTTTTTGAAATCGGTTCTATCTGTTGAATACTTACAGCAACACGTGGTGGTTATACTACTAAATTGTAGCTTATATTAAACGTTTGTATTTTTAACATAGCGCCATCTATTAAATATTTACTCAATCCAGTTAACGGATATCGTCATCTGACATAATCGTTTGGAGCTAACAGATAATTGTGACTGTCAAATAATAGACAAATAATTTTCAATAAAATAATATTGTATTGCGACTATAAATTGAGATGTAAGCTATCCTATCTTTTAAGTTGGACCAAACTGCACATTGACCAAAAATTTCATTGAAATCACTTCAGTAGTTTAGGAGTCCATCGCGGACAAACAACGTGACACGTACTTTTTATATATAAAGAAGATGTTAAGTATGTGTCACAATCTTAGACAGATTAATAACGATATTATATCGTTATATCAATAACGATGTTATATCGTTATATTAATAACATTTTTTTTTAATATTGTTATTAAATAGTTGTAGATTTCGTTCAGTCTGTTAGTTATAGCCAAGGAATTAATTTTGTTACGACGATTTTGTTTGGAACGGTACGAATTATCGTTACTGGAACTACGCGTAACGTTTCAAGTCCCTGCTAGTTAAAGCACACAATGACACATGAAAATTTGTCACGCGTTTTCGGGCTGTCAGGTCGTCTATACGCCAGTATATTCTAAATCTAGGAATTTAACTTACGTTGTAGCACGAATGGGGACCTGCGACTGGGGAACGACCACGATCTCACAGAGAACACCAGCGTCGAATAGCAGCTCAATGCTAATGTGTTTAGTTTTGTGAGTGTAAAGAACCGGAGACCCTTTTTACTGGATACAGTGTTCCGTCTTAGTTCTCAAGGGTAACAATGCATCTGCATTTTGATTTTTAATCAAGGATAGATCAGGTCAGGTGGGCTGTGTGTTCGCTTGTCACTCTTAGTCTATTAAAAAGAAAACAAAGAATCTTCACATTCTCTTTACAACAGTTGATCTATCTTGTATCTTATTTGGTATTTAATTCTCTCCAAAAAACTGCATTAAAAATATTTTTAAACACATAAAACAATATATTGGAGACTGGAGACGCGGATTGCCTACGCTCGTGCCATTAACAAGTGGCCGGCCGCCCGGAATGTTGTGTCGATAAAAAAAATAGTGCTAAAAATATTTTCGTGTTCAGGGTTGTCACAACACAATTAAAATTAATCCCATTTTGTCCTTTGTTAATTTGCCAACAAATATCCGCTAAAAGTCCATTGTTAAACAAAGGCCTCCCCATAGATTACCTCGTGGAAGGGATTTTGCTATAAATACGTCGCTGGGCATGCGGGTTGGCAACCGCACTTTAGTTTTTATTATTTTCAGTTGTTATTGGGACGATGCTGCTGCCAAATATTATTTCAGCTTATTTGCAATAAGCTAGCTATTTTAATAGGCTGTAGTTACCTACTATCGTCGTGGCGAATAAATTGTAAACATGTTATTATGTAGATTTTAACGAGGTCATTAATAAATATACTAATAATACACATATTGACTAGGGCTGAGTTTTACCTCCACTAACATTGTGCCCTGTACTGCGCAATTGCGTCAACTCAGTTCACTGTTCGGATGTGTTTACTCGCTTCTTCAAAATGTGTTGAACATAGCGCCGTACCGGGAAATTCGAAAGGTGTTTTAAGGTGTTAAGTTGCCCGCAGATTGCAGAGGAGTGATATTTTTTTTAATTTATTAAAAAAAACGTTACACCCACGCTAGAATTTTCTCCTGTATCGTGGAGGCAGTTTACAAACATAAATTGCACAAGGACAAACATCCAGACCCTGAACAATTATTTGTAGGCCATACAAATACTTGTTCCGTGCGGGAATCGAACCTATGGCTCTTGGCGCTGCAACTCATTCTAAGCCACTGCGCCACGGAGAAGTCCGTTATTGAACACTTGTGATATTGCATGAATCTTATTTTATATTATTTTTATTATATTTTGTGATATGTAAAAAAAGTGACAGATGGCTGATTTGACAGCTGTGTGTAAAATTTATTATGTGCGCCGGAGCCGGAGCAGTCAACGGCGGCCGAGTTACTGAGTTGGCACAAATAATTTATCTGAGTAACCCATGCATATAATTGGTAAAATTATGGTAGATGGCTTATGTTGCCTACATACTATCTTATGTTTATTTATTTATTTAACACCAATAAGACGTACACTAACAAGCATAATATTTTCACAAATAACCTTAAAAACTAAGTGTTGACTTAATTACAGGTGTTACACACATTTAAAAAAAATAGACACAAGTATATATATGCAGTGAATTAAATTGAATACAAAAATTAAGAGATCGATAAATAAAATCAGAATATAGTATTATATAATAATTTACATCATGCATAATCTACTACTGTTATTTTCATAAGAAATTTTATAAACGTTAAACATATCAAAAATAAAATATTAATAAATTTTAATATACAATCATTAGTTAATCACAATATAGCTTTTATATTACTAGTAAAAAAATATCTTTACTGTGAATTACCATTATTTGAGGAATGTAAATAAATCACGTTTAAATTTCCTAAGATTATCTGAACATATGTCAATATCAACTTTTCTATCTTTATGTTTATTATTAGTAGTCATTATGGCACTAATACAATTCGTCGTTGACGGCGCAAAGAGGCGAACCTCAATTTTTCAAGAAAATTACAGGAGAGAAAGAAAACATTTATTATTCCCCAATTACTAGCTTTTTTCAGCAGAAAGTTAATCTTATTTGTAGTTTTCCATTAAGTCTAATATATTTAATTTTCTGATGAAAAAAAGTTAGTAATCGGAGAATAATAAATGTTTTCTTGCTCTCCTGTAATTTTTTGAAAAATTGAGGTTCGCCTCTTTGCGGGGTCAACGTCGAATTCTTATGTGATAATTTATATATTATATTATATTATTATCGACCAGAAGTAAAATTCAAAATAAAAATGCACTCAAACAAAACTTGTATTATAGACTTCTTATTACATTTACAATATCAATTATTAATTAGCAACTTAAACAAATATCTAATTCCTAGCACGTCCGCTCTCTCCGACCGTTCGAGCCAAAGTGCCACTGCAACCGCGACCGGCTTTTACCCCACCATCTTGGTGACGCAACCGTAAGCACGCCCTCTTTTAGTCATCATCTTGTAACACGGCCTCTCCTGACAGGCGGTCGTCCTCGCCCGCAACCTTTATGTGTTTGAGATTTGACCTCGCCGCAGCCTCCTCCGAAGTGTCATGTAACGAGTCATCAGACTCCGCTAAAGTTACAAATGAATTGAACATATTAGAATTTATCATCACATTTCGTACCAGCATACTCCTTACAAAGAAAACGTTCATACCTCATGACATTACACTCATTTTTCATACAAAACGTTCAAACCACGTTCATTCACATCGTTCTCTAGAGGGCCCTCATACACCATACATCAGTTGGTTATATTACGGTAGTAACTAGTATACCGTGACAGTACCTCCTTTGGTCAACTGTCCTGCCGTGGTAGAGAATCACACTCGATACCAACGTGAACATGAAAAACTCCGAATGAGTAGTCCATCTGCCGTGACAGAGAAAACATCTCAATGTCAACGTAAGTATGGAAGAGATTCCTTCGGAACCTTCCATCTGCCGTGGTAGAGAATCACACTCGATACCGACGTAAACATGGAAAACTCTTAAGTGAGTGGTCCATCTGCCGTGACAGAGAAAACATCTCAATGTCAACGTAAGTATGGAAAAGATTCCTTCGGAACCTTCCAT
Source organism: Parnassius glacialis (assembly GCA_033319125.1). Classification (NCBI taxonomy): domain Eukaryota; kingdom Metazoa; phylum Arthropoda; class Insecta; order Lepidoptera; family Papilionidae; genus Parnassius; species Parnassius glacialis. The sequence continues at coordinate 42,990,138 of JAVANC010000004.1, forward strand.
CTGCTGTGGTAGAGAATCACACTCGATACCAACGTGAACATGGAAAACTCGTAAGTGAGTGGTCCATCTGCCGTGACAGAGAAAACATCTCAATGTCAACGTGGATATGTATAAGTACACTAACCCATACATACAACGAAACATAAGCAAAACGTTTGCATGACAGTCAAACATAATAACATCTGTGACTTACAATCAAAAAACGCAGCACGGGTCTCGGGAGTCCACTCTCCTGCCCACAGCACAGTGTTTTCAGCTGCAGCTTCTGTACGCTTCCCGTACGAGACAGTCAACAGCTCCAATTTATACCGATGATTTGGAAGTCTTTTCAATACCTTGTAAGGTCCGTGCATACAGGAATCTAACTTCCCCGCTAACTGCGAAGCCTTAATCACAAAATACTTTGTCGTTTAACTCAAACTCGTAAGGTGATCTAAAGCCTTTATTCACCACGATCGTCTTATTTTTGCTGGTTAGTAGACAGTAGTGACGACACACGGTGTCTTTGCAGCGCCATAAGCTCTTCGCGGTTTGGGGTAGCAATATCTATTGCAACATCTAGGACAAGAGCACGTATAACTGGGGTGGAAGAATCGCTTCCGATAAGCAACTGATGGGGAGACATATTGGTCGTACTGTGTTTTGTACTATTTAAAATAAGTTGGGTCTTTGGTTTGGATCTTGCATGGATAACCACCACCTAACTACACGGGGAAGAAAGTCCTTTTTGCGCTCGGTTAGCTTTAGAGTGTTACAGTCTGTAACAATTTTAAAGGATACGCCTAACAAGTACTTTCTAAAATTCTGTAGAGCTTTAACTACGGCTAGAGTTTCCAATTCATAGGAATGATATTTGGGTTCCGCGCCTTGGGTGGATTTGCTGAAATACGCTACTGCATGCCTAAGCCCACCATCATGAATCTGTATTAAGACTGCACCGTAACCGGTAGCGTTTGCATCTGTGTGCACCTCCGTAGGTAACCGAGGGTCGTAAATGGCAAGGACGAGTTCTTTTGTCAAACGGTCAATAATATACTGACGAGCTTTATCTTGTTCGACTCCCCACTCAAACGGCATGTTTTTTTTTGTTAAATGTGCGATACAAGCTGTTCGCTGGGCATAATTGGGAATATATCTTCTGAAATAGCCCGCAAGGCCAAGGAACTGTCGAATTTGTTTAACACTTCGAGGCTTTGGATAATCAACCAATGCCTGGACCTTACGCATGCTCGGCCTAACCTGACCATTACTGATAACCAACAAAAGCTGTTCTTTCTCTTCACCCTTAAGAGGTGTGTTTACATTATTAATATCGAAAGAACATTCTGTCGGATATATGTGATGCCTTCACGATTCAGAATATTGGTGCCTATAACGACCAGAGTACTGATACAATCGTGGGGTACCACATAAAATCGGCTTCCATAGATATGTGAGGTAGTTCCACAATTAATGTCACAAACGAAGTACATTCGATAAACTGACTTCCTATACCTCGTAAAATGCGGTGTGTCGATCTTTGGTTAACCTTAAAATGTTTCAACAAGGAACTCGATACGAGTGATGTGCAAGAACCGCTGTCTACTAATAAATCAATCGGTACGCCTTCAATTACTGCGCTTGTAATATCGATTGTCGATTTCGAAACATTACTGTCTAATTTACAACAAAAATTTACATTGTGCAGGTTAAGTTTTCTCTTACTCTGAACGTCGTTCGGCAAAACAGTCGTTAATTTCATGACCACTCTTTTTGCAAAATGAGCATATTACAGAATGCGGCGACTGTGTGTTAGACGACGACGACCCCGAATTATTAGCTAGTCGCATTCTTTTAGCACTCTTACAGTCTATACGCTTATGCCCAAACCTTTTACAAAAGTGACATCTTAAGTCGCCAACCTCCTTTTTATTTTCATTCCGTCGGGTAATGTTTGATTCAGAACTAGGATGCGATTCAAGAGTGATATCACGGGTAGAAGGAAAATCATTTTGTGGTTTTATGTACATCGACAAAAATTGCACTAAATCGTTGGGTTGTAACTTTGCATTAGTAGCTGCAGCTTTAATATGAGGATCTGTGATGCCCCTTAATACTATAGCGACAATGAGTTCATCAGATAGTCCCCTAATCAAACCCAACCTTAACAACGAGCGTCTAGCGTATTCGGCGTAAGTAGCATAACTTTTAGAATCTTTGGTCATCACTTCGTAAAGAATAGACGCAATATCGAGGGTTCGAGGACACAGCATTTTAAATTCTCGTTTGAAATTCGTCCACGAACGATCGGTGCTGGACCACTCGCTAAGCCACACACGTGCTTCTCCCTTCAAGCAATTACCGATCCGCGACAAACACTCGTTATCGTCCCATCCGTTAGTTTCTTTAGCCCTATCTACTTCCTCGCACCAAACGTCGATATTGTGAAAATGAGGGTCAAAGTTAGAAATATAATAATTATTAGACCTTACTTTAACTAACGAAGTGATGGCCTCCACGATTCTGCCAGTTGTGTCTCCGCCTGTGGCAATGCTTTCCTGTGATACCGAGACGGGTGCGTGAACTGCCGTCGAGTCGTCATCGCGTACTTCGTCGGTGGCTGCACCAATCATTAGCACGGGCAGTACAGGGTGCGGTGCCTGCCCCGAAGATGTTGACGCGGCCTGTAAAAGTGGCTCGGACGGCGGTGGCGGCGAAGTAAAATGTTCCTCAAGCGTATTCAATCTAGCAAGGATAGCATTCAGCACATCCTTGTTCGACTCATGCTTGCGTTTACGAGAGCGAGATTGTTGTTCAGACATTTTAAGATTTATAAACTGAACATTAAGTAAAAAGAAAACTACTAAAATGTTAAAATGTAATCACGACACTAAACTTTAATTTTAATGTTAGTCAGGTGTTCCAAAAGCGGGTAGGCGACGAAGCACTATCCCACTTCTGATATTATCGACCAGAAGTAAAATTCAAAATAAAAATGCACTCAAACAAAACTTGTATTATAGACTTCTTATTACATTTACAATATCAATTATTAATTAGCAACTTAAACAAATATCTAATTCCTAGCACGTCCGCTCTCTCCGACCGTTCGAGCCAAAGTGCCACTGCAACCGCGACCGGCTTTTACCCCACCATCTTGGTGACGCAACCGTAAGCACGCCCTCTTTTAGTCATCATCTTGTAACAATATGCATTATAACTCAAGATCAATCTTTTAATCAGAGAATAACGCACTTGACGTGAACGTGTGCAGTTTTCTACGAATGGTACATTGAATTAGATTACCGCTTGGGTTGTTACCCGTGTCCAAATTGTGACATCCAGACATGAGATACAGAGAGCCGCTTATATAAGGTCCCGGAAAGTGTCCAGGTTCTCTCTATTACCAAGTTTAAATGTTTTATTAAGCTGAAACTGTATAAAAAGAGTTATTATAGTATAAATGAATACATGGTTGATAATAACCCCTGGGAATGAGGTGGTCGCTTCCAAGCAGTTTCTAAAATAAATTTTGTAAATAGTTCGTAATCATTTATATTGTACAATTTATTTTAAAAAAAAAGTCCAGCGGGACTTTTTTTTAAAAATAATTTTTCTTGCTGGTTCTTCCCAGGACAGAGGGTTTTTTTTCGAACCAGTGGTAAAGTAAAAAGTAAAAAATGACTTTCAATAAGAATTACATATTATGTAATGTATATTGAATAAAAATTATTCTATTCTATTCTACCCGGCAAACGTTGTTTTGCCATATACATTATTTCTAAGAGATATTTTTAGTTTTAAAAATTGCGATTAAAAAACAGGGGTTGATCGTAGAAGGCTGAAAATTTTATGTTTTATGTATTTTTCATCATCATAATAAAATAAAAATAAAAAAAATTGTAAAAAAATAAAAAATAAATTAGGGGTGGGTCATCTTTATCATATAAGAGTTTGCAAAATAGACGCTGGCCGACTCTCAGTCCTACCCCGATATGCACACAATATTTTATACAAATCGATTCAGCCGTTTCGGAGGAGTTTGGTAACATACACCGCGACACGTGAATTTTATATATTAGATATTTAAATTTTTTAACAGGCAACAGGGGGAAGCTAAATCATGAAATTGACAGCAACTTCTTACCGATAACAACTCAAACCAATATAAAATCGGTTGCCGACTCGCCTGTAACGCGTGGCAACTATGGCAAAATCTCCCCTATGAAACGATCTATCGAGGAGACCTGTGTTCAAACCTGTGACCTGGATGGATGCCATGAATAGTATATTTAATATATTATATAAAACACAAATGTCTCGTTATAGGGCCGAGGATTACCCATTACCTGCCCTATTATAGAAAGTATAACAATGTATATAAAAGAAAATCATGTCTAATTCTAACAAATGTGAGAACGATGTACCAATTTTTTTCTTTTTCTTAAATACCAACTTAAGCACGCGGTGTTGTTTGCTAATTAACGAACGAGTTCTGGCTTGTTCACCGACGTGGTGGTGGTAAATCCATTCGTTAACGACGACCACAATTCCACAGAATGGTGGGTGGTAGAGACCCTTTTTACTGGTGGTAACGAGGCATTCCATCTTAGTCCTCAGGGGTGACAACGCATCTGCATTTTTATTATTAATCGAGGACAGATGTAGATGTATATGGGCTACAGCGTAGACCCACCATTAGATGGATTGTGTGTTCCTTATTCACTATTATTCTAGAGCATTACCAACGAGAATGAGGATATTGGTTCTGCGATCGAGACAAGTGTGTATCATATTGTAAAAGTATTATGCCCATAAATGTACCAACTTGATACTATAATATATTAACCATTTTCTTTCAGAATCGATCCGAACGCAGCTCCACAAGTATCCAGGGCGAGGCAGCCCCTTCCTTCACCCGCACCAGCGCCCCCCACCACCAACAAATATGGTGACATCATGGATTAAAAATACATACTTAGAAGTAGCATAAACGTCTAGAAACCGTGGCTAATAATAGACCGCTGCACTGACACAAAAGGTTTCGATTGCATTTATTTTCAGTGTTATCACTCCCGCGTTGTATAAAGCCTTACGCAGTTCAAACTGTTTCAACTCAGCATTTGTAGTAGATGAAAGATTTCGCAAGCAACGCTTAGCAATAAAAAATCAATTTTATATACACGGTTCATAAGAAAATTAAGTAGATGTTTTATTAAAAATCAATAAACATATTAAAAAACAAGCGACTTTCTTTTTTCATCCTTCACTAAGCGAACATACCTATCAGTTTGATATTGTGTAAAATATTTTACATAACAAATATCGAAACCAATAAAACCTTAACTACTTACCCGTTTACACAAATAAAGGGGTAGAGGTTGTATACTTATTAAAATTGTGTGAATAACACAATGTTACAGAAAAACTCTTTTCAACTTAAATAAAATACTAGTCGTGTGCATTTATGAACATTTATTTAATTAACACTAAATAGATTAAAAAGTAGACTACGTTGTTACATTCGTGAACTACACATTCATAGCAATACATAACATTCGCAAAAATAACAGTATACTCTCGCTTTGCCGAGATAAAAATACATGTGTATCATAGAAACGCTTAGCAAAATAAAACACCATTTACAAAACATAGTCTTACTAAAGTAAACGTTGAACTAACGACCAAAACTTTATTATTTTTACTCGCTCCGTACCTAACCTTTTGACCGCCAGGCCATAAACGCATAACCGTGTCCTGTACGCCAAAGCGAAAAGTAAACAAAAATACCTACAAAAATAATAGTGTTGCCAAGAGTTGATATATCGATAACACAAAATAACTTGTTTTTGTTGGTTTTTTATGCAATAAATGACTCTTATGTTTTATTTAATTTTGCGCTGTTTTCCACTCTTTTTATATATGTACTTTGTACATAAATAAAAAGCAAACAATATCAATAAAATAGTAGTAGTAAGCCACTGCACTACTCTCCATCGTGATGACGTCACAGTCACGACTGGACGACAACGGCGTAGCTGACCTTCCTTTTTGAAACTTTCTTAGAGATGTAGCCGTGTCGCACGTTGTGTATCGATTTCGAAATCAATCTAACCAAAATATACAGACAACGAATCAAAATATTTGTGTCGGGGGAGGCGTAGGCCAGGTGAAGCACAGAAGAAAAGTCTAACGCTTTTATGACAATGGGGGTTTGATATGACGCTGATGCTGCCAGATAATTTTGAGATTGAGGAAGAAAATCGCACAACACAAAATGAAAAATTGCTCTTCATACCTTAAGTAAAAAACACATTTATTATTTGTAATTTTATATTATTAAAATAAAAAAGGTACATAATTATTCACTAATCAACAATTGTATATAATTATTCGGAATCATTCACGTTGCACTGCACTACTTTTCCCGCTAATTACTTATGACGTCATCAGGGTGTCGTCTATCCTTGACCACGGCGCCCAGTGAACTGATTTTCGATGACACGCTAAGGATGCGCCAGAGTTGAGATATTACATTTATTATGCGAAGATGAAAATATTTTTTTATTTATATGGCTAATTATAGTTTTATGTTTCTAATCTTTTGTTTCATTCAAGTATCAATAATAATAGTTAAAAAAATAACATGTTTGAGCTGAATTTTGGCTAGTTTTCAAAAAATTTATGCCTCCCGCGCACGGCACTAGCGGTCAACTATAGACGACTTCGGCGTGCTGAACATAGTATTTGCTTAGAGTAAAATCAATTTTTTTTTAGTTCAATGTTTCTTAGTACTTGTGGCTCTAGGAGACTTGTTTTTTATACTCACATGTTGCTGGGTTATTCTTTTTTGAGGAGTGTGGAATTAAAATACCAGCAATAATTTTCCTATATCTGTATTTAATATTTTTGTGGGCCGGGTTTTTTTTTTAACTATAGACGTCGTTGGCGCTCAGGGCCCGCAGCTGCTGGTCAAGTATAGGCGACTTTGGCGGTCAAAAGGTTAAACATTAGGATGTGATCAGTTTCGTATCTGAAATATATGTTCAGTATCGCCATGCAGTAGGTACATATCGAGAAAATTGATTTCTGTATAGTAACTATTGCAATTCTGCTGCACTTTATTAAATCTATAGAATTTGAACAGTGGTAGAGCCACGCGGCAGCTTTTGCTGTCGCACGAATGGGCCGGCTCGAACCGGGGTGGTACCACGACCTCACAGAATACCAGCGTGAAGTAGAGGTTTACCTCTGCGTTTCGCTTGGTGAATGCAGGTGGCCGGAGGCCCTTTTTACTGGAAATGAGGCATTCCATCTTAGTCCTCACGGTTGACAACGCATTTGCATTTTGATTCGCAAACGAGGATAGTTGTAGATGTCTATGGGCCGCAGCAACCACTTACCATCAGGTGGACTGTGTGCTCGTTTGTCACCCTTATCCTATAAAAAAAAATCAATGGTGTATGTCAAATCACAAAACCATGGTGAATTTCATAACAGGAGCATGTTTACAAAGAAAGGTAAATATAAAAAAAAAACTACTAATATTCAATTATACGTAATAAGGTAAACTATAACATCACAGTACTTTGCGGAGAATGAAATAGTTTTCAGTCATCATTAACGAATTAATTTCCATTGATTCCGTCGGTCGGTAGGATGTCGGGTAAAGGTGCTTTTAAGTCAAATCGGTCCGGGAAAATCGTTGGTAGTAGCCGGTTCTACAAAGTTGTGCGATGAAGAAAACTTCTGATAAATGACACAGTGTTAGACCGCCAATCATCCAGATGGTATTGATGTTATCGCGAATAATATTCCTTAGTGCAAGTGCCATTCGTACCTCGTTATCCTACCATAATGTAGTATTACTTTAGTCATTCATTCCCTTGCTTATCCCTTCCTTGACTATATCCCACATATTCCCAAGTCGGAATCTTACACACACCATTCATCCTAATCAGAAACTCTTTCTTCCAATTGCAATTGACGTTTCTCTTTCACATATTAATCTTTCTATTGTTATACGCTGTAACGAAGTAGTACTCACAGTTGTTCGATGCCTCTAACCTCAGAACAAACACGTTTATCCGACATAAAACTAAGTAATGGTTCCTCCCTACATTGGAATCCGGGGAAACCTTGCACTTCGCTCCTTGTTATGCTATAAATTTAGCTAACCCCAATACTTTTATATGCATTTGTTCAGAAATCATTGAAACACACCCGTTTCAGCCTTCAATCTGTTTAACATATCCACATTACAATAAATATCATTGTAAATAATACAACAAAATAGAATCTAGAAGATAATATCAAAATATAAACAGTTGTAACAGGGCGAACAAATTTACAAAAGTACACCTATATAAAGACTTCTGTACACAGTTTTAGTTTTGACTAATCATATTATATGCTTAGACTGTTTTCTATAAGAGCTCACACGTAGTCTATACAGATGTATATGTGAAGTTTTTTTTACAAAATCTATATTGCTGAGCAAGTAAGTTATATGGACTTTAAAAACCAAGTAAATTCTATCAAAACATATTGCACTTTTGAGTATTTTTGAATGTTACTTATTACTTTGACAAAAATAATCATTATTATAGCTGCAATACAATATTAATTATGTAATTAGAGGTTTTTGTTAAATGAGAATATTTTCTACGTGTAACTATTCGCCATAGAATTTATTAGCAAAATATCTGTGATATAATAGGGTAGTACTTTAGTAGTTTTTCTAACAACAAAGTAAAAAACCTATGATTACAGAACATTATAACACCTCAAAATTCCCTATAAAAATAAAATAATAGTTAAGGCTGATTTACACAGGGACAGTAGCTCACTGGCTCCTAATTCCAGGCAAGTCAGCGCTGACCCGATATTGACATAGTGTAAATTGATTTGGAGTATTATCAATATTTATTGCATATTTTGAAGTCAGTCCACTACCCCTGCCACCCGCGCCAGTGGTATTAACTTTGTCTAAACGATCAAGTCAGTACATGGTTAGTCGCTGGCGCTGCATTGTAGGGTGAGGTCACGTCAACAACAAAGCGGAACCTTCAGTTTCTTTTCTGTCGTCTATCCATTTTCTTATCCAAAGTCGCTTCTTTTTAAATATCTCTTCTAACATTTCTGTTAACTCTTTCAACAGCAGATAGGAACATTTTCTCAAAAAAATATTTGAATCGTTGTAAGTTCTACCATTTCCGTGGATTCATTTTTGCCTACTGACTTCAGTAACGTGCGTACACCCTGAAGAAGTTCTACGAATACTGACTGCATGTAAACAGTGCGAGTCAGTCCTCGGCGCCAGTACTGGCGCTTGTTACTGACCCTGTGTAAATCAGCCTTCAACCATTTTCCCCCGCTGTTTCCAATACTTCGCATGTGACAGTGAAACAATGTTGCTACAGATAAAAGGGTGTTACATAAATGTTGATAATTGTACGTTAAATCGTAGTAAGATGTCCGTCTAAATTGGTTCTCTTATAAAAATAAATTAAAACATTTGAAAAGCGATAGAGGTAGAAGACTTCACAACATTTGCTTTGCACATTTATAAAAATACAACAATACTAATTACCTCTACACTAGGAGCGTAGAGTACAAGGAGAACCATCTTATAAGGGGCGTAAGTTGAAAAAGTGTCCTACTATTTACTGAAAATAGAGGTTCCGAAACCTACCACAATAGCGCTGGCGTCTGAAAAACTACGATATGAAAATAGCTGTTGTGAACGGAGTGAAGTCAGCTGAATTCAAATATTTAAAAAATTTCATGACTAGAGTAGTTAGTAAAATGCCAGTATACAAAACAACTAATTACGTAGTACAAAACCAAGCGGATTGGTCGGTCCTTGTTTATTTCTTCATCTTATTCTAATTACTTTTGGCGCTTTTTTTAAATTTATCCTATTCTACTGCAGCGCCACCCTTATTGTACACGTTTTTAGGGACACTTTTCATATATAGAGATGGTCCTCCCTCTGCTCTACACTCCATACTCTATACATAAATTCTTATTTGAACGGAACCGAAGTTTTTTTTTCTATACAAATAGCTCAGCTACCAGGACCATATCTAATAAAAGTTACAATTTATAATTATGATTTACATTTTACATTTCACCTTCTGATTAATAAAAATTAAAAAAGTACAATATTGTCATGGTGGAAAATTAAAAAAAAATTGTAATACAGCTTTACATATTTCTCTTGCATAAATGTTTTTAGCTGACAGACAATTTGTCAGAAAAACTATTTTCTTTTTAATTTTGCTTTTTTAAGTACATAATATCCGTGAGTAGTTAATTTTACATTTTTTAGATAAATAAACTATTTATTTTACTGTAGAATTCTACATGTGATTTTTTAAATAATTGTAACGTTTATTAGAGAAAGCAACTACGGTCGATAATGTGGAAAAAGTACACAAATTATCATTTATTTTTAAGTGATAAAACAGACATAGTACGGCCATTTCTTTACTTCGACCTATTCGAAATTAATATATTTTAATACACATCAAAGTGATAATAGCAAATTCATATTTCCTTGAACTATAACAGTTTCAAGTCCTTCATTAATAAAAATAGGTACACAAGCAACACTGCAATCGTATTCAAAGACGTTAACCATCTGGCGCCAAATCTTTTTTATTTGTTAATTTGATTTATACTCTCATATCCACATCCAATTATAAATGTTAAAGAAATTCAAATAGTTTGTATTGGCATACACTGGTTAACATTTACAATGCGTTTATCTATTATATTACGAAAATACATACAGACTAATCTTAGCCCTTCTATTTAAATCTCAAAACTTTTTCTACGAAGACCCTTTTGCTTTTAACCTCTTCCCAAACACCCATAAAAATTCGGTTTATTTGTCGATTATATAAATATAATATTCAAATTAAATATTTACATATTTATTTATAAAAATAAAAGGATATTCCACAAGTCATAAGTATACTAAACATAATACAACAACCTTAATTACAAATAAAAACTATGCACAAGTTAGTAACAAAATAACTAAGATAATAGAGATATTCCATTATTTTACACATAAATGGGTAACTAAACATAAAATAAATTAAAGCTATTAAATGAATAGTGCGGAAAAATGAAACAGCGCGTTTTTACAAAGGAAATGAGAAGTGATATGATTATAGATAGATCAAAACGTCCACTGTCAGCACCGCAAAAATATCACATCAATCAAATGAGCTAATTAGATCAAATCTAATCAAGTTTTTAATAATTTAAACTTGCAGCTGCAGTATCCAAAATAACAATTACCATTTATTTTTAAAAAGTTTTCCTCGAGTAACTTAATGTCAATTAATAAGTTACATAATATATATATATATATATAATAAATAGATAAGTTTTTTTTTATTTTAAACTTAGACTTGCAAGAATTAGTACGTGCAAAACTGAAATGCGTCTTTGAAGTATGTATTACCACACGAGTAAAGAAACTGTACAGAGTAGCGATGAGCGTTGAATCAACGAACTAGTTGAATCAACCGTTGATCTCCTGTCAACGTATTAACGTTTACCGTTTATGAATCAACTAGTTGAATTCGTCAACGACGTTTATGAATTTAACTCGTGCGTCTCGTTAACGCAACGAACTGAGCAAGTTAAAAAACTTACGTTGATAGTAACGTCATAGATTGTGAGCAATGGTCATATCATACAATTTGAACTCTAAGTAACCTTAAAAAGAGTTTATTTTCGAAATTTTTATTTTAAGAATAGTACTTATGACGATATTGGTGGAATGGCGCGCCCCGCTCGTGCCTTTCGAGAGAAATAGGTCAATATTAGTTTGTTTGTATATTATGCAACGATAGGAAGTTCGCTTTCTTTAATTTTTTGATTGACGGTTAGTGACAAATTGTGCGGAAGGTCAGAAGTTGGTTTGCGGCATATCGTAAATGTTTAGAGTTTAGACTTTTTAGTTAATGTTTATAATTACAGTGTAAATTTGTTTGTGTTAATATATATGTATATATTTGTATAAAATAGGATTACTTAAGGTACAAAATTGAAAATGTCGGGACGTACTGGGGTAACAGTGAATCGTGGCTGTATTTCGAAAAATTTAAAAAAAACAACAAAAAAAATATTTTAAAAAAAACAAAACTATAATAAAACATATTGTAAATAATAATTGATTCGCGCACGTAGAAATAGATGATCTTTTAAATACGCCTGAGTAGAATATGATTTATAGATAATTGTATTCAATCAGTCTTAAACCTAAAGGGAAGGTCATCTAAGTAGAACCATCAATCAAACGATTTCCAATACATGCATTGAATCAAATTGTTTCTAAAATTGAACGTCGTAACGTTGAATTAAACCGTTCAATGAATTAACTTTTTACGTTGCAAGTTGACATTAGTAGTACGTTAACTCGTTGACGAATTTAACTAGTTGATTAACTAGTTGACAAAGTTAAATCAACGTTAACGTTTCGTTAACGGAGAAACCGTCAACGACCCATCGCTAGTACAGAGGCAAAGCTGCTAAAGAGCTGTCAAAATTTTTACCTTTTTTGGTAGTGTTGGCACACGAGGATAAAACATTTTAACAAGCATTTTAATAGATACTTAAAAAAATATATCTATTTTTTTATTAAACTACGTATTGGCTTTTAATTAAATAGTAAATTCTAATTTTATTTTAAAGTTTTTTTCTAATAATCTATTAGAAAGCACTCGCATTTCATGTCAAATATAAAATCTTGCACCCGTTTTAATCTTTCACTATTGATATTTAAAATGTTTCTTTCGACGTCAAAATATTCGCGAAATTTTTGCTCAAGCAATTCAACAAACACGATAAAATTGTCAGGAAGTATTAATAAAGAACCCGACTGAACACTATCTTTATTTAAATCCTTGTAATGGCTGAAGAAAGAATATGTTCTATTTATACGTTGTTCAGATCTATTAACGTACAATTTTATTTTCGCACAATTCTGGTGTTCGAGACAACATTTTCTATACAAATATCCCGACACATAGACTAAACTTTTTTTTTCTGGTTAATAAAATAGATAATCATTTGTTCCTACTATTAACACAGGGGCTGTGACATTGTCAGATTGCGGTAATGGTGTATTAAAATACGACAATCGTCTGGTTTCATAAGTAACGTATCAAAATCGTATTTACAATTAGTATTTTGAGGTTTCCGTAAGATATTGGTTATGAACATCTTATTGAAATATTGGTTATGAACATCTTATTGAAGGCAATACTAACTAGACGACATGTTGGTTCCTGGCAGTTACCACCCGCCTGGCTGACTTTTCAAAAGAAATCTTACGAGACAATCTGTATTGAGATGTCTCGTTAATATAAATGAATTTAATTTCTTCTGTCCTTAATTCTTCATGTAGTTTTATTAAAGAATTTATAGACACTTGAAATCCGTGAATTTTCTGTCTGAATAAGTTCCTAAAAATGTTAGCGTTTCTTCTAAAAGCTCAATTTGATGACTATCGCATCAAAAAGCTCTTTTATATCTATTAGGAGATTGCAGTGTACTTGAGTTTAAGAAATCAAACAAATTATTATTTACAAAATCTCTTGCGGCAACCCCGATAAGATTTAAATCTACGTAAACCATATTTACACTTTTTTATATTTCATTTGATACAAATTATTCTTTAAAGAACGAAATTTGACACTTATTATTTTTTACACAACCCTGAGGTTGAGCACACTGGCCGAGCCGGTTTAAAGCAGTTTTTCCGTACGTGACGAGTCGCCAGTGCTCACACATACATGCGCCTCAAGCTTGTAATAGTGTACGTATCACAGTGGGGTTGTATGAAGTTTTGCCCCTGTACGGTACGATTTCTTTACTCATGTGGTATTATCGCGCAGAACGTCATTTTAAAGAATAGGTGTTAGTGTGAGCGGAATTCGAATACAAAGAAGAACTGTGATTTTTCAGTCTTGTTTACTCTACAAGTATCACTTGCTCTCGCGTACATTTGCGAGTTATGTTATTATTGCATTATAGTTTTTATATTTACATGATATATAGCGACTAAACCAACTACAATAAAACAATTTGTTTTGTAGCATTGTTTATTTAGCTGGTTTAGTTATATTTACTAATTTACTATATTTTTAGCTGTAAACTTTTAATAGTTTTACTACTAAAACTATTAAAAGTTAAGCCTACGCAAACAAGATAACAATTTATAACTTTTTTGGAAAATATTTTGTTGGAAGGCACCCACGTAACCGTGACGGCTGACGGCTTTACTCTAACGCATTTAAGTTTTGCGAGTGTACAATAAGGTTATTTAGAAATTACCCCACTTTTTAATAGGTTAAGTTCGTTATCAAATGGTTTTGCAAACAAGTTTCTAAATATGCTTTTTTCTCATCATAATTATTGTCAATATTTTAATTTTAAATATAACACTTTTACTTATACCATTATAGTCTTTTGACTTTGAATAATAATGAAATAGTTGTACTAGTGAACCGAAGTTTCATTTTGTTGTAAAATAAGTATAATATAATAACGAATTACTAACAATATCAATTATAAATAAATTACAACCTTATAAATAGTACTTTCCATAGGAAATTTTATATACTCGTATCGTGTATTTGGTCTTGTTGGTATAAGTCGTCAAAAATATCCGTGCACATGTGACGAAAGTGAAAGGCTTTTTACGTTATGGTCGGCTTATATTATCTTAGACATTAGAAGAGTGCGTTATTGAAGTAGATTAGTAGAAACGTAGTATTCAATTCGCCTTTCTACTAAAATCAAATTGCATCATTTTATATTTTCCACCAACATCAAAAAAGTATTTCAATTCGACTGTATGTTTTCTCTTTTTTGTAAGTTACGCAATATCTTCGCGAATTGTGTAGTAGGCTATACCTGATAGATGGCCCCATTAAAATTATGTAGAAAAAATTCTTCCCTATAGGATGAGTAAGGTATAAAAATTTGAATGTAACTGTTAAGACAACATTGTAGTAATTACATCCTTAATTAAAAATCCTTAAAAAATACTAATAATACCCATTATAATTGGCTATGATAAAGTTCTTAAATAATCGTATACGATCTAACTTTAAATCGTTATACATGCTTATTTTTCAAAGAGCAGCCAAATTTTAAACTTAAGTTCAAATATATAAATAATAATATACCATTATTGCATTTTTTGAAAATACGAGTAAAAAAAGGCTTCTAACTTTTATTGAAATAATCTCAAATTGAATTTGATTTATGGGCAACAACGTTTTTGCCTACCGTTAAAATAATGCATTACCTCACATTTTGAATTTTTGAATCATTGAAAAAAGATAAAAATGACAGAATTTTTGATATTTTTTAAATCAATTTTTCTTCACCATTTTCCTATATTACTTATTCTGAACCTTCTATGGAAATTTGGCCGGTTATTGCAAAATAACCCAGTAGATACTAAATGGTCATTCAAAATGAAAAATGACTAGAGAAACCTAAATATGACATATCTTACGAAAATCTAATCAACAACAGTTACCCCACCTACCATATGTCTTAATTTTTTTTTCTTTTAACCAATATGGCGACATCCAGACGCCAATTTTGATTACTGTCATGTCTTTAATGACACTCACACGATTAAGACAAACCGATTGACGTAAGAATCATCAAAATCTACTCACGCGTTTGATCTCTAGAGCGCCACGATGGAACAAACATACACACTGATAAACACATAAGCCTGCTTCCGCGGTCGCGGTCGGGTAAGTATAAAATAATTTTCACACCATTGCATACGTAGTCGAGGTAATCACCAACTACAGAAGCAATCAAGAGGAAATAATTTTATTTTTTTTAATTCTAGGATGTAGGTTATAACTTTTATTAAATGCTTAATTTTTGTTTCTAGTTGCACCCTCGTCGTGCCCGCACCATTACGCCATTTTACTTGTTACTACTTGCTGTAGCTTAGGAACAATTTAGTAACAACTTTATTGAATAGAATCTCGTTCCTCTCGCCGGCCTTCAACAGCCAATTCTTCTTTTTTGGATTTTTTTATGTTTATTTCATCTATCCAATTCCATCCATTAAATCCAATAAAATCCCTCATAGATTGCCTCTTGGGGGGTTTTCACCATAGATGCCGCACTCGGAAACCGCAGCTTTTTTGTTATATTGAGTTGTTATAAGGAAGATGCTGATGGGCAGGCAGGTGCCCTGTTTTATTTCTTTTGTTTGGTTTATTTATTACTTATAAATTGTTTATTTATTTGTTACATCATTATTTTGCGTGGAATTGCGCGTATTTCCTACCGTTATCTGTCCGGTGATAAAAACACACTGTACTGGAAGAAGTTTAAACGTTTACAAGAAAGACACAAAAGTACTAAACTACTCGCATTCGAGTGCTAATTAAATACTCTTCAATGCACTAGGATAATATCAGCCTTAAGTGTGTAAAGTGCGTTCTTGTGCATGCGACGTTACTAACGCAACAGATATTTTCGACGTGCGTATATTATAGTTATAAGAAGAATTTTACGACGATATTTGTAGCAAAAATGCATTTCAAATTTGACATAGTAGGTTAGGGAATAGTAACTATATATAGTTATATTATAAATTTACGACAAAAACGCCAATGATTATAAAACGATTTATGTTGATGATTAAGATGAGAATAGATAAAATCGACTCTTACTTAATAAAAATTGTAAATACTAACGTGTTTATGATAATAATAGATAACAATAGTAATAGAACAAAAATGACCAAACTTCTCTCTATGTGATCAAAGTGTAAATGTCATTTAATTCGGTGGTAACAAAACTGATTACCTACGTCATTTAATACCGAAAATATTATAATAAAATGCCGAAATATTTATTACAACAAATAATATACAAATCGATATACCGAATCGTATTTTTTTTAATATCCTATTTTATTCATTTATTAATAATACAACAATACAGATTCAAAAATTGATCAGTTACAACAGTTTACCATCACTATAGTTCAAGGTGTGAAACAAAAAACCTTACTACTTGTTTATAATAACTAAAATTGCACTGTATTCTTCACTTATACCACCGTTCTGTTCATTATAAGAAATTTGCTTATGGTAGAGGCCAAGCCAGGCCAGAGAAATTGACTGGTCCCCCAAGCCCAGCATCGGCTTCTAAAAGGCTCATTATAACGGCCATTGCAGCCTCTCCATTTCCATCCAGGCCTACCGAGGGGAGTGAAGGAGAAGCGGGAGGAGATGTCGTACGAGGAAGACAATCGCTGGCAACGGTTGGCGGTGAAGAGTTCTCCACACCTGTGGCACTGTGTTGTACATTGTTGCGTATTTGAGTGTAGTTGCCCACATCGACGCCAAGGATGTTATCAACGAGCGGTGTCTGCTACAAAAATATTCAAAATTATTATTTGCTGTATCAGATCAGGAAATATTTACTCTTAATTGTGTTTGTTTCACAGTACGCAAGCAATTGGAGTTCCACTAAAATTACTGTTATTAACTACCTATTTAACAATCAGTCCAGGAAACCTGCATGTCAGAAAATTAACCTTGGTTTGCATGCGCCAACTGAATTCTCTTTAGTGAAGTGTGACCGCGCAAGCGAAGTTTAAATTAGTATTCTAATAATTTCTAGTTTGTGAGAAGTTTACAAACACAAACTGAAAAAAGTCCATGAACACCCATCTAAGTTACTTTCAGCTGTTATTTCACCTTTTGGCTACCTCCCCGTTCGAGCCTAAAAATTCGCCAATTGCGTGTAATAAACGGCGAATCGCGAAACCTGACAATTTAGACTAGACAATTTGTGGGTCTGTTTATTGATATGAGGTAGTCAGTGATTGGTGTAACCTCGTTGAGGTATGATTAGAAAATTAATCTAAACAAGCAAGCCCCCACTACAAGTATCAAAACTTGAAGATTCGTACCGACTTTATACATTGTCGACAGTTTAGTTGATTTAAGTAAGCACTCATTAACAAATTAACGATTTAAATATACCCATTGTCCAAGGTAAGCGAAGAGGGATACATTGCAACGCGCCATCATACTTGCAATTAAAACTACACTAATTTTGCAAACCTATTGCCAAGGCTACATAAATAATTAGGTATAGGTGCAATAAGTATTATTTGATATTTGCATCTATTTACTATTTGCTTAAACAAAATATAAAGGCTGTATAAGTGTTGTTCAAATACTTTTAAATTCCATAGAGTATTGCTAAAAGATATCGTTAAATATTTTAAAACTATTGATGTTAAGAAAACGTCAGACTTATGGGGGATTTCCGTTGATGTTATTGCATCTATAATATATACAATAATACCTTATCTAGCCACTATTTTCAATACAAGAGTCGGATCTGGCGTGTTTCCTGATTTAATGAAACAATTAACTCATACCTTTTTTAATCTTATCCAAATCTGGTAGACCCCGCCAATTTTAAATCAGATATAATTTTAAATCAGTTGTTTGTTTTATAATGTATATAAATTCCTCCATAAAATTAATTTGGGTCTTACAAAGGTTGTCTTAACAACTGACGCCGGAGTTGAGCACATTAAACATATTTTTATGCATGAGAGAATTCAGAAGATGATTTGGGTATATTTTGTGACCTTTCCAAGGCCTTCAACTGTGTTCACCATGAGACTTTAATCAGGATGCTACAGAACTATTGTTTCAAGAACACAGCCCTTAAACTTATTATGTCATATTTAAGTAATAGAACACAGCAAGTTATTACCAATGGTAAGTTCTTCCAGGTCACCTGTACTAATGGGTGTTCCTCAAGGCTCAATTCTTGGCCCATTCCTATTTCTAGTCTATATTAATATGACTTACCTTCCCTTGTAGGAGATAATCATGATATAGTATTATTTGCTGATGATACTTACTTGATTTTTAAACTTAAATTTCAATAATTTAAATGTGACGAAGTTAATAATGCTATATCAAAATTAGTGCATTAGTTTAACGTTAATATTTAAACATATATAGAAGGCAATGAAACTAAATCTATTAAATTTACAACACCGAATGTTAAAAATCTGAATACCAATGTGCTTTTAAATGGGGAAGAACTGAGCGCTGTTGAATCCACTGTTTTTCGATTATTTTACTTGATGCAAAGCTTCGGTGGAGCCCCCATATATACAAACTAGCAAGCAGACTAAGCTCTGCAGCTTATACTGTAAAAAAGATTAGAGGTCTCACTAGTGTCTAAACAGCTAGATTAGTTTATTTCAGTTATTTCCATAGCATAATGTCTTATAGGATTTTGCGAAAATTGTATATATGTTCACAAAAACAAAAATAGTTTTTAGTAAAAAAAGTGATATACACTCTGTAAACACTAGGAACAAACACAAGGTAGTGATAGCAGTTTCTCGACTCAGTAATTTATTCCTGGGGCAATGTATACCTATATATATTACAACAAACTTCCAGAAAATATACAAGGTCTCTATTACCAAGTTTTAATATTTTATCAAATAAAAACTGTATAAGAAGGGTTATCTATACTAATATAATAAAGCGGAAGAGTTTTTTTGTTTGTTTAAACGCGCTAATCTCTGGAACTACCAGACCGTTTTGAAAAATTCTTTTTGTATATTATAGCCAGATTCATGTGGAATAGTATAGGCTATCTAGCATTAAGCTATATTACTCAGCTAGCCTTAAATATGGATATTTGTTAAGCAAGTCAAAAGAAAAAGCACTCCCGAAATGATTTATCCGCCTACGCTGGTGTTATCGTTAGGGATACGTAAATACAATGTTCTAGAAAAATATAGACCTTTACTCCGTCTAAAAAAAAGTCCGCGATACCATATGTCTATTTCTTATACATAAGCCATAATTTGGTATTTTGTGACAAAAAATATTGAAAATTTAAAAGTGATTTATGAGCGTTATTATTAGGCATGGCCTATTTATCCTTACAAACGAAAGTTACTTAATCATCAAGACAATTTTATGAAGATAAACTTTGTTCTTTATACCATGTTATTTGGACGCATAGTTTAAGAGATAATTTATAATTAAAAATTAAAAGTTTTGTACAGCCGACTTCAATATAAGCGACTTCAATATAGGTTATTTAAGAATAACTCAATAACCATTGGTCTGACCTTGATCAAATTCAAATGGGACCACACGAGAACTATCAGCTTTCATATAAAACAGAATCATCGAAATCGCTTCGCCCAGTACAAAGTTATGAGGTAACACACTTAAAAAAAACAAAAAAAACATACACTCGAATTGAGTACCGTCTCCTTTTTGGAAGTCGGCAGAAAATTAAAATAATTCCATACTTGGCTGGGCGCGCGAACGCCGCTTAAACCCTAGCCGTTATAAAATGCTTGAACTAGGTCATGTCGCGCACCTCGGAAACGTGATGACGCGGGTGAAACCGCGGGGCACAGCTAGTTATAATATAAATGAATACGTGGTCGATAATAACCCCTAGGAATGAGCTGGACGCTTCCAAGCTGTAGAAACAGCTTGGAAGTTGTACTTGGATGGTTGTACAATCTATTTACAAAATTTATTTTAGAAAAAATAAATTTTGTAAATAGATTCTACAACCATCCATATTTTTAAAAATTTACTCAAAAAATAACCCGCTGGGTTTCTTGCTGGTTCTTCTCAGGACAGAGGCTTTTTCTAACCAGTGGTAAAGTAAAACATGACTCAATAAGAATTACATACATATGATCTATTTTGCATAAAAAATATTTTATTCTATTCTATCCCACACAGTATCTATCGCATTGTGTCGCGTTGCAATGTCAATTTCACAGCTCACTTAGAACAACGAAACGAAATGTACAGAATTCGTCCAATCAAGAAAACGGAAAATCAGTTCAATATTCGGGTTATTTGTAGTTAGTGTAAAAGTAGTTAAAGAAATCAATTTCGATAAACTTAGAATCAACGACCCACCTCTAACGTAAAGTCGTCCGATCGCGATCTGAAATGTGATGTACACACACCTGTTGATTGTACTCGGTGTCCTGCAACAAATCGTCCGACAGGTCGGGCGAGAAAACGGTCGAGGGTCGACGAAACGCTTCCTCGGCGATCGCGCTGCCGATTTTGTGCGACTCGACCTGCGAATCGATCAGCCGCTGCATGTCCGCGTCGCCCTCTGAAAGCGCACCAGTGACGTCACACGCGTACGCGCATGTGTCTGGGTCGTCTGCGAACAAACGTTGCACGTTCGCCCCGCGATCGATGCCCGCTCCACGGTTTTGTTAGTGTTTATTGATCGAAATGTCAAATTGATTGGTGGTATTGGCTACTGGTTTGTTTTCCTTGTCTGGTGGATAGCATATTATTTTGTTAGTAATTAGTCGGTGAGTAATTTGTATAGCCTTAGGCGATTAGTTGATAGATATCACGCGAGTTGCTACATGTTTTTATTCTGTTATCATGGAAGACTGTTACGAGATTGTTTAGATAGTTAAATGAATAGTATATTATTTTTAACTAATTTAGAAAAAGCAGGATGTTTTAAATTCAGATGTTTATACTTTTTTTTAATGTATTTTCCGTCATTTATAGATGGATTTGGCAAAATTATTTTTTATTCGAAAGAGGTTGATTCCGAAATAATCCCATTTTAATGTAGTAAGGATCTGATGATGAATTTCGGAGACAGACAATGAAACTCTTCGTTAAATGCCAGCAAATCAACCGTGATTGCTGTAATCTCATACCTATGCTATATTTACGCAATCACACAACATAACGTCGCGCCTGTACCCTCTAAAAGGTTACGCAGATATGTTCAGTATACCACGGTACTCCTTCATTTCAATCAAAGTTGTTATATTGAAGTTGATTGCACAGTATTATTATTTTACCACTTGTTGCTCTTTTATATTACATGTAATTTGTTATCGAATGTCGTTAAGTAAATAAAGTGACCCATCAAGTTTTGTAGATAATATGAGTTTTAACTATTTGTTACAACAAGCTAATCAGTGAACAATTTTGCTTAAAATAATTAACTGATGAGCAGAGTTTTTTAAGATGTTAATAATATATAACACGTATAATATATTATATAAAATAACGAAGTAAAAATAAAACAACTGGTGAGTAATATAAGTGATATAATAAAAAAAAATATCCAACAAAGTACAAAAACAAACAGCAAAAAACAAACGTAAAGAAAATAAAATAAAACCGAAAAACAACGTAAAATGATATGACAAAGCTGTATCGCTCTTAGTTACCTTTGCTTTCTAATTAATAATTTACAACTATAACAATAAATCTAACTCGCCATCAACGCAATTTTCTGATAGGTCAATACATTAAATCGTTATATCCCTTATAATTATTAACTTAACTTTCTAAAGTTAAACAGCTTATTTTATTTAATTGACAAGCTGCTGTCTTCAGACTGTAAATTGTAGGTATATATTACTATTATATTACATTACTTAGCGCTAAGGGGTTTTTACAAAGCGTTAACTATGCTATTTGATTTAATATTAATCTGTGAAAAGTTGGTTTGCCCTGAAATAATTAAGCTACGGGCAGGATAATATTTTGTTGGAGGAAATTAGTCAATGAACATTATGTTTTGCTCGAGTTATGTGATTTCCATATATATTGCAAAAAAAATAACCTTATCGTTTTAAAATGAGGTTTCTTTGACGGGAGATGAAACGGCAATAGAAGCACCACAGGTTGCCGGTTATACAAAACTATTGGAAAACCGTCTATTGTCTATTGCCAATCCGTTACTCTCTCCTTAAAAATAAACTCCTAGTTATTTTAAGCTTCAAGTATAATGTATATATGATAGAGTTTACACCAAACACCGATTATGATAATAGGATTTATTAATAACAGATTGACAATTAATTTACAAAAGCATTTTATTACTAAAGCAATGGTTCAATGGCATTAATAATATTGATGATATGATGATTTTCGTACGGCTGGTTCAGTTGCTTACACGACGTGAATTGATTAGACCGCGCGTCGTTTTATATTTTAACTCCTAAATATGGCGCATAATTTGTTAAATAACTAGGTAAGGTGTTAGATTCTACAGTAAACTGTACAATGTGTATGCTACGTGCGTGCGTGGGTACGTGCGGCCGTCAGTGTGTACGTGCATGCGTATATGCATAAGTGGGTGGCTGTGAGTGCGTGCATAGATGCGTGCGTGTGTGAGTGTATATGAAGCGAAGGGTTAAAACCGTGGTAAGCTGGTTAGTATATATATAAATCATATCTCATTTCGTGAGTTTAGCATTAACTCACTTTGCTGTTTGAACATATCGTAGGTGACGTGGGTCTCGTGCTGTGGTGGTGCATACGACTCCGTCACCACAGTGTTGTTCGCTACGAGGTAATCCACGTCTTTCGTCCACGGATTCCTGAAATTGATAAATATTGTAATTTATTAACATCTACACACAATACACTACGAAAAGAAAGTAGTGAAATCCGGCACACTAAATTAATTATAACAAAAACCAAATTTTTTAAAAACTTTGTATTGGCGATATAAAAGAAAACTTTAATAAAATGTAAGAGCCAACTTTAATAAATTAAAATCATTTAATTAACGTCCACATGATAACTTTCTGAAGTCGGTGCTAAGACCAAGGAGGTTATAAAATATAGGGAGTGCGCACTTCATACTAGAGAAACGTTCCTAAATCAGTGACCTTGAAATGAATGAAAGACACAGTGTTAAGCGTTCCATTTCTTTCTAATAGATTGTCCATGATACAATATTTTGAGGATATTAATAGCTATTACTATATTATAGTAAGTTGAGTACTATATTATAGTAGTTAAGTAAGTTATATTACTATTACTATATATTAGTAGCTATACAGAATTACGGAAAACGAAATGCGTATTTTTTTCAATATGGAAATATTTTGATTACATGATTGCTTCACTACAGTATCAAACCTTACGGCAACTAGTGGCGGCGTAGCGTGGGTTGGCACCCAGGGCGGTTTTCTATCAAGCATCCCCCAAAATAAAACAAAAAATGCTACACATGCTAACGGGACTATATTTTGCTAAAATATTCTAATATATCATCAAAACTTACTTTCTAGTCATTTTCGAAAAATAAAATGAAAAGATTGGTTAGTCGTGCTTGGCTCATTGTGGACCTTAAGTAAAGTTTTATTAACTTGAGTTTGAAAAGCTTCCTTCACATGAAACTTAATAATAAAAAAAATCTTAGACACAGCGCTAGATTCGGAACAGATTCAGAATAGCCCAATTTTACGAGAAAAGCTCCAATGAATTACATTGAACCGCTTCTTGGGAATAAATGCTGGCAGCTTTCAAGTCGTAAAATCTCCAAAATTATATATCCTGCAGAAAAATCATCGTAGATTTTTGTCACATTTTGAACTATTGCACGAAGACCTTCATCTGGTGATTTTAGCAGAGTGTAAGGCTGAACAACACTAAATGTTACGAGAATATCATCCATTGCCTGTAGCGATGGTCTAGTTCTTCGTAAAATCTGTCAAGACATTCTACATAGCACTCTGCAGCTCCTCTGGCCATGTTAGTCCAGCATATCAAGTTATTTCTCCTGGTAAACGCTTTCTAAATCTCCTCATTCCTCTTCTTCCTTCAATCGAAATGTCCACAATCTCACATTTTTTGTTACACAGGATATAGCTTTTTCCACTAGTTGAATAAGTTGGCTTTGAAGAAAATTTTTTGGGCTTTGATTTTTATCACATACTATTCCATTCCAGTGATAGATTATTATTTTATTATTTAGTATTTACTTTTGTGTCTGACTAAATTCTTTTAGGATTTTACACCAAAACATAAAAAACTGAAATCACACAAAGCTGGTAAGAGTGTAGATGCTGCTTTTCTTGTATCGACGTTTTCTCTGTTGCTGCTGCGATCATATATATCTTCGAGTGTTTATACTAGTTTTTTTAAATTATTCTGAAGTGGTTTAACAGCGTCATGACGAGAAATCTATTTTGTCTCTGAGAGTCTTTTGACGGATACGCCTACACTTTTCATTAAAGTTTCCCATTAACGTGTGGATGATGAAAAGAACCTGTAAACTCTTTCTACTGTTCCGAAAAAAAGTTAATCTTGAAGTAAAGCTCCCTAAGTGAGTGGAATCCACATAGGTTTAGCGAATGATTAGCACAAGACGTTTTCTACGTGGTAGAAAATGTCTTGTGTTAATCACCCGTGCGTTGTCACTCGTGGTTCTCACGGGTGACAACGCATCTGCACTTTGATTCGCAAATGAGGATAGATGTAGATGTCCATGGGCCACAGCAACCACTTACCATCCGGTGGACTGTGCTAGTTTGTTTTCATTCATTCAATCGACACCGTCTAATTTTTAAAATAGCGTTGTCATCTATAGCGTAAAATGCAGCCCCAGTTTTAAGGGAAAGAACAATGGTCTTTTAGTGTTTTTTTTTCGTGTTACTTAATGATATGCTTAATTGAAATACAATATGGAATATACCAATTACGATTAGCGATAAAAAATTTATAATTATCGTTCTAGCATACGTCTTAAATATTACTTTAAGTCAATAACTGTCTAAACGTTGGTAATGTTATTATTTTGTGTAAACATTTATCAATGTTAGAAGGAGATAAAATATAAAACTCGGTGCCTCTCTTTTTAAGAATAATGAGGAACGGTTACAACGTTCCAAGCGCTCACTCCCTATATTATATTACAACCTCCTTGGCTAAGACACAGAGTAATAATTAAACCCCGTTCAATGTCATTTTATTTCTTTTATTTTTTATTTTGTTTGATGGCAAGTAAAAATATATTGACAAGACATAACTAGATATCTCGTCAATATCTACATATATATTTATCTATGGTCAATATCAAAATAAATTACGAAACAACATTCGCATGTCGGCAACAATTGTAGCGCTTTTCAAAGATTAGTTGACAATGTGTGTAAAGAACTTTCTTTCAATGGAAAATTCTTTAAATAGAGAAAATACATTTGAATTAAGTATTTCGTATAATCGATGTTAGAATATCATCGCACGGTTGTCATAAAAGGCGACAGAAGGAAACAGGACCATCGATGGGCATCAGCATTTTCCATATAACAACTGAATAAAAATAACAAACGGCGTTCTGCGGTTGCCAACCCTCCACTACGATCATACTCGAGCATCCATACGCCTGCCAAGCGCGACAATAAAGGCGAATTCTCCCTACAACAAAAAAGGTCATACCTCCAGCAGTTTATTAATATAGGATAATAATAAAAAATCAATTTGCAAACATACCTGAACGGCTTGAAATGCGTAGTGATCCGCGCTGAAGTGCCATCTTTTTTTCTGAAATTATATGGGGGCGTGTGCATGGAGTCTCGTCGCAGGAGGGCCGCCTTATGAGTGCGAGCGACTGCACTCAATTCGGGCGCACTCACGTACTCGTACAGACTTGTGCCTAGTAGCTCTTGTGGTAAAAAGCCGAGAGCTAGTGTCACTCTGAAAATTTAAAACCACGTAACCTGTAAATTTAAGATGATGATGATACTTGACGGCGCCGTGGCGCAATAGCTTAGCAGTGATTTGTTGCAATGGGGGCCGCGGATTTGAATCCCGCACGGAACAAGTATTTGTATGGCCTACAAATAATTATTCCGGGTGTGGATGTTTGTCCTCGTGCAATTTGTGTTTGTAAACTGCCTTCGCGATACAGGAGAAAATCCTATTAGGGGTAACGATTTTTAAAAAGATAAAAAAATTGAACTTGGCCGACAACTTCTAAATAAAGGTAACTACGGAGTACGGAGTCACTCCTTCATCTTAGAATAGCCGTTTCTGAAATGTAGTGTCGGTGTAGTGACTGTGTGGTGGCAGTTTAATATCGATTATCCCATATCATCCCATGGGTGAGACGAAAGAGGAAAACTGAAACAGGAGATGGGCAGCACCATTTTCCTGATAACGACTTAAAATTATTAAAAAGACTGCGGTTGCCAACCCGCTTATCAAGCTTAGCAACTAGGGCAAAATCCTCTCTTTAGGGCTATTTTTGGACGAGGCCTATGTTCAGCAGTGAACAATAACTGCAATGGGTGTGGCGTGACGGCCGAAGATGTATTGATTGAATATCAGAAGTTGCCTTGGATCTAAGAGATCAAATAATGGGCAGTGGTAATTTTTTAATAACAGACATGTATCGTCAAATATCGTAATTAGCGTACTTACAATATAAACCTTTAGTAAATTAATGAATGCCATAACTATCTATCTTCTATCGCAAGCGAGGACAGATGTAGATGTCTATGGGCCACAGCAACCACTTACCATCAGGTGGGCTGTGTGCTCGATTGTCACCCTACCATATAAAAAAACCTTCTATCTATACTATAATAACACTCTAACATGACGTCTGTCTGAACGGGCATCACGCAAAAACCTGTGAACCGATTTGGATGGAACTTTCACTGGCGGCAGATAGCTGATGTTATAAGGAGTAACTAAGGCTGTTTTTATTTTAGAAAAAGAATTAGGTTACCGCGCAATAATTAAAACCCTTGAAATCCAATCGCAATAAATTCCACGCGAGCGGAATCGCGGGAACAGCTTATTATATAATATATCCTACTAATATTAATATTATAAATGTGAAAGTTTGTGGGGATGTATGGATGTATGCATGTTTGTTACTCTTCCACGCAAAAAACTACTGAATTTATTGTGTAAATTGGTCAAAATATAACAATAAGAAGTGTTAAGTAAGTTGGAAATATCTGTCATCTGCGAGTTATTTTGGCGTGCGGTGCAAAAACTGTAAGGGTTACACAAATATAATATATGGTGAAATAGTTTCTCCTAAATAGTTCTACAAAAAATCAATCATAACCAAATCTTTTATGTATAATCCATTATTACTAAAATAGTGAACCATAAACAAAATGAAATTTGATACTTAATTTCCAATGCACATTTCGCAGTAACAAATGGATTTTATCGAAATAAATATCGCGCTAA
The DNA here is from genome assembly GCA_033319125.1 of Parnassius glacialis. Lineage (NCBI taxonomy): Eukaryota > Metazoa > Arthropoda > Insecta > Lepidoptera > Papilionidae > Parnassius > Parnassius glacialis. The sequence continues at coordinate 43,018,205 of JAVANC010000004.1, forward strand.
TCGCTTCTGATGTTCAAAGTAGATAAACTTTGTCTTTTAAACTACGTAATGTGGTCAAATATTTTAAAAGTAACGACGATATAAAATGTATGGTTCAGCGCGCACATTGCGGTCGGGCTCGGACGTACTGTGGGCGAGGTGGGGGAAATCATCGTTCATCGCCGTGTGAGTAATGTACCTCTTCTCAGTTAAACTGCTAAACCGATTTACATTAAATTTGGTATCGAGATAGTTTAAGTCCCGGGGAAGTAAATAGGATAGCTTTGATCACGGAAATCATTCCTAAAAAGGGTGATGGAATTTACTATTAAAGTGCGAATATTTATGGATAACCTATAGTTTAAAATATAATATCTACGCGAAGTCGCGGGCAAAAGCTAATAGGTTAAAATTTTCAAATTTCTTTTAGCGGAACTTGAAAACTGCTTCTTCATGATTTGTTCACCATTTGACCTAGCGATCTTAAGCTGTCCCTGGATTCGAATACTCGCCGAAACCAACATTCATATATGAACATGACATAGTTAATTATTAGGTTCTATATTGGATCCTATCTTCAGTCTTATTGTGTTAGTATATTTTAGTACGTTGAGATGAACTCTACAAAAATATTCATATGTTGACGTCGCGGGAAAACCAAATAGGACATCAGTAACTAACATCTAGTCAAGAACAAAGAGACAGAATAAAGTTACACCTTAAAGAGAAACCTACTCACCTCTGATCAACAAAAAGGAACTTGCCATCCATGGCATGCCTGGAAATGTATTGGAGTCGTCTAAACGGCGGCGGCGCCGGCGCAGACGTCGGCACTGGCTGAATGAGGACGGGAGTAAGGTCGGTTAAAGCACGTCCTAGAGCTACGAGACAGGAGAGGCTACTTGCTTCTTCTTCAACGATATCGCCGGTAATGGCACCTCCGCCCTCCATTTCCACCGGTGTCCAGGACTTGAGGTATCCTGGACAGGAAGAGATTAGGTGTTTACTGCTTAAGTCAAAAATATATTTCTAAGCCACCTGCGCCTATCGGCTTCCTGCACGTCTTAAAATGTCGTCACTGTCTCACACTTCGCTTACCGATTCGAGGCTGCCACTCGAGAAACTTTCTTCTCCAATGGTTGCCTGTTCTTCTTTTCTATTAGGATGTGTCGGTTACTCTAGTAAATCAAGCTTAATAAGAATAGTAGGGGAGCTCATGATGCTAAATGGGGATTAACTCAAGCACCGTGGCGACCTTTATGTAGATTAGTTGATAGGAAGAGAAACAAGTTATAAAATGTTTCCTCTTCCTGCGGCGGGGGAAGCGTCTACAGATTTTCAAAAATGTAAACAAAATAAATACATGGCAATACGCATGTCAGATATTACAAATAACATTATAACAAGCCAGAACGTCGTACATATTATGAACGCTTTGTTTTGTGATCATCTGTGATGGCATCTTTCAGTTTATACAAAGGTTGGTGATGGCGTAAAGTCGACGCGACGCGACGGACAGCAGTGTGGGTGTGGGGATGGCGCGTGAGATTCAAAGATAGGGAAAAAGTGAAAGGGAGGGTGAGGCGCTGAGTATACTATGAGCTATACATGGTTTACTTCAGCTAGATGCTCTCATCTTCAGAGACGATTTTTAGTATTTCGGCAGAAACATCCATGTCATCCCTATTGTAGAGATTGACATTATCGATAATATCATATTATCGAAATGTCCTTAAAAGGCAAAGGTATGCCTTGAATGCAGCTTTCTTCAACTTAGAATTTTTTTTTTAATTTTTAGTGTCCCGACACTTAAATGCTTCTAATGGTATGAAAAAAAATATTATAAATATTTTTAATAGCATCAAACTTTTAATGACAACCGAGCACATAGTCCACTTGATGGCAAGTGGATGCTGTGACTGATTTGCAAAAAAATTGATGTTCGATAAAAATGGTTGAAAATAATAAATAGAGAAAAATGGGTTCCAAAAAGAAAATATTTGACTATATGCAGCAAGTACCTCGAAGAAAAATGTTTTTCTCATATAGGTGTCCCCCACTGTGCAGTGTAATATCCATTGCCCTATATCATTCCGTGGGTGTCGTAAGAGGCAGCAGACGGAAACAAATCAGGAGATGGGAGCAGCGGTTTCTTAATAACGACTAAAAATAAAATAAAAACTGCCCGCTTGCCAGGCATGGCAACTATGGCAAGTATCCCCCCTATGAAATAATCAATTGGGGAGGCCTGCGTTCAGCAGTGGACTTTAATAAGCTGTAACAGAAGGTGCATTAAAGTAAAAACTACAACACATCTAATCATGGCGTCTATTTATGGCGTCAAAGGATGTAGCGAGAGGCGCGCGGCGGGAGCGACACAGCACGTGCCCCGCCTCATGCGGGGTTCCCCCCAATTAGAGCTAGTGTTATGCCACGTTGTACTCGAATATTATTTTAATAACATGATTTTTTTCGTAATAATGACAATATAATTATAGTATTAGAAGTAAAGATCCTTTGTATTCCTAACTCATATGGGTCATAAATGCCTTGGCATATGGTCTGATACAACTGGTTAATTCGCCTACGCGGATTCCAGATGTGGAGGATCATACACCTTCCCTGTTGGACCTTCTGCTGACCTCTCATCCGGACAGATATCAGGTTTCCGTCGATGCCCCACTCGGCTCTTCGGACCATTGTCTAATCCGGAGTGTGGTGCCTCCCCTCGCGGTTGCGTTCATCAGGTTGCCGCCGTGTTTGGCATTACAGGTCGCCGGATTAAGACGGAATGCGGTCTTTCTTTGCGTCCTACCCATGGGGGCGGGTTTGTTTCTCGCCGGATGATCCCAGCGCTGTTGCTGACTCTGTCACTGATGTGGTGCTACAGGGAATGGAACTATTTATTCCATCATCTGTGGTACCCATCGGAGGCAGATCTCAGCCTTGGTTTGGTCGCTCCTGTAAGACTGCATTACGCAGTAAGCAGGAGTGTTATCAAGCCTGGGCTGCGACTTCGGCGAATCGGGATGTAAACACCAGTATGCTTAAAAAGAAGTATCCATCGCCTCCAGGTCCTTCAAAAGAGTTATTGCCAAGGCAAAGTCAGAGCACATAGGCAGAATTGACGAGAAACTGGTTCACCGTCCTTTGGGAACCCGTGCATTCTGGTCTCCCGCCAAGACTGTCCAAGGGAATTTCTGTAAGCCATCACTTTCATCTCTGCACAGGAAGGATGACACTGGCCCAAGCCGCAAAAGACAAAACCGACCTTTTAGGCTCCCTTTTTACGTCGAACTCAAGTCTTGATGACAGGGGGAAAACAACACCGACCATCCCGCGGTGTAACTGCTCCATGCCGAATGTGCTGTTCTCACAGCGGTCGGTTCGCAAAGCACTCCTCTCCCTGGACATCCAGAAGTCGACTGGGCCTGACGGAATCCTCGGTGCCAACTCCGGAGCACACGTCCTCAGCACAATTGGGTGCTGAGGACGTGTGCTTCGGAGTTGGCACCGGCCCTAACGCGTCTTTTCCGGTACTCCTACTCCCTAGGCGTAGTCCCGAAATCATGGAAGACAGCTTTTGTCCACCCGATCCCTAAAAAAGGCGACCTTTCAGACCCGTCCAACTACATGCCTATCGCCATCACCCCCTTGTTCTCCAAAATAATGGAATCCGTTATAAACTGCCACCTCATGCGGTACCTTGAGGATCACCAGCTGATTAGTGACCGCCAATACGTTTTTCGTCGGGGTCAATCAGCTGGTGATCTTCTGGTCTAATTAACTCATAGATGGGCGGAGGCAGTAGAGTCCAAGAGGGAGGCATTGGCCGTTAGTTTGGACATTGCGAAGGCCTTCGATCGGGTTTGGAACAAAGCGCTTTTTTTTTTTTTTTTTTTTTTTTTATAGGATAAGGGTGACAAACGAGCACACAGTCCACCTGATGGTAAGTGGTTGCTGCGGCCCATAGACATCTACATCTATCCTCTATTACAGATCAAAATATAGATGCGTTGTCACCCGTGAGGACTAAGATGGAATGCCTCATTTCCAGTAAAAAGGGCCTCCGGCCACCTGCACTCACCAAGCGAAACGCAGAGGTAAACCTCTACTTCACGCTGGTTTTCTGTGAGGTCGTGGTACCACCCCGGTTCGAGCCGGCCCATCCGTACGACAGCAAAAGCTGCCGCGTGGCTCTACCACTGTTAAAAAGCGAAGCTCCCTTCCTATGGGCTTCCCGAGAAATTATGCAATTGGATCACTAGCTTCCTTGCAGATCGGAGCATCAAGGTCGTTGTAGACGGTGCATCCTCCGACTACAAGCCTATTAACGCTGGTGTTCCACAAAGCTGTGTGCTATCACCAACGCTGTTTCTTCTGCATATCAATGACATGTTGCTAACTGGTAACATTCATTGCTATGCGGATGACAGCACTGGTGATGCTCTATACACCGGCCGTGCCAATATTTCTCGGGAAAACGTCGCCGAGTACCGGAACAAACTTGTGTCTGAAGTCGAGTCTTTGCTGAACAAAGTATCGGATTGGGGGCGACTAAATCTAGTCCAGTTTAATCCTAAGAAGACACAAGTTTGCGTCTTTACCGCTAAAAAGAACTCCTTTGTCGTATCTCCTCAGTTTCAAGGCACTCCCCTTCTTGCCTCAGCTAGTATCGGAATCCTCGGCGTCGACATATCGAGTGACGTGCAGTTTCGTAGTCACTTGGAAGAGAAGGCCAAATTGGCCTCTAAAGAGCTTGGCGTGCTCAGCAGAGCGGGACAGTATTTCATGCCGGCACACCACCTGCAACTTTACAAGGCGCTGGTTCGGCCTCACATGGAATACTATTCCCATCTCTGGGCAGGGGCTCCCCAGTGCCAGCTCCTTCCACTTGACTGCATCCAGCGCAGAGCAGCTCGAATCGTCGACGAATGAGTCCTTTCCAATCGGCTCCATTCATTGGCACTGCGAAGAGATGTTGCATCCCTTTGCATTTTCTTTCGCATTTACCACGGGGAGTGCTCTGAGGAATTGTCCGAATTAATCCCAGCCGCCAAATTTCACGAAAGCACATCGCGGCAGATCTCCCGTAACCATCCACACCATCTGGATGAGTGGCAGTCCACCACTGTGCGATTTAGAAGATGTTTTCTTCCTCGCACGACTTCCTTGTGAAATCGATTACCATCAGCGATTTTTTCGGACCGTTACTACTTGGGACCTTCAAAAAAAGAGCCTACTCCTTTTTAAAAGGCCGGCAACGCATCTGCAATTTCCCTGGTTCCCCTGGTGTTGCAGTTGATCATGGGCGGCGGTAGTCACTTACCACCAGGTGAGCCACATGCTCGTTTGCCCCTCTCCTATAAAAAAATAAAGCATTTAATAGCTTGATTATATAGGAACATAACAAAGTTTAATGCGGTTAAATACTTATCTAATTTCAGTTTTCCAAAAAGCCGTGAATTAACAAATAAGTGGGTGATAGTGATAAAATGGCCCAATTGGGAGCCCAACATTAGGAGTTATGTATGTTTGTGTATGTTCATAATAGGCAATGAGCGCTAATCGCATTCTATAGCTTGCTTATAAATACTCTAAGAAGTAGAATATCTGAGGGAACAGATAAAGATACAAGCATACATAGGCTTCTAAAAATGTAACTATCCTTTTGGCTTCGTCTTAGTTGGGTAAAATTTTCAATTACATCATCTGCGTCAAATCATAACACACGAATATACTACAATCGGTAGTGATAATTGAAGTTGAGGCAGGCAAGGCATGGTGCGACACTATTTGTCACCCACATATGTACATTACACGCACACTGATGTGTTTTGAATTTGGTATCGCCCTAATCACTCTATCGCCAGTCTATGCTATATATTGAAATATTTTGATGTTAAAATTAGGGACTTAAAATGATTTTTTCTAAATAAGCTCTTAGCTCAAACTTACCAGTGCATTGTACGACACAGTACTTCTTCTCGTTCTGCTTTTTCCTCACTTTGGTGTCTTCATTAGTTTCCTCCTTGACTGGGACGGCGGCAGGATGGGTGTCTGGAGCGGTCGTGGAGGTTGCAGCGGGAGGATTGACTGGAGGCCGGCACTTGATCCGGCAGAAAAACGAGCGCCTTGCACCCGGACACAGACGCGAAGTGCCCGCTATCACATCCGGCTTCACTGGCAACATCGCTGCACATATAGTCGCATGTCAGCGGACCGCACCTACGTATGCGCTCGATGACTTCGTAAAATTACATTACGCATGCCATCGGGAAGGTGGATAAATCATGTATGCCAATGGTATGCAAGCAAGTCGGTGCAGTTTAGCGAAAGAAGACAATTTTTCAGGCCAAGTAAAATGGTAACGTTTACCGGTCACTCAATCAGGACCGTATGAAGGGCGGCAGAAAGTGCCTTTTCTGCTTCCGATTTCATTTAAAATAATATTCGTATTAGAATTATTTTTATCTTATTTCTTTCAATCAATTGGCTCTAATTAACATATTCAAAACGTACTTTTTGTTATATACCTAGTCAGGTCATAAATTCTGTCACATGTTTAATATAAAATAATTGAAACAAGTTTATTCATTATGTAACCATTTATATACCAAAATGAATTTAATAAAACATAGATTCTTATGACACTAAAGTTTATTCACAATGACCTCCGTGATTTTGAATACAGGCCTTCAATCTGCGCGGCCAGTTGTCTATCGCAGCACGAACGAGGTCCATGTCAATATCGGCGGCGGCCTTAATCAAGGATGTCTTGAGTGACTCCAAATTGGGATGAGGCTTTGAGCACGCCTTTTCCGTTAATCTAACGGATTCAAATCTGGACTGGAGAAGGGCCAGTCTTCGTGCCGGATGAAGTCGATTTCACGCGCCGCCAGCCAGTCTTGTGTGCTCTTCGCTCTATGAGCTGGCGCCGAATCTTCTTGGAATACCCAGTGCCTGTTATTGAACATGATATGAGAAACAGGTTCCACAAGGTTCGTCAGGACTGTATTTTGATACACAACTGCATTCGTTTTTACACCTTTCTCACAAAAATGTACCTCTGTTAATACCCCAATAAGAAACCATACCATGAGCGAGGATGGATAATGACAATGATTGGACACGCGGTATACGGTTGCTCGCTTCTTCACTACTGTGTGCGTATACCTTATCATTTTATTTGTTGCAGCACTCTTCTACGGTAAAAATTGTTTCATCCGAAAAAGAATATCCCGATATTTTTTTCCCGCGTACCGCTTCAACAAAGCGCGGCATCTCTTCAGTCTCAGGTCCATTAGACGAGCATTCAAACGATGTCTTGTTTTTCTTCGATATGCCCGAAGCCCTTAGTCTTCATCTTCATTTAACACCCTTTTCACCGTGGTTCTGCTTAACCCCATCTGAAGGGCCATCAGTTTCTGCTTACGTTTGGGATTTGATAATACGATAAACGAATCTTTTGGTTATATTAAAATTTCTCAGTATGTCAAAAATTTGAGTTGGCGCGTAACCGCAACGATGCAACGCAATAACTGCAACACGGTCTTTAAGCGTCCACTCCATATTTAAAAATGAGTAAAATTCTAAAAAGTATACAGTTTTATTTTCTGAACAATTCGAAATTCGAATTCAATAAACTTTTTTGTGGCCAGCATTCTAAAAGAAAAGTTTTTACTGTGTGACAATACTTATGACCTGACTGTGTATATACAGTGGTGGTCATAGTCACTTAAATAAGAAAACTCATTAAATGCATAAAATATGAAACATAATATCTTACTTTTAATTACAAAATGAGTCTTACACATGTAGGAGTTTATTTTCTGTTACTGGCTGCTTGGACTTACTAGGGAAGAAAATAACGCTTTTTTTAAATGTTCGAACATTACGAACATTTAAAAAAAAGCGTTATTTTCTTCCCTATCCGTTTTCGGTTATAGTTTCATTTTCTTTTTTAAAGTGCAATAAACACTAAAATATATTGCCCAGAACCGTAAAGGAGTAGTAGTGTCAAATGAACAATAACTTTAGTAATGTTATCACCAATACAACCGCCGTACAAACGCATAAAAAAGTAGGGACATTCACGAAAAATATTTAATGTTGGATCAATTAAATTAACAATTAAATTAAATCTGTTTATCATAAATAATTAAGTAATTAAGAATTTTAATTTTTTTTTTATTTGAATCGCTCTTTGTACACTGCGTCTCCTTCGATCATTTCTTCCCATTCCTTCAAAAATTATGCTCGCACAGTCTCTTCTCCTTTCCATTCTCGATTATACGATTATACGCAAGCTATGTAGGCTTAACTGATGACCAGCTAACTACGCTTGAGTGAGAGAATTCTTTCTATTCTGTACTGTGTCTTATTTCACCCTTTTACTCCTCCCTATCTAAAGAAGAAGTTTAATTTTGTAGGGCTTCCGGGGGAACCTTTATGCTCTTCAAGAAAATTCTATTTAAGGGTACCAACTCACAATACATAACAATACATTCCATAGACGTGAAACACAAACTATTGTAAACTTTAAGCGACTTACTTATTGAGCATTACTTGTCTCAATAGTTCGGACACCGTTTTTTTTAGGATCCGTCGACCTTGTTTTCATTCAGTGGTGGTTATATAATTAGAAACACTTCTTTAGAATAATGAAAATATAACTTCAACGTACAAATGTTCGTAAAAAAATATACACATTCAATAATTAATAATCATGCAATAATATATAGCCACTCAAATAAAAACTCATTAAATGCATAACATAGAATAGAATAGAATGATTTTTATTCAATATTGATTATTACATAATACTTATTGAAAGTCATTTTTTATTTACCACTGGTTCGGAAAATACAGAACATATAAAACTTATCTTACTTTTAATTACAAAATGAGTCTCCAGTAACAGAAAATAAATTCCTACATGTGTAATGTAAAAGTTTATTTTCTGTTACTGCCCGCTTGGGACGCCTAATTAGAAACATTCTAAAAAAGCATCCATAGCTCGTTCTTTTTTTGAAATTGGAGAATAACATTTCTTTCTTGGCTTTTTCTATTATTTTGGCTGAAATTCAAAATTTAATTTGAATTTTCTTTTGTTCAACATTTTTTTTATAGGAGAGGGGTAAACGAGCGTGCGGCTCACCTGATGTTAAGTGACTACCGCCGCCCATGAACAACCGCAATACCAGGGGAATTGCAGATGCGTTGCCGGCCTTTTAAAAAGGAGTAGGCTCTTTTCTTGAAGGTCCCTAAGTCGCATCGGTCCGGAAAAATCGCAGGTGATAAACTATTCCACAAGGAAGTCGTGCGAGGAAGAAAACATCTTATAAATCGCACAGTGGTGGACCGCCAATCATCCAGATGGTGTGGATGGTATCGGGAGTTCTGCCGCGATGTGCGTTCGTGAAATTTGGCGGCTGGAATTAATCCGAACAATTCCTCAGAGCACTCCCCGTGGTAAATGCGAAAGAAAATGCAAAGAGATGCAACATCTCTTCGCAGTGCCAATGAATCGAGCCGATTGAAAAGGACTCGGTCGTCGACGAATCGAGCCGCTCTGCGCTGGATGCAGTCAAGTGGAAGGAGCTGGCACTGGGGAGCCCCTGCCCAGAGATGGGAACAGTATTCCATATGAGGCCGAACCTGCGCCTTGTAAATTTGCAGGCGTTGTGCCGGCATAAAATACTGTCCCGCTCTGCTGAGCACGCCAAGCTTTATAGAGGCCAATTTGGCCTTCTTTTCCAAGTGACCACGAAACTGCACGTCACTCGATATGTCGACACCGAGGATTCCGATACTGGCTGAGGCAACAAGGGGAGTACCTTGAAACTGAGGAGATACGACAAAGGGGTTCTTTTTAGCGGTAAACGCGCAAACTTGTGTCTTCTGAGGATTAAACTGGACTAGATTTAGTCGCCCCCAATCCGAGACTTTGTCCAGCAAAGACTCGACTTCAGACACAAGTTTGTTCCGGTACTCGGCGACGTTTCCCCGAGAAATATTGGCACGGCCGGTGTATAGAGCATCACCAGTGCTGTCATCCGCATACCAATGAATGCACCGGTTTGCAACATATCATTGATATGCAGAAGAAACAGCGTTGGTGATAGCACACAGCCTTGTGGAACACCAGCGTTAATAGGCTTGTAGTCGGAGCATGTACCGTCTACAACGACCTTGATGCTCCGATCTGCAAGAAAGCTAGTGATCCAATTGCATAATTTCTCGGGAAGCCCATAGGAAGGGAGCTTCGAAAGAAGCGCTTTGTGCCAAACCCGATCGAAGGCCTTCGCAATGTCCAAACTAACGGCCAATGCCTCCCTCTTGGACTCTACTGCCCCCGCCCATCTATGAGTTAAGTAGACCAGAAGATCACTAGCTGATTGACCCCGACGAAAACCGTATTGGCGGTCACTAATCAGCTGGTGATCCTCAAGGTACCGCATGAGGTGGCAGTTTATAACGGATTCCATTATTTTGGAGAACAAGGGGGTGATGGCGATAGGCATGTAGTTGGACGGGTCTGAAAGGTCCCTTTTTTAGGGATCGGGTGGACAAAAGCTGTCTTCCATGATTTCGGGAATACGCCTAGGGAGTAGGAGTACCGGAAAAGACGCGTTAGAACCGGTGCCAACTCCGGAGCACACGTCCTCAGCACAATTGGGAGGATTCCGTCAGGCCCACTCAACTTGTGAATGTCCAGGGAGAGGAGTACTCTGCGAACCGAACGCTGTGAGAACCGCACATCCGGCATGGAGCACTCACACCGCGGGATGGTCCGCGGTGTGTTCCCCCCGTCATCAACAGCCCAGTTGGACGCAAAAAGGGAGCCTAGAAAGTCGGCTTTCTCTTTTGCGCCGTGGGCCAGTGAGTCGTCCTCCCTGTGCAGAGATGGTAGTGATGCCTTACAGAAATTCCCTTGGACAGCCTTGGCTAGAGACTAGAATGCACGGGTTCCCGAAGGAAGGCGAACTAGTTTCTCGTCAATGCTGTCTATGTGCTTTGTACTTTGTATGTACTTTGCCTTGGCAATAACTCTTTTGAAGGACCTGGTGGCGATGGATACTTTTTTTTAAGCATACTGGTGTTTACATCCCGAGTCGCCGAAGCCGCAGCCCAGGCTTGATAACACTCCTGCTTACTGCGTAATGCAGTCTTACAGGAGCGACCAAACCAAGACTGAGATCTGCCTCCGATGGGTACCACAGATGATGGAATAAATAGTTCCATTCCCTGTAGTACCACATCAGTGACAGAGTCAGCAACAGCGCTGGGATCATCCGGCGAGAAGCAAACCCGCCCCCATGGGTAGGAAGCAAAGAAAGACCGCATTCCGTCCCAATCCGCCGACCTGTAATGCCAAACACGGCGGCAACCTGCAGAACGCAACCGCGAGAGGAGCGTGAGTGGCACCACACTCCGGATCAGACAATGGTCCGAAGAGCCGAGAGGGGCATCGACGGAAACCTGATATCCGTCCGGATGAGAGGTCAGCAGAACGTCCAACAGGGAAGGTGTATGATCCTCAACATCTGGAATCCGCGTAGGCGATGTAACCTATATGTCAGGGCAAAGTCATGAACAGATCTCCCCGCATGATCGGTTAAACGTGAACCGAGCCATTCGGCGTGGTGGGCGTTAAAGTCGCCAAGGATCACGATCTCTGCGGATGGGGCCTGTTGTAGCAAGGAATGTGTAGCCATTTGGACGTGGTCGATGAGTCGGTCTGTTTCGGCATTACCGCTATGGGACCTATAGAGGCACCCGTAGACGCGCGGATGGTCGTCGCTGTCTACGCGTAGCTAAAGGATGGACAGGTCCAAACCTTCAAGACTGCCGAGGCGTCGAGAACAGATGTCCTCTCTGACGTATACGCAAACTCCAGCCCGAGGCACAAAGGACTGCTCCAATTTGTATCCCGGGTAGGAGAGATACGAAGTATCAGCCGGAGAGGACACCTGCGTCTCGGTCAGAAAGAGAAAGGCCGGCTTCGCCGTCTCGAGATGGTAGTGGACGGCGTTTAGGTTCGAGTGAAGTCCCCTGATGTTGTAGAAATTCACAGATAGCGTGGCAGGGGTCGCCGTGGTCATGTTGCTCAGTTTGCCCCGAGCAGTTGTTGTGTTGAGCGGAATTTTGCCCCCCCCCCCCCCCAAATACGCGGGGCAGCCTGAGCACCCATGCTCAGGAGTGGAATAGCATGGTCGTGGATGCTCAGCGAGGGATTCTCCAGGGGTGCTGGTACCCTCCTGGGGTAGTCTATCATGTAATTCCGCTACCATGTTGATGGGGGGGGGGGGGGGGAATCGGGCCTCCGGTCACCGGCACTCACCAGACGAAACGCGGAAGCAGAGCTTCCACTTCACGCCGGTATTGTGAGGTCGTGGTACTAACCCGGCTCAAGCCGGCCCTTACGTACAACAGCAAAAGCTGCTGCGTGGCTCTACCACCGTTGACAAAGGATACAACACAACTTTTATTTTGCGTCACAACTTTTATTTTTGCCAACATGGGCAAAAATAAAAGTTGTGATGCGTCAACTAGGCAAATAATTGTTAATTTACATATAGATCATAAGTGAGCGTACAGAAGAATAGCTGAGCATTTAAATTGTTCTGTTAAGAAAGTTTTTAATTCAATTGATCATTATAAAACACATGGAACTGTTGAAAATGTTCTTAGAAAGGCTCGGCCAAGAAAAACCTCACCCAGAGAAGATACGCTAATCGTTCGTGTTGCTAAAAAAGACCCAAGTAAAGGCTCCAAACAGATTAAAAATTAAGTTTTTTCAACTGATGACCCGAGAAACATCTTGTCATGACTGATACGCTGAAGATTAGTGGAAGCTAAATTGTTTGGAAGAATCTTTCGAAAGGTACAGCTTCTCACCGAGCAACACCGAGAGAAGCGATTATTATACGCTAAAATATTACGTGGTAGAGCCATGCTGCTGCTATATTACTGGAATAGTTGTAGCACAAATGGGCCGGCTCGTTCGGGGAAGGACTACGCTCTCACGGAATACCAGGGTAAAATAGCAGCGTAAAGCTGCTTTGTTTCGTATGGTGAGTAGAAAGAACCGGAGACCCTTTTTACTGGAAACGAGGCATTCCATCTTAGTCCTCACGGGTGACGACGCATCCGCATTTTGATTTGTAATCGAGGATAGATGTAGATATCTATGGGCCACAGCAACCACTTACCATGAGGTGGACTGTGTGCTCATTTGTCACCCTATTCTATAAAAAAAACTAAAACGGAGAAAAATGTTATTTTCAGATGAAACAAAAATAAATATGGTAAATTTCGATGGAAAGCGCTATGTTAGATGTCTTGTAAACAATGATTTTAATTATAAATACACAAGGAGTATAATCAAGCACTGTGGCGGTAACATTAAAGTTTGGGGGTGTTTTTCCGGATGTGGAGTTGGACCCGTTCGGAAGATTGAAGGTACAGTGGATCAATGGCAATACAAAAATATCTTAGAGCACACAACGATTCTCTACTCGGACGATCATTCGCTTGTAACCTGGATCTTTCAGCATGACAATGACCATAATAAACACACGGCCAATAGCGTCAAATGTTTCCTTAGCGAACAGCGTATATCCGTTTTAGACTGGCCTGCAAATAGTCCGGATATAAACCCGATAGAAAATCTTTGGTATATTGTTAAAAAAAGTCTCAAACAAACGTAACACCAGTCAAAACGAACTATATGTATCATTTCTTGAAGCGTGGAATACAATCCCCCTAGAAAAATGTATGAAATTAATTTTGAATTAATTTGGCTAAATTTTGTTTCAATTTGGCTGAAATGTTGTGATTCAGGTTGATCGTGGTAAATTAAAATATATCGTAAAACCCACAAAGAGAAATTGTGTTTGCCAAAGGAACCAATTTCTTTTTGTATGGAGAATGAGCGACAAATTGTGGCGTAACTTAATGAGATACATGTGAATTTATTCTTTATAATCCTATTAAACATAAGAAATAAATCGATTATAGATTACAATAGTAATATTAGTTTTACCGTATCTAACGGGAATACTGAGAAATTAACAATTAAAATACGAATATCACAATAACCTAAAAACAAACTAAAAGCGATTCTCTAGTAGTTTTCACCGGTATTACAAGTTGTAATAGTGCACTGGTCAATCATTGATAAAGTAAAACAAAGTTGTAGGTGCGTTTAGCATTTATAGATACTTTAAAATCGATGGAAAATCCTTCTAGCAGTTCATTCTTCGTTACACGCATTTTTTTCATATCACATAGCCATAACACGAAGATTTCATGATTCCGTTTAAATTTTCATAAAATCTTTAGGCCGTTTATTATAATAAATTGTTATCTTTTTTTATGTGTAATAATATTAAGTTACCTTAAAATTTCTAGTTGGCCTAAAAACGAATATCGCTTTGGCGACGCTTTTTAATCAGTGTTACATTAGTTAGGTGTAAGCAAATTAATAACACAAAGTACAAATTCAAACAAAATGTTTATTTGCTCTTTACATAGAAAATAAAACCAATTTAAATATACGAGCGTGTATGCGGAGGTACCTATATGGATGTGGAGGAAGCGAGAGAGGTGTTTCAGGATCGTGCCAAATGGAAGTCCATAGCCTCTGCCTACCCCTCTGGGTGACAGGCGTGAGTGTTTATGTTATCTAAAATAACTTATATAATGTTTATTGTATCTTATATATATATTATTTAGTAAAATCTTTGTAACTGCCACAGTTTATTACAGTTTGTAATTTCGTAACTATATAATCGTCCGCATAGTGTTTCCCTAACTTAAATAATTTTATTATCTTTTAAGTTTTTCGTTGTTTAGGATCTCTTGTAATTCTCTTATTTAAGTATATGTTTTCCTTTTTATACCTCCACATTCTTTTCTGGAGAAATTTGATTTTCATTAGAAGTTTTCTCGAAAGCTTATGAGCTTTAATCAATTTTTGTTCCAACTTATGTTTAAGTAACTTATCTAAAGCTAAATTTTCTTTAATTTTTATTCGTTCTGGTTCAAGATGGGTAATATCGGTATGTAGTTTAAAAAATATTTGTGAAATAATTACTGCACAACATAATGTAAACTTATTATTTCGTTTTATATAAAATATCATTATTTGATAGTTCTAAGCCCATTAATTTTAAAAGTGCTTACACTATTTTCATATTCGATCAATTTTATACTTCCCCTGGAGCGTGTAGTATCCCTAATCTCCTCTAGTTCAAATATCAAAACGTATTTGTAGGTTTCAAAACGGATGTAATGATATAACTATTAAAAATGCTATGTATAGGTTTGACATAAATATATTAAGCGAGACGTCATTTAAAATACAATTCAACATAGTAACTGTATTCTTACGACTTATAAAGTAGGAATTGCGATTAACGGTTTCAGCTTACGTAATTTCCCTTCTTTAACAAACCAGTGTTGGAGTAGTGTTTTGAGAAAATACGGCTATTCTTTGTCCAATAGTTTTGGTCCTGGTTTAAAATCACAAACAATACTTGAGGTACAAACAACAATATGCGTTGCTATGGTAATAAACGCGCCGTAGTAAAAGTAGCTCACTAACTACTTTACGCTACGCATAGTATGACAAATCAACAGAAATGTAAAACTAGTAGTTTGTTTTGTTGGTTGCCTCAGTCCTTCGAATTAAATTTTTGTTATATTTCTTCCAGTTTGTTTTGATTGAAAAATTACGATGGATACAGTAGTACAGAAGAAGAATATGATAATCATCACTATGAGAGAATAAACCTACAAATAATTAACTTTCAAAAGCCTTTCGATTATTATACGGTGCGGATGATTTTGAAAGTCACTAACGATTTTCAAAATATATTGTTACGAACACGGGTAAAAATATATAAATCAATACGAATAGGTCTATACTAATATAATATAGCGGTTTTTTGTTTGTTTAAACACTCCAATCTCTGGAACTACCAGTCCGATTTGAAAAATTCTTTCTGAATATTATAGCCAGATTTATGAGCTGTATAGGCTATCTAGCATTAGGCTACACCTCTCGGCTAGCATTAAATGTAGATTTTTGTTAGGCAAGTCTGAAGAAAAAGCGCCTCCGAAATGATTTATCCGCGTGCGCTAGCGTAATGGTTAAGTGTACGTAAATACAATGTCCTACAAAAATATAGATTTTTCCTCCATCTGAAAAAAGTCCGCGATACTATATTTCTTATACATAAGGTATTTTTTGACAAAAAATATTGAAAATTAAAAAGTAATTAGCATTTGGGGGTTAGTTTAAGAAATAATGAAAAAAAAATTAAATAATTCAACGCTAACCGCCCGACGAGAACCGAGAGAAACCAGCAGTGGACGCTTCTATTAGTTCAAACATTCTAGACAGCAATATACGAACAAAATGGGCAAAATTAATGAAATACTTTTATTTAAAACTAGCTCTGCTCCGCGGTTTCGCCCGCATATGTCATGACGTATATTATGATATGATATGACACCTCGCTCTTATATGTCATTTATTTTAGTAACAAATTGCCAAAATTAATGGAGGTATTTTATTTATCGGTATATGTACGTTATAGAGCAAAATTAAATTTTATCCCGCCCTCCCCCGCGCCCTAGAAAATGTCCCGAAGCGGGGTTTTTTCCAGTTTTAAAGAAAACCGTACATGGTAATGGTCTTTTTAAAGAGCATACTTTATTCTTTACTTTAGTCATACATTTCTTGGCGGTAAAGTGGGAAATTTTTGAGAAAACTAAACTTAAGCAAAATAAATAGATAAATGATAAAAATTGTTCATATTTCGTAAGAGATTGCGTGGAAACTTTATGTAATATCGCTTTTGTATGTATAAGAGGTTGATATCAAATTTATCAAGAAGCATTTTGTATCTGCACTTTTTTCATGTACCGTGTACGGTTCTCTTCAAACCTGGAAAAAACCGCAATCCGGGGCACTCTCTGGTGCGTTATGACGCACTTACGTTATTATGGCGCGGGGAGATGATGCTCACCCGAGAGGGGGAGGGAAAGTGGATAATATTTTTCTTTGCTCTATAACGTAAATATGCCAATAGATGAAAGTGCTCCATTACTTTTTCCAAGTTTTAGCTAAAATACAAATATTTATTAAATATTTATTTTGGGGGTCACTGTAGAAGCGTGCTCGTCGATATAATTCAATAAAAGACCGAAAAAGGTAAGACTCCATTGACAGCGATTTTAAAAGTGCTACATAGTGTGAAAATACGAAGTGAAAATAATTTGTTATTGTGTAAAAACGTTACAGGATCCTATGGAAATAAAGGTGATGCAAAATATAAATGCAGAAAATCAAAAACAGAATAGAAAAATAGTATAAAGTGATGCAAAACATGAATGCAGAAAATCAAAAACAAAAGGAAAATAGTGTACAATGAAATGTAAGTAGCATAACACTACACGGTATTGATTTAGCGGATGGCGCCTAGGCGACTAATGGTGTAAGACTTTTCCGTCATGACCCCTTCTGAAGTAGTGTAGACGGCTTTGACGGCTATAAGGAAGCGAGATGGAATAACATCCATCTCCGTCGCACTTTATCTTATGTTGCCATGAAAGAAATATAATTTTATTTTAAATGACGCTTCATTTTAATGTATTTGTGAATCAATAATATAATACGTTTATCAATAATGGGGGTCATTGTAGAAGCGTGCTCGTCGCGACCCCTGCCAGCCCTTTTCTACACAGCTGCGCACCCATGCCAACGGGGGTTAGGGCGTCCCCCCAAGGCGACGCACACCAGCTCGTCCCCGTTGGTGTGGAATGCAGCGCGCAAAGCGGCGATGGGGACCGCCACCCGTCACGCACAGCCCGACACGGCGGAAGGTGGAGGACAGAGTGCAGAGTTGGCACGTGGAATGTTAGAGGAGGCATGAGAGATAAGACGAATGAGTTGATCGAAATAATGAAAGAAAGAGAATTAGATGTTGTGTGTATGTCGGAGACCAAACGGGAGGGCAGTGGTACTGAAGAGCTCCCTGGCGGGGCGTTAGCTCTATGGTCCGGAGTCCCGGAGAGCGAGAGCGCCCGCCAGGGAGTGGGGGTGCTGCTGTCGTCTCGGTTGGTCGATGTTATGACTGAATATAAAGTTGTGAACTCAAGACTTCTCTGGGTTCGCTTTAAATTGGGACTGACGAAGTTATTCCTTTTGGCTGTTTATGCGCCGGTAGCTTCGTCGTCCAGGGCTGAGCTGGAGGAGTTTTGGGAGAATGTAAGAGAAGTTCTAGATTTGGCTAGGGGAAACGAAAGAATTGTTGTATGTGGTGATTTGAATGGATGGGTTGGTACCGCTCGACCAGGGTACGAGTCGGTGCTTGGAAAGTTTGGGGATAAAAGGGTTAATGATGCTGGCAAGCTTATACTGGCGGTATGCAAGGAAATGGGTCTTCTTGTGACAAACACTATGTTTAATCATAAGAAAATCCATATGTATACTAGAGAAGGAAAGAATGAGAGAAGTATGATCGATTTGTTCCTGGTGGATGACCGACTGCGAAAACAGGTGATGGATACGCGAGTGTTCAGGGGTGCTGACCTGGGAACGGATCACTATCTAGTGATTACTAGATTTAGGGGTCTGTTCGCGGGTTGGCGATACCGGACGGCAGTAACAGAACCACAGTCGGTCTGTCGCATCCGAAGCTGGAAGCTTCAGGAAGCGGATACTAGGGACAAATATCATGCGAGGGTAGCCGAAAAGCTTGACACCAGCGATGGCAGAAATGAATGTGTGGAAAGAACATGGCAGAACCTTAGGGATGGAATGGTAAGTGCAGCGGAAGAAGTGTGTGGAACGATTAAAAGAGGCAGTAGTAAAAGAAGAGATGCATGGTGGAATGATGAAGTGAAAGAAGCTGTAAAGAAGAAGAAGAAAGCATGGTTAGACTACTTGGCCTCTAGTAATGATAAGGATATGAGAGAGAAGATGAAAGAAAGATATAAGCTGCAAAAAGTTCACACGAAAGCATTGATTGAGGAAGTGCGTGAAAGGTGTAGAATGGAAGCGGACGAAAGGTTGTCGCACAACTTTAAGGAGAACTCCAAACTCTTCTGGAAAGAGGTTGGAAGAACCCGAAGTGGTGCGACGGCCTTAAGAATGAACAAAGTGCTTTCGAGAACTAATGACGTCCTCTCAGACAAATCGGACGTCATGCAGCGATGGAGCGAATTTTATAGAGAAATGTATGCATGTGATGATCTTAGTGAGGGATCCGGGGATGACGCCGAGACTGGTACGCCAGACCCGGACCTCGATGACACTGAGGTCATCAGTATGAAAGAGATTGAACGTGCGATTCGAAGTTTGAAATGTGGTAAGGCTGCGGGACTAGACAGAGTTACTGCTGAAATGGTCAAGTATGGTGGGCCTCGCGTCTGTGACAGCTTTCATCTGCTGTGCAATTTGTGCTGGCGGACGGGGGATGTCCCGGATGATTGGCGATCCGCAGTCATTGTGCAATGGGCAATGGGCCGGCCATATAGCTCAAAGAACCGACAACCGATGGGGAAAAAAGGTTCTCGAGTGGCAGCCTCGTACCGGCAGGCGAAGTGTTGGGCGTACCCCCACTAGATGGAGTGACGACCTGATGAGATGTGCAGGAAGTCGATGGATGCAGGTGGCTCAGGACCGTGCTTTGTGGCATTCCTTGGGGGAGGCCTATGTTCAGCAGTGGACTTGTGAAGGGCTGTAATGATGATGATGATGATAAAGGTAAAGGTTCACATTTTGACTGCGGGTGCTATCGGGCGATCAGCTTGACCAGTTTAGCAAGTAAAGTTTACTCGAAGGTTTTGACACGTAGGATGCAAGAGAAATCGGAAAGATTTCTATGGGAGGCACAATGCGGATTTAGACCTGAAAGAGGATGCACGGATCAAATGTTTTCTCTCCGCATGATCACGGAAAAGCTTCTGGCTGCTAACCAGAGGATTTTCTGTGCTTTTGTGGATCTTGAGAAAGCATTTGATAAGGTTGTAAGGAAGAAAATGTGGGAACTGTTGCCGGGGTATGGTGTGGATGGTCGATTGCTAAGGGCTGTGCAGTCACTTTACTGTGACTGTAAAGCCTGTGTGCGGGTAGGGCATGACCTGTCACCCATGTTTAGCGTCCAAACGGGCGTAAAACAGGGTTGTGTCATGTCTTCCCGGCTGTTCATACTGTATCTCGAAAGCTGTTTACAGAAGCTGAAAGATAGCTGTTTGGGTGTGAAATTGGGTGACATTAAAGTAAATTGTCTGCTGTATGCTGATGATGCAGTGCTTATTGCACCATCAGAGGCAGAACTGCAGGCATTAGTCACGTGTATGAAAGAGGAATGTGAAATTAAAGGTCTCCGCTTGAATGCTAATAAAACTAAGGTTCTGGTATTTGAAAGGGACGAAGAGAGAACGAAGTGTGAAATATGGGTAAATCAGGAATGTCTAGAACAGGTAAATAAAATTGTATACTTGGGGAGTGCTTTTAGCCGGGATGGAAGATGTGATTTAGATGTGGACAGGCGTGTCGCTGCCGGGAACAAAGTCAATGGTGCCCTGACTGCGTTAGTCAAAAGACAAGGCGTAGTGAAGAGTGCACGCCTTGCAATACATAACGCAGTGTTGGTACCGACTTTGTTATATGGCAGCGAAACCTGGGTATGCCAGAAGAAGCATAAAAGCAAGTTGAATGCAGTGGAGATGCGATCTCTTCGTAAAATGTGCGGCGTTACCATGGCCGACCGGAAGCGAAACGAAGAGATTCGCAATATGGCAGGTTTGAAAGATGACCTTATCACAAAAATTGATAAGGGCGTGCTTCGATGGTTTGGGCACATTGAGAGAATGAGTGAAGACCGAATGGTGAAGAAAATATATAGCGCAAAGTTAATATTAAAAGGTGTCGAGGTAGACCGAGACTAACTTTCGAAGACCATGTGAGCAAACTGCTCGAAGAGGGGAGGGTCAAGAGTACTCGGATACCTAGACGTGCATGTATGAAGAAGATAATGAATCTGAAAGAAGCGAAAGAGGTATGTAAGGATCGTGACACTTGGCGATCTGTTCTCTCTGGCTACCCCGTCAGGGATTGTGCGTGACGATAAGTAAGTAAGTAAGTAAGTAAGTAGAAATATTTATATTTTCATTGAATGAATTAAATTTTCAAAATAGCATAGCAATGTGAAATTAAAGAGTTAAGAAATAATTTACACCCCTTTGTTTAAATTATTTCTTAACTCTTTAATTTCACATTGCTATGCTATTTTGAAAATTTAATTCATTCAATGAAAAGAGCATATTCTATTCTTTATTTAAGTCATACATATTTTGGAGGTAAAGTTGGAAATTTCAATAAAACTAAACTGAGGAAAAAAATCGGTAAATAATAAAAAATGTTCATATTTCGCGGCAGACTGCGCGAAAACTATAAGTGATATCGCTTTTGTATGTATAAAAGTTTGATAGAAAATTTATCAAGAATCATTTTCACTTCACTTTTCATGTACCATATAAGTTTCTCTTTAAAACTGGAAAAAAACCGCATTCCGGTGCATTTCTGGTACGTTATGACGCTCACCCGGGAGGGGAAGTGAGAGTGGATACAATTTCACTTTGCTCCATAACGTATATATCGTATATAGATCTATTAAGTACTCTATTAATTTTACCATTTTTTTAGCTAAAATGATTGAACTAAATGAGCGAGGTGAATCCGCGGGGTACAGCTAGTTATTATATATATATTATATATAATGTTGTTTAAACACGTGCTCTGAAGGGATATAATGACAACCTTCGTTTAGACCATAATATGACCATTTGAAATTTATTTATCTGTCAGCAAACTTGAGTGAAGTCGCATCAGAAGAAAGTTACCGATACCAGCGCAGCAACATAGCATTTCTCCTGTATTTATGAAGGTAATGTTTGGTAAATTGAGCATAAATATCGTGTCGAGTCCACCATCACCATAGTAGAAATTGTATTAGATATAAAAATTTTTGAAGGTGGTAAAAACGCGCTAAAAATAATAGCATCAAAAAGTATAGAAATAAAAAACAGAACATTGAAAAGACACAATAATTTCTACTAATAGACTGGTGCCATCATTATCATCTCGTACTAACTTTTGGCATCGATAAGGCGCTCCCGAGGGCTGAGATCTGATGAGGACAGCTGTTCCTTCACCTTCGCAACATCTTTTGGGTGCAAAATGTCGAATAAGCTCTGCCCCAGTAATTCCGACTGAAACATTGTAATGACGATTTTAGGTTAAGATTATTAGTTAATAATACAGATTGTGCATGATCGTAGCATAGACCTTTTCTTCTCGTGGGTATCGTAAGAGACGATTGTAAGAGTGGACGGAAAATTGTAAACATACTGTAAAGTGCTAGAGTTATCTGGTGCGGTGTAAGCTGGTTTAAAGAAAAATATCTGGGTCTTAGTTTAATATTAGTTATTAGACAACACCTTGGATCAATTTATATTTGGTAGAGTTTCTCTATCAGGGTTAGTCTAGTCTAGTTAGTAGAGCCATTCAGACCAAAAGCTCGCTGTAGATTTAACACTACGCCAGCAAACCGGGTTCGATCCCGCCGCACCAATGAAATTGTTAATTGTAATTTTAATCGTTGATTTACTAACGGGCTCTGTGGCAACATCGCTAAGAAACGTGAATGTGTGTAAAAATAAAATATTTCGAACACATGCGAAGTCCGCGAACGAGCACTGTGGATGCGCAGCGTAGCGAATTAGTTCGCTCCTTAACCTTCTCAGAAATGAGATAAGACTTGTGCTTAGCAGTGGCTGTAATTTTTATTTCTGTCGTCTTAATTATTTCTTTCGCCTAGCAGCAATTTATCTCGTGCTATATTATGGATTGACCGATTAGAGCAAGTTTAATTACAGACAACAATTTACTCTACAGGTGCGACGACCCTTTTGCTTTCTTTCTTTCTTATGGGTGCAGGTGATTACGGGCTATCATCAGATTGGCTGTAGCTCGTTTAATAACAAAGTAAACAATTTCAAAAAGTCCGTGTTAGATATAGTTTACAACAACATATTTCCACAACATAAGTTAATGAGTATATATGTATGTATATATGTTGTGTGCAGACGTTTTGGATTACCATCCAGATTGTAACTTTGCATTTATTATGTTCCATTGTTCATGTTTTGAAGTAATTCTGTTTTGTGTACCTAAATAAATAAATTAAAAAAAATTAACAATATCTATAACTAGAAAAGCAATAAAACTTACCTGGTCGAAATTTAACGTCCTGGTCACAGATTTCGAAACGTATAGTAGACGGCCACGATCGCATCCTACTACTAAGAGAAACGCATCGTGGGCTGCGTGAAGGACAAGCGAGTTGAGCTCGCGCTCTGAGAGAAAAGCGGGACACGGGCGTGCGGTCAAAGGGCCGGCAGAAAGAGCTCCTCTAACGGACCTCAGATGCTGCACCGCCATCCTCAACACCGTTAACTTATCAAGTTTGCGGGCCATTGCACCGCACATGGGTATCATCGCGCTCAGCTCCGATATGTAGGTGTTCATCTTGTCGCGACGACGCTTCTCGATCTCGCTGTGATTCTGTCTGTCAAGTAACGTTGAGTGTTTTTAACTATCTCTATAATGAGCTATTTTTATACTAGTTTTGCAACATTTTTCATTTGACATAGTCCATAGACTTTCTTTTGGTTCATAATTTTTTTGATCCAAAAGAAAAATCAATAATGAATGCAGGTTGCTCAGGGCTGTTCTTTGTGGGAGTCTATGCGGGAGGCCTATTTCCAGCAGTGAAAAATATTAACACGAATTAAATAAGCACATTTACATAATATGACATATTATATTGGACAATTGGGGAATTCCCTTCAGTATAAAGTAAGTCACTTAGTAAGAGTTGCTAGGTTTGAAACGCTATTTGCCCATATTTAATCTAAAAAACCCACTGATCGACTCAGTAAAGTAAAAGTAATGTATTAAATACACGAATAATCCCAAACTCAAATGATTTTTAGTCATCCAGGCCAAGAGAGAAGAAGATCTGAAGTTTAGTTCGGGAAAATCCCAAAAATTGACGACACTTCCAAGTCAGATGAGAATGGTTCAAGACGTAAAGATTCATATTTGATTAACAGTAAGCTGGAGCCAGTTTAAAATTAACTGTTTTGGGTTTGCGTTTATTACGGTGATACAGCTAACTTCAGCGTTAAGACAATGTCAGTGAGGCTGATGTGGGAGGATGCAAGGAAAGAAAAGCTTCGATTATACAATATCAAATGTTATCAGAAAAACAAACGGTAGCAGTACTTTTAACAGTGGTAGAGCCACGCGGCAGCTTTTGCTGTCGCACGGATGGGCCGGCTCGAACCGGGGTGGTACCACGACCTCACAGAATACCAGCGTGAAGTAGAGGTTTACCTCTGCGTTTCGCTTGGTGAGTGCAGGTGGCCGGAGGCCCTTTTTACTGGAAATGAGGCATTCCATCTTAGTCCTCACGGGTGACAACGCATCTACATTTTGATTTGTAATAGAGGATAGATGTAGATGTCTATGGGCCGCAGCAACCACTTACCATCAGATGGACTGTGTGCTCGTTTGTCACCCTTATCCTATAAAAAAAAAAACTGAGCCAGTATTGACTGTTATTTATGGTCTATAGATCTAATGAAGGCTAATAATCTTACGCTCACCAGATGTCAATCATCGAAGAGTTGCAATTAAATTATAAGTTTTTAGGCTTCTAAATTAATAATATATACACAAAACAATGCCTCAGTACTGTATTCTTTCACTTACTTCACATTTTTATTTTTTTTAATTCTTCTACTTTTCGGAATATCCGTTTAATTTCCATTTCTAATCTAAATCATCTATAATATAACTAATATTTCAGTAAAATACACTAATATCTACTCTTTTCTAAAAAAATTAACGGGGGAAGTCCCCCGCTATGAAATCTCTCAAATATTTAACTTCATTTGTAAGTGGCGCCACCGTGGTGGCAAAAAAAGTAGTGGATGCCTAATTTCGATAGGACCAAATAAAAAAAAAACAATGACTTACTTTTTATCAGGAAGTGTGCGTGTGGAGCGCGTTTCGTCGGTGCCATCATCATCACACGTACTGCCCGTGCCGCTGTTAAATAGACATTTGTCAAGCATGTCAGTGACAATTTTTATTTAAAACTAGCGATTCGCCCCGGCTTCGCCTGAGTGGGATATATTAATTTGGTATTATTTAGATTTAACATAATCATCAAAGACCATTTATTTCATATTTTAATTATTTTCAATTAAAAATAAATCCGTATTTCGGATAAATTACAGCCAAGATCGCTCCCGACATTGCTTTCTATCTGTTCGTGAAGTTTCATTACAATCGGTTCCGCCATTCTGAAGATCATCCATAGCCCAGACAGACAGACATGATACCGGGACGTCAGTCCCTCTACCCCGTGACCATAGGTACCGTAAAGCGCCTAAGAATTAAAAAGTTAAAATTAAACGCGATAAAATCCGTTAAATTAATTTAATTTGTTATGCAGTGTTCGCTTAAATATAAAAAAGTGTGTCTGTGTACTTATGTACGCACGTAGGAAGTTATACTTCTTTAGCGTTACAAAACAAAAAACTTGAGAGACAATTACTCAGCGAAGTTGTCGATTTTAGGTGGCAGTGTGCGCGCGCATCGTAATAACTTCATGGTGTCGTTTTTAGGCGTCGATGTGGACGCGCATCGTAAAAATTCACTCTCATCATTTTTCCCAAACGCCCCAAAAGAAGTATAACTTCAAAAATCATTAGGCGGAGACACGCTTACAGCCTTATAGCAAGATGTGGTTAGGTTTAAACTATGGTTCAAGAATAATATCATTCTTATTAAAGAAGTCGCTTAGCCACGGCACCACTGTCTTAGCGAAATTTGATATTTGCTGTCAATTTCTGTAGTTTACGTTTTAGCTCGCATATTTTCCGCGGGACCGCATTTTTGAAGCAGAGTCTAATTTAGCCTGAGACTACTTATAAACTATTTTTTGTAATATGACGGTTGTAGTGTAATATGACGGAAGGTATTCAATCGACGATAGGAAGCAGCGTGTTAGATGTTAGACGTTTTGCACTTGTATCTCCAATGTGCCTGCCAAATATGGTGAATGTATCTATTATTCTCAACCTGACAGTCATACTCCAGTGATGAATTGTCATTCCCTTTAGCAGCTCGTAAAGGACCATCTCCCATTGAAGTATGTATTGTTATTGCCCCACATGACATGCGGATCGCAGTATTAACGTCTTGCTGATCTTAGACGTTGTTCCACTTAGCCGGTCTAGATATTTTACGTCTGACGTGAACAAAGTGGCTCTACCGCTATTTATATGGAAGCAACACCATAGTCACCTTTTCCGATAGCCACCGGACGAATTAGCGGAAGTGGTTATTTTTTTCGAATGAATTAAAAACGACATTTTATTAGGCTTTTGGTAATTAATTTGATCATCAATCGAAAATTAAAAATTTAATCCTGTGGGTAATAGTCCACAGAGGGAATCTGAAACAGAAGATGAGCAGCAGCGTCTTGCTGCGGTTGCCGATTCCATAACAAGCAAGGCAATTCGTCGCCAATGCCGCAAAGGGGCGAACGACAATTTTACAAAAAATTGCAGGAGTAAGAAAACATTTATTATTCCCCAATTACTAGCTTTTTTCATCAGAAAATTAAATATATCAGACTTAATGGACCACTAAAAATAAGATAAATTTTCTAAAAAAAATTAAAAACAGCTTGTAATCGGGGAATAATAAATGTTTGCTTGCTCTCCTGTAATTTTTTGAAAAATTGACGTTCGCCCCTTCGCGGCGTTGGCGAAGAATTATGGCCTATTTATTTATTTATGGCCTATGTTCAGTTTAAAACGTTTGAAAACTGAAAATATCAAAGGAAGTAAATTTTCATTTATATAGTTAAATACACATTTATTTTAATTTTGAAGGTAATATTAAATATTTTTTTGCATAATAAATAATTTATTAATTCTCATTTTTCATGGTAAAATAGTTTCGTAGTAGCAGCGGCAAGCTGGATCACACAAAACAGATACTGTTGCGTAGACAACCGGGTTAAGCATTTCCAAACCTGTTCTTGTTATCGAAGTAAAATTCTCTCGGGACTATACTGGTGCGAAACTTTAATAAGTAATTATAAGTCTTCGACGCATGTGCGCCGAATTATTGAGAATCTTCAAAATCTAACCTTCGCTCAGAGATAAAGTGGAAAACTAACATTGCTGTGGAATACTCGTGACTACAAAATTACACTTATAAATTGTAATAACTTTAAACTAAAATTATTCATTTATTTATTTGGTTCACTAACAAATGTAATAATACATATTATGTTTAACTCTTAGACAGTAATACAACGTAAATGCACATTCAATAATAGGTAAACACCGCTTGCTTAGTGCTCACAGCATTTCCTACAAGCCGTTACCAAATAGCAATACAAAATTTTAAAAATAAATTAATAGAAAGAAAATTACTACAAAGAATGTTTACTATTTTCATAAATTTTGTGCCGAAAAACGCTTAAAGAGTCGTGGTGAACATCTACTACATTATTATAAGTATTTGAAAGTCTGCAAAGTCTGGGTATTGGGGAATTAAATCCTAGTACAGTTCTACGAAGGGGCGGCGAATGAGGAGTAATGAATTTTGCGAGGATATCTACTTGGGATTCGAAAATTAAATTTACATAGTAATAAAGGGCAATCTAAGTTATTTCTGAATATTTTATATCAAAGTTACAAATCCAGAACGTCCCGGCGTTTTGACAGTGAAACCATTTTAAATGTCTTTAAACTATCTACATATGATGGCTTTTTAAATGCTTTTCGTGTTAAAAAGGCATGATGCCATAAAAATCTCTCTTGTTTGCGCTCAAAGCGAAAGTGGGTAGAATAATGGGCACGCCAGACTGTGCTACAATATTCTAATATACTTCTAACAATTGAGAAGTTTAAGTTTTTTGTGGTAACATTACGGAATACTTTTTATAAAAAAACCTAATGATTGAGATGATCTTTTAATAACACTTTTTAGTTGTGGTATAAATGTGAATTCGAATACTACACCTAGGTCAGGGGTCGGCAACCTGCAGCTCGCGAGTCACATGCGGCTCTTTGGATATGAAATTGCGGCTTTTTAGTTTCATACACAAATATTATTTATTTTATAAAAAGAAAACATTTAATAATCAATCCACACTGAGCCATTTGGAGTTGATACTGGATCTCTAGAAATGCAATTAATCGAATTCGATTCGATCGAATTGATGATTGATTGATTGAATTGATGATAAATATATATTTTTCCTATGAATAAATAGATTTGTTTTTTTACCAAAAAACTTTATTTATGCAAGTACTATTTATGGTTGACAAGAAAAAAATTGTGGCTCTTTAAAAACTTTACAATTTTGTAAATTGTAATTTTTGACTCTTCCGACTCAAAAGGTTGCCGACCCCTGACCTAGGTCCCTTAACAGTCTCCACTTCTGGATAACTACACAATTGAGGGTATAAACTAATGGGAAAATATTATTTGTGCGCGTGAATTTAATCATTCGTTAAAAAACTAATCTCAAAAACATAATTTTAAGAAAGTGATCATTCCGATCGGGGATCGAACCCGGGACCTTTAATTATTAAATCGAAATAACTTTAAAATTTTACTATGCGCTTACGACATAGGATAACTATCCCTTGATGATTAATCATTAGAAGCTGTTTGTAAGTGGTAAACTAATAAATTGAAATAATATTATTGGACGCGTCGCCAACAATGACCTAGGTTTAAATGGCCCTTTACGCCGATGATACCTGCGTATTTTACTTTGGTTCATCAATACACGACATAATATCACAGGCTCAAGACGATTTAAACACCGCATATGATTGGGTCCAATATAACTTACAAACCATTAACATTTCAAAAACCTGTTACATTTTATCTAAGACCAAAAATAAATTCAATCTCCGCTTACAATAAATAATATTCACTTAGAAATGAAAACCCGTGAAAAATACCTTCGCTTACAAATTGCCACTCATTTAACATGGAAGCACCACATCGAAGTCGAAGACATAAAAATGAAACTGGTGTCACTTTGTGGTTGTCTTCGTCATATTGTCCGATGCATTCCTAATATATTACGTCTTTCTTTATATAACACGCTAATAAAACTACACTTAAAATACCTCATCGAAGTCTGGGGGAATGCAGTAAATACTTTTTAATTATCACTGTTTAACAGAAACCAAAAAAAATATATTGAATATTAAACAAAACACTACCTGCATTTTCACAATTCCTAGAACGTAAAAAGGTTTACAACCGCAGCTGCTTGCGTCGTGCGAGTTTTCTCGTCCTACCCTAACAAATGACGGTAGCACAATGTTAACATTTAAAAAATGTTAACTTGTTCAGCGCATTCAAGAAACAATTGTATGAATATCTTGTTGCAAATGACTCACAACAATCACAAATGCGTTGCGCGGGTGAAGTTTGTGTTTTTGGTGAAATTAATTTGGCGAACTACTGTGGAATTTACCTTAAACTATGTACTCATGTAAGTGACATACATTTGTCTTGTCTCTTTAATGCATAAATTGTTGACGTTTATCTAATTATTTTTAACATTGTATTATCGTATTTTTTATCTTTTTAACGCTTACGTGCTCAGACAAAATAAAAAGTCAAGACAGAGCCCCGCCGAACAACTCACTGAGGCCGGTAAAACTACGCCTCGCCTTATACATACACAATTACACGCACACACGTATAACGAAACTACACCTTACATTGTCAGTCGAGCTATTCCAGCGCGCAGAGTGTCACGCTATAATAATTCGCAATTTTTAAAGAAAAAATGCGGAATTGTGTAGTTAAAGGGTGTAAAAACCAATCTTCGAAAAATAAAAAGCAGGATTGAATCACATTTCACACGTAAGTAAACATAAAAATCAATATTTTAATAAATCAATTTTATTATTTATTATGACAGCTTGGAACATAAAATCTCCACAAGTGTTGCCACTAGTAAGCATCACAATAGTCCCCGTTTATTGAGTAAGTTGTTAATGTGACGCGAAACGGAATGTTCATTCATTTCATTTACACACGTTCATTTATGTATTTCTATTTTTACTTTTAATGTTCATACCATTAATGTAAGTGTAAATAAGCGTTAATTTTTTTTGTATTTCCATGTTTTATCATCACTTAAAAACCTATATTTTTAAGGTTCCTCATCCGAAATAAAGACATTAAAGAAAAATGGATTGAAGTAATTCGAGTTAGCCAGAATGAGCCATCGTGGAATCCAACGGTGCGCAGCGTAGTTTGTTCGACACATTTTGAAGATGGACGATTTATAAAACACAAATAAAGGACTTCGCCGCGTGGTACGAAACGGATATCCAAAGGTTATTTACAATTTTTCTATAATATTATTTTCAGTTATAAATTTAAAAATATCGTTTATTATCGATATTTTTCCATGTAGCACTGACAAGTAATGACATTTCTTTACAAAATGGTGAAATAAACAGGCTATAATAAGAATTCAACTTCTATTACTTATATTAATTTCAACAATCCAACCATTAACCAACCATTAATGTAAAATATGCTTTTAAAAGAAAGTCCCGCTGGGTTTATTGCTGGTTCTTACCAGGACAGAGGTTTTTTTTTGAACCAGAGGTAAAGTAAAAAAATGCTTTCAATAAGAATTACACATGTGAACTATATTGAATAAAAAATATTCTATTCTATTCTAGAATATCAACCATATTCACCATATCTCGTAAATATCAAACCAACCTCCATACGTCATAAGTTTTGCATATTTACAAATTATTTATTATAGATAGATTTTTATATATCTTTATGGATAAAATTTCCAATATGGACCATCGATGTAAATGCCCATATTTTTTTTGTAGATAGTACTCACTAAAAGAAAGCGTTTTGCGAAGTTTCAATGTGCGGAAACGCGTCGATTTTGAGAAAAAAATTATTGTAAATCAATTATTTTTGCAATATTTATGTCAATTACTACGGTAAAACTGACACTATTTTGTATTGTCTTTGTCATCGTCGGTAGGGATGTCGATTCTTTCCGAAAAAGATCGATTCGAATCGTAAGCTGATGTATCGATTCACAAAAAAATCTATTTCTAAAATATGAATATTTTTTCATGTTTGCATTTATAATGTAAATATAAATACATTTTATGGAAAACCAGAAAGATACCATAGTAAATAATCTCTTATTGAAATTTGTTTTATTTTAATTTATTTATTTTTACTAGGGCAGATAACAAATAAAATAGGTTAGGTTCACCTTATGTCAAAGAATCGAATTGATTGACCCCGACTCCACCTGGTACGAGTCTGTCCTACCCCTAGAGTGGTTATAAAGAGCCGGAGGCGCGTAGGGGGAGCAGCCTCCGCCTGCTGTAACAAATCGTAGGCATCGGACGAGCCGGAGCGGCTGAGGCTGGTCGCCGAAGGCGACCAACAAGCCGAAGCTGCGGAGGCGAGGAGGGATGCCTGCGATTTGTTACGCTAAGGCGTAGAGGCTGCTCTTCCCGCAGCGCCGGAGACGTAGCAGTCTCAAAATAGATACAGAAATCCTTCTGAATCAGTCCCCCTATATTTTATGATGAAGGGGATTTTTTTCTCATAAAATGGATATATATTTACATTATAAATGCAAACATGAAAAAAATATAGATATTTTAGAAATCGATTTTTTGAGAATCGATACATCAGCTTACAATTCGAATCTATTTAAAAAATCGACCTTTTTCGGAAAGAATCGACATCCCTCCTGACAATAACAATAAAAATGGCGTCAATTATATTGTAGGATTAGACATAAACAATGCAAGAATAATTGATTTTCAATAACTTTTTTCTCAAAAATTACGCGCTTCCGCATGTTGTAACTTTGTGTGTGTGCTTATAATAGTGTAACTTTTCTGTAAAAGTACGTATGAACCGCTAACTCGACGGAATTGCAGCAATTGAAAGTCGTACCATTGACATAAATTTGCAAAAATAACTGATTTTCAATAATTTTTTTCTCAAAAAGTACGCATTTCCGCACATTGAAACTTTGCAAAACGCTTTCTTTTAGTGAGTACTATCTACAAAAAAAATATGGGTATTTAAATCGATGGTCCATATTGGAAATTTTAACCGGTCGTCGGAAAGGGAGAACAACGTTTGCCTGGTCAGCTAGTATATATATAATTTGTGTATTATTTATTTCATGTTTAGCATCCACCTGCTGCACCAAATCAATCAGCGAATATGGATCTGAGTGTACCTAGTAGTGTATATGCTGTAAGTATTTTTACCCGTTTCTTCTTTCTGCACCTTCACAAGCTGTAAATGAAAATAAAGGTGGCTTAATCTTTCCGCGGAAAGACCTTTTTGAAATTTGCGTAATTTGTGAAACTGTTGAGTGTAAATTATGTAATGAAATCATAGTGATAGTTACTGAAAACCAACACAAATCATTTGTTATTAATATTTTAAAACGATTTATTAGTAGTTTAGTAGTAGACTGAGCACAATTATGCTGTGCAAGAGCATAAAATAATTTTCATAAGATGCATAATTGAAAATTATTTATCTATTCGTTTCCACCATATTTCTAAATTGGAAACAATATCCAAAACGGTCGACAGTAAACGGCAATACTTCAAAAAATTGACCCAACAAAAAGGCTATTAAAATAAAAAAAATGTTTCATATTACTATTGTTTTATTTTCCAACTTATCCATTTACTTATCCATTTATCCTGCTAGTATGTAGACAATAGCATATTAAGGTAGTAAGTTTTTACTGCACGGCAACACTTGCTAAGTGCACACATGTTAACGAAACCGACCTCATTTCATTGTTAACAGCGCTCTGTCTTGACTTTTTATTTTGTCTGAGGCTTACGTGTAAGAATACCCGGTACCCCACATCGTCTCGTGAGTGTCGTAAGAGGCGACAAAGGGAAACAAATCAAAACATTTTCCTACTAACAACTAGAAAATAAAAAACTTCGGTTACCAACCCGCCTGTCGAGAGCGGCAACTTAACAACTATGGCGAATATCCCCCCTATGAGGCAATCTATGGTAAGGCCATGGTTCAGTTATGGACTTGAAAGACTGCAATGTTGAATGAATTCTGTTTTTGGGATTTCTGGAAGAAATTGCTGCGTAGTAAAAAGACCGACTCTTGTTTTTGAATATTTACATATTTTTGTTACCTTATTTTTTCTTGATATACAATTTATTGTATTGTAATGTGTTGTATTGTTTGGGCTCTATTAGTATTTACTTTGGTTAACTTCTAGACATTTATTTTGACTGACAGGCTGCTTATATCCTTTGGATAAATTAAGGTCTCATAAGTGAGATTAAGCCTGTGTTTGACTGTGTAACTTTTTACCCTATAACGTAACTAAGACTTTATTTATACCGGAAGTCTTCAACTAGTTGAATGTTTATCAGCGAATTTTGTTGTTAGTACTCGTAGCGTAACGAAACCAAGCTTTGTGTTTTTTTTTTTAAATCTTAAGCATAATACAAATGGGAAACCAATCAAATTCTAAACTGGAAAAGTTTTTACACGTTTTAAACTTTCATTTTTTATTCTTTACTTGTTCACAAATTTAAAGCGATATTTAATCTGTTATATTTTGTTGATTTAAAGTAAGCGAAAAGCATTTCAACATTTTTAAAAGTCAACCGAACAACCTATATAATATTTGTATATCTATGTAGATAGACAAAATGGTATATCATATATATTATAATAGGATGCAATATTTTTAAATTTGAAAATTTTCATCCAAATTGAAACTCACTCAGAGACTATTATAAAGATATTAATATCTTATACATTGCATCCCTTTTTATTTAAGATAATAATAATACTTTAAGACTACATACTGAAACTATTTTAATATATTTGATTAAATGAATGATGTTCATAATTTTAACACGCGCAATTAATCTAAACGTGGTGTACCAAAGTACAGACTTCATAAAACTAGCGGCTCATTTTTGGGTAGATGTAATATAAGTGATTTAGTATTAATGATTTGCTTTTGTATAATTTCAGAGCGCACATTGTTATGAAGAAAGGATAATATTTATTTATTTAAAATCTTAATTGCACAATCGGCGAACTTAATGCCTTTAGTCATTCTCTACTAGTCAACCACGATGAAAGCCGAGAAAATTAAGCAGGTGTCATAAAATCATGAAAATATGTATTCATAAATATAAAACATACATAACATGCATATAATATAAATACACTTATGAATTTATATTAATACAAATAACTGCTACTGATGAATAGCATAATTAGATGAAGTATTTAAAATAACTGTCTTAAAATGATTTTTATTTTGACCTAAGTACTAAGAAGCTTCACTACTTCAATGAAGTTTTTATTAAATTGAGTTAGAACATATTTTAGTACCTAAAGGCACGGAAACTTAACGATATGGAAAATGCATTAAAATGAGGAAAAGGGATGAATAAAATATCTATATTATTATGTATGATTTGTTTGTGACAGATCGAATAGAGTTGGCAGGTGGCTCGCTTCGAGAAAAGGTAGGCACCGGCCCGTTTCTTGGCAACCGTTAGAAGTTTTAGGGTTGTCAATCATACTGTTTTTTTTTAAAATAAAAGTACCTATATTTTATCCAACTTAAAAAAAAAAAACAATTTTAAAAGCAACAGAACAAATAAAAAGACATTAAGATTTCATTAGCTATATTAACACGTTGTAGGAAACCGTTGAATTTAAGTTAACATTGTAACTATGATGTGATATCGCTAAGTAAATTATTTGTAAGGTGGGTCCGCCTAAAAAGGGCCGGTTACAAATAAGGTCCATCTCTTCAAACTTATCGGAATTAATACTTAATCCAAAATAGATATCACGCTGCCACTCCCCAGTAACCAATTACAAAAGTGCACCGGCGTTCATTGCTTTCGCGGTGGTCATTTTTTCAGTGGCTCTGGGTATAACTTCAGGGGCGGTCGACGTGACTCAATCTATAAAATATTTTGATTCAATTTTGCGTTGTTTTAGTAACAAAACCCGGTCGTTATGTAATAATTCTGCAATAGTAATAATAAAATAATTTCAGAAGGTGGAATGACGAGGTAAGTTACCAAAATTATTGCTTTTTTATCACGATTTCGTTAGATTTTCTCAGGACATATTTAAGTGCGTAACAAGGTCCACTTTTTGTCTGAAAATAAGGGCCTGACCTTATTAGGGGTAAGAAGCTTTAAAATAGGCGCGATCAGTTACTTAAATGAATTATATAAGTGTAAATAAGCAGTTGGCCTGGCAAGTGACATTTTTTTCGGTGATAACGGCAGATCATCATGCACACAGCTATTGCACAAAAATGCCACATGTCTAAACACCTTTCCTTCCTTGCACTTCAACTAATATTGAAAAAAATAATCCAGACGCTTTCGAGTTTTACACTTAGCAACACATTTACCCATTCGTTTTTACGTAGTTTTATAAGATTTTATTTACGCAAATCAACAGTAGCTTTTGACATAAGTATTGTTCACACATAATATAAGTATATTGTTTCCAGTAAAGACAAAAATGGAACCTTCGCAAAAAAGAAAACGATTCTCATGATGGTCTCAACTGATTTTCAGGATGCTCTAGATGATATGAAAAAACAGCCAAATGTCTAAGCGTGCAGTAGCTTTAAAATATATACCATATACTACGGCGAACGTTGAAAAATCACATAAAATCTGGAAGCGTGATGAATAGAATGAGAAGGAAAGCTGTTTTTACCGACACACAGGAAAAGGAATTGGCAGAGAGAATTAAGAAGTTTTCAAATATTACCTTTGCCTGATACCTTTAACACCAAAGTAAAACGTAAACAAATTTACTTATTTTGTGGAAAAAACAACATAAAAAATCCTTTTAGTGACAGAAAATCTACTAATAAGTTCCAAGTACTAAGACTGAAAAAATGACTGATTGTTAACATTTTGTGATTTCTTTACTAGGGTTAATAAAAATCTTCACACAACTACAAATTGTTTTATTTATAAATATAAAATAAATTAGTTATAACTTATATTCATTTCCTAATACTTTATAAGGGCCACGACACTAATTCATATGTATTTCCGTTTCATTATGCGAAAGCCACGAATTTAATAGTAGTTTAAAGCCATTGCTTTATGAAGTCATTATAATAAAACAATCAAAGCGAAAAATGAAATTATATTGAAAACTATCGACAGCACACTGTAGGTGTAGATAAACAAGTCGGCTTAATTTAAAACTCTTCGCTAATTTCCCGTCATCCCCCACTTGCAATCCGGTAATTTGACAGACAGCCCTGACAGCCTTAAGCGTCGTACGTTACGACCAGTTAATTGGTATCGTTGGTCCATTATAGCTTTGATCGAACGCGAAAAGGGTGGTTCATACGAATGGCCGACTGTGGTATATTATTTGTTTAAGGACCGAAATATTACTGGTTTGGTGTCAATAAATTATTTTTATATGCCGCGTAGTGGCGGTGTAAAAAATATCCACTACCCCAGATCATCCCGTGGACGTCGTAAGAAGCGACAGTGGGAAACAAATCAGGAGATCAGCGTCTTCCTAATAACGACTAAAATAAAAAGACAACGGTTGCCAACCCGCTTGCCAAGCGTGGCAACTATGGCAAATATCCTCTATGAGGCTATCTATGGGCGAAGTCTATGTTCAACAGTGGACTTTGATAGGCTGTAGTAATAAAAAAAACACTATTTTTTATTACATATTTGTTATTAAGGAAAAAAGTTTAGGAACCATTTTATTGTTTTATAGTTTGTGTATAGTTAATAGCAAAAAAAGTTTGTACAATACTTAATGCTAACTGCCTTGTTGCGCATATAATAGGAAGTACGGAAGTCGATTGTGGTTTTAAAAAGATCTGAATAGAAATACTGGAGAAATGGTTCACTGAGACCAAAATACTACGGGAAAATTTAAACAGTGTTATTAGCATACTTTTGCATAGCTCTTTAAGGGTATATGTCGAACACTATCAGTATTCTAGAACTTCACTTAAAGTCCTAAGTATACTCACAATGATATATAGAAAACTGGACATGTTGTATCTGTCGGCAGGATGAGGCTGACATATTTATCCTCAAGTAAATTATATCTGGGCTCACAAGAACCTTATCGTTATGTTTAGTCGCATAAAAATGAATTTAGAATTAGAGTACTCGTAGAGTTATAAATTTTCTTTTTTTAAGGCCTAATTAGCTAATTTAATTTAATATTCTTGTGATAGAAGCTTCTGATTGTAAAACTTGACACCTAGTCATTACCTTAATTTGTAAGTATTTTATGGAAATTCACAAGCTTGTAAAATACTTCACGTGAAGTTACTAATCTTTTTTTTCTTTTGCGATGGTTTTCGGACACACGCAGAAAGTAAGAGTGTTGTAGGGAATATATGCGTATATTATACCGTGTATTGGCGAAAAAATATCCCCTATATCATCCCGAGGGTGTCCTTTCAGGCGACAGAGAACTGAAACAGGAGATGGGTGACAGCATCTTCCTGATAATAACTTAATAAAAAACTACGGATGCCGACCACCTTCCAAGCGTAGCAACTGTGGCAAAATCACTCCTTTTGAGACAATCTAAGGGGGAGGACTATGATCAGTAGGACTATATTCCACAGTAATCATATTTTCGTCATGTAGTCGCTATGTAGTGGCGGCGTACAATTTTATTTTTTACGTGGTAGAGTAGCTATATTATGATTGTAGCACGAATGGGTCAACTCAACCGGGGAAAGACCATCCTCTCACAGGAATATGTATAAAATACTGCACTAGAACCAAAGCAACCGACATAGCCCAACGGATCAGTAGGCTAGAGTGGCAATAGGCGGTCCATATAACTTGATCCGTCAACTAGTGGAAAAGAAATGTTTCTTGAGTGGCAGCATCGCAGATACAATGACGAGCTGGTAAGAGGTGCATGAAGTCAATGTATGCAGGTGGCTCAAGAGCGTGCTTCCTTTGGGAAGGCCTATGCTCTTCAATGAACTTGTACTTGACTTGTGGCTGTAATAATGATGGTTATGATGACGACGTTATTTTAGTTTTTATGACATATTAATTATTATAATGTAATTTAATTATCTGACTGCGCAAGCGCATGCGCGAGTTAGCGATGCATTCTGGATTGATGAAATGAAAACTTGCTCATTGGAGTTACCAGAAAAAAATGCTATATAAATAAATAAAATTGGAGTGTCTGTTTGTAATATCAAAATAACAGCTTTTTTCTAAATGCATATGAAAGTATATACGGTACTTATAACAAAAACACAAATTTAAAATTTTTTGTCTTTCTGTCTGTATGTTCCGGCTAATCTACGAAACGACTGGATCGAATTCGACTGGAATTTCACTGGCAGATAGCTGATGTTATAAGGAGTAACTTAGGCTACTTCTATTTTAGAAAAAGAAAAAGAATTTGGGTTCCACGCAACATCATTAAAACCCTAAATTACACGCCGCGCCATTTACCATCAGAACTAGCAATAAACTGAAGAAATAAAAAAGAATAATTGTAAAAATAATTTTAGAAATATTTTGGCAGCGATCACCTCATTCTACGGGTTTATTATCAACTATGTATTTAGTAATTTTATAATAATTCTTTTTATTCTTGTCTTTGTTTAGTAAAGACTGTAAGCTTGGTGATAGACCTAAATCTTAATTTTTTGGACTTTGTTGAAAACCGTATAACATTGCTCTATTGGTGAATTACTTACTGATCGTAGAGTGAATAAAAATTATTCATCAATTGAAAAAAATACTACCTTGAGTTTGTTCTAAGGCATGAGCGTAAGCGTTTCATGTACATAGTCGATGTAATACTTACTAAGAGGATGGTTTTCTTTTTCTTGTCGCGCTGGCGGGGTCTCCAACCGATGGAGTCGACGCAGAGGCCTGCGGCGTTTCACAATGCGGCATTTCGTAGCTCTCCGGGCAACTAAAAAATATTTTATGAGCTAAAAACTAAACAATCATAAATCGTACCAACATTTAATAATCTACACATATCTACACATCTAAGCAATTGAAGTGTCTGATTACATCTAAGTAATTGTATTGAAAAAAAAACTGGCTTCTATTAAGTTATTTGCACGCTATCAAAATATTATTAACCAGTGTTCAAATATTTGTCTGTTGTTCTTGCGAATAGCTGAATCGATTGCGATGAAACTTTACAAACAGATAGAGAGCAAAACTTGATTATATAAATGATCTTTAATTATCTCAAAACTAAATAACGCTACAATAATAGATCCTATCCAGGCGGAGACGGGGCGGTTCGCTAGTATTTAATATTATATGTAAAATTACTTGTTAAATATTGAAATGCAGATATCTGAGTGATGATAGTTAGTTTGGATTCTTCTTCTTCTTCATCATCAGCTCGTAAATGTCCACTGATCGACAAGGACTATCTTCGATTTTTAAGAGTATTTGCCTTAAACGTCATGTTTGGCAGGTGGATACCATCGCAGTACCGGAAGTCTCGCACCTTCGAGTGTGCGTGCTGTCACCGGTCTGACTGACTGTTTTTCTTCTGGCGTTAACATCTGTCAGAAGCCTTATTCTTATGATAGGCCAAATGGATACGAATTCTCTTACGCCGCATACACTCGGTACTTTTAGATTAAATAGTGGCAATTCGTTATGGCTTAAGATTCTATAATACCTATAAGGGTGTTACCATACCAATCGATCGATCGTCTACCGATGCCATTGCTCGACTTCGATCGATGTTGATCGATTGGTATGTGTGCGATGGTTCCCACGGCCTGTTGGTCTGGCCTGGCGCGGTCTGACCTGTGACAAAGCAGGTCGTTGGACCCTAGCTTAAGAATGGCAACCTGTATGCCAAAGAAAGTTTTTTTTTGTTATTTTTTATGCAGTTAAATTATATATTTTTTATATTCGAAATCAATGGCAAACACCAAAATATTGCCTTATGTTTTTGTTCAGACGATACCAAAAGAAAAAATACAAAATGCCTATTTATCTACAAAATTCGTATATGTATGTAACTAAATGACGATACAATAGCAATAGCTATGGGATGTATCGAGGTGACCTGGAGATGCAGCTGGATTATGTAATTTTTAAACTTCTAGTACAATAATCAACTTGGATTCATTAAATTATCACGTGAGGTTAGCACGATCGTACTGCAGTGAGTATTTGACAACCCCAGATATGTATCTCCATAGACATCCAGCGGCAGTAGAGGACAGAAACAATAATACTTTAATCAGGTACAGAATTCATTCACGACACGTTACGACAAAAATGTATTATGCTTATATTATGGTATAAATGCAATAACAGAATATAACAGCTCGTGCTACCATGGTAAAACGACATTGGGAAGTTACTCACATCTCATTAGTATTGCCTATTACTTAGGGTGGGCTAAACATCGAGATCACTTTGACCACCCAGTATTGGGTATGGATTATGTTTTAAGGGACATAGAAATTCAATAAAAGTTTATTTCTACATATTAGTTTTATTTTATTTTTTTGTTATAGATCATGGAACCCTAATGATAAGTACCTAAATCTCTGATGTGCAATGAATCATCGAATACCACGATTTTAATGAATCCTAAGTTGATTGTTGTAATAGGAGTTCAAGAATTATATAATCCAGCTGTATCTCCAGGTCACCTAGTTACATCCCATAGTTATTATATCATCATTTAGTTACATACATTTACGAATTTTGTAGATAAATAGGCATTTAGTATTTTATTAGAGTAACGCCTGAACAAAAACATAAGGCAATATTTTGGCGTTAGCCATAGATTTCAAAAATAAAAAATATATAATTTAACTATATAAAAAATAACAAAAAAAAACTAGATGTTTCGTTTCTGTCGGTTCTCGGTTTTTTTCTATGGGGCGTGACCGTTCTTCTTTGGTACAGAAGACCAACCCATCAAAAGGTTACGTTTTTCCCAAGATCTCTCTAATGGCCACTTTAATGTCTACGCTGATGCCGGTGGAGATACGAGATAATAATACTAATGATGGTCCAATAACCAAAAACAACGCATTAAAATGGCTGTAATGTGAGTCAGATTTAATTTCTACCCAAGAGTCAGTCCATAATGGAATTAGTTTGACAAATAAGTCATAAAAAAATAAGACGAAGAAACGTTACCAATGTCGTCAGAAAATTGCAACTTATGGCGTATCCAAACATGCCGCCGGGTTTGCCGCTGGCTTTCAGACCGCCTTGCCGCTGAATTTGCCGCCAATGCAATTTTCGCAGTAGTGTTGTGACTTTCGTCGAAGTTAGTCGTGTACGTAGGATTGGAAGATGTTGGACTATAATATAGTTGCGTGTATCGCAAGTGTAGTGTTGTATGTTATTATTCATAAAAAGAACCGCAAAATCAAACGAAGATATTGGGTCAGACCAAGTCTACGAAATAGGCCTAATGTGTCTCTGATACTTGAAGATTTTAGAAAGGACGACATAAACCGAAGAAATATTCGTTCGAAATTTAACACTTTTCTAAGGATCTCTAGTGAAGAATTTGAAATATTACTGAGTTTAACTGGACCCATGATATCAAAAACTGACACCCGCTGGAGAAATGCTGTGTCAGCTTCCGATCGACTAGCAATTACTTTGAGATACCTGGCTACAGGAGACTTTTATTTTCCATTCGGTACACTGTTTAAAGTGTCTCCACAAGTTATTTCTTTAATAATTCCAGATGTTTGTCAAGCTTTGGTATCCACATTATCCAACTATTTAAGGGTAAGTACAAATATCCGTAACTCATTATAGTTAGAAACTGAACGCCTATATTAGAAAACAAAACAGATTATTATTTATTATATATTATTATTATTATTCACACAGTTATGGCATGTACAAGACACAAACATTTTAAATAAAAGATTCATGCCAGGAGAGTTCGCAGGACAACGGTTTCCTAAGTGACGTATCTATTCCTAGTCGAATTATAATATCTATGATTTTATACTGTACCTGGAACTTCACACACATTTTACATACATATAACTAGAACTACGCACACAAATATCACAAACAATTTTATTTTACAGATGCCGAATACACAGGGAGAATGGCTATCAGTGGCTCGGAGTTTCATGCAGAAATGGAATGTACCTAATTGCGTAGGTGCCCTCGACGGGAAACATATACGTATACTATGTCCAAATAATAGCGGTTCTGAGTTTGTTAATTATAAGTCATATTTCAGTATTGTTTTGCTAGCTTTAATCGATGCCAATTATAACTTTTTATACGTGGACATTGGATGTCAGGGCAGAATATCTGATGGTGGAGTTCTACGAAATTCAACTTTATTTGATATGATACGAGATGGAACTTTAAGTCTGCCACAAGCAATTCAATTACAAGGGAGAAATACACCTGTACCTTTTTATTTCATCGGTGACGATGCTTTCCCCATCTTACAGAATATAATAAAACCATTTTCTGGATATCATGCAAAAGGATCACCTAAGAGGGTTTTTAATTATAGAATTAGTCGCGGGCGCATGGTTGTAGAAGACGCGTTTGGCATTTTATCTAATAAATTCAGAATTTTGCATTCACGCGTTGGTTTACAAAATGAGAAAGCAAAAATTGTCGTGATCGCTTGTGTGCATCTGCATAATTTTATGAAGAGAAATGAAAGAACTACTGATGGAGTTTTGAACGAAGAGCAACAAAATATTCCGCAGATCGCTCTATATGTAGAACTATCGGAACAAGGTCAGCTTCCATGGCAATATCAAATATAATGTTTGAAACAAATAAAATATGATTATTCAAATAATTGTTTTATTTAGGAATCTGAAACATTTATCAATAATTTTAAGCTTTTATTAAAATAAAATAATTTAACCGAAAATATAAACATTTATTTTAATCTATTACACTATTTTCGGTTAAGTTATTTTCCAAGACTAGTAACAAACTGTCACTTGTGTTGACATCTGGGCTATTTTTTTTGGAGTTTATGGCCTGGTATCTAGACCTTTAGGCCAAGTCTTGAGTATTTTTATTC
The DNA here is from genome assembly GCA_033319125.1 of Parnassius glacialis. Classification (NCBI taxonomy): domain Eukaryota; kingdom Metazoa; phylum Arthropoda; class Insecta; order Lepidoptera; family Papilionidae; genus Parnassius; species Parnassius glacialis. Next base: position 43,061,502 of record JAVANC010000004.1, read on the forward strand.
GGTTTATTATAATTTCCTCAAGCCTTGTCTTTATGTATTATTATCATTCATAGTTCACTGTTTCACAATATGTTGATGCGTCACATTGTGCAGCTTTTGGGAGATTTTGACGGCAACTTGAGACAGCAGGCAGCTGACAGTTGGCGATGGTATCTAAAGGCGCCTATGTAAACAGCTTATCTTGAGAATCCATCACCATCAGAGCACTTGTTTCACCGTTTCCACTAATAGTTGACATGCGTAGACAGTTAATACATAAAATCGCACCACTTTTACATATGAAAATCCACTTCAAACTATTATTTAAACTATAATACAGGAGCAGCAAACCGCCGCCGATCAAGTTCCCGCCAAAACCTCTCTCTGGGCTATTTCATAGTCTGATTGAACAGAGTAAGAGCGCGAAGTTGAGGGCGATGGTGACATTGCTGACGTTGTAGGTTGGCCTGTGAAGTATCCTGGACGAACATTTTGATAACGAAAAGGCTGAGTAGGTTTTTTTGGTTCTATCAAAGTACATCGGACCCATTCTCATTTCTGCTTCATAGACAATATTCTGGATTTGATATTGTACTGTACAGATCGTGTAATGATCCATCTTACTTAACTTGCTACTTATATAGTCTGCAAATATAGCAGCATCATCGCGTTGCCTTGCATCAGATGTAATCTCCCTCAGTAATTGCAAAGCTTCATCAACTTCAGGATCTCTCTCTATATTTCGTTTTCGTGAAGTCCTTGTCGAAGGTAGCGTAGTCTGGGGAAATATATTATCTTGAAAAGACTGAAAATAAAAAGGAAATCTTATAAATAATTGCAAACAAGCTTAACATCTACGGCGAATGCATGTCTTTTCGTAACTCGTGCCGCGCATTATTGTTTTTAGTTTTATCGATGTTAATAAACATTTATATTTCTTTATAAAAGTAGTGTTTAATTGATAGGTTTACCTTAACCTGCCCTAACACACTACAGTAGGTAGTAGGTATCTAATATTAATACGCGAGGCAAAAACTTTGTACCCCTATTTACGAAAATATTACTTATTGAAATAATGTATTTTAAATTAATTATGGTCGAATTTCGACCAATGGGCGACCAACTAATCTACTTAATTATAAGAATTTGATGGGTACTTACACTAGGTGTGTGGCTGTTCAGAGTCGGTACCGGTGCATTCTTGTCACTAAGAAATGATAATGCCTTATAAGCAAACCATTTCGGCAATTCAACATCTTCCCGTCCAGATCCACTCCTTTTAGATTCTTCATATCTGCGTTTTTCTCGAAAATAATGGCTGGATAAATTCTTCAGTTTTCTCTCAATTTCTGATGATGCTATGTTGAACACAGAAGCAATATCCCTAATAGCATCATTACTTTTGTCGCGATTCTTGAAATCCATATGCCTTGGGTTCCACAACAGTACATTTTCTTGATACTTTTCTATTAGTAAAAGTACTGCACTATCATCCCAGTTAAATTCTGTCATTTCGTTATTTAAGTATATGAAATCATTTAAATACAACTAATTTTACGGATTTTATCGCGTATATTAACTTATTTTATATTCCCGACGTTTCGAGCACTTTACAGCACCCCCCATGGTCACGGGGGGACTGAGGTGTATGACGTCCCAATGTCATAGTTCATTATGGGTGCTGTAAAGTGCTCGAAACGTCGGGAATATAAAATAAGTTAATATACGCGATAAAATCCGTAAAATTAGTTTTATTTAAATGTGTAGTGTTCGCGTAAATATAAGAAATCATTATATGAAATCATGTTATTCACCAATACTACAACACTACCACTCCGTATCGAAGCCGCAAGCAAACTGCCGCCGGCAACCAAAAGGGTCGGCTGCCGGCCGTGCCGCCGGTCATGTGTGGATGCACCATTAAGGAAGCAAGGAAAAAATATAATCATAATGAACCTTCTAATCATCGTAAGAACAAACACCCTAAAGTTGGCAGGCCTGTCGTTGATTATCAGCCGGAACAACCTGAAGTACATAAGCAGGCTGCAAGAAAATATCGGCGCAAATACATTGAAGTGTACAGAATATCACAGTTACGATATGAACGAAATCACGAAAGACAGCGAGTTGATAGACGTCTACAACCTTAGAATTCTAAAGCCTTTTCTGGACTGAGTTATGATAGTAACATAAAGTAAGATAGTGCTAATACTGTTGTTTTGGGACCGATGAACATTGAATGAAAGTGCTGTAAAACTCTCAAGTACAAGGATGAATCTGTGGGAATGCGCTGCGATTCAGGAAAGGTTCAGTTCCAACCTTTACAAAAACTTCCAGATTTTCTTAACTGTTTGATAAAAAACCTCCACGCTGAGATAGTTGTTTTCAGATGACCTCATTTGGAGCTAAAAAGATAATACAGGTGGTTTTATGTCTACAGTCAAAGTGCAGGGCAGGGCCAGGTGTATCACTTGGTTGGAAGTTTGCTTCCGCCACACCTGAATGAATTACAGTTCTTACAGATATATTTTGTTGGTGAGGACGATAAAGAAGTTCAATTAAGATGCAATACATTTCTTTATGTAAAACCTGGATTGGTAAGGCAATAACAAGAAACGCTACATACTCATAATGTATACGTAAGAGAGTTAAAGCTAGCCCTGGACAAAGTATCTGCTACGCCAAATACATTTAAAGTTGTTATAAATGCTGAAAGAAAACCTACAGATGGCCACAGTGGATGGCATAATAAACCTACGTCAAACGAAATTGCTTTAGTTATTGTTGGACTGCAATTTTCTACGCGGGATATTGTAATTGAGAGCCATAATAACACATTGCAATTACATAAGTGAAATCTATCGCTCATACGATGCATTACAGTACCCACTTTTGTTTTGCTACGGCGAGGGTGGATACTTCATTTCTAAACCCCAGTGCGATCCCGAGACTTAATAACCGCTTAAAAAAATGGTATCTGATGCAAGTTTTTATTCTTACCGTATAATGATTAGGAAAAAGGTAATCATCTGTTATATTTTCGTTCGCTGTTTAGCTAGTTTTTAGTTGACATGTTTGCAAAAATCCAGACGGAAGGGTTGAGTTATTAGGAACAATCACGCGCAGCTTAGAGCGGACAGTTATATACACTTGCAAGATGCGATAGGTAGACAGGAAGTTGATATGCTGATCAGCTGGGTCAAAAGGTGGTGCTGCCTTATTCTTCTACTAAGGGGCCACGTTATATGCATGAGACATGACACAAGACGCCATGACGTATGTGCGCCACTACGGTCGTCCCGATCTCTTTATAACATTTACTTGCAATCCTCGATGGGATGAAGTCACGGAGATGCTTTTTTGCCTGGGCAAATAAATTATAATAGACACGACATAATAACCAGGGTTATTATGTCGTGTCCTATTATGTAGCCCGGTGATTCTAGCACCCGAAGGAAAAACAAAAAATATTGTTTACAAAGAAATACTGCGATAGGTGTAGTATTTCGATGTCGTTGTAAAAAGATAATACCCCCGTGTCACTTTCACCAGATCTAAAGTCGAGCTTCGTGTTCATAAAATATAACAAAATTTTATTTTATTTTCATATTTATTGCATGCTTAAGCGCAAAGCGCGTAGGTATGTTCTACTAGCGCCTAAAAATCAAGGTTCTAACGTTTTGTCGCATGAAATCGTATCTAACAATCATATTGAACATAGAAATTATATAAGAAGCACATTGTCAGAAAGATAAATGACTGTTGAAAAAAAGTGGTTTTAGTGGCTTATTGTCTAGATTTATCAAGTCCGCATGGAGGGGTAAACACGATAACTTTTGAAAATGTCAATTGTTTAATTCAATCTATTTTTTAATATCTTCATCTATGATTACATTTTATTTTTATTTTTTTACGATCTTATGAGTCGTGCGATTTTGGATTTTCCAAACTTTTTTTTAAATTAAAACTTGAGATAAAATTATCGGAGAGTTGGAAGTATAGTAATAATTATAAAGTTTTAGTGAAAACTCGAGTATAATTCAACTACTTTATAAAATTACGTATAATCATATCAAACGTAATTTTTCTAATGCGCTTAAGGCATGGCAATTTTTTAACTTTTTTAACCTTTAAATCCCTACACTATAATATAGATTGGTATATTTTACAAATATTCAAACATTATAACATAATAACTTAAAAAAAAAGAAATAACGTAAAAATCAATTAAAAATCCTATTAGAACCATTTTCTTCTACGTGGACAAAGTCGCGTGCAAAAGCTAATATAATATAAATAGTATATGTATGTATAGAGATAGATTACAACTAATACTTTACATAAAATATTCGGTGTACTTTGCACTTGAGAGTATAACAAAGTTTCTCACTAGTGCTGGCTCTTCCTCTTGCGCGGGTCGTGGTGATGGTGGTGCGCGTGCGAGAGCGGCGCGGGCGGCTGGGCGGGCGCGTGGGCGGCGACCAGCAGCCCGCCATCGTACACGCCGCCCGCGCCCGCCGTCGCCGTCATCTCGTATGCCGGCGCCGCGCTCGCGTTCGCCCCACAGGAAACAAACATAAAAAAAATGCAATTATTTGCCAGAAATAAGTACATATAAGAAATTTAGGAATAAGCTGAATGAACAGAGTACATTAAAAACTAAGGCTTCAAACAAATAATTTTTTATAGTTTTACATATCAATTTTTAGGGTTGCCTTTCTACTCTATGAGCCTGAGTTGGTTGTCAGCTATGTTACACTGATATGTTTCGACATGAAGGGTAAGACAGCCAGTATTGTTGCAGGCTGTGTGGCATTTATTTCAATTCTCAAGGGTGACAACGCATCTGTGGCTATCTTTACACGAGGTTGCTTAAAGGTGCCCTAGGACTGCAGTAGTCACTTATCATCAGGTGGACTGATTGTTCGTTTTTCACTGTATATTACCATTATGAAAAATTTATATGACATTAGGCTGTGTGACGGCGTAAGAATATACATTACCTCATTTCATACCGTGAGTGTATTAAGAGACGAAATAGGGAAACCGAAGCAGGAGATGAGCAGCAGCATCTTCCTGAAAACTACTGAAAATAATAAAAAACTGCGGTTACCTGCGCGACTACCAAGTGTGGCAAATACCTCCTATGTGACAATATATAGGTTAGGTCTATCTTCAGCAATGGACTCTGATAGGCTAAAATTGGATGGAACGGCGTGCTAAACTGTAGTATAATCGCTGCGGTATTGACGCTCTGAGACAGATTTAATGGTAAAGGGACACTGATATTTATAAACAGTCCACAAAAAAAGGCAGAGCCATGCTGCAGCTATATTATAGTTGTAGCACGGATGGGTCGGATCGATTGAAAAAGAACCATGCTCTTACATAATACCAGCATAAAATAGCAACTAAATGCGGCTGTGTTTCGTACGGTGAGTGTACAGAACTGGAGACCCTTTCTACTGCAAATGAGGTATTCCATCTTAGTTTTTAGGTGTGATAACGCATCTGAATTTTGATTCTTAATCATTAAATTAAGAATCAAAATTCATATTAAATTAAGAATAAATGTATGGGCCATAGCGCCCACTTACCATCAGGTGAACAGTGTGCTCGGTGTTCACTCTTATTTTATATTAAAAAAAAGGAAAACGTTTGTGACTTTTTCTTAAGCGGGTCTGATCCTTTCGCAAATCGTTCCTTTCATGTACGTCACTTCACAATTGCCAATCACCGACCCTCGCTCGGCTCAATAGGACACTTTATTCACTGAATTGACAAGATAGTCCGCGTTCGTTGTTGTATCGATCGTGGCACGTAGACCTTAAAGCCATCGAACTCATAGCTTCTAACATTGTATGCCCACATTCTCATTGTATCAATTTCCTTTCCTAATATGCTATATACAGGCTAATGAACCATTGGTTTCCAAAATAAAACTTTCTGAACTTGCAAGCACCAAGACTCTGAAGGCACCTAAATGTCGGTTTCAACCAAAAATCGATTTTTTTTAGATAATACGTTAACGGAAAAAACATTTAAACACTAATATAAAGGCTTCTTCTCATCTATGGGGAATCGTTTCTCTTTTAGATTACGTTCAATTACTCTTAGGTTAATGGGTAAGTAGAGCCTCACTTATTATAATCCACGCGCTGAAGATTCGCCAATGACTCGGGACGCGGGTGTCGGAAGTGGGAGGGGAGATCACACAGCGACATTCGGAAAAAATATTTATAACATCCAAACCATCTATCACCAAAAATTACCATACCTATATACTTTACGTTGTAGCACGGTGCAGATGACAGAGTTTAACGTGTTTAGAAATGGAACAATGTTAAAAAAGGATATTAACGATACACAAAGCAAAGAAAATATTATTACTGATTAGCTATGGAGAAAAAAAAATTAAAACCTGAACATATTCAATTTCTTTTTAAATTACAATGCATATACATTTTAGTTACAGTGTAATAAAATTATAGTTACACTAGCTTTTACCCGCGACTTCGTCCGCATAAGTTTTTTTGTTTTCTCCCGGCTATAAGTCCCCCTGCAACAATGTCCCACTATCGTGTTCCAGTCCTCAACTTCACATCAAAATTTGTTCAAAAGCAACCTAAGCTACATAATGGATAGCTCCGAATGTTTCCTTAGTAAATATAAAAAGTAAATAATGTAAATCGGTTTAAAATACTACTAACTACCTACCTGCCAACCCCCGATGTTAGACAGTGTGACATCCGTAACATCGTCTGCGTAGGAAGTACTAACTTAATGTAAGTAGTATAATAATGTAGGAAGCTAAAAATAAGAGACCTTATTACTGTAGTACATTTTTGTAAACTATGTTCTTTGTTTTTCCCTCTCTGGCCAACACATGGAGATTCTGTGGACTTGAAACACGTGAGCAAGCCACGTATAATTGTCCGTGAGAAAAACAACTCTTTTCTAAATTAATGCCGGCTACTTTTAATGTTTGCCCCTGAGCTTTATTTATCGTCATAGCGAATGCGATTTTCAGCGGAAACTGTAATCTCTTAAACTGGAATGGCAAATCTGTCGGAATTATGGGTATACGGGGGATTAAAACGTTCTCTCCTTTTGCCATTCCAGTCATAATGATTGCTTTTACAATATTGCGACCGAGGTGTGTCACTTGCAACCGTGTGCCATTACACAGTCTTGGTGCATCTAAATTCCGCATTAAAAGGACAGGAACGCCTACTTTCAGCCTCAGTTTGTGTGAAGGTACTCCCGACAGTTCTAAAGAATTAAGAAATTCTACAGGGTATGATGTTACTTGTTCAGTATCCATTACAGTGTCTACAGAGAGAAACTCAACAATATCACCTTCCACGCGTGACATAATTTGCTCGTTTATCTGTCCCACCATTTCATTCGTCGGCGCTAAAATTGCTCTTTCACATAACCAGTCTCTATTCCTCATATTAGTTAGCAGTTCGCTATAGACGAAGTTATTTAGATCATCTGGATTATGCACAACATTGCAGAATTCACGATCCAATGTAATCATGCCATTACCATCCTTTGCCATACGATCTTCTCCAATTTTCAGAAGAGCAGCAGCATATTGTCCAGATTGTACATCATTGTGTAGTTGCACTCTCATATTTGTAAAAAGACTAAACGTTTTTACGTGCACCCATAACGTTGACGCTTTTAAACACGCATTTATTTCATTTGCAGGGGTGCCTTTAGTGATAACCGGCAAAGTCTGTCTAAAATCGCCCGCTAAAAGTACCACCATCCCCCCCATGATTTTTGGATTACTCTTGATGTCTTTCAAAGTCCGATCTAGAGCTTCAATTGCTCTTTTATGGGACACAGTACACTCATCCCAAACTAATAATTTACATTGCTGCAACATACGTCCACGCTCGCTGTTTTTACTTATATTACAGACTGGCATTTCTTCATGGGCTAAGTTTAATGGCAGTTTAAGCACCGAATGTGCCGTTCGACCACCATTGAGCAGAGTGGCGGCTATTCCGGAAGAGGCAACTGCTACAGCAATTCCTTTATCTTTTCGGATTTGCGCTAAAAGCAAGTTTAAAAGAAAGGTTTTTCCCGTGCCTCCGGGAGCATCCAAAAATAACAAACCACCTTCGCCATCTTCGATTTTTTTGAAAACATTGTCAAATACTAACCTTTGTTCTGGGATCAAACGTGGAACAGACTCTGTCAATTGTTGTTGTAAGGAAGCAGTATCGTAATCTAGTTCCCGTATTAAATCGCTACTGATTTCCTCGGTTCTCTGTGGTCTGATCATTCCATAATCTGATAAATCCTTTCTAGAAATTGTTTTAACCTGGTCTTCAATTTTTGTCAGACCCTCATTGTAAATTAAATCACTGTACGTGACATTGGGATTTTGCTCTTGTAATCTGTGCAATATATCGTCGGTAATATCATTTTTGTATTTATCCCACAATTGTTGAGGATTTGAAAGACCACATGTCGCTACTAATACAGCAAATAGCTCTCTCATCTTGCCTGCTGATCTACATTGAGCAGCTTCTTCCAGTGTCACATCCCAATGGTTGTCATTCTCCAGTAATCCTCTTGCCTCACATGCCTCTCGAAATGTAGGATAATCTTGTGTGTTGTATTTTTTTAGATCATTGAAAGAGGTAGGTCCGCGCACATGGTGTAAAAGCATGCGTAGACAAAAACATTCCATGTTACTAACATGAACTTTATAAACTCGTCCTAAAGCATCTCCAGATTTGACGCCAGGCCAATCGTGAACTGAAGTACCTTGAATGCGGCGTTTCCAAGTTTTCCTACTTGCATCCCAAGTATAATACCTCGGCACCTCGACATAAAGAAGAGTTTTTGCAAACTCATCTCTGATACAAAGATCAAAAAAAGCAGTGAGTGTGGTTTTTGGCGGAGTAGTTATTCGTTCGTGGAAATTGTGTTCATTAAAATAAACGCGTTCACCATTTTCTAAATGCACGCTGAGATGTGTCACGGTGGGATGCCTTTCGTGCAACGGAAATACTAACAGACGCCACACGGCTTCGTTGCTGCTGACATACCGACCAGACTAATAAGTTTGTACCTCATCTACGGGATTCGCAAGATCAGTATTTCTAAAATTGAAAATAGCTTGATCACTACCCTTGTTTATATATTTGCAAATATATTTGATGGCGCGTACTGAACTGCATGCCTCAACATTTATGTGGGCGTTAAACATTTTTGATAAAATTGGTGAATAGGGGACTACCCAACTATTATCAACCGTAACGTAGCTACCATTTCGGAGCTTCACGGTTGCTGTTCGACCTCCGTCTGCTGGCGCTCTTCTACGATACTGCGGGTATCCGTGGTCGTTGTGAACGGTCTCTTTCACTAACTTGCGAGGAAATTTTTTGTGCATTTTCCGTCTTTCATGCAGTGGCACTGTGGATTTTCGGGTCCGCATGGACCGTGAATCATATTTTTTACAATAATGTCATGGAGAGTCTTGTCAATGTTAGGATCCGGTATTTCAGCGCTGATTATGTTATCTATTTGATCGGGTCGTAACTTATCTTTTAACCACAATAATGGACATGTGGCAGTCTACGTTTCTGCCATTCGACAGAGTACATAAAGCAGCGCGCTTCTCTGAACACTCGGCCTTTATTAATCACATCCATTAGTTTTTTAACTTTTAGTCTAAAAACTCTTGCGACTACATCATGTCTATCTATTGCGCTTTGCCCCGGCATCAACTGATTGACTATTTCGGGCCAGGCTGGGTTGCAAGTAAAGGTGACGAATAAGTCAGGGCGACCATGTGTACGCACATAAACAAACGCGTCCTGAGTATATTCGTGTAAGTACCGCGGGCTATTTACAAATGAAGATGGTAAAATGACCATACGACCTAAGTTATTTGGATTTAAATTAGCGTCATTTGCCACAGCGTCTTGAAGATGGATGTAATTCTCTGCTCTTAGTTTAGTTTGATTTAATGATATGTACCGTAACCTCTCGCTTTCAACTTTAACGTACATGTCAACGTAAAACTGATTGGCCAGTTGCTTGCATCTTTGTACAATGTTAAAGTTGTTTTCTCGTATCATCATGTTGTAGGCATAAAAATCCATGCATGAAACCTTTTTGTTATGCAAGGGAAGACCTGTCACAGGATTAATTTGAGGAACTTGAAAGTGGTACCCCTCTTGTCCCTTACTAAATATGATCGGATATTGCAACGCATCATAAAATTTATGAGTATCAGGCACCCTGGTTAATGTGTCATCTCGGGCCTGTAAAACTATATCACGGAAAGCAAACTGTTCGCCTGTTACCAAGGCTGCGACTTCATTTATTAACGGTGCATTATACCGCCTTTCATGTTCCCCACTTGGTGTGCGATCGGGGTGCATCACCAACCTATAATCCTCTCCCGGCATTCTTTCTAGTGCTGTTTTGAAAGTATTGATAAGGCGATTATGTTCATGCAACATTCTCTGGATTTTTAAAACAGTATCCCTTTCGATTCCTTGTATATTTTGACACCTGCGATCAGCTTCGTTTTTTTCATCGCCCATGAAATAAAGTTGCAAAAACTTTGGTTGTTCATTATTTGCGGGAAGTAAGGAACCAATCCTGTGATACACCTGTCCTTAGATGGTAAAAGTAGGTGAAAATCCAGGCATTACGACCTCCTTATCTACACCAAATGACGTCATCTGAAAGCAAGAATTATACTTTCTAATCCTGCTTAAAAACCGGCGCGATTCGTTACTGTCGTATAAAAGTAAAGATTTAAGAGGTTCCTCTGGCTCGCCAAGTAATGGACTTTTAACCTTTCCACCAGAACAGCACATACCTGGAGTTTCTTCTTTCCATTTCAGTGCTTCACAATATCTGCATTTTTTATCCATTCTCCCAATGATAACCAATCGGTGATTAACATAGTCGATCAAAGGGTCATACTCAAAAGCGGCACCATTAAATGCCTCCCACGTACTTATTGAAAACGTACGTCTTCTTTCTGCCTGCCGTTCAGCATTTAAAAGACGTCGTCTTTGTGAATCTTCGTCAGTCTCTGCCGCAATCAATTGCGCGTGACGTTCGGCATCTAAAACTCGACGTGTCTGAGTCTGTTCCACTGTCTCAGCAGCTCTTTGAGATGCGTGGCGTTCAGCATCCAGGGCCTGACGGGTCTCAGTCTGCGTAAACGTCTCAGAGGCTCTTTGAGATGCGTGGCGTTCAGCATCTAGGGCCTGACGGGCTTGAGTCTGTGTAAACGTCTCAGAGGCCCTTTGGATGCGTGGCGCTCAGCATCTAAGGTCCTACGGGCTTGAGTCTGCGTATAGGTCTCAGAAGCTCTTTGAGTCGCATGACGCTGAGAATCTAACATCTGACGCGTCTGAGTCTGCTCTTCAGATTCTTGGCTTCTAGCAACTTTTGCAGTTCGAGCTCTGCTAGAACTACGGCTTAGATTGGATTTACGTTTGCGTGGCATATCGAAAACAATAAAACAATAATTAAAGATTTTTAAAATCGGTAGTTTTAAAAACTACAACGTAAGACATTTTTTTATAAAAACTTCGATAAAGCAAACCTTTTTACTTATAACCTAAATATCTAAATCAATCAATAACGTATTGAACCTAAACAACTATGCACCTGACAAACCTTTTATACCTAAAACCTAAATTAACTAAATAAATTCAAAAATATTGAATTTATGTACCACACCACAATACACAATTTTTTAGCTAACCAAAAATACGCAACGAATAGAGTTTCGTAACGCAATATTTCAATATTCGCATACGTGCGACGACGACGTCTGCCCTCGTGCGTCTGCCCGCTTGGGTAGGCACAGTTGGGCACTGTGTTGTATTCACTACGACGACGTATGATTTGAAGGTTTGCGTTATATTGAATTATTTTCCAGCGTTGAATAGTAAACAAACTAAGTGTAGGTGTTATAATTTCGGTGATGAACTGATTACCTATCCGTTTCTTTGTCTAAAATGAGTATTAACTTATCACTATGATTGATTACTGAGCATAAAGTTCGTATAAATGTCTATCTAATTACCTCCTCAAGTTTAAAGCGTAGCTAGTTATGTAGTACTATATTAATTCTGTGGTGTAGGTAATTAGATTTTATCTGTATGTAATTTAACAGTCAGTTGAATAAAAAATCGTATACAAATCAGATCAATAGCTATGGCGTAATGTGATTCTAGACAGAGTTTTAATGTTGTAGATAGGTAGCTGTGTATAGGTTCCTGTGGGAATGAGATATTTTCCCGAAGTAAAAAGTAGTCTGAATTTTGGTACCTTCCTACCCTATAAGTTAAGTAGTGTGATGGTATGTCGCTAAGTTTCGATCCAAGTAAAACTGTTAAATAAAGACAGATGCATCAAAATTTTATAATAAATTCCCTAAATTATGGCGCCTACCGACCCTCTAAGTTAGAAAAGTGATCAAATACTAACTTTAAGTCTTAGTAACACTCATTTAAAAAAAAAACATCAAAATCATTTCAGTAGCTATGGCGTCATTCGCTTCTTGACACGATCACGCTAGATTTCCGCGGGAATGAGGTATTTTCCCGCCGTAAGAAGTAGCCTGTGTCCGTGCCTAGGATCCTATCTTTATATTAACCAAGTCTTATAAAAATCCGTTCAGACGTTAAGGCGTGAATGAGGTAAACTTTTAAACCAAACTATTAAAAATCACTAACTTAATTAGTTTTCTGCCTACTGCCTACGCCTTAAGTACGATAGCATGAATATTAATAGCCCATATCCTTTTCTAGGTTACTATCTATCACCTAACTAAATTTCATCAAAATCAGTTCAGCCGTTTAGGCATGATAGAGCAAAACTCCCACCAAAAACCATAAAAAAATCACTAACTCAATTCAGTTTTCTGCCTACTTCCTACCCCCTAAGTACTATGACGTGATCATTTTGATCTTATATCCGTTTTTAGGTAACCTTACTAAATTTCATCAAGATCTGTTCAGCCTTTTATACGTGAAAGAGCAAAAGTCCCAACAAACACGACTAAAAATCACTAACTCAATTTAGTTATCTGCCTACTGCCTACCCCCTAAGAACGATGGCGTGATTATTTATAGCCTATGACTATTTCTAGGTTATCATCTATCACCATACCAAATTTCATTAAAATCCGTTCAGCCGTTTAGGCGTGAAAGAGGAACAGACAGACAGACAGACAGACAGACAGAGTTACTTTCGCATTTATAATATTAGTATAGAAGTATAGATATTATACTGCGTATTAATTTAAAAGAACAATCATCTTCCATTTTATGTTAATGGCAACATTTATCATGATATTAAAACAAACAATGGCTGCCGACACGTGTGATTTTCAGGACGGCATTGCCTGCACCTCCTCCTTTTCAGGGTACGAGTGCTAGCGCGAGTTTTATGTCTATAATCTATGCTAGCGCTTAGCGCTTTGTATGAAGCACCCATCTGCTGTTTTGTAATTTCTGATTGAGTTTATATTATTATTGCTTTTGATTATTTAGTTAATTTTTTTGTTTTATTAAGTTTATTTTTATTATTTGTTCTGTTTTGTTAGTTTATTTAAACGGCCAAAATTAACAAAAAAAAATGTATTGTGAAGTGAAATGAGGGGTTTAGTCATTCACCTCTGACATTTATTTTAAGCAAGAACAACAAAATGGCTGAATAAATATAAAGTTAAGAAATTTATTTTTGTTAATATTACCACATTTTCTATTTATTTGTTTATACATGAATCTGTGGTGTATCTGTAGTACATGAATCGTATGTTACTTAAATTTAGTATACATGACTATGACGGTATTGCAACCAACTACTTATTGATTATATTATCTCAAAAATTTTTTGTCAAACTCAAGCTACGATTTTATTCGCTTGACAGTTTTTACGTTCGACTAAATCTCTAGTACTTAAAAAGAAGATCGCTAGTAAGGATAGTATGTAACTGCGTACGCAAGTGAAATAAAATAAATTTTTAATGATTTTATCAGTAAAAACGATATAAGGTGAGTTTTTTTTCTTCAGTTAATAATAATAATTAATAATAAATAATAGTCAAAACAGAATAAAAAAAAGAAATATAGTGTTATGTCCTCATATTGTCGTATCATGCAAACGCACGCAAGTTACGTTCTAGTGACCTGTCATCCGCACCATGCTACAACGCAAAGACTATAGACTATAGAATATTCGGTCCCGTAACGGAAAATAGCAACTACGGAGCGTATAGTGTTAAATTTGTCAAACATGACGATTAGGGCGAATTTCACTAAACCAAAGAAAATATATACTACGCGAAAAGAAACGACACTTAAGCATGTGTGCACGTAAAATCTAACCTATTCCGATGATATACCGTACGTCAGTCTGAGCGAGATTAGAATGGCTCTTTAGCATCTTAAAAACGGCAAGGCCCCAGACGAGGATGAAATTACAGCGGAGCTTCTGAAAGCGGGTGGAAAACCGGTACTTGAAGTCCTTTAGAAGCTCTTTAATTCCGTCCTTCATGGTGGCACTACTCCGTAGTTGTCGAACAGAAATGCGGTGGTCTTGTTTTTCAAGAAAGGTGACAACGCTCTCTTGAAGAACTACAGACCAAGTTCCCTTCTGAGCCGCGTCTACGTGCAGTTTTCGAGAGTCATTATTCCCGAACAAGCCGGTTTCCGAAACGGCTTTAGCACCATAGACCACATACATACCCTTCGGCAAATTCTACAGAAGTCCGAGGAGTACAATTTGCCACTATGTCTGGCGTATATGGACTATTAGAAAGCCTTTGATTCCGTCGAAATTTGGGCGGTGCTGCAGTCCCTTCAGCGATGCCAAGTTGACTGTCGGTATATCGAAGTGCTGAAGTGCTTGTACAGTAGGACTACGATGGCTATCCGAGTACAGAACCAGAGTACGAAACCTATCCAATTGCAGAGAGGTGTAAGACAGGGTGACGTCATATCCCCGAAACTCTTCACCGCTGCATTGGAAGACGTTTCCAAGCTTCTGGACTGGAAAGGATACGTTTTAACATCAATGGCGAGTACATCACTCACCTTCGATTTGTCGACGATATAGTCCTTATGGCAGAACCACTGGAGGACCTAAGCACTATGCTTAATTGCCTCAATAGTGTTTCCCAACGGATAGGTCTTAAGATGAACATCGACAAAACAAAGATCATGTTTAATGTCCATGTCACACCTATGCCGGTAGTTGTTGGGAGCACTAAGCTCGAAGTTGTTGACGATTATGTTTACCTGGGACAAATAGTCCGACTAGGTAAGTCCAACTTCGACGGAGAGGTCAATCGAGAGATTCGATTCGGCTGGGCAGCATTCGGGAAATTACGGCACATTTTCTAGTTAGGTATACCTAACTTAAAACTTGAAAACGAGACCGTACAACCAGTGCGTGTTACCAGTGATGACATATGGTACTGAGACGTGGTCCTTCACTGCTGGCCGGATGAGGAAGCTCAAGGTCACTCAGCGAGATATGGAGAGGCTATGCTCGGAGTTTCTCTGCGTGATAAACTTAGAAATGAGGATATCCGCAGTAGAACCAGAGTCACCGACATAGCCCAACGGATTAGTAAGCTGAAGTGGCAATGGGTCGGACATATAGCTCGAAGAATCGGCAACCGATGGGAAAAAAAGTTTCTCGAGTGGCGGCCTCGTACCGGCGGACGAAGTGTAGGGCGTCCCCTCACTAGATGGAGTGACGACCTGGTAAGATATGCAGGAAATCGATGGATGCAGGTGGCTCGGGCCCGTGCTTTGTGGCATTCCTTGGGGAAGGCCTATGTTCAGCAGTGGACTTATGGAGGGCTGTAATGATGATGATGAATAACTTAAAATCAATATATAATAATTTGAATTCAATGCAAGCGTTTTTGTTCCTTTTATGAAATCTTTACTCTTCATTGGGGGCCCCCCCCCAACAAATTTTGATACAGGGCCCATCGAAGGCACGCTACGCCACTGCCCTAAGCGTTTACCCAAACTCCTATACTCCCTGAAACGACACTCAGTCCTAACTGCAAGACGCAAGAGTCTCGCAAGCTTGGTCTTGCGCAAATCTTGCACGGTCAGTTTTGGTCTTGGTCTTGCTAAAAATAGGCGGTCTTGTTCTTGGTCTTGGTCTAGCAAAAATGCAAGAAGAAGACCAAGACTGCAAGACCAAGACCGATTTTGGGCAACACTACGTGGAACGGGCCGTCGCTGACTGCCCTAGCCGAGGGCTAGTACGTAGTAGATACGATCGCGTCTCGTCTCTAATCTCACGCACTGCACGCAAGCACAGACTGACTGCGCTTTATACAGGGGCGTAGCTACCGCCGTATCAGCCGTATCAATGATACGGGGCCCCCAGGCAACAGGGGCCCCGAACGTGTGTAACCAAAAATTCCAAGGACTTCTACGCGACAGGAAAGGCTATCACTATTATCTATAGAAGCAAAGAATAAAAAAAACTGAAAGGCATTGCTTCGCCCGCATCCAGTTCGAACCTTATTCAGTTGGCACCATTCCTTTCTTGGGAGCGCAAAACCAGCAGGTTTAAGTTTAAGCAGGTTGATGGTAACTCCCATGCTATCAGGGGGTTTTGCGTTCCATTCTTGCAACTACTCAGCAGATGTGTTAAATCCGCCGGACACGAGTTCACACGCGGTCTGGTATGGTGGGTGACGTGACTTCAGACGGTGGGGTGGCGGATCGGTAAACTCCGCGTGAGCTGGCAGGTTGGGACTTCCGTAGATCTTCTGGGTCTCTCGTAGTAGTATTTGTTGTCTTCTCAAATGGGGTGGGCTTATATGGCTTAGCACGGGGAGCCACTGGATGGGGGTACATTTCAAGGTTCCAGATATGCATCTCACGGTCTGGTTCAGCTGGGTTTCCACATGCAGCACATGTGCACTATTTGACCATACTGGTGCACAGTACTCTGCTGTTGAGTACACCAATCTGAGACCGGTTGTACGCAGCACATCGGCGCTGGCTTTCCAAGTGGTGCCCGCTAGCCTATGCAAGATGTTGTTTTCTGGTCTGGAGCTTTTTGGATAATTTGTCCATCAACATAACAGGTATCTCGGAATGGGGTTGTAGTGCAACATGGCTCCAGCAAACTCAACAGTGGGCTCGTATTTTGCCATTTGGTTAGCCAAGTGAAACGCAGTTACTTCGGTTTTGGCAGTGTTTGGTACTAAAGTATTTGTTTCCTAAAGTATTTGTCTAATATGCTTAAGTCCTCGTTAAGGATACATTCGGATGGTTTCGTGTTGGGAAGCTAGTGCTGTGTCATGAGCATACATAAATTTACGTCTCTGCGTTTCAGGTATATCATGTAAGTAAAGATTAAAGAGCAGCGGAACCAAAACTAAAACCTTGTGGTAATCCATTGTTTAGCTTTTTGGTACGACTTTCACTATCGCCAAGGAAAACCATGAACTCACGGTTCCTAAGCATGCTATTTAACAGCCCCACCATTTTTCTGCATGGTACCGCTTTCATGAACTTATAGACCAACCCTTGCCGCCAAACTGTGTCGTATGCCGCTGACAGGTCTATTAAAACAGCAACCGTGTTTAGATTCTTTTGAAACCCTGCTTCAATGTGGGTTGTGAGGGACAACACCTGCCGGTACAGTTGCTGCCACAACGGAAGCCAGCTTGTTCCACTGGAACCACCTTATCAATGAGAGGCGTAATGCGGTTATAGATTAGTCTCTCCAGAAGTTTGTAGACACAGCTCAGAAGGGCGATAGGACGGTAGTTCTTAGGATCATCTGCAGGTTTTTGGGGTTTCAGTATAGCAATAATCTTCGATCTATTGAAGTCGCGAGGCAATTTGTTACGTAACAGGATATTTGAGAACTTTTTCAGCCATTTCCTGCATTTCGGGCCCAGGTGCTTTAGAAACTCATTGTAGACTCCATCGAAACCAGCAGCTTTATTAGGAGGCAAGTTTCAAGGCGCGATCGGTTTCATCTTGGGAGAATTCTCGTGATAGCTGGTAGTCAATTGGTAGCGACGCCTTGAGCTGTTTAGCGCACTGTCGTGTCGTCCGGGTATCATCTTTCCTTCCTTTAACTCGGGACACTTCAACTATTCTTTTTGCAATCGCGTTGGCTAGTGGAGCAGTTCCAGTCTTGCCTGCCAACCCATTAAGCACCTTCCAAACTATCCTGCTTGAAGTCTTAAAATCCATTGACTCTACGGTATCGAGCCACCTATTTCGACGCTCTTCGTCGAGAGATTTCAGAAGGTCATCACCTATTTCATAGTTACCAGTGTGCGTGTACTCATCAAATAGTTTTCAGCAAGGGATGTGCGCCTTGCGGTAGCCTCGGAGAATGCTCTTTTTTGATGTTGCTATGATAACTTTAGTGAATCTCTTGTAGTTTTCGGCATAGGGAGGTATCCATCTGATAGCAGCATCCATGTCAGCGCTGGAATTTGGACCAGTCTGCTTTGTGGAAGTTCCTTCGAGGCAAAGGCACGGAGTTTATTAAGGGGATCTTAATACCAACCTCGACAAGCACCCGTCTGTGCTGGCTGTTCGGGAAGTCTGAGAGAATTCTTCGTGTGGTTTGTAATGGGGTTCGATTGATGTCACAGGTAGTAAACGTTAAGTCTGGATTATAATTCCCGTCTTGCTAACCTGAACGATCCTCTATCCTTGGAATTAAATACCAGGTGTAGGTTGTTGTTCTCCGCCCATTGCACGAGGTGTTCACCATTTGCATCATTTTTGTTATATCGCCAGGTCGGGTGATGACTATTGAAGTCGCCGGCATATAGGCATGGGTGTGGGAAAGCGGGGAGGTTGGTAGTCCATGAAGAGTTCGGTGGTTTTATACGTTTAGAATGGTAAGGTTATTGATCTTTATTGCAGAGGCAAATACATCTGGACCCCAAGGCAAGTCTCCGCAGTGACATGTTTAATACCGTCTTTAACACAAATGGCCATGCCATATTGCGCGTAGTTAATTGAATGAGCAAGGTAGTATCCCGGGATAGCACCACGTTTATATAGATCCTGTTCATCTCTAGCGTGAGTTACTTGTAAAAGGAGTACGTCTATGTCATTTTCTAATACAATCTTACTTACTACTTCGCATTTAGCTTGACTAATACTTTCTATATTAAGTTGGCAGATTTGGGTAATAGGTCCAATATCTCTAGTCTGGTGGCTCTCCGAGGAGAGCTGATCGCATTGAAGCATTTCAAGTGGGTAATTAAATGCTATAATAATTTTTTGAATGACTGTGAGATTGCAAGATTATAGCGCAACAGTACAGCAGCCAGTATTTTGTTGTTCGTTTAGCGCCACCCAGGGGACACGTGCAGGGTGCGGGAGGCAATTCCTGCGGACGTGAACAACTTCATCCCCCTACTCTTCATTGGGGCCCCCCAACAAATTTTGATACAGGGCCCATCTAAGGCACGCTACGCCACTGGCTTTATACAAAAATAATGCCTATTCATTTGTATATAATTATTCTACCTTTATTTAGTTACAATATTTGTTTATATGTATTAATATTAATATATATGTATGTATTTATCTTATCTATGTATTTATATACCATTCTACACCTCTATTTTATGGCTTTAATAAAAATAATGTTATTTTTGTCGTTGTAGGGAACTTGCCTCAATCATCACGTTTGGCAGGCGCATTGAGAATCACAGTGTCAGACATAATGTTATGTAATATGTATCATTTCATAAAGATAAATAAACACTACTTAAATATATTCTGCACAAACATTACAATACACAAACAAGGATTATAATCCGCAAATATTTTTAACATAAAGTGGAATTCATATTTACTTATTCAGAGTCAGTTAACCCTACTGTCCATCTGATGGTAAATAATATCGATAGGTACATCCTAATACAAGTACATATATAAATGAATAATATGAATAATACCTATGTAGGGATCCAAGATGCGTTCGTGTGTAGTTAAGTGCGAGGGTGTGCTGCAATTCGCGTGCGTTCACAACGATGCAACCTTGACACTGCTTACACGTCGCTGTCACCCGATATTCAGAAGCGGTCAATCGTAGGTCGCATAACCGATTGACGTCACTTTAATCCAATAATCCAATTTCGCACATGCGATTGTTTTCATTTTACAAGGACCTTACAGCTCATAACTAATAAGTAAGGCCAAATCACTCATCGTATTCCGAAAGAAGCTCATATACTCGGGACTTGCGAAACTACAAATACGGTAGTCATCGATGATCTGTACTAGATCTCAAGCTAGATGAGTTGAGAACCCGATCGCATACGACAATTAAGGACAATTATGACAATGGCAAAATGGCAACTACATTCCTCATATTATGCACGTTTGTTGGTCAATAATGACTTTTTTTTATAGGATAAGGGTGACAAACGTGCACACAGTCCACCTGATGGTAAGTGGTTGCTGTGGCTCATAGACATTTACGTCTATCTTCGATTACGAATCAAATGCAGATGCGTTGTTACCCGTGAGGACTAAGAAGGAATGCCTCGTTTCCAGTAAAAAGGGTCTCCGGTTCTCTAAACTCACCATACGAAACACAGCAGCGTTAAGCTGCTATTTTACGCTGGTATTCCGTGAGAGCGTGGTCCTTCCCCGGTCGAGCCGACCCATTCGGCTATTGTGACTACAGATTTCTTTACAAAATTAAAGTGATAATGAAATTTAGAGGCTACCCTATTACATATTGCTGCCACCAAGCAGCAGTGCGTGTTCCTGTCTAATCTGAAAGGTGTAATGAGCCTGTAAAATTACAGGCTGTGGGACATTCCATCTTGGTGGTTGGAAGTGACAACACAACTAAGCATTTATTTAAGTATGTGCCATATTTCTGTACGCTGCAAAAACATTAGCCATCAAGTGGATTGTAAGAACATTTGTCACAAAGATTTTTACATAGTATCAAATATAGCTAAATTGAAGCGGTCTTTCTTCATATCAAGACACACAAACAAATCCTTACAAGAATGTGTTTGAATTTAGACATCCTTATAAGTAACATATTTGGAAAGCCATGCAAACATTTGTTCCGTGCGGAATTCATACGTCCGGCCCCGGAACACTAAAACCCAACCCAATGCCCACTGTCGAAGTCACTAGACTAGACTAAGTTCTTAAACGATTCATGGTTAAATTGCTGAATGTATAAACTTTAGCGTTTCTGGTTAATAATAAGTATAAAAAAGTGCAAGTACAATTTTATTTAAATATATCAAACCGTTATTGTAACATTTATAAGTTTTACGTTTTACTATGTTACGGTTATGGAACGATCGGCTCGAGCGGGGAAGGGTTACGCTCTCACACAATACCAGCGTAAAATAGCAGCTCAATGCTGTTGTTTCTTTTGGCGAGTGTAGAGAACCGGAGAACCTTTTTAATGGAAACTAGGCTTTCCATCTTAGTCGACTGGGGTGGCAACGCATTACATTGTAATTCTTAATTGAGTATATATGTAGATGTCTATGGGCCACAGCATCCACTTACCATCAGGTGGACTGTTTGCAGTTTGCCACTATTAAAAAAAGTGTTTTAGAACATATCCATTATTGATTAAATAATTAATTAATGACGACAAGAATATGCAGAAAAGGCGCCTTAGGTGTGCGTGCGTGCGTGAGTTGCTGCTGCCTTGACATTGGCCTTGCATTGATCACTCGATACCGACACTCGATATTATGCAGGCGTTATCAGTCACGGGTCGCAAGCGGACTTGATTGGCGAATGCACGTCAATCGGAAATGAAAATGAGTACAGCATCTATCAAATTGTTAGCATCGCCCTTACTTATTTTATAGAGTTGCTTCAGTATTTTATAGAACAAACAAAATTAATAATTTAAACAAAAGAAAGTTTAGTTTATAGACCCAAGTTTTACCATATGAATGTGTAGTACATTAAATAACGTGGAAAAGCAAGTAGAAGGCGTTTATTTATTTATATTTATTAATCGCAGTCAGCATAATATCCGGCAAAAGCCACTTTCTCTGTCAACTTATGGTATGGACTATTATTCATTCTGAAGTATGGGTAAGCTGTAACTCGCTCATCAGGCTGACATATAAGTACATACATATGTATGTATGATGATATGCTTAAGTTAAGCAGACTTTGAGTGATACAATTTGCAACACACATTAAACTACTTCAGAACAATGAGAAGCACTGAAGCTCTGTAAAATTGACAATGAATGGGAATGATGAATCTGTAAAACTGATTACCACCCAATCATCGCCATAATTTAACTGCCTAGCCTATTTATTTAATGGGAAAGTATTTTACTTTTCAATTTAGAACTATACTTGCACGTGGGGCACCCTGCTTATTAAGACGGTGGAAAATCAGTTCAAAAACGTGGAACTCAAATTCCAAAGGTAGGTGACTCTATAACGTTAAAACCACTTACTACTTTAAAGAAATACTCCCTGAGGCAAGGAACTTCAATAAGTCCTCCTCAAAAATACAAATTTAGAACCATGCATGCATGAAAATATCGAACTACTTAAGAGATCAAAACTCGTACCTCGCACTGTGTCCTCACAACTACTAAACATAGAATTATAAATTTTGCAACAGTAATAGTTTACTTTATTTTTTCTTCTTTTTATTGTTTCGTACGTCAAAAGGAAAAGACAAAATCCCTTATAGGATAACTCTGTTGTCCGCCCGGCCGTCCGTTTGTCCGTTTGTCAAGACCTTTTTGCGCAGGAAATAATACAAGATATAAAGTTGAAATTAATATGAAATACTAAAGTTTACGATTGGTTACGTGTCGTTTGTGTCTGTTTTTTCTTTAAATTTTCAGTGTTGTGACTATACCAAAATCAATATCCTTCATTTTGTCTCTTAGCGTACCTATTATAACGGAACTAATCTGTCATATTGTCATGTTGAAAGTCATTGAGTTATATGTACTACGTACTAGAGAAGCCTTTCTAAACAAAAAATGTGCACTACTCTATGTCTTCGCGCATGCGCAGGAGATAGTAAAGTCGCGCATGCGCGGTCAGTTTATATAAAGAAATATATTCTTTTATGATTTTTGCTTTTGTAATACTACGATATTATTACCTATACATTCTATTGAACAACAAATAATTTTACTTACTTGACTACTGAATTGTTATTTACGTCCAGGTTTAAACTTTAATTTGAAATCTTGTATTATTAACACTGCATGAATATTGAAACCACAGACTCTGACCATGATTCCGAACCCGACTGCAGGCGGCAGCAGCACGTGTTCCAATCTGTTGCGAAAGTTCTGTGGGTACTCTATTTATGTAAACAAAATAGGTACTATATATATATATACCTATTTATTTAACTCCATTCCTATATTTTTTTTAAAACTTTCTTTTGTCACACTGTTTAAATACTTATTGTGAGATGCATCGTACAGTGCGAGATATTGGGCCACTTGGTTTATTCAATTTCTTCCACGGAATCGTGAAACTCATTTTTTTGAGAAAAATTCAACGTGTCGCTCGGGCGTTGGCGGCACTACTGATCTGCGGTCGGGCAACATGTCGTCTGCCGCTCCGGCAAACGACGTGTCGCTAGCTACGGAAGGTATTTCATAGAACTACATAGAAACCAGTCGTGTCGCGACGACACGTCGCCTGCTGCTGCTGCGTGCGTTCGGCTACGGTATTGTACCTTTACAATTATAACGGCAGAATCAGAGTAGGACGATAAATACAGAGAGATCAGAGATTGACATTTAAATAGTTTACTCTTGTTCACTACAATACGTACTGTCACTTCTGATCGAGGTTTTGTAAAAGTTCCTAAAATACCGATAAGGACCCGGTATTCATTATTTCTTATCTGATGCTAGAACCAGAAAACTAAATGAGAACCGTAACACACTTTTATTTTACGAGTTTATGGCGTGAAAGTCATTCGTTATATAAGACACTTCTTTGTTATCAATTTCTTTGTATAAAAGTCTTAATGTAGGTAATAAAAAAGCAAAACTACAACGCTACGAAAACTTGGCACCCTTTAACTTAGAACCAGATTTTTTTTGAATTTTAGAATCTATATAACTGGACGTAACCAAAACCGTAACCCATAACCGGAACCCGAACCAGAACCGTACAGAAAAGCAGAACCTATATTTAAATGAATAATTAATGTTGTCGTCCAGTAGTCGGAACTTGACTGTATTTCACTAAAGCTATATTTCACTTTTATAGAGATTTATAGAGAGTTGAAAGTGCAAGATATATGCTATCTATGATTTTAACTGCACACTAATATAAAAATTATTAATAATCACTCAAACATTTCGGTTACGGCGGCCAGTCTCAACGGGGACTAGCCATCGGCGCAGGACAGGATTATAGTGCCCAAGTGTATGCATAGGTGCACTCTCTATTCCATGACTCTTATAGTCCGATGAGACGCAAGCCTACAGGACCGGAGAGAGATCAGGCTTTACGTGCTCTCCGAGGCACCGTGCGGCAGTGAGACACCGCCGACTTCTTGACTCCGGGCAGCTACTGAGAATTTCTTGATGGAAAAACTCAATTACTGTTTTTTTGTAGCATGACCCGAGATTCGAACCCGGCACCTTATGATAAGCAATCACAATACTTCAAACACTAGACCAAAGAGACAGTAGATATTTAATACACAAAATATAAAATAAAAGTACTTTTGCCTTGACATACCTAAACTCCATAGACTATTGAAAACGCAATAATTGAAATCACACAAAATTCACAGCTCATTCAGTCAATCTGTCAGTAATTGTCAGCAACATTTTAAAATTCTTTGGCGACAATTCTCTACTCTGTGCGATTGAGCTTGATTTGATCACTTACTATTATGTGTATGGCAATTGACATTGGTAGTACAAACGTTAAAATGTATGTTTTGCTCAAAAAATTTTTTATATTTTGATATATTTTATATCAAATACCAAATCCAAAATCCGTCAAAATTCGTGTCAAATTCTCCTGTCTCTTTTGGTGTTCCTCAGGGCAGCATACTAGGTCCGACCGTTTATGTCATTTTTATTAACGGTTTGTGTGAACTTTATCTTCACGGTGGCAAGATAATTACAACACATGTTATTGAACTAGAACGTGCGCAAAAATCATTTTTAAAGTTATACATTTTAATCCTTATCTATATCCAACTTTAGATTCGTATAAAATTAGCGAAGTTCTTACAATTCGACAGTTATTCATACTGCATATAGTCATAAGACAACACACAATTACAAACCTAACTCAAAAGGAACATCGCCGCAATCATCTTGTAGCTCGATGAGTGTCTTGCAACACGTCTTTTGCAAGTAAATTCTTCTAGTTTTTGGGACCGTATTTGTATAATAAATTACATCAAAAATTGTCTATTTATGAAGTAAACAAATAGTCTCTATAAAAATAGACTCGTAAGATATTTTCAGACTCTATCATACACAGACACTGAACAACTACTCCATATAATCTCATAAACACACAGCCATACTAACAGTCACACACTCACATACATACGTATACATACATACATAGTTTTTATTTTATTTATTTCTTTATAGCCAAACTGTTAATTCGCTCCATATAATATAATTTCTAACCATAACATAAATTATCTCTGTATATTATACTAAGTGCCTAGTAAATTCGGGGAGGGTGGGGGGCTGGTGACCTGTAATACGGGTCGTTGAACCTACATGGGCACCAGTCCCCCAAGAATGACATAATATTGTTAAATAGAGATGTAACACTAATGTATCTTCCATGTCGTTTGTGGTGAGAAATAAATAAATAAATTATTGTTGAAATTATTAATTATTCTGTACGATTGACCATGATTTGATCACAGACTATTATGTGTATGGCAATTGACATTGGCAGTACAAACGTTAACAATTAAAGTTTTATTTTATTTTACGTATTGGTAACATAACATAAAATACTTTTTTATAGCTTTCTGTACTCTTTCTCCACATAAAAATAACCATACTACATCTCACACACCTCCGAGCGCGCAATACAATTAAAAAGGGGTACAAATTTTCTCTTCACGTGTTAATGTAATAGATACAGATAACATACCGTAACGGAATTTAGAACCGGTTTTCAAATTTTCAATCCCTGATCCGATGTATATCTAGGCTAATAAACAAATGTTTTGCATTCAAATCGGTCAATGAATGTGCTCGCATGATGTTTGATATGTGTAGACAAATGCATGATTAAACATTATTTTAAATTTAGTCCAGTTTCTGAAAATTTATCCTTTCCATACGTTATAAATAGATATGAAACGACTGAAATGCTTACAATTATAGTACGCATGCAGCATGGCACCAGATTGGAATATATATACCACCACACCAAAAGGAGACCACACGAGAAGCACCAGCTTTCAAATAAAAAAGAATCATCGCAATCGGTTCACCCAGAAAAAAGTTATGAGTATTATTTTTTATGTGTATTTATTTTTTTCTTAGTAAAATGTTATAGCTAATAGTATTAGTTTCAAAATGATTATAAAATGTAGTAAGGTTTCTTGCTCACACAACCCAACAATATGTTGTGTTCAGTAACCATCCTTTTTACGCTTGTTTACAATAGTGCTAATGAAGAGTTACTGACCCATGTAAAAGGTTATCTACCTGTCCCCACCCTTATCAGTTAGCCGTCAAACGTCAACCTATATACATCTCCGTTATTAACAAACAAGAATATCTACCTGAAAATGGACACAACAAGTGATGAAGCTGCTCAAGCGGCCACCCTATTGCGACAAGTCCAGACTCAACGTGAAGTGGTACATGCGTTAAACATGAGCCAGTCTGCTGTTTCCAAAGTTTACCGTCGTTACCAAGAGACTGGTAACTTTAATCAAAGACGCGGTTCCGGAAGAAAAACGTGCACATCGGAGAGATGACAGATTCATTGTCAGCACATCGCTAAGAAATCGGGCCCTCACTGGCGTTTAAGTCCAACAAGAGCTCAGAGAAACGCGAGGAGTGGCTGTGAGTGGCTGGACAGTCAGAACACGATTTAGGGCAGCTAACCTTGAGCCAAAAAGGCCAGTTACTGGCCCCGAATTAACCCCAGCCCACCGAGCAGCCGCCTACGATTTGCCAGAGGACACGTTGTTCCGTTTTATTCTCAGACGAAAGCAGAGTGTGCTTGCATGGTAGCGATAGCAGAGGATGAGTCTAAGAGAGACCCGGAGAAAGTTTCGCGCAGTGCTGCATCAAAGAAAATGTGGCTTTTGGAGGAGGTTCCTGGATGGTGTGGGCGGGCATTTCAATGGATACAAAAACCGAGTAGGTTTTTATTGAAACTGGCGGTCGAGTGAGAGGATTGACGGCGAACCGATACATCGAAGAGATTTTAGGGGATCACGTCGTTCCCTACACCGGTTTCATCGGCGAAAACTTAATTTTAATGCACGACAATGCCCGTCCACATACTGCAGGTTCCGTCATGCAGTAAATATATGCTGTAAATATACAGGAGGTCGAAATTGCTGCTATGGAGGGGCCAGCGCGTAGCCCCGACTTAAATCCAATCGAGCATTTGTGGCATGAACTTAAAAAAGAAAAGTTCGGGCTAGAAATCCTGCACCAGCCACGAAATTGGACGTCAAAGCGGCGCTCATTGAAGAATGGGATAGCATCGAACAAGATCGGGTAAAGAAACTTATTCGATCCATGAAACGATTGGAAGCTGTTATTAGGGCCGGGGGGGGGGGGGGGGGGAGCGCACTAAATATTGATGAGTTAATTTCAATTAAATTAATATTTTGACGAAATTATGTTTGAATTTACTTTACTGTTAATTATCACCTTGTTTCATTGTATATGACTCCTTCTCATTTAATATTTTTTCCTTACCAAAACTAAATTTAAAAAAACCAACGAAGCCCACTCATTTTAAAGCTAAAACTAGCCGCTTTGAGATGTTAAACCCAGAAATAGAATGAAAGCTTCAGTTTTTTTGCTATATACTTTTAACCGCGAGCGTGCGTCCTGAGTCGATTTTTTTGCTCACGAGTGTATATTTTTACTAAGTTTTTCTGAATGAAACTGTTTTGCAGTCAACGAAAGACCGTAAGGGTGAAGTAAGACTTGTGATCTCAACTACAATGTTTTCTTAATCATGAGATGTACAAACAAGTAGTAGGGTGGACTCTGTTAGACAGGGAGTTATGTGACGCGATTGTATGATTCCGTCTATAGTGCCGTTCTCATATACCACTTAAATATTTCGACAAGGTTAAGTCCAAATGCATTTTGAATTTTTTGAAAAAACTCATAAAGCAAACACTGTCGGATATTTTCCTTGATACACAGAATTATTACCGTGTACTGGCGTGTAAGAATATCCACTATTGGTACTCATTCCGTGGGTGCATCGTATGAGGCTACAGGGGGAAACGAATCCGGAGATGAGCAGCAGCGTCTTCCTTCTAACTACTAAAAAAAACTGCGGTTTCAAACCCGCTTTCCAAGCGTGGGAGCTATGGCAAATATGAGGCAATGTTCGTGATAGGCCTTTAATCAGCAATGGCTTTAATATGTTGTAACGGTAACGGTAACATAGATTGTTAACCCCGCTTGAAGAGTCCTAAACAAGGAATAAGCTAGGGTTTCTATTTACTGCGATAGTAGTGCTATTACTACTCACGTTATCTGGATATGTCCTCTTCGAGTCGTCATGTATAGGTACCTATCATAAGGAAATATAAAATAAAACAGTTCTTTAAAGTCTTTTGGCTTTTAAAACTTCATCGGACTCAGGGTCTGCAAGGCAGTTAGTACACAAGGTCGCGAGCTGTCAAGGCCACGAGCTGTAAGCTAGGATTACATACTCAGAGGTTATTTATATCTCGTATCATCTTAAATATTGTTACGCTTCATTACTTCATCTATTATTGCGTAACTTAGTTGTGGAAGTCGACAAACGAATAGAACATTTACAAACCTAACACTGTTAGTTCAAGTAAAAAAAGAAGTAACAAAATTAAAAGAAGTACATAACGTAAGAATTCTTTAATTGTTATCTTTCATAGTACGTGTATCATGACTCTGACGTCTATTGACTAAAATAAATTCTAGGAAGATCTTGCAGCCTCCAATAGATGGCGATTTTATTAATCAATACTGTACATATATTATACAACAGATTAGCTACGAAAAGCAGCGATAAAAGGGGAATAAGAGCGGTACTGCGTAACTGTGATCATTTCATTTTGAAAATGGCATTATAAGATCTAAACTCAGGGTAGGCAATAAATAAATCGGCCACCCTAACTGTAATCACCTAAAAATATTTAAAAAAAAAAACATAACTATGTATTTTGAACCTAAAATATTAAATTCTTAATAAACATAAAATAATAACTGCAACTATAGTACCTATTTATTACACACACACACACATATATATACATATATATATATATATATATATATATATATATATACACATACGCTGGCTGCGTTTTGTTTGGGCCCTTGTAACACCAGCAGTCACGGCAAGTCGCGCATACAGTTCGTTTTGGACCTTCACCGCACGTGGACTTCATGGATTGATCTCTACGTCAATTGACAAAATTATGAAGTAATCTATCAAGTAAATAAAATTGAAGTGTCTGTTTGTAATGTCAAAATGCAGATTTTTTCTAAATGCGTATGAAAATATATACGGTACAAAAAATGTCTGTCCTGTCTGTTTGTTCCGGCTAATTTCCGAAACTTCTGACCCAATTTTGACGAGACTTTTACTGGCAGATAGCTGAGGTTATGAGGTGTAACTTAGGGTGCTATGTTTTAGAAAAAAGAATTAGGAATCCGAAAAAAAAGAACCATGAAATTGTGAACAAAATGTAATTCAAATAGGGAAGTATTTTAATAAATTACTAAAAACTATGCAAACGAAGTAGGCCACAGCTAGTATAATAATAAATTACTAAAAATTATTCCCTGCGAACGAAGTTGCGGGCACAGCTACTATAAAATAAAATAAAAGTATTTTATTTTATATTACCTGCAAGTTGGAATAAAGAAACATAGTGCAATAATTAAATCTACAAACGGTTGTACAAGGTTATTTATAGACAATTTTACAACAGGTAAAAAATTTAAGGTAAAAAGTTTAAGTTAACTACATGACGCGAATTATGATTCCAATTTTCCCTTCACACCTTTACAGGGCTTAGGATCGACATAATCTGGGGGCACGGCAGTGCCCCCGCCAAGTCGAGCAAAAAAGCGGCACGGCCGTACCATCCTTTTCTCTAAGCAGTTCAGGCCATTTCCGAAACCCTATAACTTCGTTATGGATAAAACTAGAAGCCTGAATTTTTACTAACCAAGTAGGCATTGTATAAACTCGGTACATTTCAAATATCATTAAATTTGAACCAGTAGTTTAAGAATTATAACTAGTCAAAGTTTGTTAATTTTGTCACTCACTGACTGACCGATCATCAAAACTCCGAGGCACTTCTAGCAGACATAGAAACTTCGAATTTGGAATACAATTATTGTTTAATATATGAATAAAATAATGATAATATCGAATGAAAACACAATATATCTCACAAGTAATACATATTATATTAAATTATATTGTTTAGTGCGATTGCTAAGTCAATCTATGTATCAATCTATGAACTGAATAAATTAACCGACTTGGTATTACATGGATCTCACAACTTTTTACGGTAGAAGAACTGAGTTGCGAGACTTGGCTTTTTTTACAAGTTATGTTTTTGATGGCATAGATATTTTTGCTTATCAAACTATGTATCCGAAGAACACTCTTATTTTATATATACACATCATTATTATGGCGTATTAAAAAAATGGAATAAATTATTAACAAGTAAATTATAAAAGTAGTCCCAAATAACCGTTTATTCGGTAGCGAAGCCCCCATAGAAGCCGAGAAGCCGGCCTAGCCCTATAAAACTGCTCAATCAATAATATCAACTAATAAAATAACTCGTAAACTCTTTCAAACTATTTCAAATTTCCCGCGCGGTCTTCTGATTTACACAGTTCATTAATCGTCGCGGCTAAACTGCGCGATACTGCTGTCACAAAAAAGGAGTTGAGTTGATCGATTAGTCGTCTCTCTCTCTCTCACGCGTGGGCTTCTTAACGGGCTTTTGACAAGACGATCGCTCCATTTCTAACCTGTGGCAAAATGTTCTATAATGAAATATAACTACGATTGTTTATATAGCAATTAGTATGGAGCCAAAAGCCCGGCTTTTGGTGTAAAGTTAGTCGAGCGCTTTGCAACTTCACTAAACATTTCAACGTTTACTCTGTGTGTTTACTTTAATGCTTTTTTTTAAAGATTTTTAGTGAAAATGGAGGATAATAGAGTTCCTTGTGATGAATTGAAGTGTGTTAAAGTGCTAATTGGCGAGGAAAAGGTAAAATCTTTAAACTTTATTGAGAAAAAACAGCTCATATCCACATATACAGTTATTGGTACAATTAAAACGTTCAACATCATTTTACGCGGACGGAAACAAATCTTTCTATAATATGTAGAAATATTTATATATATATATATATATATATATATATATATATATATATATATAAATAATTTGTTTTTTTAATTTTATACATTGTTTGTAGTTTGTTCATGCTTTTCTTTTGTTCATGTATTGTATTGTATGTAAATATCTTTTTCTTTCGCTCAAGCAAACCCAAACGGCTTTTTTCAAAGCCACCGAAGGTATGCATATAGTATAGTCATACAATTTGTCTAGGAGTAGTATACCTTCTGTGTGCTTTGTTAAATATGTCATGGACAGCACTGAATATGAAACTGAAGAGTGGAGACAGATCAAGATTGGTGTATTTTTATAAAACTGCTAAAAACAACAAAACCATATTTTAGGCTTGCCCTAGTGTGAAGCCCTAGCTTCACCACTGCGTTTATATTCATAAGGTAATTCGTATTAAAAGCAGCAGATCAAGCGAGAGCGAGAGCGGAGCGCGAACAAGCGGCCTCACGGCATCGGACGGTCGGATCGACTGGCGAGGCGAGGAAAAGGAGGCGACTCGGTTGCTTCCGCGCAGTCAAGAGCTTCCAAAGATTGCCGAACGATCGAACAGCTAGCCACCACACTCTCTATGCACAGACCAGCACGGTTTCTTAAATTATTTTTTCTGGGGGCACTGCAGTGCCCCCGCCAAGTCGAGCAAACAAGCGGCACGGCCGTACTATCCTTTTCTCGAAGCTGTTCAGAACACTATAACTTAGTTTCGAAACACTATATCTTCGTTGTAGATAAAACTAGAAGCCTGAATTTTCAGTAACCAAATAGGCATTAAATTTGAACCAGTAGCTTAAGAATATAATAACTAATCAAAGTTTCCTAATTTTGTCACTCACTCACTGACCGATCATCAAAACTCTAAGGCACTTCTAGCAGACATAGAAGCTTCAAATTTGGAATACAATTATTGTTTAGTATATAAATAAAGGAAAAGGAAAAACTAAAATATTTTGCAATTTCAGTCCAGTTTTCGAGATACACCAACTGCATAAAAATAACTTTGTAATCCCATATAAATATATAGGATTACAAAGTTACATTTGCAGTGAATGAATCAGTGTACCTATATATGTATAATATAATGGAATAATAGGTGTATATTACTATCTACTAAAAGAAATGAGATGCCATCAAAACATAACTTGTAAAAAAAACAAGTCTTGCAACTCAGTTCTTCTACCGTAAAAAGTTGTGAAATCCATGTAATAACTAAATCGGTTAATTTATTCAGTCCCTACTTAAGGGTCTTTCTGTCTTAATTTATTACGTAACTAGCTAACCTAACAACACCTTATAGTGACCATATCAATATTAAAAATCTTTTATGTTTTAAATAAATAAATTGACTTGGCAATCGCACTAAACAATCTAATGTAATTTAATATGTATTACTTGAGAGATACATTGTGTTTTCATGCGATGGCCAAGTCAATCTATTTATTAAAATATAAAAGATTTTCAGTATTGATGTGGTCACAATAATATGTTGTTAGGTTAGCTATAATTACGTAATAACTTAAGACAAAAGGACCCTTAAGTAGGGACTGAATAAATTAACCGACTGAAAAACTAATAATTGCATGGATCTCACAACTTATTACGGTAGAAGAACTGTGTTGCGCGACTTGGATTTTTTTACAAGCTATGTTTTTGATTTTGATTTTGTGATTGATTTTGAGCACTTTTAACTTACGTGAACGCAGCAATAGTTTTACAGTGGAGGTCTTTATAACTTTGGGCCTCTTGGACGCCGTAAACACGACTTTTTAATTCACCTCACAGATAAAAGTCTAGCAGTGAAAGTTCCGGCGAGTTTACAGGCCATAGTATAGGGCTTCCATGCGCAATCCACTTATTTATCGCTACTACACCTCCGTTAATTTCTTGTAGCGGTAGAGGCTCACTTTCGTATAATCTTTGACAAGCGAAAGAGAAGGGCGCAGGAAGACGTGTGACAAGGTAACTTACCGAGCGACCCTTAAAAATGTGTGCGTGCGTAGAATAGTAGGCGTTATATATTTAGGAATGACAATCGGTTAAAATAATGCATTACCACACGCCACCTTAGCGCGTGGTAATGCAAAAGGTAAAAAGGCAGAATGTTTGTGATTTTTTAATTAAATTTTCGTCACAATTCGCCTATATTACTTATTCTGAAACTTCTCTGCAAATTTGGCCATATATTTTAAAATGACCTTGTTTACTCGTACTCTCACTGAAGCGGATAAAACGCGTTATGTAATATCGTTACATTATGACAACATCGAGTAGCGCAACTAATGCAACAGTTCAAGTGCAAGGTGACGCGACGTTACGCAATCCAATGCAACCACGAGACCGCGTAACAATGTCGATAAGACCGTCTCTCCGCTTTCGATAACATTGGTATTTCCAGTTTCCAGTAGTATTTCCAGATTACAGTATCGATATTCACTATCGATGTGAAAGTTTCGTAAAATTGAAAAGTGAAAGACTGAGGAACGTATGTTAGATTCGTAAATAAAATATTTTAATTAAAAAGAAAGTGGTTAATAATATCTTGCCAGTCTGAGCAATTACAACTACACACGATTTTTAAAGATTAACGTAATTTCGTAATTAGAGTTTATGTTTTTAAAGTTTTCCAAGACTTCAACAGAAAACGATTCGTACACATCTTGGCTTTGTGAAGCATGTTATGTTTTTCTTTAATAATGTCTCAATCTGAAATAGATAAAATCAATTAAGTTCATGAAAAAGAATAAAAAACACGAAAAGAAGAAATTTAAGTGTGTTACACGGAATTTCATAGAAATAATAAATGAAAAGGGGCAAGTTGTATCTTATTACAAGTTGCCCCATGAAAGTGTTATAACATACCCCAACTGCAAATTTATTTGAAATAAGTGCTATAAAAAATATATCCCTTATTTGGTGTAAAATTACAGTTAACATACTCGAAGTAAACAAATGCTAAATGTATTTGAATAAATCAACAACTGTTAAATAATTTCAAAGCAACAATAATCAATTTTGCATAAACAGAAAAAAGTCCTGGTCTTATCAGAACGCTTGCACAACACCGCCTTCTGCGCCATCCAGTGGGATACTGATCGCGCTCATATGATAGAATGGGTATTAAATAGTAGGTTAGGTTGAAAATCAAATGAATTTTTTTCTATTATCTAGGTAAAAAATGCTTGTTACTACTTGCCCCTGTTACAACTAGTTCTCATATTATATACATACTACAAAATATTTTACAGTATGAAAATAGCAAAGAAAGGTAATTAACTGACTAACTTTTTCGTTGTAACTTAATCCTTACTGTACTACTTGTTCTCCACGTAAGTTTTATAAAAAGAAGAGTAGGTTTCTTAAAGGATAAGCAGTAGTGTAAACTGAAGTAAATAAACAGACACAGAATTGACTAAAACTAAACATTTGTGTTCATCTTTGTACTGTGCTCATGAGCAATGGGCAATGTTCAGGAAACTGTAAATTATCTTCTTTTCCACTTCAGAAACTCATCTCAAAAACTTAAACGTGTGATCTACAGAACCTAAACTTGTTCTTTCAACAATATTTAAATGACGAAGTTTAAATTTACTATTTAAGTCATAGAAAGAGAATTTATCATGTATAATATACTAATTATGGTCCGATCACATATCTCAAAGAAACAACAGACAAAATAGAAGGAAGATTCTAGAGTAGAGTGACATTGATTCGCATTATATTAGGTGGAAAAATTACTCAAAAAAAATTCAATACTATAAGTAATAAAGTAAAACTTTAGTGTTATTATATAATATACATATACATAAAATAAAGTAAAATTTTCATAATAGTAAAAATATTAGTCCTTAAACAAATGGCAATAAATCGAATATAAAAACTAATCTTTGTTTATTCGTATTTTATGCGCTGCCATATCGTTCATTAGATTGCGGTAAAACGTTGTCAACGTATTACTGGCACTTGCGCAACGGTTATAGGCATAGTACAATTAAGTTACAGTAGGTCTATCGTAGCCTATCGTACTGATAAATTTATCGTACTATTACACATTTTACCATCAAGTAATATAGGCACATTAATTAATGAGGAAGGCTTCTGCATAGCCGTAGCAGTCCTAGACTGGAAGCAGCGATCCGTCAACCTCTTCAGTGCTCTTGTGGTAGCGACGTCGACCAGTATGGGATCCAGGGACTCTTATGTAATAAAAGTACTGGTAGGTCGTGTCGCCAGTTCTCTGAACGATGTTTAACGAAGAGCTCTTGAGTCTATAAATGTTTCCTCGATTTTAGAGCCTTATGGAATATTTAGAGACGATGGCAGGATACCCGACGTTATGTCTTTGGTCCCTCCGGAGAGAGGCAAAGTGTGGGATGGTACGTGCCTAGACATTTTAACAGCCTCTCATCTCAGGTGTACCTCGTTTGAAGCCCGGGCGTCATCAGATGCAGAACTGAATCAATGGCGCAAGTTTATGTAAGATTACTACATATTTACGCCATTTGATATATTATTTTGCTATATTATTATTTGCTATTATCGGTCCTAGGTGTCCACGTGCAGCGATGTTCGAAAAGGAACTGTATCCGCGACTTATCGTCGCAGCTGGTGATAAGAAGTCTGGATCTTTTCTTGCTGAAAGGTTAACTATAACCAACAAATATATTCAACGAGGAAGCGCAGCGAGCATTCTTGGCGCAACACCGCGGGTAGTAAGAATCTATAATAAACCTAGCAAGCTAACAGAATAGCAAAGTGGCGAAGCAATAGAGGTCATGTAAGCCCATTCCTTATCATTATCATTAATAACATCCTTAAGATGGCCGCTAGACGCAAACTCCACTTTGCTTGTGCTCTGTTTGGTGTTTTGAAAACAAAAAATCCAAAGTATCTGTACTCTAAACTAGACTGGTGTCGTGAACACAATAAATATCTGACGCGTGTTTCCTCTCGCATATTAAGTGTCCCTCGACATAGTTCGGCGGCCTTCAGAGGTAGTTACAAATATACAGCCACCCACTGCTGGAATAATATACCTCCACCACTACGTAATCTAAAGACAATAGGGAATTTTAAAATACACTTAAAGAAATTTTTATTAAACGAACAGAAGGGAAGTATAAATTTTTGAACATGTTTTATTTAATAATTACCTATGTAGTATTTCTAATCATAAATTTAAATTATACCTTTAATGATAATGTACTGCTTACTAAGTATTTATTTAATATATACCTGTTACTTTGTATTTATTAACCTCTATATATATTTATAATACTTTTCTATATTATTATATTATATTATTATTATATTATTGTATATAATCATATATTTATCATTAGCATTTTAGTAAAACGTAGGGACTCTGCATACTACCGTCTACGGCACATCTCGCATGAGGTATAGAATAAGAATTAAAAAAAAATACTCGCTCGCAATAATTGACCGTCGGAACTTGCTCGGGGCCGGCTGAAAATCAGCGCCGCAAGCTCGCGGCATATTATGCTGAGACGGTCCCTTCCACCACTTCATCATAGCACACCATATTTTTTGGACGCACTTTTCTTTATTCTAATTTTTGTTTGTTTGTTTGTTTTTAAGTCATTTGCTTTATTTTTAATTGTTATTTGTCATGTGTGTAGAAGATGTAAGTATTGGAATAAATGTCTTTATGTCTTATGTCAAACAGCTTTGTAGCGGTTTCTAACGGTTGCCGTTGAGCGATCAGTTTCAAAATAAGAGGTTCAGCTGCCTGGGTGATCAGTAATCGATTGCTGAAAACAGAATTTGAAAATTCGAAACCGTTTTCGAGATAATCGTAGGACAGACGGACAGACGGACAGACGGACAGACATCGTGAAATCAAGTGTCTTCGCAAGCTTCGCCACTTAATAATTGAAGTTTTCTGTCTTATTTTTTTATATTGATAATAAATATTGTGTATTTTAATGTTATGTAAATAAAAATATATGTGTAAAAAAAATCTTAAATTTTTACCATATCCTCTAAAAATTAGAAAAATATACCCACATGCTAAGTATGAATAACAATTACTATATTATATAACTTACAAAAACTTATGGCTTATAAATAGGAAGAATTTTTATTGTTTTAAGTTAACAAAACAATTTATTTGAAGTATATTGGTGAAATTCCATATAAATTTTTGTTGACATAAATTTTTGCGTGTGCATACATCATGTTATTATACGAGTATAGTTTGAATTCCTAAACAATTTCGTATTACAGAAACTTCAGAGGAGTTTTGAAGGTTATGTCTAAAATTTAACACTCAATCGGATTAGAAAATAAGTGAATTTGTTGAATTGAAAAAATTGAAAGTTTGTTAAATGTTAAATCAAATGTTGCTCAGTAGAAAAGCAGAATAAGAAAGTTAATAAAATTAAATAGTTATAATGTGAGAAAATTACAAATACCTTAACACTGTTAGGAAAATGAAATTAAGTTTGTTAACTGATATAAAAGATGCATTGTGTTATTGGAAAACAATTCATCGAAGTAGAAAACTTTTGCGCCTTCAAAGTTAAAAATATTTTCAGGAGAAATACAGGTCTACTTGTTATTTGTCATTTTCGATCCCGTTCAATCACAAAAGTTGGCGTTCTGTAACAAAATTATGGTTTGAGTACTGATATTTTCATTCTAACTTATTGCATTGAACAATATGATTAGGCTACTGAAGACATATAACCAAGTTATAGTCAAGGTATAGATTTATAAGACATAAAGATATTAGTCACACCTTTCACCTTTGTCCTTAATAGAAAAAAATTATATTAATGTACTCATTACTGTGAGTTAAATAGGTACCACAACCAATGAACACCTAACATTAAAATATTTACAAAAGCCACTAAAATAATGTTCTTGGCAGTGAATTGCACCAAACTGAAAATGTTTTACTTCTAAGTTGGATATACTCCTCCCAACTAGCCGTAATTAAATAACTGCTGGTCTTAACCTTGTGCCATAGTAAAAAGAGAAACGTCACGTTTGATGCGGATTAGCAGTATTACACGCATTGCACTTTTCGCGCCGTTTCTAGTTGCTGTACAGTGTGTTGTACGTGCACAGTGTTTACGTGTGCAGTCTGTTGTAAGTGCGCAGTGTGTACGTGCGCAGTGTGTACGTGCGTAGTGTTTACGTGTGCAATCTGTTGTACGTGCGCAGTGTGATGGCGACGTAAGAGAATTTATCACCCAATTTGGTTCCGTGGGTGTCGTAAGCGACGACAATGTCG
The DNA here is from genome assembly GCA_033319125.1 of Parnassius glacialis. Classification (NCBI taxonomy): domain Eukaryota; kingdom Metazoa; phylum Arthropoda; class Insecta; order Lepidoptera; family Papilionidae; genus Parnassius; species Parnassius glacialis. The sequence continues at coordinate 43,100,383 of JAVANC010000004.1, forward strand.
AATATGGGAAATGTCGATATAGCTAATCGTCGACTAGTTCGACGAGTTTTTTCTGAGCGGCTTGACTCACTGGCGCCCGGCCCTTTGGATATTCTATTGTATCCCTTTGGATACTCTATTGCATCTATCACGGGAAGTGCTCAGAGGAATACTTGAGATTAGTTGCTTTTTTTCCTCGCACAACTTCCTTTTGGAATCGGCTACCACCAGAGATTTTTTCGGACCGATGCGGCTTAGTTACCTTCTAGAAAAGAGCCTATTCTTCTTCTGTAATTTCCCTGGTGTTGCAGTTATTTATGGGCTGTAGTCACTTACCATCAGGTGAGCCGCATCCTCTTTCGCCCCTTATTAAATAATTTTATATAAAAAGAAGCTTCCGCTAAATGACGGGAAAGGAAAAGCTGATGATGAAGAAGTGTGCTGCATCGTTTTACCTTAAAATTAATAGAATCAGGCGTTACTTTGCGTAAATCATTATATTAAAGATTAATATATATATATAAAAGATTGTTAATCATTGTACATTTTCCACGTACAAATTTAGTTAATTGTACATGTTTTATCGATGGTGGCGTGTACATCGTACATGTATTATCGACGGTGGTGTTTCTTTCCTAGTGTAGTCGTGTTAGGCGTAGTTGTGTTGGGATAAAGTGATGGCGGGAGGTGCTCTTTAAACTAGGTAAGACACATCATTTTCTACCGACTTTAAAAAGAAGCCGGTACTCAATTCGACGATATGTTCTTTTAAGTGTGTTACCTCATAACTTTTTACTGGGTGAACCGATTTCGATGACTCTTTTTTTATTTGAAAGCTGGTGCTTCACATGTCATCCCATATAAATTTGTTCAAGGTCTGACCAATAGTTTTTGAGTTATTCTTAATAATTTATATTGAAGTCTGTTGGACAAAATGTTTAATTTTAAATTATATATCATTACGTGGATCTTAGCTAATTAATTTTTAACAACTTTACTTAAATAATATGATACTAACAAAACAAAAATTACTAGATTTTTAAATAAAGTATCTTTGATATAAAATTTTACTTTATTATATACAGTGAGGCCTATGTTCAGCACTGGACATAGTTCAGCAGTGGCAGTTGTGAAGGGTAATGATGTTGATGATATACAGTGATCGATACATAGAATTATATTGTGAGAAATGGGAAATATACTGTACAATGCACTTAAATGCAACACTTCGCATATAAAACCAAGCCTTGCAAGGTTAACAGCCTATATATATTAAATATAGAAGAATGTCTGTAAGGAATATCTGCAAGTTTAATAGTTTCAAAACACGTTTAAAGTTGACTGACACCTGGAATTCTAGATACAGAAGATTTTTTATTTAAAAATACTTAAGCACCATACTAGGACATTTTCCTGTATCGTATTAATGGCGGAGTGACGGAATTTCTGTCACGGCGACCAGCCTCAACAGAGATTTGCCATCTGCGCAGGACCAGGTTTAATGCCCGAGTGTATTCGCAAGACAGGTGCACTTTATTCCCTCAATCTCATAGTCCAATGGGACTGACACGACCGGGGGGAGATCAGGCGCAGGACCAACGGCTTTACGTGCTTTCCGAGTCGCGGGGTAAGACACCGCCAAACTCCTGACCTCGGCCTGCTACTGAGAATTTCTTGACAAAAAATCTCATTATCTGGTTTTTGCTTGCCCGATCCGGGATTCGAACCAGGGACCTCATGATCCGGAGTCGCGTTTACTACTAGACCAACGAGAAAGTTACTGTTCCCGTTTCGTATTTTTACTGGATACAAGGCATACCATCTTGTCTTCAGAGGTGGCAACGCTTCTGCATTTTGAATCGTAATTAAGGATAGATATAGATGTCTATGGTCCGCTGCATTCACTTAACATCAATTGGACTCTGCGCTTGCTGTTACCCTTATTCTATAATAATTAATAATTAAAAAATTTGTACAACCGACTTCAATATAAATTATTAATAATAACTCAAAAACGATTCGTCAGAATTTGATCAAATTTATATGGGACCACATGTGAAGCACCAGCTTTAAAAAAAAAAGAATCATCAAAATCGGTTCACTCAGTAAAAATTTATGAGGTAACACACATAAAAAAACACACAGTCGAATTGAGTACCGTCTCCTTTTTGAAGTGGGTAGTAAAAAGAAGTCAAAATTATTATCTATATGCCATAAAAACACTTGCTCTGAGCAGGATTCGAAACATTTTACTACTACACTAATGTGCCTTATATCATAAACCAAACCAACACAAACTTACAACCGTAATGACGATCGACCTTAATCTCAGATAAGTTTGTTTTCACGCACAATGCAAAAACCTAATTTGCCCGCGCAATATAATTGGTGATTTCGCCACAGAGATCACCTATGGTTAAGGCTTTAACTAGCCTGAATGACCTTGACGAAACGGCGATCGCAGAGATTTTAGCCGACTTCAATACTGCCTAGCGACTACGTTCTGTATTACTTATAAAAGTGCAAAGATTAATAGACTTCAGACGTGACAATTATATAAGTGACATACTGCCTGTTATGCTTGCGCATCGCTGAGAATTATGTCGCGGTTACGCATCTTCAATTACATTGCACGGTGGTGCTGTAGCTTTGTCCGGTAGGCGTCACGAGCTATCAAGTATTCAAGTTTCAAGTACGTAAGAGTTTTTATTATATATGTTAAATCGTATTTATTTATATGTCGTATTAGTAGCTCTGTGTCAAAGCGTTCGCTGTAAATTTTTCCCGGGTTTGATCCCCGGCAGCACGAACGAAATTTGTAATTGAAATTTTTGTCAACACGCATTGGGGCATCGCGGTGAGCATTTTCTTGCCCTAAAACCCTCTCAGAAATAAAAAGAGTCCTGTAATCAGTAGAAGGACTTGTATAGCCTATTACTTTACTTTGTAGCAATATTCAAATTCGTTTCAGAAACAGAAGGGTACCTTATGCTGACAAAAATATCATGTGGAGGCGAGAAACGTAAAACATCATTGTACCTAGATAAAATGTTCGAGAGATTGTCTGACTGACAATCTCTCATACGCCACATTTTCTATAGAGCGTAGAACGTTGCAGATAGGGCAAAATAAAAAATAATACAAAATATTATGGGGATTATTTATTAATAATAATTTTATATATTTTTATATATATTATTATATTTATTTATATATATATTATAAATATTAATAAGAATTATTTATTATTAATATTAATAATTTATAGGTGTTTATAATAAAAATAATGAACAAGCTGCAAGGTTCAACTAATAATGTTTCTTGTAAAGACAATTGTAAAATTCCTGTTTTAATTTTTACCAATGGTTAATTAATGAATCGTAGTCAAGATTACTTCATATAAAATAGATTTTATTAAAATTGACACACGACCTATTTGCCCTTCTACTTACAATTTGGCGGAAATTTGAAAAGAAGATTTTGTCTGTTCTTAATTATCTTGTGTATACCATTTTTCACAGAAGTATTGTTTACAAACTGGCGTGGTTTCGAAAAGCGTGATTAAGTGTCAGCGGTATATTATCAATTAGATACTGAACTTTTTTGAAATTTATTTTTTTGTTTCTTTTTTTTTTATATCTTTAAATAAAACTAATTTTACGAATTTTATCGCGTATATTAACTTATTTTTATCTTCCCGACGTTTCGGGTGCTTTCCAGCACCCGTGGTCACGAGGGACTGAGGTGTTTGACGACCTGCTGTCATAGTTAGCCCAGCTACCTTCAGTTTTTTAATATTAATTTTTGGTTCGATTTACGCAGAATGAGCTTACAGTATCTTGAGGTCTAGCATTGGTATACTTGGGTTTGGATTTGATTTTATTAATTATGGGATCCCAAGCAGATGGCAGCACCCATCAATCTTCTCTAATTAAATTAGGATGTTTTTTAATTTCAATAGCCTCGCGAATCCTCCTTGGGAGGAATCGGTGTTTTTTTGCCAGGATTTGTGGCAGCTATGACAGCAGGACGTCAAACACCTCAGTCCCCCGTGACCACGGGTGCTGGAAAGCACCCGAAACGTCGGGAAGATAAAAATAAGTTAATATATGCGATAAAATCCGTAAAACTAGTTTTATTTAAATGTGTAGCGTTCGCGTAAATATAAGAAATCATTGTTATATCTTCTTAAAAACTGACGCCATCTCATTAAATTTTTTTGTAGCGCATATGGTAGCTTGGATAAGTTTCTAATTTTTTTTAATTTCGATGGTAGCAAAGTAGAAACGGACATCTACATTTTTATGAAAATGCTTTTTTTACAAAAATGAGCTTAAATGAACCCTATCTACAGGTCTGTATTAAAATTATTTCAAATTTCAAAGTAATGAAGAAAATCTGGCACGTAAATGAAGACATCTACCCTCCATTTAAAAAAAAACATCGCAGTAGAAAAGGACATTCGAATTTGTCCGCCTGGTAGGTAACTTATTAATATATAATGTATAAAATGTTAAATGCAAAGTAAATAAAGACATCTGCAAAATTTCGTCAGAAAAAGGGGAATATTGTTTTCATGTTGCTTAGATTTTCTTTAAATATCCTTAAAAGTATTAATGGAGATTATTATCTTAGTTTATTACATATTTAAAATGAAATGGACGCTTTTTTATCACAACGTATAAACGGATATCAGGCAGATGTCTTCTTCTACGTCAAAGTTTTTAGAGTAAAAGAGACATCTAAATTATTTTAGTAAAACAACGACATAGCGTTAAAACTACTACATAATTCATAAAGAATGCTATTTTAATACTTCATAGAAAATTTCATGTTAATCGGTCCATAACTCTCAAAATGACCACAATTTTTTACTAAATCTGCTCTCCTGTAAAATTGCGATTTTGTAGATGTCCATTTTTACTTTGCTGCCATCGATTTTATCACAAAATTTCCTCATTAAAATCTTTTCTACAGTGATTCTCTACTTTTAGCTTCGGCGTGACTGTAGGATGTTATACTGAGTCACCGTCAGTTACTAAGCGGCCATAAATCATTATTTGTATGTATAGACAAACAGATAAACAGTTTTTGATTTTAACTTTTATGTTGTTTGGAGTTTTGATTGATTTTTTGAAAACTGGTAAAATTATTTTTTTCCATACCAATTGATGGGCCTGAGTATAATGCCAGTTATGCTCTTTGGCTGAAATTATTTTTTATTTTATGCTCAATTGCAAACAAAACAATATTGATTGCGCATTTCTAAAACAATATTTTACCTCTTCTCTTTCTAATAATAGCCCCTGCACCTAACACGGCGGAATAGTCATTATTATCTATAAGACCATTTGGAAAAACAGTTTTTGTTAACAGTTATGAGTGTAACATTTTATCAGCAGCTTTGTTTATAGTGCCTTGAGCAACACTTTGCCGATTTCTGTACAGAAAATGATACTGAATTTGCAAATATGGATGGCCGCTACCTTTGAATATAATACCCGCTATGTTACACTTATTTACATAGAAACTTTAATTATCATTTGCATAAAATTCTAAATAGCACTTTTTACACAAGAAAGTAAACTTTTAGATCAGTCCATCTTGTTTTTCACTAATTAAGTGAAAAGTAAAATAAACCAATAGGTCCAAGATTTAAAGTTTCTTGCAACTTTTTATAGAAAAGCATGACCTTATCATAATATAATAGTCAATAAATAAGCCATGTGATAAAATTTTTAAGTGTGCCAGTCAAACATTAATGATGGTATTCGGGTCATTATACTGGAAATAGTCTTTTAAATATTTTGTAGTACAATTGATAATCTTCAGTATGATTGACCGTGTATATGACTTTTATAAGTCTATGTTATTTTTGATGAAAATTATTATTGCAGATAAAAGCCCTTTCACATTTATTGTAGTCTCGAATTAAATTAATCAAAATGAAAATAATAAATTTGGCTCTTTATAACTGATCTTTAAATGTAAAACACTGACTTGAAATTATATAATTATCGGCATTTTTTAAATTCATTTAACTTTTTTAAGATTGTGTTGAAACTCTACTGGTAAAAAAAAACAAATATATATATTAAAGTACTTGATGAAAATAAAGTATGCGCGTTACATCGCATCCCATCAAGAATTTCTTGTGTATGTAAATGTAATTCTTGGTGTAAAGCTAAGACGTGATAATAACTGTAAACAATAGAATAACAAAACAATGAAAATATTTGTAAATACTTGCTTTATAACCTAATAAATATTATTTGACCGTAATAAAATAAAACAAGGTAATCTTCGGCAGGAAAGTAAAAATAAATATTTTCGATTATTTTTGCAATACCTAACAGCCGGATCAGCGGGCGATTCTGATCCATCTAAAGATGCTAAATTTCAGCAAGAACTGTCAAACTCAATAGAAGTGACTGAAAAACGGTTCTTGATATAGAAGGGTAAATAAATTATTTAACCTATAAAGTAAAATCACTTTATTAAAAATCAAAATAGTCCAATAGCTTTATTAACATGAGATATATAATTGTACGAGTGCTTACAATACTTAACATTATTTTACTGATATCTCAGAAAGTTTTTTTTTAAATAGAATAAGGGTGACAAACGAGCACACAGTTCACCTGATGGTAAGTGGTTGCTACGTTCCATAGACATCTACATCTATTCTCGATTACGTATCAAAATGCAGATGCGTTGTCACCCGTGAGGACTTAGATGTAATGCCTCGTTTCCAGTGAAAAGTTTCTCCGGTTCTCTACATGTACCATACGAAACACAGCAGGGTTAAACTGCTATTTTACATGGTATTCCGTGAGAGCGTGGCCCTTCCCCGGTCGAGCCGACCCATTCGTGCTACAACTATACCTACTACTAATATAGCTGCAGCATGGCTCTACCACGTAAGAAAAAATTGACGTTGAAAATTTAAGTATTTTCAGAAACAACTTTGCAATTATTTTCTATTGAGTGAATTTTTGTAGAATAGTGTTTTGCAAACCGCCACCTGAAATACGTACAATTTTTTTCAATAACGACGTGAAATTACAAAACGATCCCCATGCATATCAATGTGGCTCTATTCAGCCTCTAAATATGAACATACTTCGGGATTCAGAGATTTTAAAAGTATTCATGCGTAGATAATGGAAGATATAATATTATTATATTACTGTCCCGTGTGAGGCAAACTTTATACTTATATACATATTCTCATCATATTTTTATGGTTGGTTAGAAAAATTATATCTAAATGCAAACTTTCACAGGGTAAATTTTTTTTTTACTATATTTACCCAGCAAGTAGTAAAGCAACTACAATCCCATCGGTAAGTGGTTATGTAGCCTAAGATGGTGAATTGCACTGACTTAACAAAAACCTATTCACTCTTGCCTTGTAGGTAAATATTATTTGTGACCTATTTGTGTGTGTGTGTGTGTGTGTCTCTGTTTCTGTTTCTGTCTCTCTCTCTCTCTCTCTCTCTCTGTGTGTGTGTGTGTGTGTGTGTGTGTGTGTGTGTGTGTGCGTGCGTGCGTGCTTGCGTGCGTGCGTACGTACGTGCGTGCGTGCGAGCGTGCGTGCGTGCGTGCGTGCGTGCGTGCGTGCGTGCGTGCGTGTGTATGTGTGTGTGTGTGTGTGTGAAGAAAAGCGTATGAGAATACGTGAAGAGGAATAAAAGTTGAGTACTACTTCGCTTACCTAAACGAGGTTGCCACTCGAGAACCTTTCTTCCTATTTTTTATCTGTTTTCCAAGTTATATAGCCAGCCCATTGCCATTTCACTGTAATATTCCGTTGGGCTATGTCGGTTACTCTGGTTCTACTGCGAATATCTTCATTTCTAACTTTATCACGTAGAGAAACCCCTCTCCAATTTAAAATTTTTACATTTTTTAGATGATAGTTTGTCTAACATAAAAAAAAACCAAAACCCAAGAGTGTCTTTATATAGTTATTTATACTTAGGGAAGCACCATTTTTTTTATTTATTTAAATTGTTTGATTTAATTTGATAACAGTGTACCTAAATGTAAGTATCTGTATCTATATTTCCCTCCCCAATAATATTTTACAAAGTCATACTCATAAAACAGCGTTTTATTGTAATACATAATTATAAAATTCAGTATCAACTAATTAATAAAAATATGTAACAATAAAATTACATAGGTATTAAAAACTATCGAAATCTAAGTAACGAGAGCATGTTGGTCGTTCCACATCTAAATTATATAAAAATGCATTTTTCAATTTCACTAATCAACGTCGCCGCGAAAATTTCTTCTTCTTTGGGCACTTTAAAAATTAATTTATTTAGCAAATAATATTTACAGTTACCAGTGTACAGATATTAACTAAATTAAGTATTTCTAGTCATAAAAATATTTATAACTGAGTATAAACTTTTAAAAAACTAATATATATTTGAACGAAGTTGCTCCAACACCGAGGCGCGGTCCACCCTCAATGAAGTCCGAAAACGGACTGTGACAGGCTGACAGGGCGACTGAGCATGCGCGCTCGCGTAAATATATTCAATTTCAGGGAAAAATGATATATTCTCTTATAAAACGGGGAATAAAAATAAAAGTCTCAATTAAAAATATTGATATTTTTAAGAGCTTTTTTTTAGTGTAAGAACTATTTAAAAAGCTTGTGCCGTTTTGGAGAAATTTTGCAAAATATGACAAAGATAGGTACTCTTTGGGGATTTTTTTTCTAATAAGGGGTTGACAAAAATACAATTTTGTTCAATTTAAAACATTTACCAAATCCTCGTCTGTTACCCTGTATTTTTTGTTTGTGGATTAAAGGAACAGTTATTGAGATTTTTTAACTTAAATATCCAAGATTTAGGCATTTCAACCACTGTTAAGGCCTTAAGGCGCAGATGTACCGCGCCAGAGTGCAAAGTGAAAAAGAGCTTCAGGTAGTAAAACGTAGCAGAAACTTGATTTTATTTTACGGCATAAACATTTTAATTAACTGATCTGAAAAATATCTAATGCTCCCAGTTTTTTTTTTACAGAATAAGGGTGACAAACTGTCACTTAATCCACCTGATGGTTATCGGATGCAGTAACTTATTACCCATATAATAAAAGTGCAGGTATATTGTCAATCCTGAGGACTAAGATATAATGCCTTGTTTCCAATAAAAAAGGCCCCCGGTACTACACTCACTATACGAAACATAGCAAGAAGCTTCTATTTTATGCTGATATTCTGTAAGATATTTAACGTCAAATACTGGATCAATGCTTACCATTAGGCGTGATTATTGTCAGACGCTATATATTTAAAAAATACAGAAGACTTAGGCCGCACTTTGTTCGAAACTATTGAAAATAGGCCCCTCTCGACCCCAACGCTAGAATATTTTTCGTGAAATATAGGCTGTACACTTGAATGGTTCGTTATAACCATGTCGATAAAATATTATCGTGATTCATAACTTCACTTTGTAACTTGAGGCCTAATATAACGATTATGTTGAATATTTATATCATCTGAATTGTAATCAGATATGAATTAAAGAATAGCGACGTGGTCTTTCGTTGCTGGCCATACGAGGAAGCTCAGTCACTGAGCGAGCAATGCTTGGGTTTCTCTGATAAAATCCGTAACGAGGATTGTCTCAGAGGAAAAAGGGAAACTGACATAGCCAAACGGATCAGTAGACTGAAATATCCATGTGCCAGCCATATCGCTCGAAGAACTAAAAACCGATGGGGAAGAAACTAGCAAGTGCATAAGGCGACCTCCCACTAGGTGAAGTGAATATTCATTACCTGATGAAACATGCAGGGAGTATATATACAGGGTATATTTGCAACGCTCCCGAAAACGAAGACAGACGACATTACCAACTATACCTTTGATGATGGGTGAAATATAAAATTGATCCTAATGAAAAAAATCATCTTTTCACGTTTAATTAGCTTTATTCATTCTCTATCGACTTAGTACAGCTAAATGAAACGATAATTTCATAAAAAAACCATGAAAATACTTAAACATAAAACCAGCAGTGGAATCACTGAATTACAATCAGCTGACTAGGGGTCAATGTAAGAGCGAACCCCGAATTCGCGCGGCCCGCAGCTAGCGGGCCATACCACAATACCTTATAATTTACAACACTTGTCTAAATACCTTTTTTTACAGGGGGAAATTCTCATGGACTACCTCCGCCTGGGGAAAGGCGGAGGGGCGTGCCGGACTCTTACCGGCTAAAACCACCCCGGTGTCTCCCCACATGCGCGCGGGGCCGTGGGAATCTAAATTCTTCCGCAGCCCCACACAGCTGGCCCGGTCTGTCCGGGCCTCATCTCTTCCACGGGGTAGTGAGGTGGTCAACTACCCCGTGCATCGCCTCAGACGCACACGCCAACACCCGCGCGCCCCTCCGCCTCGGGTCCATCGAATAGGGGGGGGGGGGACTTCCCCAAGTCCCTCGCCCCTGGACCCATTCATGGGGCCGGAAAAGGGCGTTGTCCGCACTTCTCCTGCGCCCCGTGCGCCTTCTGCGGCCGGGGAAGGGAGTCAAGATCTCCTTCTCCCGTTCCGCAGTTTCCTTCTGCGACATCACGTCCTCGCAGAAGGACACAACCGCGTCCCACGACTCTGCGCTACCGACCATCCTCCGCCCTAAGGCCGGCAAAGACAGATCGCCTCCTACTTCATTTGTGAGGACACGGCGCTGCTCCTCCTGAGCTACACACTCGGCGAGCGTGTGTTGCGCCGTGTCCTCCCCGCAATGGGCGCAGTGGTGACACCGAGCATCCAGCTCCCTGTCTATGCCGCACAGGTACTTGCCGAAGCAGCCGTGACCTAACAGCACCTGCGTCATCCTAAACGACAGGGAGCCGTGCCTTCTCCCGAGCCAGTCGTCGAGTACTGGCTAGATCGCCTCGACGGTAGCGAGGTCGGCGGTAGGGCGCAGAAGCCTTTGCCGCCATTCCGTCACCAAGACCTGACGGAGTTCTTCTCGGTGCAGCGCGATCTGCCGCTGCACCTGCCTCGAGCCCCATTCCCGCTCTCCCTCGCACCATCGATATAATGACGCGAGTTTGTCCAAATACCTAACTTATCTACTTAACCTACTATTTTGCCACTGTGCTTGTCTCCACGTAGCCACTTTAATTCGAATTCACAGGTTAAATAACCCAAATAACTGGTTCATCCCTTTTTTCGATTTAACCAAGGTTAGAGTTATGCGTTTTTATTCATCGTGTAGGTATGTTTATTATTCTGATGTATTCTGTTATGTACCTATTAAGTTCAGATTTTTTTTATGGAATAGGGGGCAAACGAGCATGCGGCTCACCTGATGGTAAGTGACTTCCGCCGCCCATGAACAACCGCAACACCAGGGGAATTGCAGATGCGTTGCCGGCCTTTTAGAAAGGTGTAAGCTCTTTTCTTGAAGGTTCCTAAGTCGTATCGGTCCGGAAAATTCGCTGGTGGTAATTGATTCCACAAGGAAGTCGTGCGAGGGAGAAAACTTCTTCTAAATCGCACAGTGGTGGACCGCCAATCATACAGATGGTATGGATGGTAACACGAGTTTTGACGCGATGTGCGATGGTGAAATTGAGCGGCTGGAATTAGTCCGAACAATTCCTCAGAGCACTCCCCGTGATAGATGCGATAAAATATGCCAAGAGATGCAACATCTCTACGCAGTGCCAGTGTATCGAGCCGATCAGAAAGAACTCGGTCGTCGACGATTCGAACCGCTCTGCGCTGGATGCGGTCAAGTGGAAGGAGCTGGCACTGGGGTGCCCCGGCCCAGAGATGAGAACAGTATTCCATGTGGGGCCGAACTTGCGCTTTGTAAAGTTGCAAGCGATGTGCCGGCATGAAATACTGTCTCGCTCTGCTGAGCACGCCAAGCTTTTTAGAGGCCAATTTGGCCTTCCCTTCCAAGTGACCACGAAACTGCACACTATTCGATATGTCGACGCCAAGGATTCCGATGCTGGCTGAGGCAGCAAGGGGAGTGCCTTGAAACTGAGGAGATACGACAAAGGGGTTCTTTTTAGCGGTAAACGCGCAAACTTGTGTCTTCTGGGGATTGAACTGGACTAGATTTAGTCGGCCCCAATCCGAGACTTTGTTAAGCAAAGACTCGACTTCAGACACAAGTTTGTTCCGGTACTCGGCGACGTTTTCCCGAGAAATATTAGCACGGCCGGTATATAAGGCATCAGCAGTGCTGTCGTCCGCATAGCAATGAATGCTACCAGTTAGCAACATATCATTGATATGAAGGGAAACAGCGTTGGTGATAGCACGCAGCCTTGTGAAACACCAGCGTTGATAGGCTTGAGATCAGAGCATGCACCGTCTACTACGACCTTGATGCTCCGATCAGCAAGGAAACTGGTGATCCATTTGCACAATTTCTCGGGAAGCCCATAGGAAGGAAGCTTCGAAAGAAGCGCTTTGTGCCAGACCCGATCAAAGGCCTTCGCTACGTCCAAACTAACGGCTAATGCCTCCCCCTTGGACTCTACTGCCTCCGCCCATCTATGAGTTAAGTAGACTAGAAGATCACCAGCTGATCGACCCCGACGAAAACCGTACTGGCGGTCACTAATCAGCTGGTGATCCTCAAGGTACCTCATGAGCTGGCAGTTTATAACGGCTTCCATTATTTTGGAGAACAAGGAGGTGATGGCGATAGGCCTGTAGTTGGACGGGTCTGAGCGGTCGCCTTTTTTAGGGATCGGGTGCACCAAAGCTGTCTTCCATGAGTTGGGGACTACGCCTTGGGAGTAGGAGTACCGGAAAAGACGCGTTAAAACCGGTGCCAACTCCGGAGCACACGTCTTCAGCACAATGGGAGGGACTCCATCGGGCCCACTCGACTTGCTGACGTCCAGGGAGAAGAGTGCTTTGCGGACCGAGCGCTGTGTAAATCGCACATCCGGCATGGAGCACTCACATCGCGGGATGGTCGGCGGTGTGTTCCCCCTGTCATCTAGAGTCGAGTTGGACGCAAAAAGAGAGCTCAACAGATCGGCTTTCTCCTTTGCGGCATGGGCCAGTAAGTCGTCCTCTCTGTGCAGAGATGGAAGAGATGGCTGACAGAAGTTCCCTTGGACAGCCTTGGCGAGAGACCAGAATGCACGGGTTCCCGAAGGAAGGCGAACTAGCTTCTCACCAATTCTGCCGATGTGCTCAGATCTTGCCTTGGCAATGACGCTTTTGAAGGACCTGGAGGCGGAATTATACTTCTTTTTAAGTGCGCTGGTGTTTACATCCCGAGAAGTTGATGCGTCAGCCCAGGCCTGGTAGCACTCCTGCTTATAGCGTGATGCTATTTTACAGGAGCGACCAAACCATGGCTGGGATCTGCCTCCGATGAGCACCACAGAGGATGGAATAAAAAGTTCCATACCCTGTAGTACCACATCAGCAACAGAATCGGCAACAACGCTGGGATCTTCCGGCGAGAAGCAAACCCGCCCCCAAGGGTAGGATGCAAAAAAAGACCGCATCCCGTCCCAACCAGCTGACCTATAGTGCCAAACACGGCGACAAGCTGTATATCGCAACTGCGATTGGAGCGTGAGTGGCACCGTACTCCGGATCAGACAATGGTCCGAAGAGCCCAAAGGGGCATCGACGGAGACCTGATATCCGTCCGGATGAGAGGTCAGCAGAAGGTCGAACAGGGAAGGTACATTGTCTTCCACATCTGGGATCCGCGTAGGCGAAGTAACCAGTTGTGTTAGACCATATGCCAAAGCAAAGTCATAGACAGATCTACCCGCATGATCGGTTAAACGAGAACCAAGCCATTCAGCATGGTGGGCGTTGAAATCACCGAGTATCACGATCTCTGCGGATGGGACCTGTTGTAGCACGGAGTCTGCAGCCATTTGGATGTGGTCAATGAGTCGGTCTGTGTCGGCATTACCGCTATGGGACCTATAGAGGCACCCGTAGACGCGGAGATGGTCGTCGCTGTCTACGCGCAGCCATAGGATGGACAGGTCCGTACCTTCAAGACTGCCGAGGCGTCGAAAACAGATGTCCTCTCTGACATACACGCAAACTCCAGCCCGGGGCACAAACGAGTGTTCCAATTTGTACCCCGGGTAGGAGAGATACGAAGTATCAGCCGGAGAGGACAACTGTGTCTCGGTTAGAAAGAGCAAGGCCGGCTTAGCTATCTCCAGATGGTAGTGGACGGCGTTAAGGTTTGAATGAAGTCTCCTGATATTGCAGAAATCCACGGTAAGCGTGGCAGGGGTTGCCTTTGTCTTCTTGATCCGTTTGCCCCGAGCAGGTTTCGTCTTGAGCGGAATTTCGCCCCCCCCAGAATACGCAGGGCAGCCTGAGCACCCACGCCCAGGAGTCGAGTAGTTTGGTCGTGGATGCTCAGCGAGGGATTCTCCAGGGGTGCTGGTACCCTCCTGGGGTAGTCTTTCATTTAATTCCACTACCATGTTGATGGGGGGGGGGGGGGAATTGGGCCTCCGGCCACCTGCACTCACCAAGCGCAACTCAGAGGCAAACCTCTACTTCACGCTGGTATTCTGTGAGGTCGTGGTACCACCCCGGTTCGAGCTGGCCCATCCGTGCGACAGCAAAAGCTACCGCTTGGCTCTACCACTGTAGATACAGATCAGTTCAGTACTAAGTTACTTTAAAAAAAATTAGGTATGAAACAGCTTACCGCTCTAAATCCTCACGTTGTTGCTGGTCTAATAACCAACGGCAGAAAATTCGCCGGCGGTCGTGATCGCCGGGAACTAAAGCTTACACTTTGTATACTTTGTATGGGCGCATTCGGTTACGCTTAACACTTTGTAAACTGTACAGTATGATACACTTGTTCCCGACGCCTTAACAATTTAGCGATACTTCGTGTACCTAGGTTCGGATTCCGCCGAACGACATCTAAAATGCACTCCTCTGAGTGAACAGCCACTTGACTTCCACCTCGAGCCGCTACCAGAGAAATGGGCCGATTTTCCAAAACTCGCTGAAATGCTGCTGTTATCAGACGAGAGTCAGCTAGATGTCGAGCGGTCGGGGATTTTTCTCGGTAAATTCGCAATGCATGCGAAGCATTCCCGCAAGCTTCTCCAAGGCACTTGCAGTATTCACTAGCACTATAAACGTACGCGTTAGGCATTATAAAAACAAAACAGGAAACTTAAAACGTAACAACAAGAAAAATATCATTAAGTAATAAATAACAAGTAATAACGACAACAATTTAATGAACATACCACTTAAACAAATGCGCACAAGCGAAAGTCCTTTAAGCACTGGAACCTTCTACACACCGTTGAAGCGTTATGTATGTTAAGACATCGCCAACGTTTATTTAATTTATAAGTTTTATCCCTACGACTAGTTTTCATATGGAATTTAAAAGTTATGGTTGTCATTTTAATACAATTACACAATCAATTGTCCCCTGACTCAACAAGCAGTTCTTTACTACAAAAATTATTGAAATTAATAAACGTACCTAATTGCGTATTCAGTACTCACACAATTATAAACACTATTTCATCGTTATCTTTGATTTTGTATAAGAAAATAGAAATGAAAAATGAAACTAAAAAATGAAACTACGTACCACCAATTTGATCGATAAATCGCTCAGTGCCCAGGTTTAAGGCCAGCGTTTTTACGTGACGGGACCTATAAGAGTTCGGCGCCCGCGACGATATTGACCCTATTGTCAGCTGATGTTTTTTTAAGTTTCACTGCTGGTTTTTTGTTTAAGTATTATCATGATATTATTCTTTCATTTAGCTTTACTAAGATGACGGAGCGTGAATCAAGTTAATAAAACGTTGTGAAAAGATGATTTTTTTTCATGTTATAAGGTGTAGTACCTACTATCATCTGTCTTCGTTTTCGGGAGCGTTTCACAAACACCCGGTATATACAGGGGGTTCAAGTCTGTGTTTAGATTGTGAAATGCTATATTCAGTAGACTTATGATGGTAATAATGATGATAATGGTTAATTTTAACCAACTTTTCTCCTGATTTCTGGTATTGAGAAGATCTTTTGCTAATCATGGTGAAAATGAAATTAAATTTTTATCACTTTATTTTTCTTTTATTATACTTAGGTACATGGGGGTATGGTCACCTTAAGTTTTGCCGCTCTTTAAAACCAATACTAGGCGAAAGACAGAGACAAGAACACAAAATCGTATATGTACTCTATCTAATATTTTAAGAAAAAAATAGCGAACAAGCTTTAACAATAATTAGGGACACTTCGAAAAATCATCTTAAAGAAGATTAATTACACTACACAATACTAAAATCGACTAAAATATTTACAATAATTTCAACTGTAAAAATGGCGTCGATAAAGCATCGCCCTTTTGACCCTTTATTATCAGAATGAATGATGAAGAGCTATAGTATCACAGAACAATCTATGCAAATAAGATTGAAGTTTTTGAGTTATAAGAAAGGGACTATATTAACCAGATGACCATATTACCCTCACGTACCCATAGTCCATATACTGCTGATATAAAAGAAAAAGTTCATACTGCACTAGACGAATCACACATTAAAATTACTGGCAATTTTTAGATATTTTGAATTTATCATCATTTTTAGGGTTCCGTACCTCAAAAGGAAAAAACGGAACCCTTATAGGATCACTTTGTTGTCCATCTGTCTGTCTGTCTGTCAAGACCCCTTTTCTCAGGAACGCGTGGAGGTATCAAGCTGAAATTCATATGAAATACTCAAGTCTACTGTCCATTGGAGCTGTGAAAAAAATCAAACTTCTAAGCCAACGCAATCAAAAGATACAGCCGTTTATGCCGCAAATTTTCGACATTCGCAAGGGAATCAGGGAATCAAAACCTACAGGGTACTTCCCGTGAACTCAGAATCTTAAAATTTGGTACGAAGCAACGTCTTGTAGCACAGATAAAGGAAAAATTGCGAAAAGCATAAATTTTTAGTTACATCGTATAATAAAATATTTTTAATAATTTTAAACTACGGATTTGTGCGGAACCCTCGGAGCGCGAGTCCGACTGGCACTTGGCCGTTTTTTTCCTATCTACCATCACCGCTGAATTGTTAAAGGTTTTTACAAAAAAAAACAATTTTGTACTAGTGGTTAAAGATAAGTGGTGTAGAAGTAAAGGAACAGTGTCACCATTGCTACGACGATAATCGTGTTGTACGGCTATTAACCAGATATTTCTAAAACTCTACGGCCTACAACAGTATCTCTGTTGCCATAGCGGAATTCTTTTCAAAACCTTCAACAAAGTAATCGGAATGTTGCAAAACAAGTCGGCGTCTTGCAAAAGACGGCGAAAGTTTTATTTTTAAACATGCTTTTTTATAATAAAATTTTCCTTTGGTGCTATGGCCTATGTTCCATACAAATGCGGCAATTTTGATCACTGAACACGGCAATTGAAAATTTCGCTTCGGCTACAATGTAAGTATGTAGGTCACTCAAAGTTTTGAGATGCTCGAAATTTGAAAATGGAACGCACCCGTGTTATATGTTTCTAAAAAGCAAATTTATTTAAAATATTGATTTCCTTTTATTTTATTTTTATTTGCTTGGAAAACTAACAGCTAATTTACAATAATAATATAATTATAACAAAAATGAAGGCCATTCACAATTCCTTTCATCTATCTATATATTCTTTTAAAAGGTTATAAATGCAAATAAATCGTACGCTTTTATTATCAAACTAATGTCGTAGTCAGAAAAAGGTATGGTTTCAGCTGTCCAAAAAGGCAATAACAAAGTGTGTCGAAGAATTAAGGCTTTGACATTAGAAGCTAATAAATTATGTGTAAATTATTGGTCCTGCTCTCTCGTACCGTGTCGGATTGCGATTTTGTGATTGAGGAAATAGAGTGTAGCTGTCCTTGCGCATACATTCGAATACTATAATTCTGTACTGTACTAATGGGGTGATAGGATAGACTTCGTTGAGACAGGCCGCTGTGACCAAAATTTAGTTGGGAGGACTCTTAACCCAAAAATAAACCCAATATTCAACTAAACCCAACGCTCAACTCAACTCGTTATACAACCGACACACTGATCATAATCACGAGGTGTGAGTTTGTTTGGCAGTTTGTTTATAGTTATACTAATGACTTTAAGCACTGTTAGGCGAGGCAATTTATATATTTTTTTAGAATTTTAAGTCTTATTTGCTGCATTCATGTGATTATTGATCACATATATTAAATATATTAAGTATAATTTGATTATTTGAGTTCGTTAAAGCAGAAGGCCTCACTACAAGGTTTTTAGAAATGTTTAATTTTGTTTTTCTTTATGACAAATGTCACAATTATTCGGTCATAGTTTATAGAAACTGTACTAAACTAATGATTTTTATTAAAATCTGTAGACCAAATTAGATATCTCTGATTCTATTTTCGATTTTTCCTTAGCTAGGTTTTATTATCCACAGCTACCTTGTTATTCTAGATAAAAGACTCTTCACATTTGTTTTGGTCTCGAATTAAGTTAAACACAATTTTTTTTAACCTTTTAAGAAGTCCATCGGTAGTCTTTGTTTTACATAGATATCTGGTTGTCACGTGTTTTTTTTTTCAATATGAACTTAGTCGTGCTTTCTTGAAACTGACAAGGTATGTCTAAAAATTCTTTTAGTAGATGTAGAAGTACAAGAAAGTTTTTTAAGATAGGTTTACGATTAGGTGATAGGTTTCACTTATGAAAAACGTCCCGTTGTTGGTTTTTTATAACTGACCTTCAATAAAAAAATATGAAAATCAAATAATTGTTGGTAATTAATATTTTTTTAATACACTGAAATTTATTAAGATTGTATTGAAGCTCCAATGATAAAGAAATCAAAGATATGTTATAGATGTTTACGAAATTAAGGTACCTATTTATACATCGCAGCCCAACAAGAATTTGTAATGTAAGCTAAAATATGACAATAACTGTAAGTAATGGAATAATAAAATAATGAAAACATTCGTAAATACTTACTTTACAACATATAACCGTAATAAAATAGAACAAGATAGTCTTCGCCATGAAGGTAAAAGTAATTATTTTCGATTATTTTGGCAATATCTTGACAGCCGGGTCAGCGCGCGATTCAGAGCCGTCTAGAGACGCTGAATTTCAGCGAGCACTGTGGAATTTAGTGGGAGCATCAGAGAAGTCGGCACTTGGTTTAGAAAGGAAAAATGAATTATTTAGTTTAAAGTAGTCACTTTATTGAAAATTAAAATCGTCAATAACTTTATTAACATGTGGCTCATAATTGTACCTATAATGCTTAACATCATTTTATGGAAAACTGAGAAAGTTGGGAATTTAACTGTTTTGAGCAGCTACTTTACAATCAGTTTCTATCGAGTGAATTTTGTGATATTATGTTTTAGAAACCAGAAGAAACCGCCATCTGGTCAAAATGACGCTCAATTGTAAGTACAGTTTTTTCGATAATGATGTGAACCATAGATGTAACAGAAAACGATCCCCATGCTAACCCCAGCTTAATTTGGATCTATTCAGCCTTTTAATATAGACATACCTCGGGATTCAGGGATTTCAAAAGTTTTTATGAACAAATACTGAAATAAATAATATTATATTATCTGTCCCGTGTGAAACAAATTTTTTATTCTTATATATACACATATGCCCATCACACGTAATTATTTTTATGGTTACTTAGAGAAATAACATTTACATGCTGAATTTTACATGGTAAGTTTTTTTCCGTGAAGAGTAATGAAGATTGAGTATTAGTATTTAGTAGTAATTTTGTACATTTGGCTTCATCATCATTATCATTACAGTAATTCACAAGGCCACTGCTGGACATAGGCCTCCCACAAGAAATGCAACAAAGCACGGTCCTACGCCACCTGCATCTATCGACTTCTTGAATATCTTACAATGTCGTCCCTCCATCTAGTGGGGGTCACTTTACACTTCCCTTACTGGTTCGAGGTTGTCACTCGAGAACCTTTCTTCCTCATCGGTTATTGGATTTTCGAGCTGTATAGTCAGCACATTACCACTTTACTTTACTAATCCTCTGGTTTTTCTGGTTCTACTGCGGGTATCTTCACTTTTAAGTATAGCTTGCTGAGCGAACTTCAGATTCCACATACAGGCAGCAGTTACATTTGGTTTATTGATATTTTTATTTATTTCAGGTGATGTACTGTCTAAACTTTATAGAAAACATAAACCCTTGTTTTTGTATACGTAAGTAGGATCTAGTACGTAGAAAATCACCATTTTTATTTTATGAAAATTGTTTGATTTAATTATATAATAGTGTACCTAAATATAAGTACATATCTGTATCTAGTTTCCCCCCTACTAATAACGTTCTATTCAAGTCATACTCATAAAATCAGCGTTTTATTGTATTACATAACTATAAAATTCAGTATTATGTACCTACATATTAAAAAAATGCAACAATAAAATTACATAGGTATTAAAAACTATCAAAATCTAAGTAATGAGAGAATGATGGCCGTTCCACATCTAAATTATATAAAATGCATTTTTCAATTTCACTAATCAACGTCACCGCAAAAGTATTCTTCTACTTTGGGCATTTTAAACATTAATTTATTTAGAAAACAATATTTACAGTTCTCGTGTCTTCGTGTTGCTTTCGAGAGTCATTACGAATCGTCACGCACGCAGACTTGAAGACTTCCAGCCTACCGAGCAAGTCGGTTTCCGGACCACATACTTACCCTGCGGCAGATTGTACAGAAGACAGAGGAGTATAATCTGCCACTTTGCCTTGCGTATGTGGACTATGAGAAAGCCTTTGATTCTGTCGAAATTTGGGCGGTGCTGCAGTCCCTTCAGCGGTGCCAAGTTGACTGTCGGTATATCGAAGTGCTGAAGTGTTTGTACAGTAGAGCTACGATGGCTATCCGAGTACAGAATCAGAGTACGAAACCTATCCAACTGCAGAGAGGTGTAAGACAGGGTGACGTTATATCCCCGAAAGTCTTCACCGCTGCATTGGAAGACGTTTTCAAGCTACTGGACTGGAAAGGATGCGGTATTAACATCAATGGCTCGTACATCACTCACCTTCGATTTGCCGACGATATAGTCCTTATGGCAGAATCGCTGGAGGACCTAAGCACTATGCTCAATGACTTCAATAGTGTCTGCCAACGGATAGGTCTTAAGATGAACATGGACAAAACAAAAATCATGTTTAACTTCCATGTCACATCTATACCGGTGGTTGTCGGGAGCTCGATGTTTACCTGTGACAAATAGGACTATTTGTCCCAGGTAAGTTTGTCTCGGTCGAAGTTGGACCTACCTAGTCGGACGACTAGGTAAGTCCAACTTCGACCGAGAGGTAAATCGACGGATTCAACTCGGCTGGGCAGTGTTCGGGAAACTACGACACATCTTCTTGTTAGACATACCTCAAAATCTGAAAACGTAATTGTACAACCGGTGAGTGTTGCCAGTGATGACTTACGGATCTGAGACGTGGTCCTTCACTGCAGGTCGTATGAGGAAGCTCAAGGTCGCTCAGCGAGCTATGGAGAGGGCTATGCTCGGGGTGTCTCTGCGTGATAAACTTAGAAATAAGGATATCCGCAGTAGGACCAGAATAACCGACATAGCCCAACGGATGAGTAAGCTGAAGTGGCAGTGGGCCGGCCATATAGCTCGAAGAACCGACGACCGATGGAGAAGAAAGGTTCTCGAGTGGCAGCCTCGTACCGGTAGGCGAAGTGTAGGGCGACCCCCCACTACATGGAGTGACGACATGGTAAGACATGCAGGAAGTCGATGGATGCAGGTGGCTCAGGTCCGTGCTTTGTGGCATTCCTTGGGGGAGGCCTATGTTCAGCAGTGGACTTGTGAAGGGTTGTAATGATGATGATGATGATGATTTACAGTTCATAATGTACAGATATTAACTAAACTAAGAATTTCTATTCATATCAATATTTACAAATGGGTAGAAGCTCTTCAAAAACTAAAATGTATTTGAACGAAATCTCTCCAACAGCGACGCGCGGTACACCCTCAACGATATCCTGAAACGGACTGCGAGTGCGACTGCGATTGCGATAGAGCTCGCGGGGATTACAGGGCGACAGAGCAGGCACACTCGCGGGGATATGTTCAATTTCGGGGGAAAATGTTACTTTCACGAGTTGAATGGAATAAAAATAAAACTTTCAGTTAAAAATATTAATATTTTTAAGACTTATTTTTTTCGTAATAACTGTTTAACGAACGTGCCGTTTTAGAGAAATTTCGCAAATTGTGACAAGAATAGGTACTTTTACTAGGATATTAGTTTAATAAGGGGTTAACAAAAATACAATTTTATTTAATTAAAATCATTTATCAAATCATCCTCTATCAGCCTGTATTTTTATTTGTGGATTAAATCACAGTTATTGCGATTTTCTTACTTTAATATCCCCTAATTTAGGCATTTCACCCGCTCTTAGGGCCTTAAAATAACAAATCATATTATGCATCAAGTATATGACAAAATTCACAAGTATTTGTTTACATCGTACTGAGTTGTCAGTTTTTACTGAAGTTTAAAACTTGCAATAAAGTACCACAAAATTTCATGCTAGTACTTCCAAAATATAAGACTCGGACACGCCTTATTCTTCCTATAAGGCAAATATATATATATATATATATATATATATATATATATATATATATATATATATATATATATATATATATATATATATATATATATCACATGCCAAACTTTTTCGCTGGAAAAGCAAGTATTGATCTCAGCGCTGTCTTAAAATAAAGACACGCGCAGTTGGGAGCGATGAAAAATTATTTATTAAATACTATAATAAAATTTTATTATTTCAATCGAGGCAAGCCTTGAACCGACTTGCCTCGGTAAAGTACCGCTTCCTTAGCCAAGGTATCCACAACAACTACGCTAAAGTAAATTGGAAGGATGAGTGTCGTACCGCACGGGGCGTGGCAGCCGTAAGGCGTGGCCGATTCTCTCCGCCCACATGATCAAGTTATCCGCGCTGGGCTGAAGAATACAATGCGCAACAAACAATGAAGGCCCCTTAGGCGTGGACCTAATCTTACATATGCCATTAAAAACAAAGGCTATGTTCCCATATCAAAGTGACCTGTTCCTTAAAGGAATACAATTTCACAGGTTTCAAGTTATTTTGTTGCTATATAAATTATTTTCTCTAGTTTAGTTTTGGATGTGAACAATTCGTAGGATCTGGATGTGAAGAGTCCATTATTTGGAATCTTTATTTTTATTTTTTATCACAATAAACAATTCGATTTAGAATATCTTCTTTTGTAAATAAATGGAAGCTTTTAGTCGAGTTTGTAGAAACATTAAGTAAATGTTCGCGTGTCTTATTATGCATCACTAGTGTCACTTATCATGATAGAAAAAGCGTGAATTTTAGGTTTTCCATGGTGTAGATTAGTGTTTTAAAAGCAATATCATTGATTTAATATTACATTTATTTGAGTTTAGAATTTAAATTCAAACGCAAGATAAAGATATTAAGGAATTCTAAGTTAAGGAACTTCATGGGACTAGCAAGTATCATAAAACTACAATTTCAAACCACTGTATTCATACATAAAGATATTTTTACTGAACTCAATTGTATAAAATGTCCCCATATTTTTAAAAACCAGCTTTTTGAATGTGAATGCAAAACAAAATACATATCCTGGAAACCAGGGTTGGCATGAATAAATAATTTTGATTTAAATCATGACTTAAATTACGATTTAAATCAAATCATATTTTCAATAAAAATCAATGATTTAATCAATCATTTTTATTAAACCGTACAAAATGATATTTTTAACACAAAGATGTAACGCTATTGGTTGAATTCATTAGTGGTAGATGTTAATTCTATGTAATTTGTTGTTACGCAATTGGCTGTAATATTGGTTGGTATTAATTTAAACGAAGCGCGTCAGTTTAATATTATTTTATTCAGTTTACATTTTCATCAAAATATTACAAGGGATTTATATAAAAAGTTGGAAAAAAATACTAGGGAAGTTAATTAAGATTTTTTCTTTGGTTTTTTATTATTTAGTGTAGTGTACAATTATAAGATTTTTGTTACGAGTATAATTTTCACTTTTTATGATGCCGAGACGTAAACACAGTTGTGGGATCATTTTGAAAAATGTGCCGGAGGCGAAAAAATTGCAATATGTAATTATTGTAAAAATAATTTATCGTACAAATAATGTTTCTGAACATTAATAAATATAACTGATAATCATGTCTACTTAATAAATGAATCAATAAAAATAGTAAAATCATTTGAAAACCAGAAAATATAAAACTTTTATATTAAATGTAAATACCTAACAATCATCAACATTTAAAAATAATCAACATTTTATTGTAAATTATAATATAGTGTAAATATCGCATTAATAAACTTTTAAATACGCTTAGCTCTTAATAAGACTTTGATGCTAGAGAGTCTGCCTAATTCACAATCAGACAAAAGGGAAATCCCCGCGCTGTGTTCGCGCAATCCCTTGAGAGCGCGTTCCGTTTTGCGAAAAAAATATATTTAATTTAAGTAATAAAATGAAAAAATAAAAAAATCGTGATTAATTACGATTTTTTTAAAAAATCGTGCTTTATTCGATTTTTTTAAAAAATCGTGCAATATTCGATTTTTTTAAAAAATCATGTTTTTTTCCAACCCTGCTAGAAACCGTGTGAAACCGGAAACTAAATTGGTGACAAACAGAACCTGTGTTAGTTTTAATTACATGTTTTAAATTTCAAATATTTTTTCATGTAATTTCAAAACATTCATTATCTACCGTTTGTAGATACTAGTAGACAAAAAAATATGTTAGTTTCATGTTTATTGTAATCAAATAAATAAGCGTTCGTTGAGAATTCGAAAATTACACGCAAACATATACTACGTAGTACGTGGAATGACTCTTTTTAAACTTATCTAGAAGTGATCAAGTGTTTCCCTCAATTTCCATCAAACCCTTGATCTTCCTCTTAGTCTTTAAAATTTAATGCCTAAATGTTATTCGCAGGCAAAAACTATGTTATCTTTTAATAAAATTATGACAAACCACCATTTGAAATTGGTAAACTCATATCAGTTGATGATACGATCTAGTACATATAACTATAAACGCCGCAGTAGCAGAACTAAAAAGGAAAGCGATGATTTCCAGTAAGCCCGTTAACTAATATAATTAAACTTTAAAAAAAGTCCCTATAAGGAGCCCCGACTTCCGAAGTTATTGGGTAGAAATTATTTTATTGTTTTCTGTTTTCGAAGTCGGTTTTACTTCTTATAGAAGTTCAATTACACTTTACCCTTTTGATTAGTCTAAGTCTAAGGAACATGATAAATGTATGAAAAATATCGTCTAAAGAATTACATTAAAATTGTCATCCCTTAGTTTTCAACTCTCCGGCGTGAAAATTTCTTAAAATTTTTAAGGCACCATCCCTGACGAACAACCGCTATAGTGAAATGAAAACACATTATTTTTCGACGTAATGAATAAATTTTGTTTGTCAAACATTAACATGTTTTTTCATCTAAACTATACAGACGTCCCTTTTTTGTAATTTTTTTTAATGGCCAATATCACAATATGCTGAATCGAAACGAAAAGGAATAAACCCATAGGTAATCTAAATATATTCTATGAGCAATAAAAATTATGCATTCAAAATTTAAAATTAATAAGTGTGTTGCAAACCCGAACAGACCAATCTCCCACCAACACATGTTCACGAGTATGACGAATGGGGCATCTGACGTCCCCCTCGACCATTTTAAAGTGAAGTGGACGACTCGTGTAATTAAAAAAGCATTAGAATCTGTTGAGTCGTATTATAATCACAAACTGCAGACTCAAATCCTAGACGGCCCCCGCCATTACATTAGATTTGTTAAACCACAAATTCTCGCGATAGAACATCGATTCCTGCCAAGTATAATACGTGAGGTTATTGAAATTTAAAACATCCTAATTTCAATAGAGACGGAGGCTGGGTACTACCACCTGCTTGGGATCCTGTAATTAGGAAAATTAAAACTAAACCCAAGCATACCACTGCAAGACTTCAAGACACAGTAAGTTCATTCTGCGTAGATCGGACCAAAATTAATAATTAAAAAAGCTGAAGGTACTCCGGGTTAACATTCACCTCAGTCCCCCGTGACCATGGGTGCTGTAAAGCACCCGAAACGTCGGGAATTTAATAAAAATAAGTAAATTAAACGCGATAGAATCCGTAAAACTAGTTTTATTCAATGTGTAGTGTTCGCGTATAAGAAATCATTGTTATTTGATGATTGAAAAACAACCTTAAACTGTATTAGAAAACCGAATCAAATTAGCCGTAATAGTGTAAATTCGCTGTTACCGTCTAATTTGACCGGTGGATTAAATCATTGGGCTGCGAGATGGTTGTACTATTATTCATCAGAAGCTACATAATTTCTATAGTCTGTATGTATGTTCAGGTACATGTAATACTGAATTGGAAGCTAGGTTATTTTGTGAGTGTTATATAATGTAGCGAAGGTCAAGAAATGTGACTAAATACAGGCCTTTAACGTTCACACAGCTGACCACTACGGTTGTAATTGAAAACTATGGAGAAGTACTACGTTTACTAGTCTTATAATGTGCTGTATTGACAATGATGAAGACGACTTACTGGAAACTATTTCTGTAGCCAAACCTCCCTAAAAAATATTTATTTTTTATTTATTTATTCGAAGAAACTTACAGCTCTTATATCGCATTTGAATGTAAGATGAATGTTAACAATACATTAGTCAGAACAGTTTCCAACGTTAAGAATTAGGTACCCGTACATTGCAAAAACATTAAACATAATTAATTAAATGAAGTACATATTTGTGCAATGAATCGAGCCGATCGGAAAGAACTCAGTCGTCGACGATTCGAGCCGCTCTGCGCTGGATGCGGTCAAGTGGAAGGAGCTGGCACTGGGGATCCCCTGCCCAGGGATGAGAACAGTATTCCATGTGAGGCCGAACCTGCGCTTTGAAAAGATGCAAGCGGTGTGCCGGCATGAAATACTGTCCCGCTCTAATGAGCACACCAAGCTTTTTAGAGGCTAATTTGGCCTTCTCTTTAAAGTGACCACGAAACTGCACGTCACTCGACATGTCGACTACGAGGATTCCGATAATGGCTGAGGCAAGAAGGGGAGTGCCTTGAAACTGAAGAGATACGACGAAGGGGTCCTTTTTAGCGATAAACGCGCAAACTTGTGTCTTCTGAAGATATAAAAATAACGTTATGAATTCGTTACGTTATAAATATAACGTTTGACGGAAATTACTCGTTAAAAAAACGCGTGTGTGTACTTATGTACGCACGTAGGAAGTTATACTTCTTTAGCGTAACAAAACAAAAATAACTCTTAAATATAGTTATCAGTTCCCACGAAAACTCCAAGAGACAGTTACCCAATGAAGTTGTCGCTTTGCGGTGTCAGGTCCGCGCGCATCGTAACAACTTCATGGTGTCGTTTTTAGGTATCGCTGTGCGCGTAAAAATCATCGTAAAAAAATCACTCTCATAATTTTTCCCAATCGCCTTAAAAGAATTATAACTTCAAAAAAGGTGCCTCCTAAGAATATTTCCCGTATCATGGAGACATTTTACATACATAATATATTGGTTAGGGTTTCTAGGTAGGATTCCTTTTCTGGGTAGGTCAGCCCCTCTTACATAGGTTTTCCGCCAAATAGCTCTTAGAATATATTCCGCTCTGAACGGTATAAAAAGTCAGTATAATTACAGGAAGCGAGTTATTTCATCTTAATCCTAAAAGATGTCAAAGCGTCTGTTCCTTTAAAAAAGGTGGATGCAAGTGTATATGGACTGCAGTAGCTATTTTTATAGAACTTTTTTTTTTATAGGATAAGGTGACAAACGAGCACACAGTCCACCTGACGGTAAGTGGTTACTGTGGCCCATAGACATCTACATTTATCCTCGTTTGTGAATCAAAATGCAGATGCGTTGTAATCCGTGAGGACTAAAATAGAATGCCTCTTTTCCAGTAAAAAGGGTTTTCGGTTCTCTACACTCTCCATACGAAACACAGGAGCATGGAGCTGCTATTTGACGCTGGTATTCTGTGAGAGCGTGGTCCTTTCCCGGTCGAGCCGACCCATTCGTGCTACAACTATATTACTAATATAGCTGCAGCATGGCTCTACCACGTATAAAAATTACAGGAAGGACTTTCCAAGTGGAAAACAACCCAAACACATTACATTACAAATTCACCCCAATCAGGTGGACCTGATGTTAAGTAACATCAGGTGGATTTTGGGTTAATTTGTCATTTCAGTTTTGTTAAACAAATACAACACGTGAACAATTTCCAACATTCACACCCGAAACCTATAAGGTAGGTTTGCACTATTTAATCCGCACTGTTCAATGGAGATAAAAGAAACAAAGAAATTTGATAGATTTGTCGCCATTTCATATATTACATTATTTCACTGTGTTAGTTAACTTAGATTATTTTTGAAATTAAATAACACTAATTTAAAATATACATTAACAAGTTAAAAACATTGGAGTGAGGTTTTAAAACAATTGCAATGATTAGCTTGCACAAAACTTATATACACACCTGCCAGTCATTTTAAGATACTTCAAAAGCTAGGCATGAGCCACATGTTTGAGTATTGCACTCACGACATGTATACACTATAAATACGCTCGTCTATTCCTAACAGCTATACCTGTTAGGAATAGACGAGCTCTAAACGGTGTCAAAATCAGAATTCGACGAAACTCTAGTAAACATTTTAAAATATTTAAGGACGAAAGGGTTTATGTTTCCATAAAATTCCATGCTAAAGCGAACAGGGTAAATTTCAATTAATCATTTACAATTAAAATGTAAAAAGTATATTAAAAAGTGTCGCGCTGAAAGTTTTCAAGTAAACCCTTAAAATGTTTGCACCACCGACTTGCTAAAATAGAGGACAAGTTAAGAACCGGGAACTAATGTGACCACGCACAATGGAGAAATTAATATAAATTGTGATATACTATAAAAGAAAATTACTGAATATATAAATCAAATTCTAAATATATACCGTTTATTTAGAATAAACATAGATTTAAATGAGACTAACTACCTCGGGTAACAAAACAACGCCGTTTGTGTTGATCGCGAACAATTTGTAAGAGTACAGTAATGATGTTCTTACCACGGTGATATATTCAGATTAACCAGCTAGCGTATTTATAGATATCTTCACGCATGCATAGGTACTTCAGAATATATTTTGTTCTATATACAGTTTAGTGACGGTGTAAGAATATCCACTACCCCATATCATCATCACGTTTGTGTCGTAAGAGGCGACAGAGGGAGACAAATCAGGAGATGGGCAGCAGCGTCATGGCAAATATCGCCTCTATGAGGAAATCTATGGGGGAGAAATGGGAGTAACGGTAACGGTTTATAACAATAACTATATATAATTTAAACGGCATATTTGCGTCCCAATCCAATTGTGAGTATAGGAATAGGATTCTTATTATTATACCTCAAAATTTTGTGTTATTCCGTCTCTATCTCCGTCACTCAATAACGCATAGAAGAACGAGTAATCTTAGTGTGATAACGAAATGTCACATCCTCTCTTTCTTTTTCTCGCTTAAAATAAAATTTCCTTATTGTTGGTGGTTTACATTTATGTCAATTCTAGGAGACAGGACTCATGTAATATTAATTAATTACAATATATACTTAAGAGAACGTTTGATTATGTCGCTGTGTGGTGGTGACTTAACAGGATTGACTACCACATATCATCCCCTAGGTGTCGCAACAGGTAGCAGAGGGAATTGAAACAATAAATGGGCGGTAGCATCTTCCCGATAACAATCAAAACAATGAGAAACTGCTGTTGCCAATCCACATCTGCCACAAGCGTGGCAACTATGGCAAGCATTCCTCCTATGAATCAACCTACGTTGGAAGCTTATGTTCTGCGGGCGACTTTTAATAAGATGTAAGGAATGTCTCTATTTTCATTTTGTAAATACAGTCAGTATAAAATAAAGCCACTATAAATAAGTAGGCACAAAAGGTAATTTATTATCTTTATATATAAAAAGTACGTGTCACGTTGTTTGTCCGCGATGGACTCCTAAACTACTGAACTGATTTCAATGAAATTTTTGGTCAATGTGCAGTTTGGTCCAACTTAAAAGATAGGATAGCTTACATCTCAATTTGAAGTCGCAATACAATATTATTTTATTGAAAATTATTTGTCTATTATTTGACAGTCACAATTATCTGTTAGCTCCAAACGATTCCGTCAGATGACAATATATTATGTTGACTGGATTGAGTAAATATTTAATAGATGGCGCTATGTTAAAAATAATAAGCTACAATTTAGTAGTATAACCATCACGTGTTGCTGTAAGTATTCAACAGATAGAACCGATTTCAAAAAAAATTTGCAGACTGTGTACAGTTTGGTGCAACTTGAGAGATAGGATAGTTTTTATCCCGATAAGTGACCCTCAATTTTTTTATTGCTAATTTCAGGAGTTTTTTGGGAAAGCAAATGGTCGTTCGGAAAGGGCAGAACGACGTCTGCCTGGTCAGCTAGTGTATATGTAAAAATAGGAGTCACTACAAAAAAACAATAACTGTAAGTTTAGAATTTTTTTCTCTAACTTTTTGATATTAACATTTTAAGAAAATCTATTTATAGTAGTTAATGCGTTAGGCTACAACTATTGTTGTCCTAACTATTCCCAAGAAAACATTGTCACTCTAAAAAGTCAGGTAAGGTTTCTCTGATCGATAGGGCACCTCGCGCCACTAATACAATAAAACTAATTAATTCCAGAGCGCGACTCCGTCGCCGCCTTGCAGCCCGTCGATGCTGCCACGACAACCTGCTTACAAAACGAAACACTTTGAGGTTAACAATATGGGAGTT
Organism: Parnassius glacialis; assembly: GCA_033319125.1. NCBI lineage: Eukaryota > Metazoa > Arthropoda > Insecta > Lepidoptera > Papilionidae > Parnassius > Parnassius glacialis. The sequence goes on from JAVANC010000004.1 coordinate 43,131,448, forward strand.
GCATTAACTTATAGTTTATAAGTATATGTATAATAAATTATGCATGTCAAGCATATCAATCATTTTTAATGAAATTAGCTCGATATTTTGTTAGTAGCTAATGGCCTTGAAATAGCGGTTTAAGAGAAATCCCCACCCCATGATGTCCATATCGTTTCCGCATATATCTGAGGCCTCTCTTCCCTCTTTGTGTGTTCAAACCATTGCTTGAGTTTCCTATAATATTTAGTATAAGTCAAGCTATTCTCACTAATAGTAATAACAATCTCGTGTATACCAGATATAAAATAGTACAGTCCGTGGACGACAAAGATACGAAACGACAAGTGGGATTGCAATGAGTCTGGGTGCAACGCTCGACGATTATGGCAAATATTCTCTTCTCCGGGAGAGATCGAGTAGTGACCTATTACAAGCTGATAAAGAAGAAATGAAAAAGAAAAACTGGATACAAGACCGAGAAGTTTGTACGGCTACTTTAAAAACATTATTAAATCAGTCCAGGGATAATGTTTGCTAGAATTTTAAAATAGGTATTCCAGACCAAAACTGCTGAGGGGTTATAATTCCTGGCATGCAGTTTATTACAGTCAATCCTAATTCGTCCATTATAGAAATACTTACTGATTAAGTACTTTTATTGTTCGCCCCACGATACACGCTACATGTCACAAAACGTATTATCCGATATCACTAATCTACTCACCGAGGATGATCCACTACGTTTCTGACCTCGGCAACGTCCAATATATGTGCTAACATCTAGAAGATAAAAATAACCACAAACTTAAAGTTACAACCTATATACGTCTCACTGCTGGGCACAAGCCTTCACTCATTTCTGAGAGGGTTTTTACTACGAACTTAGTTTAACTAAAATCAGGTTTAGTAAAAATTTTAAGAAGACTTCGACTTTTAATGTTTACGAACATTTTAATTTCTGTCGAACTTTTACCATGTTCGTAAGCAAAGTCAGAATAAATATAACACCTCTTAGCTCGCAGATATTTGGACGTTATCGATCTATGGAAAATTAAAAAATAAGCTTCGTTCGCGTTTTTGTTAGAAAATGATGTTATTGATATATCTAACAAAAAGGAGATGGGGACGTATCCAGACATTATTGGGCCCAGGTGTTTAAATGATAAAATTTGAAAGCTTACATATGAACAATTCATAGCTGAAAATCTGGCAAGATTTGTCAATCTAGGAGCTGATTTATGGAAAATTAAATAAAAGTTAGGTTCATCATCATCATCATCATTACAGCCCTTCACAAGTCCACTGCTGAACATAGGCCTCCCCCAAGGAATGCCACAAAGCACAGTTCTGAGCTACCTGCATCCATCAACTTCCTTCATGTCTTACCAGGTCGTCACTCCATCTAGTAGGGGGACGCCCTACACTTCGTCCGCCGGTACGAGGCCGCCACTCGGACTTTTCCCCATCGGTTGTCAGTTCTTCGAGCTATAAGGCTGGCCCATTGCAACTTCAGCTTACTAATACGTTGGGCTATGTCACTCACTCTGGTTCTACTGCGGATATCCTCATTTCTAAGTTCATCACGCAGAGAAAGTCCGAGCATAGCCCTCTCCATAGCTCGCTGAGCGGCCTTGAGCTTCCTCTTCCGTCCAGCAGTGAAGGACCACGTCTCAGGTCCATAGGTCATCAATGGCAACACGCACTGGTTGTACAGTCTCGTTTTCAAGGTTTGAGGTATACCTGATGAGAAGATATGTTGTAATCTCCCTAACGCTGCCAAGCCGAGTTGAATCCGTCGATTGACCTCTCGGTCGAAGTTGGACTTACCTAGTCGGACCGTTTACCCAGGTAAACATACTCGTCAACAACTTAGAGCTTAGTGCTCCCAACAACTACTTTACTAATTTAATTCACTTATTATCAAAATATCGTCAAGGTGGGCTACACTATATTATGTATGCTACCGTGCCTATAATAGGTACCACATAATTGATATAATATGGGACTTTATGATAGATGCCTATCGCTGTGCCACAATCAACACAACGGTCCATGATGTCAACATCTAATCAATAGGCTTGTGCCAAAATAACAAGACCGGATCAGTCGTGGACGAAAGTCAACAGTGTGTTAGACAAGATTCACGATGTAGACTAACGAAGCAAGGATCAATAAAAAGCAGGACCTGTATGTAAAATCGAGAAAGAAGTTGTGTTTACCCAGGAAACGAAATGGTGAAAGAAACAATAAGCTAAAGTCAAAAAATTAAAAAATGCATATTTTTAAATTTAATGAATAGTAATAAATAAGAAGTTATCAATCATCAACATTATGGTCATAAATAGTAAAAACATTCGAAGGGTCATTAGGGCATCGGAAGCACTATCAGAAAAAACATCCAATAAAAAATTTATTCATTACCTTTAGGCTTCACAAGATAAAAAAAACCTTAATATTGAGACTCGGCGTCAATTAAAAGTTTTAATTGACGCAATTTTTAAATTTATCTTATATAGGATAAGGGCAAGACAAAATATCCAATAAATAAATAAAAACTTACGAACTCGTTAGTGAACTATTATTAGTTGCTTAGAGATGCTTCTTGGTGAACAATTAACAGTACTTTGCTTATTTAATTTCTTCTCCAGATATTCTTGTATTTATGTTTTCTAATGATTTGTTGAGGTATGTTTTATTTTAATTATAACAAAACCATTACTCAAGAATAAAAAAGATCATTATATAAAAATTGTCTGTTTTCGCTGTTAAAATACGTGATCTGAAACTGCCCAGTACAAACGTGGCGAAGACATGAACCAAAAGAAAACCTCGTCTAAATTTTATAAATGAAATCTCTTTATTATCCTTAATGCCGCCTTGTACCTGTAATATTATTACTATCAAACCCTACAACTATCTTTACAATTTCAATAATTTTGTTAGATCAGGATTTTAATATGAATTTACCGACATTTACACGAGTTGTATATCCACATTTGCATGTATATGGGCTATATGAATTTTTGTCGCATTGAAAATCTCAATCAGTTTTAAGAACATGTTTTATTTGATCCTGCATTTACGCGAGCGAAGTCGCATGCGTAGCTAATTATAAAATATTATGTAGTGGCAGTTGTGACAAGATGAATAGTTAGAAACATTTAAATATACCATCATCATACGTGTATGTCCAAATCAACTGTATCTTCGACTTCAATTAATAACTCACTTACGTTAGGTGGAAGTTCGTGAAGTACGATTCATTGAAAATAACTAGAACTACTTGATGGGACGTATTTTGCTACAATTGATTTGAATACAAATAAAACTACACTTTTAAGTCTTATTGTCTTGAGTTACGGTCCATTTCAGTTTGTTTTGACTGTACAGGTTTAGTGTGACTGTAAATTACGTAGTTTCAATTATTTTTGGGATATAAAGTTACCGAAATTAAAAATGATAGAAATCGATTCAGTAAACGATTCTGAACAAACTACTTTCTCAAAGTGCGTTAATTATGTTACGTGTAACCTTTATCGTGCTCATATCAAGCTACTCAAACAATTTTGCAATAATTGGTCAACCATAACATAGACTCCCATCTAATCCTGATTCAACTCGGCTAGGCAGCGTTTGGGGTATTACTACAAATGTTCTCGTCACGAATTTACCGAAACCTTAAAACGAGAGCGTATAACCTGTGCGCGCTGTCAGTGAAAATACACTAAGAGTCTTTCAGTCTTTAACAGTGGTAGAGCCACGCGGCAGCTTTTGCTGTCGCACGGATGGGCCGGCTCGAACCGGGGTGGTACCACGACCTCACAGAATACCAGCGTGAAGTAGAGGTTTACCGTTTCGCTTGGTGAGTGCAGGTGGCCGGAGGCCCTTTTTACTGGAAATGAGGTATTCCATCTTAGTCATCACGGGTGACAACGCATCTGCATTTTGATTCGCAAACGAGAATAGATGTAGATGTCTATGGGCCGCAGCAACCACTTACCATCAGGTGGACTGTGAGCTTGTTTGTCACCCTTATCCTATAAAAAAAAAGATAAAATCAAACCAATGGTACTCGCACCAGAGCCAGAGTAACCGACAAAGGATCTGTAAGCTGAAGCGGCATTGGGCGGGTGGCTTGCCAGACCGACAACCAATAAGGAGGAAAGGTTCTAGAGTGGCAGCCTCGTATCGGTAATGGGGTTGCAGGACAGACCCTCAAAGGTTTAGTGACTATCTGGTAAGTCGCCCATGGATGCAGGTGGCATAGGTGCTTGGTGGCATTTCTTGTCTATGTTCAACAGTAGACTTATAAAGTTCTGATGAATGATGCACAACATGATGATGAAATCTTAATGTTTTAGAATTCTGTATCCAAAAGGTAAAACGGTGCCCTATTCATGTAAATCCGTTGTCTGTCTGTCCGTTCGTATGTCCGTTTGTAAGTCACGGATCTCGAGCTCATAAAGGGAATGAGTAACAGAAATGAAATTTATTTGGTGTAAAATGTTGACCCAAAACCGAATATTAGTGGCATTCTTTGTTTTTTTGTTCTGCGGGTCTTGCAATGGTCATATAAAGGACTGTAATGGTGACGATGATGAAACAATCTACACTTGGACATACATTTTATCACACCAATTTTAGATTGTGGATACCGGTGATGGTTACATAATTACTCATGTCATTTAAAAAATTTTATTTAGTTTAAGCCGTATCATGTAATAGTTAGTTGTCCTGAATAAAATTAAAAACATCTAATCGAAAGGCTTGTCAGGCATTTATGCGATCCATAATATTGAGACAAACGGAAACTTTTCGATCTTACCTTACCTTTCATCACAAAGACACAACTTACAATAATTAGATAATTACCCACTGCCACAATAATTTTATTAAAAACAATGTAACTTTATTATCTTAATTCCCTTGTAACTTACGTACCGAATTCAAAACAAGACAATATTTTCATTTAACAAAACAATATACCGGAAAATCATGCATATTGAAGGTTACATCGGTTAATTGGACATTGTGCAATATCATGCTAGAGAGAGCTCTATAATGAACTAGGAATTTAATTAAGGGATTTAAAGGTATCATTGCAATCGTCTATGACTGTACGTCAATAAATTTTTTTCGTATCTCGTTAAGGATACAAGGAGGACATTGCTAAATAGCAGTTGAGATTTTTACGTTTGCTTTCGGTATTTTCTTTTGTAGAAAATAGGGGTAAAAATGAGCAGGTAGTTATACCCGATATTAAGTGAAGACCGTGACACAGAGAAACTCATAAAATAAATATGTAGAATGCAGATGCGTTATCACACCTGAGGACTAAGATCGAATACCTTATTACCAATCATCTTTTTGGTAACAATGAAGTCGATGTTACGATTCTCGAGTTTCCGATTATCTTCACTCACGGTAGGAAATACAACAGCAACATGTGTTTTATATATTATGTTCCTACGACAACAACAAATGATGTTGTGTTTCCTGTTATTTTATAAAATAGAATAGAATAGAATAACTTTTTATTCAATATTGATTATTACATAATGCTTATTGAAAGTCATTTTTTATTTACCACTGGTTCGGAAAATACCTCTGTCCTGGGAAGAACCAGCAAGAAACCCAGTGGGATTTTTTTTTCAAACATATTTCACATTGACAATAATTTCGTTTATACAATTTTTAAATGAGTTTTCATAGAACCAGCATGGTGGCGATCACCTTATTCCCAGGGGTTATTTGCATTCATGTATTCCTTGATATTATAATAACCCTTCTTGCACAGTTTTTCTTTAATAAAACTTTTAAACTTGTTTATTGACAAACTTTGAATAGGTTCTGGGATTTTGTAGTAAAATCATATACATTGCCCCATAAATGAATTACTAATTCTGTGGAGTGTAGTAACTGGCATTACAAGCTTATGTTTGTTCTTAGTGTTTAAAGTATGCACATCCTTATTCTTATTAAAGCTATTTATGTTTTTATGTACATACATTACATTTTCATAAATATATTGCGATGCCAAAGTTAATATGTTTATTTCTTTAAATTTTTGCGTGAGGGACTCTTTACAATTTAGGTTATAAATCGCCCGAACGGCTCTCTTTTGCAAAACAAATATAGCATCAATATCAGCATTACCCCATAGCAAAATTCCATAAGACATTACGCTATGAAAGTAACTAAAATACACTAATCTCACACTCACAATCAATAAGCTGTCTCAACATCTGTGAGACTTCTAATCTTTCTTACAGCATATGCTGCAGAACTAAGTCTGCTTGCTAATTTAGATATATGGGAGCCCCATTGAAGTTTCGCGTCAATACTAATACCAAGAAAAACAGTGGTATCCACAAGACTCAACTCCTACCCATTTAACAGCACATTGGTATTCGAACGTTTTACATAAGGTATTGTAAATTTAATACACTGTCTTATTGCCGTTTAAGAGCATATTGTTGGCATTAAACCAATGTACTAATTTCGATAGAGCATTATTTACATCGTCATAATTAATTAACTGCCGTTTGAGTTCGAAAATTAAAGAATACCTCTTTAATTTTGTAAACTTCGAAAATTGTCAGCAAATAATACTATATCGTGATTGCCCCGTAGAAGATAAGGTAAGTCATTAATATAGATTAAAAACAGGAATGGGCGAAGAATCGAGCCCTGAGGAACGCCCATTGATATTACCGATCCGGAGGAACCGTTACCATTGCTCACGCCTTTTCAGTTCTGTTACTTAAATATAAAGTAATGAGTCTAAGCGCCAAATTTTTTACACCGTAATGTTTTTTTATTTTTTTTATTTCTGGTAGATTTTTCTAGAACATTTATCATCACTGTAATAAGCGCCCTCTGTTATCTATTAGTCACCAAATGAGTTAGTGATTGACAACGTTTATCGATTGGTGCTATCGATAAAAAATATTGTACAGGATGCAGATTTAATCATCTACAATATTAAAGGAGGTGAAACAGTAAACGACACTGTACCCATACCAATAAAGAAATCGGGTGGGCCTGTCGTTGGTTTTAACGTGAAACGTCTACGTCAGCCAGTACAACAAGTCAACAAGGTAGCCTTATTTCTAAAATTTTAATATAATTTTACAACACCAGGAGAATCGCAGTTGTGTTGCCGGCTTTTTAAAAAGGAGTAAGCTCTTTTCTTTAAGGCCCCTAAGTCGTATCGGTCCATAAAATTCGCCGATGGTAAACGATTTCTAAGAAAACTCCTAATAAATCACACGGTAGTGGACCGCCAAGCATCCAAATGATGTGGATGGTAACATAAGTTTTGTCGCGATGTGTATTGGTGAAATTTGGTGGCGGGAATTTCGAACAATTTCTCAGAGCACTCCCCGTGGTAAATACGATGTGAGTAACTTGTGAATTTGTGTAATTATTCGTGTAACGACTTTTAAGTTTAGTGCTTTCCTAAAATATGGTAGATTTAAAGTGTATTTGTGTAAAAGAAACGAATTTAAAAAACATGGACACGCTCTCTTATTGGATTTGACGTTACGCGATGTGCCTTCGACACCGAGATTAATACAATTAAAGAACATGCATATTCCCTATTATTATAACGTAAAGAACTTAGTAACCTTTAACAACATTATCGATACTTTGATGTCGAAACGGTAACATTCCTAAAACGGGTTTTTATCTTACATTTATTAGCGTCACCTATGGGGAACAGCTGAAATATTTTCCTAATAAATATTCAGCGTGGTTTTTCCATGTTTTGCTAGAAGGCGTCACACATGCGCTATCCTAAAGTTTTTGTATGACGATGTTCCCTATGTCCGCTCTATAGTATACCTATATATTTAAATCTCTTTGGTACCGACCGATTTTGGCCTGACCCGGGATTCGACACCGGGACCTCATGATCAGCATCGCGGTTCCAACCATTAGACGAGGCATGTCTACATAAAGATAATACTATATAAGTGTTTATTGTGTGCCGAGATATGTGTATACACACTATATTGGATTTTTGTCTTTACCAGCCATAGAGCAACACGCGCCGCCGTCGGACCGGAGGGTACTAGGAAACTAGGAATACGCAAACGTTCCTCTCTGTCAGAGTATAAGGGCGACGTAGTCCTATGCGACCAATAAAACTAGTTGCAGCCCCACAGATCACTAAACTAAATCTACTTGCGCGGCTGCATTCACGTACTACAAAAATGCCTTATTTGCTGCAAAAAGAGATTTGCCAGGGCAAATTTCCCAAAAGATGGCTTTACCTTTTACCTTAATATGTGTAATCTTAATATAAGTAACGATTTTATCAAATTATTGTTATTTACTTCTTTTTAAACTTAAAAGTTACAATAATAACTGTCGTGTTGTTTCGGATTTGTTTACCAACACACGACGCACGGTGCCCTTTATACCTAAGGCGGGTCGGTCGAGCGTCTGATCCGAATCTGTATCCGAGTTGTAGCTGTCACCGAGCGATACTCTTATAATGTATATAATATTTTACTTACTTACTTACTTATCTTCACGCACAATCCCTGGCGGGGTAGCCAGAGAGAACAGATCGCCAAGTGTCACGATCCTTACATACCTCTTTCGTTTCTTTCAGATCCATTAACTTCTTCATCTATCATCATCTATCACGTCTAGGTATCCGAATACTCTTGACCCTCCCCTCTTCGAGCGATTTGCTCACATGGTCTTCGAAAGTTAGTCTCGGTCTACCTCGACACCTTTTAATATTAACTTTCGCGCTATATATTTTCTTCACCATTCGGTCTTCACTCATTCGCTCAACGTGTCCAAAGCATCGAAGCACGCTCTTATCAATTTTTGTGATAAGGTCATCTTTCAAACCTGCCATATTGCGAATCGCTTCGTTTCGCTTTCGGTCGGCCATGGTAACGCCGCACATTTTACGAAGAGATCGCATCTCCACTGCATTCAACTTGCTTTTATGCTTCTTCTGGCATACCCAGGTTTCGCTGCCATATAACAAAGTCGGTACCAACACTGCGTTATGTATTGCAAGGCGTGCACTCTTCACTACGCCTTGCCTTTTGACTAACGCAGTCAGGGCACCATTGACTTTGTTCCCGGCAGCGACACGCCTGTCCACATCTAAATCACATCTTCCATCCCGGCTAAAAGCACTACCCAAGTATAGAATTTCATTTACCTGTTCTAGACATTCATGATTTACCCATATTTCACACTTCGTTCTCTCTTCGTCCCTTTCAAATACCAGAACCTTAGTTTTATTAGCATTCAAAAGGAGACCTTTAATTTCACATTCCTCTTTCATACACGTGACTAATGCCTGCAGTTCTGCCTCTGATGGTGCAATAAGCACTGCATGATCAGCATACAGCAGACAATTTACATTAATGTCACCTAATTTCACACCCAAACAGCTATCTTTCAGCTTCTGTAAACTGCTGTCGAGATACAGTATGAACAGCCAGGAAGACACGACACAACCCTGTTTTACGCCCGTTTGGACGATAAACATGGGTGACAGGTCATGCCCTACCGGCACACGGACTTTACAGTTACAGTAAAGTGACTGCACAGCCCTTAGCAATCGACAATCCACACTATACCCCGGCAACAGTTCCCACATTTTCTTCCTTACAACCTTATCAAATGCTTTCTCAAGATCCACAAAAGCACAGAAAATCTTCTGGTTAGCAACCAGAAGCTTCTCCGTGATCGTGCGGAGAGAAAACATTTGATCCGTGCATCCTCTTCCAGGTCTAAATCCGCATTGTGCCTCCCATAGAAATCTTTCCGATTTCTCTTGCATCCTACGTGTCAAAACATTCGAGTAAACTTTACTTGCTAAACTGGTCAAGCTGATCGCCCGATAGTACCCGCAGTCAAAATGTGAACCTTTACCTTTATCATCATCATCATCATTACAGCCCTTTACAAGTCCACTGCTGAACATAGGCCTCCCCCAAGGAATGCCACAAAGCACGGTCCTGAGCCACCTGCATCCATCGACTTCCTGCACATCTCATCAGGTCGTCACTCCATCTAGTGGGGGTACGCCCAACACTACGCCTGCCGGTACGAGGCTGCCACTCGAGAACCTTTTTTCCCCATCGGTTGTCGGTTCTTTGAGCTATACGGCCGGCCCATTGCCACTTCAGCTTACTAATCCGTTGGGCTATGTCGGTCACTCTGGTTCTACTGCGGATATCCTCACTTCTGAGTTTATCACGCAGAGAAACTCCGATCATAGCCCTCTCCATAGCTCGCTGAGCTACCTTGAGCTTCCTCATCCGGCCAGCAGTGAAGGACCACGTCTCAGTTCCGTATGTCATCACTGGTAACACGCACTGGTTGTACAATTTCGTTTTAAGGTTTTGAGGTATGTCTGACGAGAAGATGTGTCGTAGTTTCCCGAACGCTGCCCAGCCGAGTTGAATCCGTTGATTGACCTCTCGGTCGAAGTTGGATTTACCTAGTCGGACTATTTGTCCCAGGTAAACATACTCGTCAACAACTTCGAGCTAAGTGCTCCCAACAACTACTGGCATAGGTGTGACATGGACATTAAACACAATCTTTGTCTTTTATATAAAGGTACAATGACTGCGGATCGCCAATCATCCGGGACATCCCCCGTCCACCAGCACAAATTGCACAGCAGATGAAAGCTGTCCCAGACGCGAGGCCCACCATACTTGACCATTTCAGCAGTAACTCTGTCTAGTCCCGCAGCCTTACCACATTTCAAACTTCGAATCGCACATTCAATCTCTTTCATACTGATGACCTCAGTGTCATCGAGGTCCGGGTCTGGCGTACCAGTCACGGCGTCACCCCCGGATCCCTCACTAAGATCATCACACGCATACATTTCTCTATAAAATTCGCTCCATCGCTGCATGACGTCCGATTTTTCTGAGAGGACGTCATTGGTTCTCGAAAGCACTTTGTTCATTCCTAAGGCCATTGCACCACTTCGGGTTCTTCCAACCTCTTTCCAGAAGAGTTTGGAGTTCTCCTTAAAGTTGTGCGACAACCTTTCCTCCGCTTCCATTCTACACCTTTCACGCACTTCCTCAATCAATGCTTTCGTGTGAACTTTCTGCAGCTTATATCTTTCTTTTATCTTCTCTCTCATATCCTTGTCATTACTAGAGGCCAAGTAGTCTATTTACTACTGCCTCTTTTAATCGTTCCACACACTTCTTCCGCTGCACTTAACATTCCATCCCTAAGGTTCTGACATGTTTTTTCCACACATTCTTTTCTGCCATCGACGGTGTCAAGCTTTTCGGCTACCCTCGCATGATATTTGTCCCTAGTATCCGCTTCCTGAAGCTTCCAGCTTCGAATGCGACAGACCGACTGTGGTTCTGTTACTGCCGTCCGGTAGCGCCAACCCGCGAACAGACCCCTAAATCTAGTAATCACTAGATAGTGATCCATTCCCAGGTCAGCACCCCTGAACACTCGCGTATCCATCACCTGTTTTCGCAGTCGGTCATCCACCAGGAACAAATCGATCATACTTCTCTCATTCTTTCTTTATCTAGTATACATATGGATTTTCTTGTGATTAAACATAGTGTTTGTCACAAGAAGACCCTTTTCCTTGCATACAGACAGTATAAGCTTGCCAGCATCATTAACCCTTTTAAAGCCAAACTTTTCAAGTACCGACTCGTACCCTGGTCGAGCGGTACAAACCCATCCATTCAAATCACCACATACAACAATTCTTTCGTTTCCCCTAACCAAATCTAGAACTTCTCTTACATTCTCCCAAAACTCCTCCAGCTCAGCCCTGGACGACGAAGCTACCGGCGCATAAACAGCCAAAAGGAATTACTTCGTCAGTCCTAATTTAAAGCGAACCCAGAGATGTCTTGAGTTCACAACCTTATATTCAGTCATAAGATCGACCAACCGAGACGACAGCAGCACCCCCACTCCCTGGCAGGCGCTCTCGCCCTCCGGGACTCCGGACCATAGAGCTAACGCCCCGCCAGGGAGCTCTTCAGTACCACTGACCTTCCGTTTGGTCTCCGACATACACACGACATCTAATTCTCTTTCTTTCATTATTTCGATCAACTCATTCGTCTTATCTCTCATGCCTCCTCTAATATTCCACGTGTCAACTCTGCACTCTGTCCTCCACCTTCCGCCGTGTCGGGCTGTGCGTGACGGGTGGCGGTCCCCATCGCCGCTTTGCGCGCTGCATTCCACTCCAACGGGGACGAGCTGGTGTGCGTCGCCTTGGGAGGACGCCCTAACCCTCGTTGGCATGGGTGCGCAGCTGTGTAGAATTGCAGCCCTGAAAAGGGCTGGCAGGGGTCGCGACGAGCACGCTTCTACAATGACCCCCAAAACAAATATATAATATGTGTGTATATGAAATTGTTACTTTATTATTTTAATTGTTATGTTTGAGTTTCGAAGTGACAGAGGATTTTTATTGTGTGTGCAGATTTCCCCCGCAAAAAAAGACACAATTCTGTATCGGGAAAAAACGCTATGGCGACTCCCCTCTGGTATGCCGCTGGCCCCTGATGCTTTACGTTACCAGAATGTAACAGATATAAAAGAATCGAACGCGGTCTGTGTAGATGACGATTTCACTACTAAACCACCGTTGACGGTTATTATGCATATGCATATTTTGTGTATACCTAACGAGACCATTTATTATTTTTGTCAAAGCGGGACGCCTCTTGCGGAATATTGGTGAATAAAAGTTTTGGGTGGTTTACAAGATTTTTTTTATTACAGAAGGTAACAACAATAATAAAAAAATAATCAAAGCGCTTATTACAAAATAATTAAGTAGGTTGCATGAGTTACTAAGCCCTAGTAGTGGCGTGACTTCTACATAGTATTTTTGTATTTGTCGGCTGAACAAATTAGTTTTAAAATATCGGGTCTGGTTTTTAGGTACATATGCTCTATATCAGTAGAGAATTTATTTATATTTATTTTTTGTAATTAAAGTGGCTTTCATTATTGCGACACTTAACTGAGTTTTATCACTGGTCCATATTTTGTTCATTTGAGAAAAAACTCTTTCTACCGGCGCATTACTTCCTAGCAGACACATAATGTACTCAATAACTGTACAAAAGTTCGTTAAGTGAAGATAGTTGGCACGGAAGTGCTGAATAATCCAATCCAACGGTTTTCAACAGCAATATTCTCATCATTCCAGCCAGTGATTTTTTCATCTGTCGCAAAGTTGGAAATAAGCGATAACTCGTCAAAGACTTTCGTATCTTGGCTGTTGCTTATAAACCCTTACGTGATCAGCAAATCCATTACTTTTTGTACCTCATCCCAAGTAGGTTCTTTTGTTAAATTTGCCCATTGAAACAATAGGAGTTTTATGTTGAATTGACACCACTGCTCCAAATATTCTTTGCTTGTCCTATAAAACTCAGCCGCTGCAGTTTTAACATTCTGCTGGTCAACAGAAATTTCAGTTCCTTCTAATTTTACAAGTAGGTTACGGACAGTGTGAGGAAGTAAAATCGTTATTTATATAGACAAACGAGCACACCGTCCACCTGATGGTAAGTGGTTGCTGTTTCCCTTAGACATCTACATCCATCCTCGTTTGCGAATCAAAATGCAGATGCGTTGTCAGCCGTTAGGACTAAGATGCCTCTTTTCCAGTAAAAAACTCTCCGGTTCTCTACACTCACTATACGAAACACAGCAGCATAAAGCTGCTATTTTACGCTGGTATTCTGTGAGAGCGTGGTCCCTCCCCGGTCGAGCCAACCCATTCGCGCTACAACTATATGTAATACTAATATATGATAATATAATAATATACCAAACTGCAGATGCGTTGTCAGCCGTGAGGACTAAGATGGAATGCCTCATTTCCAGTAAAAAAGTCTCCGGTTCTCTACACTCACCATACGAAACACAGCAGCATTAAGCTGCTATTTTACGCTGGTATTCTGTGAGAGCGTGGTCCCTCCCCGGTCGAGCCAAACCATTCGTGCTACAACTATATGTACTACCAATATAGCTGCAGCATGGCTCTACCACGTATAGAGTGCTCTCTTTGAGTGCCAGGTACGAAATGTATTTGTTGTTATTTCGGAGACGATTATTTTCCTTCGCCGACTCTATTACAGATTCATTTTGCCCCTCAATTTTAACACAGTACATAATTCATGAAATATCGCTGATTGTGCGTGCAAGAAATATAACAACAACTCTGATCTGAGAATTTCGAAAAACATTAGAACAGGGGTAGAGCCACGCGGCAGCTTTTTCTGTCGCACGGATGGGCCGGCTCGAACCCGGGTGGTACCACGACCTCACAGAATACCAGCATGAAGTAGAGGTTTACCTCTGCGTTTCGCTTGGTGAGTGCAGGTGGCCGGAGGCCCTTTTTACTGGAAATGAGGCATTCCATCTTAGTCCTCACGGGTGACAACGCATCTGCATTTTGATTCGCAAACGAGGATAGTTGTGGATGTCTATGGGCCGCAGCAACCACTTACCATCAGGTGTACTGTGTGCTCGATTGTCACCCTTAGCCTATAAAAAAAAACATTTTAAAATATTTGGAAATTTGTCGATACTTAAAAAATAGCTATTTAAAGGCTGAAACATTTTTATTAGTCTCGCAAGCAAGCCACCTTGTTTTACTGTAGCCCAGCAGTTTGTGATACTGTGGGTCAGTTGAATCACAAAACTCTTTCAAAGATTCGACTCGAACGCTGTAGATGTAGAAGAATGAAGTTAGGTCTGTTTGCGAAAGCGGGACCATTTTGCCTTCGCTGGGGACAGCAGGACAGACAGTCTAAAAGCGATCCCGTGTGGTGACCATAGGTCACGTTATGTATACCACACCTCGTATCAAGAAACACACAACAGATGTTTAATAATGCTAGAAATCAAAATTTCGTAAGATAATGTAAAGTTATTTTTATTAGAATTTTCTCTAAACTCTTGAAGTCCGTCCGTAATATTTTCAACTCGCCTAAAACCTCCGATGAGAACCTATAGTTAAAATTTCCTTTAACAACGTAGATAAGCCATCTTTGTGTAAACCTGAGAGTTATGCATATTGTATTATGACGTGAGCTTGTTATGGTCGGCATTGGTTTCGCAATCGCCGCGTTTATCGCTTGCCGCGCCCCTCCGTCCCTAGCTCACGTACTGAGCAAGCCTATAAAACACATAACATTTCCCATTTCTTTGACTGTACGTATATGCTAATAATTCCATGCTAATAATTCCATACTACTAATACCATACTTTCACGGTGCACCACGTCGACCGGTGACCACCGGTCGGTCACCGGTCGACGTGGTGCAAGTTATTCATGTTTTACCAATGCCCTATAGCGCGTCTTTAAGAGACGTACTCATAGAGGTGATTACTACAAAATACTCGTATATTGGCGGGCCCTACCGGGAAAGGAACACGCTCTCCACAGAATACCTGCGTAATATAGCAGCGTAATACCAGATGAAGAGTAAATGCTATGCATACTTACATAATCTATTTTTTTTTATCTATACTCAAAAATTTATACTATCTAACAGAATAATATTAAAATGAAGACGTACGTAAGAACTGTATACATGACAATTCTGCCTTAAGCTTTTTTTTCTTATATATTAAATATTTAATATAATATATATGCTTAATATAATATATATGCTTAATATATATATTTATATAATAAAGATATTTTTTTGGATTTCTGGTTTTTGCCTACAGAAGGCCAATGTTCCCATAATAAAATTAATAATTCTAGATGCACAGAAAAAATGTATCAATATTAATAAATTTTTTCGGACTGTTTTATGATCTTATTGAATACAACTTTTAAGACTTCCTATTCTGTTTGCTCCTCTTGATTTCTGATCAGCTACATAATTCCTAATATTTTTTATTCAAACGATTGAACTGAATCCTTAATATGAATATATCTGCCCACTCTATCTTGTAAATGTACAAAGCAGTGGTATTATAATAAATTAAGACCCGAAAAATTGAGTTCCATTGGCTTCTCTGCGTCTTATTAGAGAAGTGGCAGTTTTTATTTTAAGGCGGCTATTTAATTTTGTTTATTATTAACAATATTTTTAACCAACACCTAAGATCAGTAATATTGCACTGAACTTTTTTGTACATTATAGTTTAAATACACAACTTCGTTATACTTATTTTATTAACAGCAGTCTAAGTAGCGTATGCGCTGATTATAATCGCTAGCAGATAACCGCTATTGTATTGAAAAAACTTTGTATAAAAGTTCTTAAGTATTGTTACATCATTTCCTTTTACTACAAGAAATTATGATTTCTTATATTTACGCGAACACTACACATTGAATAAAACTATTTTTTACGGGTTTTATCGCGTTTAATTTACTATTTTAATTCCCGACGTTTCGGTGTTACAGCAACCGGGGGAGTCCCCCCCGTGACCATGGATTGAAAAAGTAAATTAAACCCCGAAATAGAAAATTAAACGCGACAAAATCCGTAAAAAATATTTTTATTCAATACAAAAAATTAATTTTGTTACTTACATCTTTTGGCGATCTGTTTAATGTATCTATCAGCATAAACTATTGTGCGTTTACCATCATTATTACTATAGCTAGTTGGAAAGGTCCAACAGACAGGGGTTAATTAGTCAAAGAAAGACGTTCTACCCCACTAAACTGAGATAACACCACGTTGGGTTCGGGAACAACGAGGTGGACGTGACCCCCGTGAAGGACTGTCACACAAGGACGTCTGTTGCCCTTTTTAAAAAGAAAGGTTAGACGACTAAGATTACGGATCCCTTTAGAGTGCTCCCGATCTTGACGTCAGGTAGGTAATGCACTGTATTTTCCTCTTGTTACTAGAAGGTGCAGTAGGAAATGAAACAGCAATTTTATCTTCGTAATTTCCCCATAAGAGCGCAATGTTGAAACTTTCACTACTTTTCCTATCACTTCCCTATTGCCTACAAATCTCAACATTGATTTTCACCAATGCACCCCCGTATATCACCCCACATCCTTATTTCTATAAAAAACATGGTCACACAATTCCATTTATAAGAAACACATACAAAGTCTTATCATTATGATATACATTACATCGCTGTCACATAAAAACATATTAAGATATATACATATATCAACAAAATACATCCATTTTACAGAACATTTTCAAAGTTAGAAATCTTAAATATCCAACACACATGCACATGGCCAAAATAACAATCTTTATTAATAAACATGAATATCTTAAGTAATGCAATACTTTAATTCACAATATAAAGACATTTCTATTCAACTTCAATTTTCTTAATAAATCGACTATTATTTCACTATTTTAAACACAAATTTAGGCACTTCCAAGTTCCAACACAGCACTGATCTTATTAACATATAATATAGTAAACCTGAAACATTAATTACCCATTTCTATGTATATTACTGAAGTCTTCACAAATTAATAGTTAATTTTTTATCTTTATAGTACGAGTACATTAATAGAGCTCCGCCGTTCACTTCGATCATAAACGACGCCGCCCCAATACGATTCTGCCAATCCGTATGCTAGGGACCCCCGTTCCCTGGCATACGACCGCCAAATACTTAGGTGTCATCCTTGACACGAGGACTCACCTTCGGGTCCCATGTCAAGAGAGTAACGTGCAACGCGCGCTTTTATCTGAGTAGGCTCAACAGTATGCTAGGCCGACACATTAAAATGTCCATCGGTAACAAGCGAACCCTATATAAGGTCTGTATACAGCCCCCATTTTTGCGCATACTAAACCCAATACCTTAAACGAACTCCAAATAGTTCGAAACCACTTTTGTCGTCGGGCTACGAACGCAACCTAGTACGTTCATAACGCCGACCTCCATCGAGACTTGAGCTCCCCACAATCCAACAATTTCTAAAAACACTCTCTGAGAAATTCTTCAAAGCCTTAGAGTCTGACTCAAATCATCTCATTCGTGAGGCGGCTTCCTATGAAGCCCCACTCCCCTCTCGCTATCAGGTCCGCAGGCCGAGAAACTCTCTCGGACCCCCCAAACAAGCTTTCGGCCGACCTGAACTGCCTCCTGGCGGCTCAGGCCGAATCTTCTCCCCGTTCTAATTTGCCTTACATAGGCGCACTTATCAGCGGCTATTTGCCGCCTGTGCCCCCTTTTCCCTAAAGGGAATCGCTTCCGATTCGGCAGAAAGGCCACACAAGGCAATGCCAGTCCCACAGGTGGTGTTTAGTGGATAGGCACTTAGGTTTCACAGTGAGTCCCACATAAAGGCGACCACTCAGACCCGTCCAACTATAGGCCTATCGCCATCACCTCCTTGTTCTCCAAAATAATGGAATCCATTATTAACTGCCAGCTCATGCGGTACCTTGAGGATCACCAGCTGATTAGTGACCGCCAATACGGTTTTCATCGGAGTCGATCAGCTGGTAATCTTCTGGTCTACCTGACCCATAGATGGGCGGAGGCAGTAGAGTCCAAGGGGCGTTGGCCGTTAGTTTGGACATTGCGAAGGCCTTCGTTCGGTTTTGGCACAAAGCGCTTCATTCGAAGCTCCCTTCCTATCGGCTTCCCGAGAAACTGTGCAATTGGATCACCAGCTTCCTTGCAGATCAAGGCCGTTGGAGACGGCGCATGCTCCGACTACAAGCCTGTTAACGCTGGTGTTCTACAAGGCTGTGTGCTATCACCAACGCTGTTTCTTCTGCATATCAATGATATGTTGCTAACTGGTAACATTCATTGCTATGCGGATAACAGCACTGGTGATGCTCTATACACCGGCCGTGCCAATATTTCTCGGGAAAACATCGCCGAGTACCGGAACAAACTTGTGTCTGAAATCGAACATAGTCTCGGATTGGGGGCGACTAAATCTAGTCCAGTTTAATCCTCATAAGACACAAGTTTGCGCGTTTACCGCTAAAAAGAACCCCTTTGTCGTATCTACTCAGTTTGAAGGCACTCCCCTTCTTGCCTCAGCCAGTATCGGAATCCTTGGAGTCGCCATATCGAATGACGTACGGTTTTGTGGTCACTTGGAAGAGAATGCCAAATTGGCCTCTAAAAAGCTTGGCGTGCTCAGCAGAGCGGAACAGTATTTCATGCCGGTACACCGCCTGCAATTTTACAAGGCGCAGGTTCAGCCTCACATGGAATACTGTTCCCATCTCTGGGCAGGGGCTCCCCGGTGCCAGCTCCTTCCACTAGACCGCATCCAGCGCAGAGCGGCTCGAATCGTCGACGACCGAGTCCTTTCCGATCGGCTTGATTCATTGGCACTGCGAAGAGATGTTGCATCCCTTTGCATTTTCTTTCGCATCTACCACGGGGAGTGCTCTGAGGAATTATTCGGATTAATCCCAGCCGCCAAATTTCACGAACGCACATCGCGGCAGAACTCCCGATACCATCCACACCATCTGGATGATTGGCGGTCCACCACTGTGCGATTTAGAAGATGTTTTCTTCCTCGCACGATTTTCTTGTGGAATCGATTACCATCAGCGATTTTTCCGGACGGATACGACTTAGGGACCTTGAAGAAAAGAGCCTACTCCTTTTTAAAAGGCCGGCAACGCATCTGCAATTCCCTCCCTGGTGTTGCAGTTGTTCATGGGCGGCAGTAGTCACTTACCATCAGGTGAGCCGCAATCTCGTTTGCCCCCTCTCCTATAAAAAAAAACCACGCAGCCGGCTGTCGTGGTATGCTTAGAGCATCCTCCACCTTCCTCCCCGCTTCCCCGAGGGTAGCCCTTTTCATTGCTTCTGGGCGCAAAAAAGGACACAAGTACTTTCTTTGTCTAAATTACAACTATCTCTGTTCATTATTAACATTATTTCTTTACACATGCTATTCTTATCTAACCATAATGAATCTTATCTCTTATTACAAGATCAAAATATATTTTCATCTAAAATAAGTATCTAATTTAATATAAGACTTTTATTCGTGTCGCATAGCCGATTACTATGTAACACATGACTCTAAATATTAATCTATAAACAAACTTTCATGGAATCAACTCTCTACCGGGGAATCAAACCTGAATTTTCGTTCGACATTATATTGAATCTATTTACTTTTAACATAGATTATCTCCTTATTCGGAGTGCCTTATATAATTTAATAGCAATAACTTCAAAACGCAAAATTATTATCTTTTTATGAAATGAAAAATTATAAACTATTATTATGTAATATACATCTTTTCGCCTTATCATATTATCATACACCCCCACACACTATTGAAAAAGGAACATTTGAACTCGCACAAAATTCACAGCTTATTCAGTCAATTTGGCGGCAATTATTTGTTGGCAACATTTTGAAATTCTTTGGTGCCAATCTAAGATAAACTAAACTAAGTTAGTTTAGTATGGTGGACGGTAGGCTTTAATATTTATATGTAAAACTAGAAAAGATTGTAGGTTTGGAGCCTTAGTTTTTAAGCCGTGGTGAACCGGACGTCCACCGCAAACTAAACTAACTGTGCGTCTACTATGCCAGCTAAGTTAGGAAAAATAGCCAAACTAAGTCAAACTTAGTTGTGTAGGTCGATCCGAAACTACGCGAACTAAGCTAAGCGCCTGTCGCCCCCTTAACTTACCCCTCTGCCGCCATTCGCTTAGTGTTGTTTATTTTGTTTATCGTGATCGTGCGCAGGCAGTGAACACGTATATGCAGCATGGAGCTATATATTGAATACTTAAAACATATCCTTTATTGCATAATCCAGAGATACGGACTATTTGCTTTTTTCTTTATGAAATGAGCAATAATCAATCTTCTTTTTCTATGACGAATGTCGAACTCTCGTCACATCTCTTCTCTTGTTCGTCACGTTGGATTAACTCAACATACCAGCACAAATTGGTAATCACTAACGTAGTTTTAGCTTATTTTTCAGGTTAACTTATCTTAGTTCACTGAGCCTACTTTTAACATAGTTTAGTTCGCAGTGGACGTTCGGCTATATGTTACTCTTATTTTAATTTCTTAGTCATGCAAATTGAATCTACTAATATATACCTACGTAATATCCCCGAAACTCTTCACCGCTGCATTGGAAGACGTTTCCATGCTACTGGACTGGAAAGGATACGGTATCAACATCAATGGCGAGAACATTACTCACCTTCGATTTGCCGACGATATAGTCCTTATGCAGAATCACTGGAGGACCTAAGCACTATGCTCAATGACCTCAATAGTGTCTTCCAACTGATAGGTCTTAAGATGAACATGGTCAAAACAAAAATCATGTTTAACGTCCATGTCACACCTATGCCGGTAGTTGTTAGGAGCACTAAGCTCGAAGTTGTTGACGGATATGTTTACCTGGCACAAATAGTCCGACTAGGTAAGTCCAACTTCGACCGAGAGGTCAATCGACGGATTCAACTCGTCTGGGCAGCGTTCGGGAGATTACGACATATCTTTTTGTTAGACATACGTACCTCAGAACCTCAAAACTAGATTGTTCAATCAGTGCGTGTTGCCAGTGATGACCTACGGATCTGAGACATGGTCCTTCACTGCTGGCCGTATGAGGAAACTAAAAATCGCTCAGCGAGCTATGGAAAGGACAATGCTCGGCGTTTTTCTGCGTGATAGACTTAAAAACGAGGATATCCGCAGTAGAAGCAGAGTAACCGACATAGATCAAAGAATTAGTATGCTGAAGTGGCAATTGGCCGGCAATATAGCTCGAAGAACCGACAACCGATGGGGAAGAAAGGTAGGCGAAGTGTAGGGCGTCCCCCCCACTAAATGTAGTGACGACGTGGTAAGACATGCAGGAAGTCGATGGATGCAGGTGGCTCAGGACCGTGCTTTGTGGCATTCCTTGCGGGAGGCCTATGTTCAGCAGTGGACTTGTGAAGGGCTGTAATGATGATGATGAATTATCTACTATGAAAAACAAAATTCATTTTAGATCAAGAGTTTCTGAATACAGAAACGCTTATAATAAGATATTTACTCGTTTAAAAAAAATCACTAAGATGATATTAAATCGCTATTTAAACGTAAACGCTGATAAGATTCCATAACGGAACCGTGTAAAACTTATATCAAATGAAAAAACTAATTATTTTTTACGTCTTTGTACGTGGTAGAGCCATGCTGCAACTATATTTCTGGTATAGTTGTAGCACGAATGGGTCGGCTCGACCGGGGTGGGCCACACTCTCACAGAATACCAGCGTAAAATAGCAACTTGATGCAGCTGTGTTTCGTATGGTGAGTGTAGAGAACCGGAGACCCATTTTACTGGAAAAGAGGCATTCCATCTTAGTCCTCAAGGGTGATAACGCATCTGCATTTTGATTCGTAATCGAGGATAAATGTCTATGGGCCACAACAACCACTTAACATCAGGTGGACTGTGTGCTCGTTTGTCACCCTTATCCTATAAAAAAAAGTCATGTTGAGAAAGTATTACAAATTACTTTTTTATTTTATTTAAAAATCTATGAAAAATTTAACAAAATCGAGCAGTTTATGGCGCTCGCGTCTGCTTTGGCAGCTTTTTTACTTTGACCTGTGCCCGTCGAGATATTTTTGGGATTGAACGCATGTTATTTTTCTATAAACTATGTTTTAGTACTAATTTGCTGACAATTGCGAGGTCCGTATACGCCAGACATAGTGCCAAATTGTACTCCTCGGACTTCTGTACAATTTGCCGAAGGGTATGTATGTGGTCTATGGTGCTAAAGCCATTTCGAAAACTGGCTTGTTCGGGAGGCTGAAAGTCGTTGAGTCTGCATACATCATGACGATTCGTAATGACTCTCGAAAACAGCACGTGGATGCGCCTCAGAAGGGAAATCGGTTTGAGTTCTTCAAGAGAGCGTTGTTGCCTTTCTTGAAGAACAAGACCACCACACTTCTGCTCCACGCCTCCGGTGTAGTGCCACCATGGAGGACGGAATTAAAATTATTATATACATTTTAATAGTATTTCAAAAGTTTGTTTTAAAATCTAGAAAATAATATGTTATTTAATTACAAGAATCTATGACGTCATTAACTAACATTTTTAGACAATTTCAGCAATTTTTTTAAACCAATTGTATTCAGTTGACATAAAGAGTGTTTACCAACCTATAAAACAACGTTATGTCAGTTATCAAGTTACACAGTGTATTTTTGTTGATGTACACAGGTAAATCTCGCGACAAGCTTTTATATCATAGAAACTGTGTAATGTAATAAATTGATGGATTGGATTTAATTTAATTCTAATTTATTTTCTTCTTTTTAGGGCGTTTCAAAGAAAGCTTGTTTTAAAAATGTTTTTTTTTAATTCTAATTTGCATTACCTCTTTATAAAATTTAAAAAAAAACTAATAAAATTATTATTAATATTCCATTGTAGGTGATGGTGCATAACAATATATTGTAGATATAGTTTTATTAGATAAACTGACTGTAGTTTGGCGAGATAATATCTGTATTAATGAATCTGTAACTTTGTTTGAATACATAAAATTAAAAAAGAAATGCTTTGTGTCTTTGCCTTGTCGCCTCTTACAAGCTTACAACACCCACAGGGTATGGAATAGTATAATAGTGAAACGCATTAAGCTGCTATTCTATGAAGAACTTTTAAATTAAAAAAGAAGATTTTCTGAAATATAAAAGCCCCGAACAATGATTCGTAAACAGTTGTACCGTGCGGGATTCGCGGCCTCACAGCCCCACAACCATTCCTTTTGCCACTAAGCTACCAGCTCCAGGCCCACAATTAGGCTTTACTTCGTTTTAATTCACAGAGGCGAAACAATAAGAGACAAATACACATATAACGACCCAGTAGAATTTTACAGCTAACATTTCATCTCATTTCTCAGGAGTAACAATGCACTGCTAACCCACGTTTGAAGTTGGTCGCAGTTGTCCACAAGCTGAAGTAACTAATTATTCTCAGGTCGATTATAAAAATTTTAATAATTTGAAAAATCTATGCAGATAAATAAATCGTAAAGCAATTTGCAACAGGGCTGGGAAAGTTCTAAAAACGTTTCGTAAAATCTGCACGTTAAGTATACCACGTCGGAAGCAATACGAAAGTATCGCCTACGTGTTTTAAAATAGCATTTAATTCTCATCATTTTGAATATAAATTCACTTATAAATGATCAATATCTACGGCTTTAATAAATCACATTTGCAAAACTGCATACACGATGCAAGCATATTAAATTTCACACGATCTTTAGTCAAAATCCTGGAAAAGCGGCAAATTTCAATGATATTCAATCAATGCCGTTTCAAAATACGTAGATAAGGTATTTCAATCAATGTTAGTTCAACCATATCATTCGGATAATCTAAAGCTCTCAACTACGCGGTATACATATACTATATTTCCACAAAGGGAACACTACGATATAAACCCAATAGGATTTAAAGTCAAATCCGCATCTCGCTGACACTGGAACAACCACAACGCAACCAGACCGATAAATAACAACTACTTTAAGACTTGTAGCAAATGTGCTATCTCACTATTTATTCTTTAACTCGGCCAAGTTTTTGGCTCCCAAGACTGCTTTTATTGAATATCATAATTATTTGACATCTAATTTGGAATCAGTTCCAACTAATTTAAATTAGTGAATGCGATAATACAGAAAATCTCTAGCAATAATAAGAGTTTAATTAATTTATCGCAACATATATGCATGTATCGGTTCGTTTTCGCTTACATAAAATAAAAACGCTTCTCAACGCTATTAGTTCGCTATCTATTTGAATTCTGCATACTGTTCATCGAAAATGCATGGCTTGAAATAGGTATGTTTTTTTTTATAGGAGAGGGGGCAAACGAGCATGCGGCTCACCTGATGGTAAGTGACTATCGCCGCCCATGAACAACCGCAACACCAGGGGAATTGCAGATGCGTTTCCGGCCTTTTAGAAAGGTGTAAACTCTTTTCTTGAAGGTCCCTAAGTCGTATCGGTCCGGAAAAATCGCTGGTGGTTATCGATTCCACAAGGCGTTTAAGCTGTCGTCTTTTTGAGTACGATTCAAATTTGTGGTAAAATGTTTCAAATTAACCCACTCGTCAAATAATTTTTCGTCGTTAATTCAATGCCATGATCTTTTAAAACGACCAAAGTTTTTTCAATGTTGCTCCAATCTAGCAAATCAGACTATGTTAAATCTAAAAATAAATAAATAATAAAATAGGCTATGTTAGATCAATAGAGTCGAAAACTTTTAGAGCGTTTTAAAAATTCAGGGTCATGGTCTTAACGTTTTAAAAACCCAGGACGCTGCTTAAAAACTGTCCAAGATCTCAAATTTCAAACATTCTGTCCTTTTATCCTTTTGAATTCAAAATGCATGGTAATGCAATATTTTAAGTGATTGTCATTCATACATATTTAGCGCCTAGTATTTTATAACGCACGCACAAATTCGTAAGGGTCGCTCGGTCGGCAAAAACGTTGTGAATTGTATCGCACACAGAAGAGCGTGCGTACGCATAGTTGTTGCCCATAAATCACATTCAATTTGGAATAATTTCAAATAAAAGTAGAAGCCTTATTTACTCGTACTTTTAGAAACTGCAATAACGGTATATCATTATTTATACATTTTTTTACTTAAGTATAAAATTTGGATACTCGTTGAAAAATAATCCTTTTTTTAATCTACTTCAACAAGGAGGAGGTTGACATATCGAGTGGATGTTTTTTTGGAACGAAGTTCCTTATCGGACAGTACGAAAATGGCGGATGGGGGTTAGGCGAGAAAAACTGTAAGATTTTCCATCAGGACCCATTCTGACGTAGTGTAGACGGCCTTAGCGGCTATAAGGAAGCGAGATGGAATAATATCGATCTCCCTCGCACATCGTAATATTATTTTATTTTAAATGACGCGTCGTTCACGCTAGTAATTCATTTACTTGTATTTGTTAATCAATAATATACTACGTTTATCAATAATAATATACTACGAAAGGAACTTCGTTCCAACCGAGTGTTTCATGATACTAACGCATGTTTTTTTATATATTTCTTTTCATTTATTACAGCGTATCAAAAGTACAATGCAGAAGAAAGGCTATAAGGCAATTTACATTATATACATATTTACATTAAAATCGGTTTGTAGATGGCGAAGATGTTACATAAAAAAGAATTTACATTCGAATTAAGAACCTTCTTTTTTGGAGTCGGCTTACAATAGAGATTCCTTCATTATTAAATGTAACAGCGATACGGCCGACATAATATTACCTCGCGACACAAACTTGTGTCGCATCGACATTTTATCGTATCACTATTATTAAAAAATATATATTATCATATACTAATAGCTACCTTTACACGAACCGTGCTTTCATTCGCAATTGAAGTGAGCGCGATTGAACGCGGGAAAGCTTGCACGCGCAATCGTGAGTGATTCTTTTTATCCATGTTTATGTGCGTTGACTCTTTCGCGCGCTATTACTTCTGTATTTTCATTCAGAGAGGAAAGAACGTCGTGTAAAAGCTAACCGGACGTGATTCAGTACGGGAAACTGAAACGATCTGAAGTGTATGAAAACAACGCAGTTTTGTTAAACGCGTGTTCTGAAGACTAGCGTTCTAAAGAAATGGACAAAAGGGTTAGAAGGGATATTATACAAACAGTTATGTTTACTTGTTCATTAATTTATTTTATATATTATTTTTAATATATTATTAAATTAAATAAAACATAATATGTCATGCATGAGACTTGTATATTGCCAATAATTCTCTTATAAGATCCTTGCTCCATAATGTAATGTCTGTAATTTTACGACGACAATCGTTTTCACAAAACCGTGCGTGTAAATTATGTTTGAAGTATGCTTGGGTAAAAAATATATATATATCGAAATATCGACATATAGATATTTTTGACAGTGGTAGAGCCACGCGGCAGCTTTTGCACGGATGGGCCAGCTCAAACCGGGGTGGTACCACGACCTCACATAATACCAGTGTGAAGTAGAGGTTTACCTCTGCGTTTTACTCGGTGAGTGCAGGTGGCCGGAGGCCCTTTTTACTGGAAACGAGGCATTCCACCTTAGTCCTCACGGGTGTCAACGCATCTGCATTTTGATTCGCAAACGAGGATAGATGTAGATGTCTATGGGCCACAGCTACCACTTACCATCAGGTGGACTGTGTGCTCGTTTGTCACCCTATCCTATAAAAAAAAATCGATATTTGCTCATAAAAATACCGATATATATATCGTCGATTTTTTTTATTGATAATTAGTTTTTTTTTAGGAAAGCAAATGGTCGTTGGAAAGGGCAGAATAACGTCTGCCTGGTGAGCTAGTTTTATTATAAAAATAGCCTTCATTTTCTATTGCCATAGACAGAATACAGAAAGATATTTAAAAACGTTTCATTTTTGCTAAAGCAAAAGCATTAGCTTTCTATTTCAGTTTAAAAAATGTTTTTATGATTGTCCCAAGCATTACAGAAACAAAAACCATTTAGCTTATAATTCATCGGTTTATTACCTACATATTTTTGTATAATACACGAACGATGTCAAGCACCCAATTTCATACATCTCCTTTTAGGCCTTATCTTAGTACATAATGTAAATGATGACGATATATCGATATACCAATAATCATCATGCGATACATATCGATATCACTAGTTTGAGGTACGGACTTGAACGCATGATTGAGGTTTGAGGGGTTGCGCGAGAGTGCGGCGCGCGCTAGAATTCTCGTTCTCCTTTTCTATCTTTACATGCGCGTTCTTTCCCGCGGGAAAGTCAATTCACGCGTTAAAGATTTGAATGATATCGCGTTAAGATCATTATGAGTGTAAAGGCGGTTAATAATTGGACACTCATAATGATTTCTTTCTAAGCCTGGCTCCTCTTTTGCCTCCAAAATCTTAATTTCATTTGTCGTAATCGTAACTATATGTAAACGTCATATTGTTGACTTCTCCATATTAGCAAATAAAAAAGTGTCGAATGCCAAATCAATTCTGCAAGTCAAGAGCTGTAGAGACGTCGTGACAAAGAGCTGGACAAGACAGCCATTGCAGCGCTGCCTTACCGACTAGGAAAAGAGCCTTCAATATAGCACCCCGTCGCCGATCTATTTTAGGTTGAAATATTTTAAAAAGTTTTGGGTGTCATCATTTTTTAATTGTTATTCTACCATCTAATCTCTACATGCTGCAAGCCGCTCTGCGAGCTAGGAGTTAACATTGTCGCCAAATATGAAATCGCGTTCAATAGGGTTCTTAGAAATAACCCTTTCACATATCTGTTGAAAGCAAAGCACTCACCGCACTACGACGCTTGCAAAGTATTAAGCAAAAATTAGTTTGAAATTATGAAATGGACTTAGTAAGATATTAACCAAAATTCGCATGGAGACGACCGCATAGTGATTTAATGAAAAGATAAGTTACTAATATTAAGTTTAAAGTTTATATGTAAATTATATAATTCTAATGTATTATAAATATTTATTTATTAATTATTGTATCCCAAATTACAATAAACGAGTGGAGTACAATTTAAATAATATGAACAACAAAATTTTCTCTAGTGGCAGCTTTTTACCGGTGGACGAAGTGTAGGGCAGGCCCCCATTAGATGGAATGAGGACCTGGTAAGACATGCAGGAAGTCGATGGATACAGGTGGCTCAGGACAATGCTTTGTGGCATTCTTTGGGGGAGGCCTTTGTTCAGCAGTGGACTTGTGATGGGTTGTGATGAATGAATGAATGAATGAATGTAAAACAGGCGGTCTTATCACTCTGAAAGTGATCTTTCTAAGACAATCTTTACGTAAAGGACTAATGCAAACAATGGTTAAAATGGTGTGCCAAAAATATGTAAATACATATAAACATAGATATGTTCAAATGCTATCCAATATGATAAAGTGTATAAATGAAAAGAGTACAAAAATGTAAAGTAACATATAATATCTAATAGCGTTCTTCGTAATACGATTTAACAAAACTTTTGAAAGATTGAAGAGATTTAGCACAACGACGCCACACAAATACACAGTGATAGCAAGGGATTTATTAAAAAATTACGAAGTGTGCAAAGGAGTAGAGAGAACGATTGACAAAGGAAAATATAATACCACTTTAAAAGTAAGAATAATGAATAGAAGTAATGTAAGTATGTAGATAACAGCTACAAAGCTTCTGAAAATGACCTTAAAAACGAAATCGTTCAGTAAAAATAAAATAAACATATAAAACGTCTATAAATAAGCTGTAACCGTGCAGTGGCGGTGTAATAATGGGTTGACTGGTAGAGAATGTCTCAAGGCATTAAGTCCGCTCTTTGTTTTAAGGAATGCAATACAGAATAAATAAATAAGAATATTCACTACCCGATATCATCCCGTGGGTGTCGTAAGAGGCAACAGAGGGAAACAAATCAGGAGATGAGCGGCACAGTTTTTCCAATAACGGATAAAAATAAAAAACCGCGGCTACCAACCCGCTTGCCAAGCGTGGCAACTATGGCAAATATCCCCTCTATGAGGCAACCTGTGGAGGAGGCCTATGTTCAGAAGTGGACTTTAATAGGCCATAACGGTAACGGTAACGATAAGATGTTACAAATTTCTTCAGCAAATTAAAAATGCAATTCCACCAAGAGCAACAATCGCAAGCATGAACGACAAATTGTTTGGCAGACAATTCAAACTGTTAAACACTTTATGAAACAACAGGGACTCGTAGATCGTAGAGCAAGCCGCCATCATCTGCTGTTATTTTATTAAAAAAATATTTTAAGCTAGGAAACGAGAACTGTTGAAGAGTTTTTTATAATAAATATTCCATAATTTTGTTCTATTTCTAATAATATTTAAAAGTAATGTTTAACAACGTTGCGTTGTAAGTTTTAATAAAAACATTTTCGATGAAAATGTACAAAACAAATTTTTTTGCTTGAGAACAATTGCAATTAATTTTTTAGTTAGATTTCCAGTTTAAATTTTAATGGCTTCTAAGTTACTACTAAGTACGAGTTAACAAGTTATAATATAAAGATAAAATATCAAGTTCAACGTGCCAAAATTATGTTTAAACTTAAATTAATTAATAATACAATACTACATACGCTAACTTATCTAAACTACTTTAAAAAAGTTTATTTCAAATGATTCGAGATTCAAATAGAGCACATAAATGACAAAAAGGACGTAATCATTTGCACATAGTTGTGTACTCACTGGTTTATGTCATACTGATTGTAATGATGCGCCGGTGGCTGCAGTTCGTGGAGATGCATGTAGTAATCGTGAACGCGCGTGTACTCGCGTGCCATCGCGCGACCGACACGCGAGAGTCACGCGCGACCGCTTTGCACGCCGCCGCTACCGGACTGCCGTGAACGAGCGTCGCTACTTAGCGACATTGGTGAGCATCCCTTATAATGATACGCTACACGCCCTTACGCGACAGCCTTACACGATAATAAATACGTGACATACCCCGTGTATGTCACGTTCTTGGTTTTTATACCCAATGTCTACCGCATACGCGTATGTAGTTTTGAATAGAACGGGCAAAAGTTACAAATCTTCTAGGCCGAATAAAGTGGGTGGCACTTTTCTCAAACAGCATGTTGGTATTAAATGGGATTGAGAGTAAAAAATAATGATGCGACTAATAAATAAAATTTAGTTTTAATGAAAGCAATAAAAACCAAATACCAATAAGTAGTAACGTACATATTTTGTCCACATCTCAGGCAGAAGAAATTCAATGAGCAAAGAAATTATAAGAATTATAACGCCATTTGCTCGTATCTAGTGACTTCATTTTACTAGGTGTGGGTTTTCTTATTTCTTTTCTTCCTAGTAGGTTGGTATCTAAGTCCGTCCTTTTACCTACAAACCTTTTATCTATTTCTGTCGCAAAATAACAGAGCTTGCACTGCTGTAATCCGGCCTGAAGGAGCCAGTGTAACTACAGGCTGTGTGGCATTCCATCTTAGTACACAAAGGTGACGCAACGCTTTTGTAGTCTTCTTTGTTTGAATTTGGCTGCACGTGTCCATGCATTAAAGTGGCCGTTTATTATTTAGGACTGTTTCGTTTAATACTTCAATTTTATTTAAAAAAAATGTACATTATTTATATTAATAGGTGATCCCTTACCGCCTAGTACTTTTGCGCCGACACAGCCGCTAGGTGGCATGTATCTACTGCCGTATTCCAATTCGAATGGTAAGAGAGTCAGTATAATAGACTGTAGGTAATTAAATCTTAGCCCTTAAAGATGACAACGTATTTGCCGTCTTTTTATAAAGTTAGTTGGCTAGCTGAAACCATTTAATCAGCTGAGCTGTTACTTAATTAGTCATTTTAAAATAATAAAAATACATCTAGAGTTGTTGAATTTATACATTAGGTTAACTTAATAATTATTATAGTAGTTAAAATTCCTTCCACGTTGTACAATAACTTTCATCGAGTTACTGAACCATTACAACAGAAAGCAGCAAATTTCTTGTAAGAAGTCTTATTAGGCAAATTAGTCCCCGAAATTCCAATAACACAAAAGTCAAAATTAAATGAGCGGGTTTAATGTCGGGAAACCAATTAAATTGTAAATAGGCTTAACATTGACCGAACAGGTGTACCAACAAGGTCACATAAACATGTATAGAAGCCTGTAATGTTCTTCCGATAAGACCGTGGTAACAAATTTCTAGGTGATTGAATAAATTCCAGCTTAACAACAGAAACAGAAATGTTATTGTAGTATTTTCTACTACAATGTAATTTATTCCGCAAAACATGCGTTTATAATTATCAATACAATTATTACAGAATATATTATTAGTAGGCATTAGTAGGTTTAGATAAACCGCCGAATTTATTCAACCACAACGCTAAGCTTATTTACCTATTATTGCTACCTTGGTCTAACACTTCTTATTCTAATTGTATAAAATATATTTATTTCGATGAGAACCTTAACAAAAAAACATGTTAATTTTTTGCAAATTTCAAAAAAGGAGAGCGTTTACAATCCGATTACGTTTTTTTTTTGTATGTGTGCTTCGCGATATTTTCATTAATTGTCAACTAATTTTGACATTTTTTTACAAAATACGGTACTTCAGGGACCACTGAAAAAGGTTAAAAATCAACTTTAAATAAAAAGTTAAAGTCAACTTGTGACAATTTTTCTTTTTAGTATAATTTAATTTTTTATCGATAAGTTTTTACGCCTACACAAGTTTATGTTTAGCGCGTATACACTATTATAAAATCTAATAGTGACTCCAAATATTAAGCATTTAATATTTAATATTTTATCTAATGATTACAAAATAGGCCTTTAGTAATATAAATCATGAATAACAGCCAAAAGATTATGCTTTTCACAACCCCTTACTATCACGCTGACTGCGTGCAAATTTTTTCTGTGTATGTCTCATTTAATTTTCAGTTCATTATATATATAAAAAAAATCTCATAAGAAGCACAGAATAAATAATAGTACCGATTAAGGTTCTGTTTATAAAGGGGTGTTATACATATTATGTAATGCCGTAAAAGTTATGAAGCGCCAGAAAGAAACAAAACGGGCATAATGCCGTGCGCCGCCCACATCGCCCCGCCCACTGAATCATAAACAGTCTCAAATTATATTTCGTAGAAAAAAATATTTTTATAAAATATAGTCAAAAACTTCTATGTATGCTATGGTCTTTGACTATGCACGCATTTTTTACATTCTATTAAAATCAAGTTTACTAAGTACTTTTTTTCATTAATTCTTTACAACCCTTAACGCGGTCTTCAGATGTGGATAGAAGATAGAAATCGACAACATTTCCTCTCCATCGGCTGTCGGTTCTTTGATCTAGCCGGCCCATTGCCATTTAAACTTCCTAAGTATTTGTAGTAAGAATTACTACATAAATAAATGAACACCATTTACACGGTCTTTTTATTACTTGACAATTATGTCCGTTTGGCAAAATAGAAAGACAAAATTAAGTAAGTAAACGCACAAAAATAAATTAAAATTATCAGCACAGATTTGACGTCGTAATAAAACGCCTGTGAGAGTGTGTATATGTGCTTAGACCATCAATAGTAAGTATTGTAGCATGATGTATAATATGATGTATTTTTGTCTTATGGCACATAGCAGCAGAACACTAACACAAACAAAAACGTTGGTGCATTACAGTACACCATTTACTCAGAATGTCTCAGATACTAATTATACCGTTTTATTTATTTATTTATTTATTTATATAGAGATCTCGACAATCGATACGCCGAAAAATAAGAAAATTTTTCGATATCTCGCTTAGCATCCGAGATATCGATACTCAATAATTACTTACCAACTCAATAATAATTACTTAATTACTCAATAATAATTACCTACTTTGCATATATTTTTGTGTATTTGCTTAAATATTGCTAAATAATATATTATGTATATATTGCAGCATTAAGTATATTGCAATTTTATGTCTGACATTTTCCTTAATCTACGAAAATGCTACAAGATAAATAAATAAATCTATTATAAAACATAATGTACCGCTATAGGATAAAATATACAGGATAGAACATTGCATTTTAAATTTAAATCCAACATTAGCATATTAATTTCAGTAAATACATCGAACGTAACACATCACGTATTTGCCAACAAACTGCACAAATAAATTATGCAATAAAAAATAAACCTTGATTTATACGATGGTGACACTGAAAGTTTTTAGAACTGGCCACTTGTAAACGATATAATAAAAAAATAAGTTCAAATTTTGAAAATGGTACTCTGGCAATATTATTGTGTATGTATTTTATTGATTTGTCATTTGTTTACAGTTTGGAGGCAAATTGAAAATTGTCTATGCCACTTCACCATGAATTTAACGCGAGAAACTTTTCGTACAATGACTTTCGATTGGTATTTCACGAAGAAACCCCATCCCGTGCCACTATTTACAACTCGTTTAATGAGTTTAAAAACGTAGTCGCACTATTCTCACCGATGATCTGCGTGAGGGACGGCCTTCTACGGCGACAACTGAAGATAACATCAGTGTTGTGCGGCGTATGAAAGAGCCTGACAAAAGAGTGACTTATCAGCAGATTCGGACAAGCTTAGGCATCAGTATGAGTCAAGTGCACAAAATCCTCCATGAACATTTAGCAGTCAGGAAGCTGTGTGCCCGGTGAAGATCTCATAATTTGACAGAGGCCATTGAGTTATATGTACTACGTACTAGAGAAGCCATTCCAAACAAAAATTGTGTCCTACTCTATGTCTTCGCGCATGCGCAGTAGTAGTCGCGCATGCGCGAAGACTTTAATTTGATATAAAATAAGATATGTATTAATATAAAATAAATATAATAATTTAATATAAAATATCTTAATTTAATCTTAACAAACATATTACATTTCTAAATAAATTTGTAATAATAATTATTTTATGGAATTCACAAATCTCTAATTTACGCAATATTTAGTTTGTACGGATTGCAGTACAGTTCAGTTAAACATAGTCAATGTTCGGAATGGCTTCTCTAGTACGTGGTACATATGACTCAATGACAGAGGCCCAAAAACTCCGTCGTGTTGATTGGTGTCGTGAAATGGTTCCATCGGATGCAGCGATGTATTGATGTAAATGGACACTATTTTGAAAAGATATAATAAAACTAATAACTTGCTAGTTTGTTCAATTTTATATTTTCTTAGAAAATCAAAAAATCCTAATCAAAAATATCAATCTTCCAACGGTCTGCAGTAGAGGACAAGTTTAAAGTCGTAGTAGAATATAAGTTAGTTATACAACATATAGGTTTTGTATAAAAACGACACCCACGCTAGGATTTTCTCCTTTATCGTGAAAGTTGACTAACATACAAAATTGCACGAGGACAAATTAATATCCTGGAACGATTATCTAAGTTTAACTTAAACTTTACAAATATTTTTACCGTGCGGGATTAGAATCCACGATCCTTTAACGCAGGCGTGCAATACCGGTCCACAGCCGGGCGCAGACCCTCCCCTCATTTGTGAGAGGCAAGGAAGTATCCCGCGCTACCCCAATGCGTGATGGCAGACTTTAACATGGTCCCAAATTTTCTTTTTGATTTCTTAGACATGCAGGTTTGCTCACGATGTTTTCCCTCCCTGCTGAGCACGTGATAAATCGACACTCGTGGTAGCTCAGTGGTTACGCGCGTGCTGTAAATTTCACAGTCCTGCGGCAACCCCAGCATTAATGAAATTATTAATTTCAATTTCAAATGTTGATTTACCACATAAGTAGTAATATAAAGTTTTCAAAACTATTTTGTTAAATATAATTATTAAATTTGCCCTACCCAGGCGCGGTCGCAGCCTGAAATTTTGGAGGGGGGTCACTAATAATAAAATATGTTGAGTAAATTAGATTTTATTGCACAAATTATAAAACAAATGGAAGTCTTCTATTTTTATTGGCAAATCGGATGATAATATTTGAGACCTTTTTAAATGAATATTGTGAATCCAGAATCTTCTTTTCCATCGAATTTTATTTTCTTCTTCCTCTGCCAGTAGGAAGGCTATTACAACATTTTCTGCCATAACTTAATCAATGTCACTGTTCCGTTGTTAGAAACCAGGGGTTAGAAAGAACGCAAACAGTTGTTGGCAATACTAAAGATTTGCGTACGGCGCGTATGATAGTAATGTACGGCGCGTGCCGCGCGTATGATGCTGAGAAATGTGCGATCAACTTTACTCGTATATTCGGAGGAAACATACTTAAATAATACGGCAGATAAAGTACATCGACAAAATACCAGCAAAACTTTGCCGGTATTTTGTCGATGTGCTTTTTTTTCATACTTTATTCCCCCTCGTTCTCCACCAAAATTGCCTAATTTGTTACTCTTAGTTACATGGATAATCCCCCACTGTAATATTATTTATGCTTGAAGTCCTCTGTTAAAATTATTTTGTAATTATTACAATTTTGTTTTTTTTTTATATTTATAATAGCATATTATACAAATTATTATAAGAATTATCTATCCATTACAACCTATAAAAATCTACTGCTGAACATAGGCCTCGTCCATAGATTTCCTCATTGGATGTATTTTGCCGTAGTTGCCATGCTTGGCCGGCGGGTTGGCAACCGCGGTTTTCTGCCGACTTCCAAAAAGGAGACGGTACTCAATTTGACTATATGTTTTTTTTAATGTGTGTTACCTCATAACTTTTTACTGTGTGAACCGATTTCGATGATTCTTTTTTTATATGAAAGAAGATACTTCTCGTGCGATCCCATATAAATTTGATCACGGTCAGACCAATAGGTTTTTTAGTTATTCTTAATAACTTATATTGAAGTCGGCTGTACAAAATGTTTAATTTTAAATTATATTATTTTGAGTTGTTATGAAGAACATGCTGCTGTCTAACTGTTTCAGTTTGCCTCAGTAGACG
This sequence comes from Parnassius glacialis, assembly GCA_033319125.1. Taxonomy (NCBI): domain Eukaryota; kingdom Metazoa; phylum Arthropoda; class Insecta; order Lepidoptera; family Papilionidae; genus Parnassius; species Parnassius glacialis. The sequence goes on from JAVANC010000004.1 coordinate 43,167,974, forward strand.
ACCAATTAGGGTAACAGTGGTTGGGTTAATTTATCCATTCTCTTTAAACACCTAGTAGTTATTTTAATTGCTTCATTCGATACGCAGCCTTTACTCGAGTGCAACAAGCAACAAATATTATACCTGACGATTACGCCATAGTCCTTGAACCTGGCCGCAGTAAAACGACATGTTATTCGATTCAAAAAATATTTCAGTAATACATTACTACTCTAACAAGCGATTTCCCGAACTGGTATAAAGTAATAACAGTGATGTATGTGAATTTTAAAAAGCGCTGCGATAAAAACAAATGCAAGTAGACTAAGTGCGTTACACGTGTCAGCTCGTAATCACAACAGAATGTTATGCAATGGAAAATGCTTTGCAGTAAATTGTTTTATAATATATAACAATTATAAATATTTACACGTGAAGGAGCCATGCTGCAGCTATATTACTGGTATAGTTGTAGCACGAATAGGTCGGCCCGACCGGTAAAGGACCACGCTCTCACAGAATACCAGCGTAAAATAGCAGCTTAACGCTGCTGTGTTTCGAATGGTGAGTGTAGAGAACCAGAGACCCCTATATACTGCAAACCCGGCATTCCATCTTAGTCCTCAGGGGTGACAACGCATCTGCATTTTGATTGGTAATCGAGGATACATGTAGATGTCTATTGGCCACAACAACCACTTACCATCAGGTGGACTGTGTGCTCGTTTGTCACTCTATCCTATAAAAAAAATATTAAGAATGATAAGGTGCCCGGACGCTTGATTTGCATGCGATTTTGAATCGTTTTACGCATTTTTAAAGAGCTAATATCGTATAAGACATATTTTAAGAAAATCATTATTATCAATATAGCTCTCCACAGTTGAACATAGGCATGCCCCAAGGTTTGCTACAAAATACGATCCCGAGCCTGCATTCATCGACTGCTTGCATGTCTTATCAGTAGATTATTATTATTATTTTGCAATCACATAAGTACTCTTGCAGGGGCGGTGTAAAAACATCAACTGCCTCACACTCATTCCATAGGTTTCGTTAGGGGAAACAAGAGATGGGCAGCAGCATGTTCCTGATCTAGTAATAATTTCATTCTATGCGTGTAAGTTACAGTCAAAACTCTTCTCCGGTCAAAACTATGTTTGACCGACGAATACAGTCAATAGTAGTTTTGTCTGACAAATTTCGTTTAAAAGTAGTTTTACCCAAGATTGGTAGATAAAATCACTTTTGACTTTTATTGCCAACCGATTTTGAAGGACAAACTAGTTTTACCTAGTTCTACAGGATCAACTAGATGATAGCGACTTTGAGCACCTCAACCTACTGTCACTGATATTACTTTTTCAAAGATCAGTTTGTCCATTAAGCGTGTTTGACTAGTAACAAAGTGCTTTTGACTGCTTTCGTCGGTCGAAAGTGTTTTGAATGTAACAAAGAAGATCTTAATCTGTTACAGCATCATAACTTTTATAGTTTTTGAGAGATTTTGATAAAATATTTCAGTATACCTAATATATAAATTTTAATGATAAGATAAAAAATAATAAAAACATTTTATTTTATTTAAAAACTTCATTGCGTCCCTTTAGAAAAAAAAAGGATACGAAGGGCGGACATAATGCCTAAAGACATTCTCTACCAGTCAACACATTATTCTTTCTACTATCACTAACCAAAATGTAAAGGTTTATTTATAAAAATCAAATTAAAAATAAAATGAGACACTAAAATAAAATTCTCCTAAAACAAAAAATTCGTGACAATAAAAGCTAATACGATTGCTCCGTTGTGTATGACAGGCGTTTCATAAGGATATCGTATTTTCTATAGAACAGGTCTCAGTATGGCTGCCCAGGCTTTCTTTTTATATATAAAGTTAAAATTTCAATAGGATCTGCCAATAGTTGAAATATTTTTTTAGTATTCATGTTATTTGACTACTGACATTTACAGTACCGTGAAATCTGACAACTTAGCCATTTCTGGAAGGACTTAAAGTTTAGGACCAATTTTCCAACATAAAAGATATTAACAGACTGGGCGTTAACGTTAAAAGTGACACTACATTTTATTGGTGATTTAAACAAATACTAACATTAAATATGTAGACAAAATACCCAAAAATAGAAAATGGCAAAGTTAACCTTACTTTACGTGAGCGACACTGAAAGTTTTTAGAACTGGCCACTTGTAAACGATATAATAAAAAAATAAGATCATATTTTGAAAATGAAACTTTTTATTGAGTATGTATTTTATCAATTTGCCATTTGTTTACGATTTGGCGGCAAATTGAAAGTGGTCTGTGTCACGTCAGCATGAATTTAACACGATAATATTTTCGTGCAATGATTATTTTTATGACTTTCGATGTCATTTAAGTTAACAAGAAAGTTATGATAGACTTCGATTGGCCTCTCACGTCGAAGCCCCATCTCGTGTCACTGTTTACAACTGGTTTAATGAGTTTAAAAGTGGACGCACTAATCTCTCACAAATTTTTAGTTGAAAGTAACAAAACGAGTCAAAGTATGTACGATTAGATTCATAGAATTTTGAGTATCTTTTCCAAGAAATTCATCCAAGTACATAATATAATATATGAGAAATAAAATCGCCGAGTTTGGTTAAAAGTTACTTATAAATTTAAATCGAATTCTGTGACCGCACAGAAATATGACAATGACAGCGGATGAACAACGACCTCGAAAGACGAATACCGTATCATAGAAAATATTGAGAAACCAAATATATCATCTTATTTCGAAGAGACAATAAATCTCCGTACAAATAAAACAAATCAAGTTAATCTCGAAAGCCGTGGATAACAAGAGGGAGAGCAGTTGATTATCGATACTTGACACTGGTCTAAGTGTGTCCGACACTGCATTCCCCTGTCTTCCCCTCTACGTAATACTACACTCTGTTACGTGACACCTCCACCCGACATTTAGCTAATAAACCCAACTTTAATTACTTGCAGAATATGACTTAGCTTTCAATAATTAAATTTTTTATAAAAAGTACTAACTGACTTTAAATCTAAAAAAAATATTTTCAACATAATTGGCTACTGAAATCGGTGTTAAGACAGTGTATCGAAGAATTAAAGACTCGAATACGGATATGCATGCATGTATATCTTACCAGGTCGTCACTCCATCTAGTGGGGGGATGCCCTACACTCCGCCTGCCGGTATGAGGCTGTCACTCGAGAACCTCTTTTCCTCATCGGTTGTCGGTTCTTCGAGCTATATGGTTGGCCCATTGCCACTTCAGCTTACTAATCCTTTGGGCTATGTCGGTCACTCTGGTTCTACTGCGGATATCCTCATTTCTAAGTTTATCACGCAGAGAAACTCTTAGCATAGCCCTCTCCATAGTTCGCTGAGCGACCTTGAGCGTCCTCATCCGGCCAGCAGTGAAGGACCACGTCTCAGTTACATATGTCATCACTGGCAACACACTTTAACAACTTTAATATTGTATAATGAATTCCCGCAAAGTAACGCCTGATTCTATTTACTAACAACTAAATGTTACTTAAATAGGTCCATTAAAACATTCAATAAGGCTGAAATCTCAGGGATGAGATTTCTACTTCAAATTTGTATAGAAGCACTCCTGAAGAATAATCGGTTCCGAGAAATCAGGAACATAATCCTCATTCATTTCATTACAGCCCTTCACAAGTCCACTGCTGAACATAGGCCTCCCCCAAGGAATGCCACAAAGCATGGTCCTTAGCCACCTGCATCCATCGAACTCGAACATAATAGATCGGCAGAAAAGTTTCTTCGTATTTTGCTTGTATAAAATTGAAGAAAAATCTCACTGGTTGGTTTTAATATTAATAGAACATATATAGGGCATTAAGAAAAAGAAAAATAAAAAGTATGAAACACTTTCCTACCATTTTCAATTGTTTTCTGTCCGCCGAATTGAATCAATCTAACGAAGAAATTCGATACCTACATTCTGAAGTTTTATTACAATATAGTGAAAAATGCGACTCATGCCGCGAAAAAAAATTGTGATGTTAATGAACCTAATGTAGTGTAGTAAGAGTAGCACAAAGTTGGTTCAAGCATTTTCAGTCTGGTAATCATGATGTCAAAGATGCAGCTCGCTCTGGTCGCCCTCATTCGGATAAAGTCGATGCCATTTTTAAAAATTGGAGAAAGATCGCCATATTATTAGCTACGACATACCCCACGAATTGAGGATTGACCACAAAATAGTTTTGACCCATTTGAAAAAGTCTGGCTATACGAAAAAGCTCGATATTGAGTACCACACGGACTCACTGAAAGAAACCAAATGAATCGTGTACTCATTTGCGATTCTCTATTGAAACGTCATGAAACCGAACCATTTTCGAAAATATTGATCACTGGTGATGAAGAGTGGATAACCTACGACAAGAACGTGCGAAAAAGATCATGATCAAAGGCTAATCAAGCTCCACAGACTACAGCAAAACCCGGATTAACTCGCAATAAGGTGATGCTGTGTATGGAGCATTTTAAGGGCATCGTTTATTATAAGCTTTTACCGCCAGGAAAGACCATTGATTTGGATCTCTACTACCAACATCTAATGAGACTCAAGCAAAAAAACGACCGGAATTGATCAACAGAACAAAATTGGTCTCTTCCGGTACTCCTACTCCCAAGGCGTAGTCCCGAATTCATGGAAGACAGCTTTGGTCCACCCGATCCCTAAAAATGGCGACCGCTCAGACCCGTCCAACTACAGGCCTATCGCCATCACCTCCTTGTTCTCCAAAATAATGGAATCCATTATAAACTGCCAGCTCATGAGGTACCTTGAGGATCACCAGCTGATTAGTGACCGCCAGTACGGTTTTCGTCGGTGTTGATCAGCTGGTGATCTTCTAGTCTATCTGAATCATAGATGGACGGTGGCAGTAGAGTCCAAGGGAGAGGCATTGGCCGTTAGTTTGGACATAGCGAAGGACTTCGATCGGGTCTGGCACAAAGTGCTTCTTTCGAAGCTTCCTTCCTATGGGCTTCCCGAGAAATTGTGCAAATGCATCACCAGTTTTCTTGCTGATCGGAGCATCAAGGTCGTAGTAGACGGTGCATGCTCTGATTTCAAGCCTATCAACGCTGGTGTTTCACAAGGATGCGTGCTATCACCAACGCTGTTTCTCCTGCAGATCAATGATATGTGGCTAACTGCATAGCATTCATTGCTATGCGGACGACAGCACTGGTGATGCCTTATATACCAGCCGTGCCAATATTTCTCGGGAAAACGTCGCCGAGTACCGGGACAAACTTGTGTCTGAAGTCGAGTCTTTGCTTAACAAAGTCTCGGATTGGGGGCGACTAAATCTAGTCCAGTTCAATCCCCAGAAGACACAAGTTTGCGCGTTTACCGTTAAAAAAACCCTTTGTCGTATCTCCTCAGTTTCAAGGCACTCCCCTTGCAGCCTCAGCTAGCATCGGAATCCTTGGCATCGACATATCTAGTAGTATGCAGTTTCGTAGTCACTTGGAAGGGAAGGCCAAATTGGCCTCTAAAAAGCTTGGCGTGCTCAGTAAAGCGAGACAGTATTTCATGCCGGCACATCGCTTTCAACTTTACAAAGCGCAAATTCGGCCTTACATGGAATACTGTTCTCATCTCTGGGCCGGGGCACCCCAGTGCCAGCTCCTTCCACTTGACCGCATCCAGCGCAGAGCTGTTCAAATCGTCGACGACTGAGTTCTTTCTGATCGGCTCGATACACTGGCACTGCGTAGAGATGTTACATCTCTTTGCGTATTTTATCGCATCTATCACGGGGAGTGCTCTGAGGAATTGTTCGGATTAACTCCAGCCGCTCAATTTCACCATCGCACATCGCGACAAAACTCGCGTTACCACCCATACCATCTGGATGATGGGCGGTCCACCACTGTGTGATTTAGAAAAAGTTTTCTCCCTCTCATAACTTCCTTGTGGAATCGATTACCACCAGCGATTTTTCCGGACCGATACGACTTAGGAACCTTCAAGAAAAGAGTTTACACCTTTCTAAAAGGCCGGCAACGCATCTGCAATTCCCCTGGTGTTGCGGTTGTTCATGCGCGGCGGTAGTCACTTACCATCAGGTGAGCCGCATGCTCGTTTGCCCTCTCTTCTATAAAAAAAGTCTTTTATCATGATAATGCCAGACCACACACATCTTTGGCCACTCAGCAAAAATTGAGAGAGCTTGGTTGGGAAGTGTTAATCATCACCACCATATAGTCCTGACCTTGCAACTTCAGCTTTGCACCTGTTTCGGTCGCTTCAGAATTCTTGGGTTGAGTAGTTTTAGGTTAACATCAAGACAGGACTGTCAAAACTACTTGTCACATTTATTTAATCAAATATCCCAAGATTTCTACAGCAACGGGATTATATGACTACCTACAATATGGCAACAAGTTATCGAACAAAATGGCACATATATATTGTAATTAAATGTAATGAAACTTTAAAAAAAAGTGTCTTGAATTGTAAATAAAATACAAATAAACTTTTTCCCCGACCCACCATTGAAGTAATATGTACTTACGTAATAAAACAGCTATTTCAAACAAAAAATGTGCGCTACTCATGTCTTCGCGCTTACTCAGGGGAGAATAATGTAGCGCAAGCGGTAGGTTTTTATCATAGGTAGAATGGTCAGTATGTAATAATAGATTGTTGTTTTTGTTTTTGTTATTTATGTAAATTATATCGAGTACAAATTTTAAAAATTGTCATTTATATTGCTTATAATATGTGCTAATTTAATATAATATTGCATAATATTATTTTATTACATTACAATTATATTACATTTATTACATTATATTACAATTACATTTTAATTATATATTTAATTGAATATTTTAAAAGGTAAATTGTAAAATATAAAAATATACTAAATGTATATTTAACAAAACTTATTAATATAACATTTAATTTACAAATATAATTATTTAGATTAGAATAAGAGTCGTTCATAAATGCAGGGCATGCAAGAGTCCAAATGGACGAATTTATTCCACTTTGCCCTGTTTTCTTAGCTTGGACTTGGAAATCTAAAAATAAAATAAACGAATAATAAGCTAATTTAAACATCATAAATTTAAAATATGTTAAAAAAATTTGCATTATATAATCTTCCTACACTTACCCGCAGAACCGTCGCATCTGAACAAATTAATTTCATAATCTATATTCCATGACACGAGATGGCGTCTTAGGAATAATTTGTTTGATTATTAATCTATAATAATCTTTTATTAATTGTCTTATCACGGATGAAAAGTTATTCCTTGGTATTTGCTAAAATTTCTTGAATTATTTGTACAATATCTAAAAACACACCGAAGCATATTTTATCAATATTTTTTTTATATAATCAGCACAGTACGTGTGAACTCACTAGCGCCTAGCGAGTAACCGAGTAAAGTGCGGCGACATCGCCGCAATTGAATTGGACTGAGTAACTAAATGCAGTGTCGGCTCTCGTACGTAGTACATAATACAAGGGTGACACTGAACGTTCTTAGAAAATCAAAACCTGAACAAACTAGCAAGTTATTAGTTTTATTATATCTTTTCAAAATAGTGTCCATTTACATTAATACATCGCTGCATCCGATGGAACCACTGAGAATAGTATTTTGCCCACTCGTCCTTAAGGGTCTCTTCGACGGCATTTTGAAACGCAGCCGCTGCTTCCTCGACATATATAAAACGTTTTCCTCGAAGTTTTTGTTTTATTTTCGGAAATAAATAAAAGTCGCAAAGTGCGAGGTCGGGGCTATAGGGCGGGTGACCCAGTAATTCCAAAGTAGTCGATTGTTTGCTTGGCGGTGTGCGACGAGGCGTTGTCGTGGTGAAGGAGGATCCTACGGCGAGATCGTTTCTCCCGAACTTTTTCCAAGACAAGCGGTATACAATTGTTAGTGTACAACTCTGCAGTAACTGTTTTTCGATCCTCTAACAACTCAACTACAATTTTTGCGTAAACTGAAGAACAAGGCCATTATCTTTTTTCCCACGTTTCGACCTCTGTTCACTTTAGTTGGTAGCTCCTCGAAAGGAAACACCTAGACATCAGACTCTCTTAGTTTCAGGATCGTAGGAATAAATCCAGCTTTCGTCACCCGTAAGTATGTCAAACACAGAATTTTAGTTACCTCCGTTAAATCTTTTAACCATTTCACGACACCAATCAAAACACGACGGAGTTTTTGAGCCTCTGTCAAATTATGAGGTATCCACCAGGCATAAACCTTCCTGACCGCTAAATGTTCATGGAGAATTTTGTGCACTTGGCTCACACCTATGCCTAAGCTTGTCCGAATCTGCTGATAAGTCACTCTTTTGTCAGTCTCTATCATACGCCGCACAACACTAATGTTATCTTCAGTCGTCGCCGTAGAAGGCCGTCTCTCACGCAGACAATCGGTGAGATTAGTGCGACAACGTTTAAACTTATAAAACCAGTTGTAAACACTGGCACGAGATGGGGCTTCATCGTGAAAGGCCAATCGAAGTCTATCATAACTTTCTTGTTGACTTAAATGACATCGAAAGTCATAAAATAACTATTGTGCGAACATTTTCTAGCGTTAAGTTCATGCTGACGTTAACACATACAATTTTCAATTAGCCGCCAAATCTTAAACAAACAAAAAATTAATAAAATATGTACACAAGAATATTGGCAAAGAGTTTCATTTTCCAAATTAGAACTTACTTTTTATTACATCGTTTACAAGTGGCCAGTTCTAAAAACTGACAGTGTCGCCCTCGTAGCTCAATGCGACCCACAATACATTAAAAAAAATATACACGTTGAATATCCTCCTCAAATTTTTATTCGGTTAAAACACTCTTCGGTAACATCAACTCTAAAGTCTGATTCCAGCTTTCAAAAATAATTAATACTGGTTATTAAAATACTAACTTAACGTCTGGCTGTGAGCGACTACAAATTCGGGAAACAATGACTAATAAACACTAATTTTATTTACCACTGGTAACCCGGCGCGTTACTGCCGCAAAAAAATTATTATGGAAATATTGTTTTTAATTTTGCAGAGTTATATAGTTTAATTACTAATGATAATACATTGATTGAAACTGAATGATATATTATAACTTTCAAATAAATTTATCTGTACGATATACAAGTACGCTGGACAGGATATAATATATTATAGGCTACCCTACAAAATGTTTCAGCCGATTTGAAGCGCCGCTATTGTTTGTACCGGGAACTAAAATGGACTTAATATTCCAAAGTCTATTGTGTTGTTTAAATCGTATCTCTGTATTTTAACTTTTAAACGAAATAATGATATTGTGTTGTTTAAATCGTATCTCTGTATTTTAACTTTTAAACGAAATAATGACAGTATTTTGTGTAGTTTGAGTATTTTTGATTTTAGTTATAAAATAAAAGTTATTTTTAGTAATAATGAGAGTGTGCGTAATTTGTTAAACTCCTTACCAAAAGTAAAGAGTGATAATATTTCACAAGTGAATTTATAGCTAATTTAAAAAAAAAACTATTTGTTAATATAGGTACTTAAAAATTAGTTAGTAATATTAATATCGTAATTAAAACCATATTTGGCTTTATATTACTGAGTTTTGATAAACAATAAAATTCAATAGGGTTGTCGAGTTCCTTGTCTATAATAATTCTCGATGTTCTTTTCTACCAAAATATCTGTTAACAACCAAAGTCGTCGACAACAAATTAATTATCAAATGGTAATATTGCTATCGATTCACAAACCCTAGCGTAACAATACCCAGTATTGGCTACTCCAAGTTTGTAGTGGAAAAACGCAAACGAAGTTATCTGAGAGTAACACCATTATTCGAGGGTTAGTTACTCTGGTGTAACATGGTATTTGGTCGAATCCACCCTTAACAACATATTTTTATTGCATGGTTAAATAACCGTGTAATAATAATATGGTATTGTTTAATGTAATGTTGTCCCGTCACGGTTCTTTGAACGATCCCATCTGAAGAGCTCGTATCTCTATAATTGTTCCCTTGGTTTAAGAACTTTGTAGAATACTTAGAGACGATGGCGGGAGACCCGACCGTAAGACTTTGGATGCTTAGTAGAGAGATAAAGCTTTAGTGTGGGATACTACTTGCGAAGACACTTTGACAGCCTCTTATCTCAATGGTACCTCGTCTAAAGCTGGGTCAGCATCAGAGGCAATTGAACTATGTAAATAGCTCAAATATGAGTTTCTGACAGATGAGTACATATTTTTGTGCCATTTGCTGTAGACACTATAGGTCCGTGGGCGTCAGCGGTGAATTTCCAAAATAAAACTATCCGCGACTGATCGTCGCTGCTGGTGATAAGAGGGCTGCTTATTTTCTCGCTCAAAGGCTAAGTATCGCCATTCAGAGAGGAAACGCAGCCAGCGTTATACGCACTACACCGCAGGGAGTGGAACTGTATGATAATTTCAGTTTTTAGCTTTTTTTTTTAACTTCCCCCTATTAAAATCACGCGTGCGCGTGTGCGCGTGCGCACCTGCGTGCGTGCGTGCGTGTGGATGTGGTGTGTGTGTGTGTGTGTGTGTGTGTGTGTGTGTGTGTGTGTGTGTGTGGATGTATGTAACCCTCCCATAACTTTTGAATAGCTTGACCAATTTGAACAAACTCGGCGGTGTTCGTAAGGGCTTCACACAACTTAGATTTTCTATACCATTTGAACCAATTTGACCCGGTTGATTTTGATTTTGAAAATAAAAAAAAATGTTTTTTTAAATAACTTTTAAACAGGTGTAACGATCAATTCCAAAATCGAATAAGCTCTTAAACTCAAGAAACGCCGTCGACTGCTGCAAACCGCATCAAGATCGGTTGATGCAAGAGAAATCGTTAACGAAAAATTTCGAAACAATTTTTTTTCAAATAACTTTGAAATGTCTTCTCGGATCGTTTTTGATGTAATAAGACGTTTTTGAGCTCTAATATCGTTTTACATTTGGAGGAGTTATATTGTATTATTTAGGAATGATAATTCAATCACTGAAATTGAATGATCTATAACTTTCAAACAAATTGTTATTACTATACGCGTCCCACCAAGTGTAAATTAATTGTACTATTCTTATAACTTCACGCAAGTGCAAGCAATATGTTGACAAAGTTTTTCCGCAATCTGATGAACGGTATAGCAGTGCATAAAATACGAAAAAACAAATATTAATTTTAATTTATTTAAGACGGGTTTGAAAGGTTTGAGTGACCTATTTCCGGTTTATGTAACATCATTATGTTTTGCATTATATTCAACATTTCGCTTAATCTTGTATATATTATTAGTATTGTATATATATATATATATATATATATATATATATATATATATATATATATATATATATATATATATATATACATATATATATATATATATATATATTATTGTTAACAAACATGGAATAAAACTAAGTTTAATTTAACTGTCTTAATTCCCGACGTTTCGGGCACTTTACAGCAAGCATGGTCCATCCCATGACTTTTAAAATTGCTGTAAAATACCGTAGGTACATAAAATCTATTACTTTTATTCCACGTGTAGTATTTGCGTAAATATAAGAAATCCTAATATTAATCATTATGTTACAGTTCAGCAAAAGTTCTTGGGATGTCGTTATTCCCACGGTAGGATTTACTTCTGTATCGTTGAGGTGTATCATGTATGTGAAAATTGCAATAGAACAAAGTTCGACAACAACCATTTGTTGGCCATACAAACACTTGTTGTCAATCGTGGGTGGGTAGTACGGACAGGCTTATAGAATTCAAAAACTAGGGGAGGTACATATTTGTCTCGTAAGTTCTTTTTTAATAATCACATTCTTTATACTTCAAGAACATAAGGAATCTTTACATTCATATAAATTTGATGTAAATATTCCACCCCTACAAGGGGAAAACACAACACAAGTTGCTGCGTTAAACTTTGCAGCAATTCTTGGGGGAGGCCTACGTTTAGAAGTGTGCTTGTGAAGGACTGTAATAATGACTGTGATAATGAAAATGGTAAAAAAATTACTTATAATAAAAAGTAAAAACCGACTTAAAAATCTAAAAAGAATAAAATAGTTTCACTTCTAAAGTCTCTAATACTTCAATACACTCTATGTTAAGCTCTGAGTTCAGAAACTAGTATGCGGATTTTTTTACTCTTTAAAGTTTTTAAAATCGGTTTGATGTTGTTTATCTAATATAATATGCAAATAAAATATATCATTTGATGTTATCAGAAGTTTTTTTAGTTCCATACAGCAAAACAAAATTGCTCGTTTATATGTGGCGAAGCAATAATACATTCATCTTAGTACCTGGGTATATTCTTCGCATACTGGAGATTGAACTTGACTTCAGTTATGTTAATTTAACTCAATTAATATTAGCTAACATTTATGTGCAAAATGTTCAGATATGGATGAGAAAATAAGCAAAGAGAATAAACACGATTCGTAAACATTTTAGTGGTCTAAACAAGAAATTCGTATGCACATGTTAAACCTATTATAGCTTGTTATACGTATATATTTAAATATGTACTCGTATACGTAAGCCTCGTTCGTCTTCGGTTACTAAAGAAATGCCGATTTGAGTTTATTTACAAAACACTCTATGTCGTCTTAAAAACAATAATAACCTTTAAAATTTACTAGCAGCGTGCTGACATATATTTTTCTACATTATTTGTATATGAACGAAACCTTCTGCTCACGAAGCACAGGTTTAATTTCACTCAGCGTTCATAAATGATATATTTACACTTAAATACAATACTAAAAATTATAATAATAATAAAAAAAAAACTAAAACTAGAAACTTAAATATCATATAATCCTACTCCCCGCGGTATCGTGCCAAGAACGCTGGCTGCGTTTCCCCGCTGAATGGCTATACTAAGCCTTAAATTAATTATACAATATAGATATGGATCTAATCATCTAATTTTTCTCGGTTATTGAAATCTTATTGCTGAATATGGAATCAGCAATAATAACTGTGCTAGCAAATGCCGCCAATTTAAAAATTAACATATATAAAGCAACACCTTTTCAATTATGAAATTCAAATCTAAATATGATGTGAATGGTTAAAATATTTTTTTCTTACTGAATTAAGATAAGAATTACCTCTAATGAATCTAAAGATGCTGAAACTTCTCTAGTCACATTTACTGACGACACCAACACTTTCAACCGAAAGCTAACTAAGGAAATTGCAATATTGCAGAAAATTTTGTCAATAAAATATTATCAAGCTTAAAAAAACGTACTCACGAAATCACTAAAATATGCTATATGGAAGATTAACTGTTTCTAAGGCGACCAGAACTAAATTTTACTGAACATGAATTATCGGATACTACCAAGATTTGAAAGTTAAAGTTAAAGCCCATATACACGTACGTCGCATTTCTGGGCACCGGCCTCCTCTCATTGCTAAGAAGGTTTTAGGGCAAGGAAATGTCCGCCGAATGCGTGTTGGCGAACTTCACATTTCTACGAAATATTTTTTTCTTATTTCTCAGACATGCAGGTTTCCTCAAGATGTAATCCTTCACATAAAGCAGCACTTAAAATTGGAATTAACAATTTCATGTGTGCCGGCGGGGATCGAACACGGGTTGCTCGCGTCCTGTGAAATTCACAGCGAGCGCTTAGCCCCTGAACTACCATGGCTTACAACCGGCTTATCAGCGGCCAAGACTTAATCAGCCTAATTAGGTCATGTGCCAGTGTGCCATAATGATGAACAATTTGAAACATCAGAATATCCTAAGCGCATCTACTTTAAAAAGCAATAATTTTTAAATCATGGTGACACCTACCTGAATACTTCAATGGCCTAAAGTTAAACGTAGTTATTTATACACACTTTAGTCTAAATTTGCTAATATACGAGCCGAAACAAGCAACTCGCCAAATGCTATGCGAGCGCTTAACAAAGGACCACGCTGATACGAGGGCGGCACTGAAAATTTCGGGATTCAAGGAAGTGACACAACATTACTATTTAAAAATGTATTTATTGCTCTTCAAAGTATTCTCCGCGAAATTTGACACATTTTCCATACGATGGAACCAATCATTGAAGCAACCATTCCATGCGGAAGTTGGGGTCTCGAAAATGGCCGTTTTGTAGACGTCCACAGCTTCTTCAGGTGATGAAAATCTCTGTCCACGCAATTTATTCTTTATTTTTAGGGAAAGTATAGAAATCATTAGGGATTAGGTCGGGGCTGTACGGCGGATGGTCTAATAATTCTATATTTTCTTGCTCTAAAAACTCTTTTGTTCTGTGTGCGGTATGAGAACTCGCTTTGTCGTGATGGAGGATGATGCGGCGGTTGCAGTTCTCTTTACGGAGTTCAGTAACGACCTGTGGCAAACAAATGCTAGCATACCATTCCGCATTAACCGTTCTTTGTTCCTCAAGAGGAACAGTCGTAACATGGCCGGTTTTGGAGACAAACGTGGCCACCATTTTTTTGCAACACTCCGTGAACGAACAATTTTTGTTGGCTTTAACTCATTTTCGAACACCCAAACTCGTGACTGGTTTTTTGTTTCGGGTTCGTACGCATATATCCGGGATTCGTCACCTGATACGATGTTGTATATAGCATTTGAGGATCCTGCGTGGAATCTTTCGAGAGTTCTGACGCACCAAGTAACGCGAGCCGCTTTTTGCTGTTCACAGAGCGAATGCGGTATCCATCGGGAAAACAACTTTTTTACACCTAATTGTTCATGCAAGATTATTTATATTTGACTCATGCCAATGTCTAAAGTTGCCTGAATTTCGCGGTATGTCACATGTCGATCTTCTTCAATCAGCTTACGCACAGCATCAACGTTTTCTTGGGTGACTGCAGTTTTTGGACGACCTTGACGGGGATCATCACTGAGCTTGACACGTCCACGTTGAAATTCAGCAAACCAGCGATAAATTGTGGTTTTGGATGGGGCTTCATCACCAAATGCAGAAATCATCCGGTCAACATACTGTGTTTGTGTTAAACCACTTCGAAAGTCATAATAAATCATCGCTCTTGAATTTTCTCGAGTCAATTCCATTTTCTCAACGACTAAACAAGTTTGACAAAACCTTGTGACAAGACCGAGAATCTTTTTTTAAATAAATAAATGGTATTCGATTTTTAAAACCAAGGAGTTTTCAATTAAAAAGATTTTAATATGACAGGAACAGTGGAAATATTCCATTCCCGATACTTTTAGTGCAGCCCTCGTATGTTTAACCCGTAGGAACCTATACAAGTATTTCAATTTAATTGCGTGGCCGTTGGCATTAAAAGTAGTCCATTTTTGGCAATTCGCGCACCGTCCAGTAATTATGTATTGATGAAGGATGCAGAATTCCCTTAGCAAAGTAATTCTGAGTCGAGACATTTACGTTGATGATATAGTAAGTTCCCTCATATCGGCAGAGGAAGCAGGCGATGCCGCTACGCAACTCATCCAGCTCTTCCATGCTGGGGATTTTTAACTTACTAAATGGGCTAGTAACAGTTCCATTCCATTCAGAAACAATTCCATTTTCTCGACGACTAAACAAGTTTGACAAAACCTTGTGACAAGACCGAGAATCTTTTTTTAAATAAATAAATGGTATTCGAATTTTAAAACCAAGGAGTTTTCAATTAAAAAGATTTTAATATGACAAGAACAGTGGAAATATTACAGTCCCGATACTTTTAGTGCAACCTATGTACAGAATATCAGCGTGAAAAAACAGTGTCATACTAGGGGCAAGCCAAATAAGTTAGAAACTCTTTACTCTTTTGATAAACACTGGCAAGTTATAGATTATCGTAAAGGCCATAGAATATTTTATATGTATGTATTATAAACGGATAAATTTTAAAATATACCTAACACTTATTATGTCATTTTTTTATTTGGAAAATGCTTTTTTCGTATCTTAGAGAATTTGCTCGGATTGATGGACCTCAGTCGAAGTGATTATTTCACTCTATGATTAACTATGAATATAAAAAAGATTTAAATTTAAAGCTCCAAGAATATTTTAAACATTTGACTACTAATTGAGGTGAGCTAGTTTTTTTTAAGAGAGGCGACAAACGAGCATACAGCTCACCTGATGTTAAGTGACTACCGATGCCCATGAACAACTGCAACACCATGGGAATTGCCGGTGCGTTGCCGGCCTTTTAAAAAGGAGTAAGCTCTTTTCTTTGAGGTCCCTAAGTCGTATCGGTCCGGAAAAATCCACGGAACCACTATTCCACAGGAAGGTCGTACGCGAAAGAAAATTCCTAGTGAAACGTATAGTGGTGGACCGCCAAGCATCCAGAAGGTGTGGATGGTATCGAGAGTTTTGTCGCGATGTGCGTTCCTGAAATTTGACAGCTGGGATTAATCCGAACAATTCCTCAGAGCACGAGTTTCATTAGCTTGTACGCGAGTAACAGTTTTTAGGAGAATGGGAAGAAATTTTTGGAGATAAGTTCCGCATTGGCTTACCGATGAGAAAAAAAAACAATAAAATTGGACGGATTGGTGCCAATTCAAGATGGAGAAGATCGACACCGGCGTGAAAAAATGTTTACGTATCATTTTTTAATAGAATAAGGGTGTTAAAACGAGTACACAGTCGACCTGATCTTAAGTGGATGCTGTGGCCCATAGACATGTATTTTTGATAAAGAATCAAAATACAGAAACGTTATCACCTCTGAGGATTGAGATAGAATGCTCATTTGCAGTAAAAAGGGTCTCCGGTTCTCTACACTCACCGTACGAAACACAGCAGCATTGAGCTGCTATTTTACGCAGGTATTCTGTGAGAGCCTTACCTGCTTGAGCCGAACCATTAGTGCAACACATAATATAGCTGCAGCATGGTTCTACCATGTAAAAATTGATTTCGGAACAAAGTCAGTAGATTTTGAAGATGAGACAACTACAAAATATCGCCGTATGCTAACTAACCACACAAACAAATAGTCGCCTCGTTATTGTGCAAGAAAAGTAACAATATGACCCATATTGCTACTGTGGTTTTGGAGGATCAAAAACGGTTAACTCTGAGTTGTATATGACACTTTAATACCCTAAAAGTATTATACTTGGTGTGATGAGCGACCAAAATCAGGGATCCGGCAACGTCATCAATACCGAGACAACGTAACGCTGTCAGTCTGTCAGAACCCTTCATTTTATTTTGTTAAAATAAATGTGTCTATAGTATGTGCCATATCGATTGAGAAAAACGGACAATGACCTCAGATATGAGCCGAGTGTCAAAAGGCGTAACTTACAAAATCTCAATTTAGATGTGATAACAATATTTAAATATTGATATTATTCCCACTTCTAGGTCAGCACATATGTTTTGTTTTTTTGTTTCTTAAATAATATTGTCTGTGGTTCCTATAAACATAGTAAAATCTTACGGTACATCGCGAAAAATGTGTTATATTTTATATTTCAATTTATGGTAAGTAACGCAGCAATTCATTTAATAACAGTTTCATATTAAAAAAATATTTGAAGCAATATAATCACCATATTGAGCTTTTGCAAATTCATCCCTTTAAAATAAACAAAACGCGCGTTACGTCAGTTCGTTCTAAAAGAAACGTGACAATGGCAGCCAGAGATGCGTCACCTTTTTTGGGCCGGTCCGCCATTTTGTTTTCATTCGTGTTCGGATAGCGCTTGCGTGTGTACGTCTCGGGTAATTCATAGCATTCATTGCATTGTTTTAGTTGAGTTTTTACTGTTAAATTTGTTATATCGTTAAGTTTTTGTTTTTTGAATCTGTTATATTAGTTTTACTGTGACGGTCGTTACTAAATCGACATGAGTTCAGGAGAATTTGGTGAAGGACCCGGTCCTTCAACATCAAGTGGAAAGAGACGTCGCCGACCCATAATAAACGTAGCAGGTACGTACAAATAGGTACAAATGCGACGACGTAGCCTTTCTATTTCTTAAAGCGCTCTTTTTATGTGACCATGTGGTATTTATTTTCTAAAACAATATGTATTTATGTGATGTAGTACTATGGTAGTATATTTTTGTCATTTATTTACAGGCCCATCTTCTGGAGCACCTTTAACGTCACCAGTAAAAAAGAGAAAACCTACCACTTTGTCGGTCGGGGAACAAGAGATTATCATTAATGTATACAAATATGTCAAAAACACCTGGCCCGAAGACGTGTATCCTTCAAACGTTAATATGGTAGAAAAGGTTTCGGAGATCTCAGGAGTCAGCAAGAGCACTATATATCGCGTATTAAGCGTGTATAGAGATTCCCATAAAATACCAGAAAAGGGAATAATTAATAAAAGAAAAAAGTCTGTAATTGACAAGTTGGACGATTTTGATAAATCGGCTATAAGAGCGAAAGTGCATCAGTTCTTTCTTGCAGGAGAATTACCGACTTTAGACAAAATTTTGCTCAGTATAAATCAAGATGACCAGTTGCCAAACTTGAGCAAAACTTCCCTGCGACGTGTGTTGCGCCATTTAAAATTCAAATATATAAAGAGAAACAGAAAAAGTGGTCTAATAGATCGCCCAGAGATAGTTCTGTGGCGTACCAGATATTTGAGAGAAATACAAATATTAAGAAACGAGGGACGTAACATTTTTTACCTTGACGAAACATGGATTAACGCAGGTCATACTATGGGAAAGGTATGGGAAGACACCACAATTGAATCTTCTCGTCAATCACGGTTAGAAGGCTACTCTACTGGCGCGAAAGCCCCTTCGGGTAAAGGAAAGCGATTAATAGTTGTACACGTTGGCAATGAAAATGGCTTTTTGGAGGGATGTGATTGGGTATTTGAATCATCATCTACTGGTGACTACCATGAGAGTATGGACGCTCTCCATTTCGAGGACTGGTTTAGAAAAGTAATAGAAAAACTGCAAAGCGGCGATGTCATAGTTATGGATAACGCTAGTTACCACTCCAGACGTTTAGAAAAAACCCCAACAATGTCTTGGCGGAAACAAAATATGCAGGAATGGCTAGAATCTAAACAGATCGCATACGTGCCCTCGGACACAAAGACCCACTTAATGGAAAAAATAAAGGCAGTTAAAGATAACTATCGAAGTTACGTCACCGACGAGATGGCAAAAGAAAAAAGCATCACAGTGGTAAGGTTACCTCCTTATCACTGTGAGCTTAACCCCATTGAACTTGTGTGGGCAGATGTGAAAGGGTACGTTGCACGAAAAAATACAACTTTCAAGTTAAAAGATGTTAAAAATTTACTTAAAGATGGTTTAACTCAAATCACGCCAGATAAATGGAAAAACTGTGTTCAGCATGTCCTTAAGGTTGAACAAAAAATGCGTGGCATGGATGATAGAATTGACCAAACTGCAGATCGCTTTATAATTAATGTTACAGATAGTTCATCAAGTGAAGATACGAGTGATGATTGCACCGAATAAAAATAAAGTTCTTATATAATATTAAAAATAAAGTTTTATCTTTTGCATAAGTACGTACTTATTCGGTGTCGTTATCACTCGAATCTTTATATGTGTTATAAATTAATGTTTTTTGTTGTTAAATGAATAAAGTACTTTATAACAATAGATGATTTTTCTTCTACAGCGATCTTTCACATAACTTTTTAATAATAGTTAATAAATATATATTATATCAATCATTATAAAAAAATCATTATAAATAAAGAAAGTACTACATATAAAATGTGCCTATATATTGAAGGTTTGTAACCCCTGGTTAAACGACCGAAAGGTCATTGTCCGTTTTTCTCAATCGATTTGGCACATACTATATCCTACCTCACTCGACATATTCCCCAGGCTTAACCTTTTGATTTTACTTGTTTCTAAAATAGGAAGGAGGTTTAAAGGCAAATAAGATGCTGTGACAGGTTAAAATTTTGAGATTTTCTTAGGTTAGATATCTCGAAACTGAAGAAGAAGAAGAGTCAGAAGTATTTCCAAAGTGGTTTAGACGTTTGGAAAAATGTAAATATCTTCTCTGCTTACACTGGAGGTAGACTGGTGGAGAATGCCTTGTTGCATTAAATCCGCCTTTTTGTACTTAGTGTACTTAGAGTATTAAACTAACAGGAGACGACATTGGAGAGCGTTCCCCTCTGTCAAAAGTACGAGAGCGCGGATCATTCCCGTTATATAAAACTAGTTGAACCGCGTACGGCATCAGTTAACATGTAGTCGTAAGCGTGAGTTGACCTCCAGAAAAATGCCGAGTTGCAGTGTGTTTTCTTGTAAAAATAGATCACAGACCTCAAATTTACAAAAAGACGACGTTACCTTTCATCTTTAA
This sequence comes from Parnassius glacialis, assembly GCA_033319125.1. NCBI lineage: Eukaryota > Metazoa > Arthropoda > Insecta > Lepidoptera > Papilionidae > Parnassius > Parnassius glacialis. Next base: position 43,188,374 of record JAVANC010000004.1, read on the forward strand.
GTATTTATTTTGATTTAAATAATTAATATAAGCATTAAATCACTAAAATTCTGATTAATATAGCTGAGCAGGGTGTGTTGCCAACTTAAAAGTATTAACACTATAGTAGGGACTTTTGCACCACTAGGACATAATTAAATTTTGCTTAATTGTAGACAAATGTCGTTTCTCTTTGTTCTTATTACACAAGACAAAATCGTGTTATTGAATAGTCTTAAATTCATTAATATTAATGTGATCTATTTGCAAAACTATATTATTTCAAACAACATTAATAATCTTTTATTGTTTTTAACGAAATGAAAACATCAATTTAAATTGTTTTATTGTATATAAAACATTTTAAATAGATATTTTCATTTCATTATGTTACGTTATGAAAGGAAAAGAAGTGTAATTTCGAGTATATAAAATGGTATTATCAAGGCAATAATAGTGATGTTCACTGTAATCTTTAGTGTCGATGTTTTTATTTGACTATAATTAATACCTTGATATATAATACCAAGGTGTTATTTAAAATTCTTTTTTGTACAATGATTAAAAAAGATCTTTTGGTTTTACACTTTTCCAAAAGATCCTTACAGGCGCCAAGTTTGGATAAAAGCATGTGGCAATCATATAACCTGGGTACCTAAACGAACAAGCACTATTTGTTCTGAGCATTTTGACCAATCGGTTTTCGTAATCCAATCAAATAATAAAAGGAAACTAAATGAAACTGCTGTACTGACTTTGAAATTATTGGAAGTAAGTTTATTATTTTGCTACAAGTTTATTTTACATTATGAAGGATAAAATTTAAAACATGTAACAAATCGAAATGGAAGGTTTAGTGAATGATATTTATTCATTTTAAAATGTTATTTATAAGTATATCTTCTTAGATGGTGTCAACCAAATTGTTGTTTTCAGATGAGACACGAATTATTAGCGCTTAAATAAATAAATAAGGACAAACAAATAATCTCAGTGTCATATTTATAATCTATTATTGTTAAATATATACAGAGTACTACACTTTTGTACTGTAGAACACAAAATATTACCGCTTTTTACGACGACATCTATTCAATCCTAAGTAAAATGACGAAAAAAAGTATGTTTGGTTAAGCGTAAACTTCGGCTAAGAGATAGCAAATGTTTAATTTTTTTTAAATGCTCCATTCCGTTGCTGCGTAAAGGAAGGACAAAAACAAATAAACAAAAAGTCACACTTTCACATTTATAATATTATATTAGTATGGATTGTCAAGAATGATAGATAAACTTTTGAAACCGGTTTACAATCGGCTTTTTGAGGGTGAAACTATACACTCCCGCTCTCTTTCTTGCTCTAGTAAATAACGTTTCTGAGTGACCAAAAAGGATAGAAGCACAGGAAAGTGCGATTCCGTGCTGCCAGATGTAGTTCAACCTTAAGCCTTAAAACGGTTCAACTCTATAGGTTGGGTAAAATCTGTAAAATTAGACCGTTTAAAACCCGTATACAGATAACCTTTCCGGTTGATCGTGACATTAAAAAATGGTAAAAATATTTCATAGACTAGGCATATTATATATTTTTAAGCATACAGGAACATTATTTCGACAATGATTACGTTCCACATAACATTGAACTGGCAAACTTGGTGATGGAAAATATGCAAGCACTAGAATTAGCTACCTCGCAAAAAAAGAGTGATCCCAAAAAGTGTATTCGTCACATATATATACCAAACTTATTCACTTTAAAAACCTACTACCTACTTTTTCAATTTGTTTTAATTTTGGTAATTTTGTATTATTATTTTGTACCTTATGTATTTTTTTAAACTTACTTTGAATGTAATATTACACATTAAACATTTGTTCATTTTTATTTTATTTAATTTGCTAATGTAACTTGCATAAAATTTCATCGACATATCCATATCGACAAGGCCCTCGCACTAGTTGTTTATGGCTTATGCACTGTAACGATGAGACATTTATGAGAGATTTTCAAGGTTGTGTGCGTTTTGCTTAATCGTGTGCTCATATTATGCTGTGTGCGTGCGTAACGACGTGGCCCAATGTTTACGATTTGCTTAGTGTGCGTTACCTCGCCTCCCGCTAGAAGTGACAGACTTTTTTGTTTGGAACTTTATGCGCATGGCGTCTCCTGTTAGTTGAATACTCTAAGTTAGTGTACAAATAAAGACCAAATAAATTAATATACAAGCTCTAAGCGAATAATTTGAAAAAAAATCGTTATTAATAATAAAGATGTAATATAATAATAATTTATAACAATATAAGCATGAAACAGCAATTAAGTGAAGGTCAAATAAAATAAGATATTGAATATCAGCAGGTGCATATTTTCCCGATTCGTCTCGCTGGATAACAACAAATACCTGTTGCTTGTGTTTGTGACAGAGATAACCCCTACCACCCCTCCCACCTCATTCCGCACGCACGTATCTGCCAACAAAGGGGCGCTTGTAAGCTTGGATTTATTTGCAGTACAACTTGTTTTGTCTTGTTTTGTCATGAAACTTAACTGAAACGTGATTATTAAATGCATTAAGTTTATAAATATTTTAACAACACTACATTTTTCATTAAAGTTATCTTTAGTATTAGGAGGCAATGTATGTAACCGTACAGTGGCGGTGTTAGAATATCCACTTCCACATATTGTCCCGTGCATGTCGTAAGAGGCGACAGTAGGAAACAAACCAGGAGATAGGTCCAGATCTTCCTGAACAACAAATCGAAAATGAAAAACTGACGTTGCCAAGCGCGTGTGCAACGTGTGGCAACAATGATATCATTTTATTGTAAGGGAAAAGCCTATTGTTGAATAGGTCTCCACCAAAAAATGCAACGTCATGAGCCAAATTCGTTGGTATATTATATTATGTTTCCAGAAGTATTCAAAAAATTACTTAATAAAGTATTAATTAAGCCACTCGAAAAAGTATTCGCGAATTTACTCTAAGCGGTCGCACTTGTTACAAATTGGTAGGGAGTCGACGCTGTACGAGACACTACGAGGCCACCCTGCTATGACCCATTCAACGTTGTCTTCTTCACGCCGACCCCCCGTTGAATTAGACTCGATCACGTAAACTGTGACGAGAAATCGGGTACCTTTCAAATGTAATTATGTTTCAGTTGAATTTGGACAATACGTTTAGAGCGAAGCAATACTTTTATGCGGACATTTTATGATTAGATTTGATACTCGTATAATCATCATCATTACACCCCTTTAGAAATCTGATGATCTGCTGAACACAGGCTTCCTTCACGGAAAGCAATAAAGCACAGTCCCAAACCACCCAAACCAAACTTACTGCATGTCACACTATCTAGTAGGACACCGCCCTGAGATTGTATATAGAAACGGACAGATTTCATTCAGATAATTATCTTTTATTTTTACCAATTTGACACAGGTATAGGCAAACACACATATTATTTGTTTTAGAATCGATATATCGATGTTATTTAATAACCACTATTGTGATGATATATGGCAAATGATAGTTTGGAATAGGATAACCTAACAATTCCATGGGAGGAAATTCGAATTAAATACTGAGATTTCATTATATGCACAATTGTATCGTGAAATGGGGTGAATAGAAATCGTGGGGTGAACAGAAAACAACTATGGTTATTTGATATAGTTGTCTCTGGGTTTGTTTACAGATCGGGAACGTCTGTTTATTACTATACTGTTTATTAATTGTTAACATTTTTCCTTTATTTTAACAATCTTTAAATTAGTGTCAATTTTGATGACAGTAAAGAAACACGCAGTTATTGTAAACGTGTGAGTACTAGTGGTTTTATGCAGTGTAAAACTTTTAGTTAAACATCAAGTTCGTCAGTATTTCCTTCTTGCAATTTTTTTAGAGAGTTGAGTTTCTCATCTATTATTCATACAAAGTTGAATATCGATATTTTAATCTTTTAAATTGTAATATCAGGATACAGGTATTATTTCTCGAAATCGAGGTGAATAGATACGACTGAGGGGTGAATAAAAACGCCTTTGGGATTAATAGAAACGAAGAATGAAGGTGAAATGAGGGGTTATTAGAAACGTAAAAGAGCTTAATAGAAACATAATTTTTTGGGGTTGTCAAAAACTATTTGCATCATTTACCTACTAAATAAATTAATTTAAGTAGCTAATTGAAACTAAAATAACAAACGTTTAAATAGTATAAAAGGTATTTAAAAGTCCATTTCTATTACAAATGTTAAATTTGGATATTTGTTATACATTAAAATTCCAAATGCTTTAGGTTTTACCATTACAGCAGATAGAAGTTCCTGCAGTAAATATACTTAGTGTGCTCATATGAATTATTTCTATCTAGTAGGTAAATATATCATTCATTATATTTGTATTTAATTTTTTAACAGAGACGCTCGGTATATGAGTTAAAAAAGTATCAAGCGGTATGGAATAGGTGTAACGCGAGTTATCAGCTTCAAATTCCGCATTTATGACAATAGCCTTTTATGTTTAGTACTTACACAATTTTATAAATAAGTAATAGTGATTTTTGATCTCGCTTCGTTACCTACTACTTAAAATAACCAAAGGTTATTAATCAAAACGAGTAGTATTATTATTAGTGTTATATAGTTTAACATTTCTTTATATATGGAGCGATATGGAATAATATCCATCTCCAATAGAATAAGAAATAAATATCATTTCCAATGCCGCTTCATTTTAATAGACGTTAGTAATTCATTTATTTGTGTTTGTTAATCAATAATATAATACGTTTATCAATAATAATATACTTCGATAGGAACTTTGCTCCAACCGAGTGTTCCACGACACTCCCGCATGGTTTTTTTTTAACCTGGTCATCATATAAGACCAAAAATTACACTTCGATATTTGATTTAATATTTAGTAGCACCCGGCTTCACCTGAATACAATCTATTAAAGTTTTTTTATTTATTAAGTTATTAGATTAAATATAATCAAATATCATTTTATTTTCTCCATTTTTTGGTAAATAAAATATATCTTAGATCCCTACTGGCATTGCTCTCTATTTTCGTAAAGTTTCATCACTATCGATCCTGCCGTTCCGAAGATTATTAGCCCGGACAGACAATTTTTTTTATAGAATAAGGGTGACAAACGAGCACACAGTCCACCTGATGGTAAGTGGTTGCTGTGGCCCATAGACATATACATCTATCTTCGTTTGCGAATTCAAATGCAGATGCGTTGTCATCCGTGAGGACTATGATAGATTGCCTCCTTTCCAGTAAAAAGGGTCTCCGGTTCTCTACACTTACCATACGAAACACACAGCATTAAGCTGCTATTTCACGCTGGTATTCTGTGAGAGCGTGGTCCTTCCCCGGTCGAGCCGACCCATTCGTGCTAAAACTATTCTATTAAAATAGCTGCAGCATGGCTCTACCACGTATAAAATTGATCTTATACGTGGTAGAGCCATAAAATTTTTAGATTTTGTTTAAAATTATTAAATGCCTTAATAGCCTTACGTTGCTTGCTTTGTGGCATACGTACGTATGTGGGCTAAGAGAAAGCCTTTGATCCCGTCGAAAATAGTGCGGTGCTACAGTCCCTTCAGCGGTGCCAAGTTGACTGTCGGTATATCGAAGTGCTAGTGTTTTTACTACTGTACTGTATTGGGTTATGATGACTACCAGAGTACCATCCAACTCCAGAGAGGTGTAAGTTAGGGTGACGTTACATCCCCGAAACTATTCACCATTCGTTTCTCAATAGTGTGTCCCAACAGATAAGTCTTAATATTAATATGGATAAAAAAGTTATGTATAATGTCCACGTCATACCTATTGCCGGTAGTTGTTGAGAGCACTAAGCTCGAAGTTGTTGACGAGTATTTTTACCTGTTAAAAATAATCCCACTAGGTAAGTCCAACTTCGACCGAGAGGTCCATTGACGGATTCAACTCGGCTGGGCAGCGTTGGCGAGATTACGACACATCTTCTCGTCAGGTATACTTCATAACTTGAAAACATGATTGGACAACCAGTGCATGTTGCTAATGGTGACCTATAGATCGGAGACGTATGAGGCACTGCTGGTTGTATGAGAAAGCTCAAGATCGCTCAGCGTGGGCGACGCTCAGGGTTTCTCTGCGTAATAAACTTAAGGAGGCTATACGCAGAAGAATCTGACTAACAAGCATAGCTCAAGGATTAGTAAGCTGAAGTGGCAATGGGCTGGCCATATAGCTCGAAGAACCGACAACCGATGGAAAGAAATGTTTTAGAGTGGCAGTCTCGTCACGGTAGGTTTTTTTTTATGGAATAGGGGGCAAACGAGCATGCGGCTCGCCTGATGGTAAGTGACTACCGCCGCCCATGAACAACCGCAACACCAGGGGAATTGCAGATGCGTCGCCGACCTTTTAGAAAGGTGTAAGCTCTTTTCTTGAAGGTTCCTAAGTCGTATCGGTCCGGAAAATTCGCTGGAGGTAATTGATTCCACAAGGAAGACGTGCGAGGGAGAAAACTTCTTCTAAATCGCACAGTGGTGGACCGCCAATCATCCAGATGGTATGGATGGTAACGCGAGTTTTGTCGCGATGTGCGATGGTGAAATTGAGCGGCTGGAATTAGTCCGAACAATTCCTCAGAGCACTCCCCGTGATAGATGCGATAAAATACGCAATGAGATGCAACATCTCTACGCAGTGCCATTGTATCGAGCCGATCAGAAAGAACTCGGTCGTCGACGATTCGAACCGCTCTGCGCTGGATGCGGTCAAGTGGAAGGAGCTGGCACTGGGGTGCCCCGGCCCAGAGATGAGAACAGTATTCCATGTGGGGCCGAACTTGCGCTTTGTAAAGTTGCAAGCGATGTGCCGGCATGAAATACTGTCTCGCTCTGCTGAGCACGCCAAGCTTTTTAGAGGCCAATTTGGCCTTCCCTTCCAAGTGACCACGAAACTGCACACTATTCGATATGTCGACGCCAAGGATTCCGATACTGGCTGAGGCAGCAAGGGGAGTGCCTTGAAACTGAGAAAGTGAAAGTGAAGTGTAGAGCGGCCTTCCCCTAGATAGAGTGACGATCTGGTAAGACATGCAGGAAGTCGATGGATCCGGGGGCTCAGGAGGAGGCCTATGTTCTGTAGTGGACTTGTGAAGGGCTGTAATGATGATAATTATGTCTTAATAGCAAGCAAATAACCCCTGAGCTTAATAAAATCCAGTTATTTTAACATTACAGGCAGACACTTCAATTTTATTTATATGTATAAAGTATAAGATTATGTGGTTTCGTTTGACAAAGGGGTTTGCATCAGTATATTTACTTATAGGATAAAATTGCTTTTTAATTTTTTTTAAATTACTCACATCATAAAATTGAAAACAGTGGTCACGGACGCCTCCCTTGGTAGGCGGATTGGCAACTGCCGTTTTTTATTATTATTTCGGTTTCCCCCAGTCGTCTCTCATAAGCTCATGACACACACGGAACGACTTAGTGTTGTTGATACATTTACGTCGCTAGTCCCCGGCGGCTATAAAATATCAGTTACATTTTTTAAAATAGCATTAGGGTGACAAACGAGCACTTAGGCCACCTGATAATAAGGGGATGCTGTGGCCCACAGACACCTATGTCTATCCTTAATATCGAATAAATTGCAGATGCGTTGTCACCAACTAAGGATTAGGTTTAATAGTTTCACTACACACACCATACGAAACATAGCAATATTTTTTTATTTTAAAAAGTTACACCCCACACTAGGATTTCCTCCTGTATCGTGGAGCTGTCTCCATACATACATTTCACATTTACACATTACATACATCCAGATCCAGAATAATTATTTGTAGGCCATATAAATACTTGGTACTTGCGGGATTTGAACCCGCGGCACCCAAGACTGTAACACATTGCTAAGCCACTGCGTCACGGAGACGTCAACGTATTAAGCTGCTATTTTACGCTGGTATTCCGTGAGGACGTGACCGTGATCCTTCCCCGGTCGAGCCAACCCATTCGTGCTACAACTATAATATAGCTGCAGCATGGCTCTAACACGTAGACAATTCATAAACATAGGAAATTTAAAATTTTCCTCTTAAACTAGCGAAAGATATTTATAGCAATACGTTTATGAAATGAAACAATAATGCAAACTCCAGTCCTTAATTAAAATTTATAGGAAACTTTGTGTGTTATATATAGATTGCCCGTGGTTTCATTTAGGGACGGAAAATTAAACTTTCAAAGACCGATGGAGGCCATATATTATTATAATATTGCTTATATAATAATCAGGTCCCAGATCAAACTTAAGGTTGCCCTTGAGCTCATTATAAAGCAATAAAAGCGGAAATTTTGTAAGATTTGTGAAACGTTTTAGAATGTTTCGTAAATAATTAGATAATTGTTAGCAAAAAGTAAATAAGTTCTCAAACTACGGCAATAATAAAAATAAAGAATTAGTATTGATCGTGAAAAATATAAGAAATTAATGAGCTTATTATAACAAATTTGTCATTAATAAATCTCATCAGAAATTATCATTTATATAAATCATTATTACAGCTAAAACACTAATTAAGTATTTGATAAAGACTCGTCAGTTTATGAAACGACGGAATAGAATAAAATAATATTTTATAGGTTATCGATATTATCGTGGACCGAAATTCTGTTTGGTTAGTGCTTCGCAAGTAATAACGAAATTGTTGTTTTATCAGATAGGTTCTCGGCAGAGCAGAAAAATATTATAAGTAAACAATTTCATTGTTCGAACTCAAAAGCATGCATCTCTCAAATATTTCGAAGTCACTTGAAATTTGCCTAATCGGACAGCGACAGTGCGGCGGATACTTCCCGCTCATTATTACTGTCAAGTGAGAAAAACCTGTGTCCAACAGTTTCATGTATGTACGTGGCCGATTGTTTAACTTTTTTTGTTAAATCTATCAATAAATTAGCTGGCTTGACTACAATTCTGTAATCGTCCTTGACCATTTCACAACTCTAAACGAGTTTTCAAACATGACTTATTGACGTATAGCCGAAAATGCGAATAATCATAGAGGTTATGTAAGTTACATAGTACATTTACATTTAGCGCTCCTATTTTATGTTCGTTATGAAAATGGAACTCCTAGTTTTGGTCATGTAATAAAATCTATACAGCATCATAATATATTTATTTATGTAATTTAGTCACCCAAAATGCATGCTTGATAACTCGGCAGCGCGGTGCTGCGGTTTAGACTTTGAGTTTGAATCCCGCACGGAACAAGTATTGTATGGACTCCCCATTGAGTTATATGTACTACGTACTAGAGAAGCCTTTCTAAACAAAAAATGTGCACTACTCTATGTCTTCGCGCATGCGCGGGAGATAGTAAAGTCGCGCATGCGCAGTTGATTTAAGCGCGTTGCGCCTGCGCGGTCAGTTTATACTTATAAAGAAATATATTTTTTCATGATTTTTTCTTTTGTAATATTACGATATTATTACCTATTTATTCACTTGAACAACAAATCATTTTACTTACTTGACTAATGAATTGTTATTTACGTCCAGGTTTAAACTTTAATTTGTAATCTTGTATTATTAGCGCCGCTCCACACTGCATGCATATTGAAACCACAGACTAACTAGTACATTGAAACGACACTAAATGACACACTGTATGGATTGCAGTACAGTTTAGTTGAACATAGTGTATGTTCGGAACGCGCAATCTAGTACGTAGTACCTACATACATATATATCGATGGGACTCCCTAATAAATTGCCTACTAGTGGAGAAATTTGTTACAGTTGCCACGCTTGGCAGGCGAATTGGCAACCGCCGGTTTCCATTATTATTATGTTTTATTATCATAAAGATGCTGCTGTCTATCTCCTGTTCCATTTACGTCTGTCGCCTTTTACGACCGCCTTTTACCCACGGGATGACTCTCATATGCCATCATTACACGGCCAACTTTTAGTTAAAATAATTTCACTAATAAACAATTCATCGGCTTTTAACTAACCGTGAGCGAAGCCTCGGGCATAATTAAGTCAAACATGTGACAGACTCTTCCAAAAGAAATTCTATTATCCGCCCAGAATATTTTTGAAAAAGGCCTTCTAGGTTATTAGGTATGTTTAAAGATTCGACATGCTTCGCAAATGCCGAATACTAAATTAAAAAAAAACTATCAGTCGCTTCGTAAACATGTAAACATTATTTTTGGGTTGTTAAGTAATAATGAGGTTGTTATAAACTAATTTGCTTAATTCCGCGTAAAGAAAGAAAATACGCGCACTATACCTGTCGCCGTCAGTGCCAGCTCCAGCACCAGAGCTAGAGCTGGCACTGACGGCAACAGGTATAGTGCGCGCGGTTGAGGGAGGGTGGGAGGTCCCCTTAAAACTGGGCAGGACACATCATTTTCTTTCTTTACGCGGAATTAAGCAAATTAGTTTATAACAACTCCATTATAACGGATTTCCGCAAAGTAACGCCTGATTCTATTAATTAATATGTTAAGAAATATTTTTTTACGAAGTATTTTTTATTAGAAACTGTTTTTATCAAAGCAATTAATATAGTAATAAAATTTTCATTTATTGCGCTGTTATACATGAAAGAGAGTGATTATTATCAGTTTAAAATGAAAAAAAAATATAAATTCAATTTTTTTAAATTTAATCAACTAGATTTTCAACATTACTTTCATTATTTTTATATATCTGAGAATGACCATCACGCGAGGTCAGTGTTTTTGCCCATCCCAAAATTGCGCAACGTGCCTTATGAAGTTTTCCCTTCAAAAATATGTATTACAGTATTGCAGTGTTGCGTAATAATATTCTAGATGACGCCAGGTAAAAATAGCCTGTAAGTACGTAGTTCCTGTACGAAAATTTAAAACGCCGGCAAAATTCTAATCCGAGGCGGAGAGTCGAACTTCATCAAACCGAATACTAGACACGCCTTCGAAAAAAATTGTGTATGATGAGTAATTGGTGGGATTTCCAAATGATAATGATTTGCTTAAAAAAAGTGTTCCGCTTTAAAATTGAAAACTGCTGATTAAGAGTGTTTAGAATGTTTAATTGTAGCATATAAATTGTGTCACAGTGAAAATTAATTTTTGGGCTGTTTTAAATTAGTACACAATAATTAAAATATAAAATTCACACACATGAAAACTATTGGTGTTGCCTCCATACTCTGACAGGGAATATAGCCAGAAGCAAACTGTACACTGACGGACGCTAAGTAAAGACAAGTGTAACCCAAGCAACAACTTCGACAGAAGTTTCCGAACAACATGCGGTGGTTCAATAAAATCAACAAATTAAATTATGTTTATAAGACGGTTCAGATCAACCACTTTACACTGACAGCATAAAACAGTGGTTATGATTATAGTAATATAGGCCTTATTACTGAAAAGCCCTTGGCGTACTGTAATGTTATTAATTATGTCTTCGTAGAGGAAATAAGTGAAGTTACAGCATGTACATAGAAAGGCAAGGCCTCCTTAGTATCATTTCTAAGTGGATTAACCCTCTTATATTTAATTCATGATTTGTCAACAATAATAATATCATAATTACTTATTTTACATGGTTTTAAAATATGGGGATTCCAGGGTATTAGAATATTTTTAGCGATATTGCTAATAGTAAACCACAGTTTTTATGTATGCAGTACTTAACTTTGCAGTGTTTGCAATTATTATGTATTATCAAATAGCGAATATCAACTTTATTTCAGCGTGTTTATATAAAGCCTTATACCTGTTAAATAGATGTCATATTATTAGTTACTTTAATAAAAAAAAACAGAAAAGTCAGATACTATAGTGACTCAAACAAAATAATTCATTTTGTGTAAACTGGCATAAAATGAATTAAAAAGGGGTTGTACAGACACCCTGTTTTTGGTATAATCACTTTTCTTCATCATCATCATTATACATTACAGCCCTTCACAAATACATTGAACCTAGGCTAGGCATCTTCTCTAAGGAATGTTACAAAACACGGTCCGTTGCTCCTGAGCCATCTGTAACCATCTCCAACCATATCCAGCCCGCATAACTTAACAGGTCCTCACTCCATCATGTAGCAAGGCTACATTACACTTCGCTTAAGGATATAAGGCTACCACTCGAGAATATTTTAGTTGCTAAGAACCACTTCTCATAGCAACAATTTGTCTTAGCGCAGCGATTCACCTACTCGCATTTCTGGGTTGCAAATACGTACAAGTTATAAATATTGATTTTATATGTTTAAGCTTTAAGGACGCTTACATAAGCGAAGACATGAAAACCGATGCTTACGCAAGCGAACAAAAGGCGGCTAAATGCACACATCATAGTACAGATAGACATATTACTAGTACTATTATTTATTCTGTGATAGTACGAATACATGATGCATAAAGAGTAGAATAGAATCGGCCTGAATCATAAAGTGAACTTAAATACTATATAAAATCATTTTCTCTTCCTTTTCAATAAATAACAATAAAAAAACAGGTATACAGATAAATAATACTCAATTTAAGTAAGCGATAATCAACGATCATAAGTGAAACCAAGTAGTATTTATTAGATTATGGTGTAACAATAGGATATAGGCTTTAGGTAGGTAATAGAACAATAGAATCCTCTCAAAGCTAAAAACATACCTATCAAACACATAGATCATGCATACAAATTTTTCACAAAACTTTAAATTTATAATATGTGGTAACGCCAGTTAACAATTTAATTTGTAAATCTAATAAAAAGCTTGGTACATATCCTAATCCTTGCTATGTGCACGTACAACCGTTGAAAGCGACGCAAGCGCCACGCAGCGGCAATTATTGCAATCGATTAATAACTGCGACCGCATGAAGGTCATTGCGTCCTTCGATCTCCTCTTTTATATTAATTATCATAGTCCTAGTAATTTTGCGAATGTAACGCGCCTTCCTCAATTACAATAAGTCGAGAGTTAAGGAGTTGGTGACATCCTTGAACTGTTCTAAGAATGCGTGCGACGATCCGCGTGGCGGACCTGTTGTGTTACTCTGGGAGGAAGGCGAGACAGTCCCTCACAAGGTTAGTGCGTGCATTCCACTTTCCTTGCTCTGCTTGTTGTATGTACCAATACAGTCCACAAATCTTTACCGAAGAAACTCACGTTACTGGCGCGTCCAATATGTAAAAGCACTTTGTAATAAACACAGGGTTATGTATGTAAAATGTATAAGTAATCACTTTCTTGATAAAATAGTTTTCATTTTAACGAAATTTGAACTGTCCTTGAAATTTGAAATTGGGACGGACCCCAAAACATTATTAAGTATCTCAAAAAGTGTAAGTACAAAGATAAGATTTCTGACGGAATGTTTGTCCAGCTGTTGGAAGGTCGGAAAGATAAACTAAGGGCGAAGTTTTTGTGGAATTATGGAAATATTTAACTAGATAGATATCTATCTATCTATTTAAAAATTTCCATCTGCATTAAGATCCTTTGAACCTAACTACATTAAAACTCAAATCAGCCAAAACAATTGAGCCGAGCGTTACCCAATTATAATCAAATTTACATAAATTTGCTGTATAACATTTGTTTCTTCGTATTTTATGCACCGCCATACCATTCATCAGATTGCGGTAAAACTTTGTCAACTTATTGGGCGAAGGTTATAGGCATAGTACAATAAACTTACAGTAGGTGGTGCGCGTATCGTACCGACAAATTGATTTGAATATCATTCAACTTCAATGAATGTATATTATCATTCCTAACTAAACAATATAACTCTTCCAAATTGAAGACAATATTTCCGCAATTATTTCTTCTACGGCGGCAACGCGCCAGGTATCAACGAAAGGGGTGAGTTACTTTTTGACTTTATCATATCAAATTGCCTGCTAAACCTAAACTTAGGGTGTACACCAACCTTTGTAACGCATGCTAGGCAGGAAGTTTTAGATATAACTTACCATCAGGTGGACTGTGTGCTCGTTTGTCACCCTTATCCTATAAAAAAAACATATCCAGGCGGATTACTAACTGGCATGTTAATAGTGAAAACGCGATGTCTGATCACAGAGACATTAAGTTTGTGATTACGAAATCACCAACTTATGAAACTGTCGACCTCCTGGGATGTCTACAGAGATCATACAGGAATTTGGAAACGTTTCCTAAAAGCATAAAAACGACTGAAAGTCTGGAGTTAGCAGTGGAAACGGTAACCGTAGGTATCCGTGAAGCCTTCGAAGACAGTTGTCCTCTCAAATCCAAGACCTCAATAATAAAAGTTCCTTGGTGGAAGACTAAGCTCAATAGGGCTAAAAACCCAAAGAATGGGATATTTATAGTGCAGCCCTAACCGATTATAATAAAGAAATTAGGAAAGCTAAGAGTGCATCGTGAAGGAAACTATGCGAGAAAGTTGACTCTTTGCCTCGTAGTGCAAGACTACACAAAATGCTATCGAAAGCTAAACCCAATCAGATCGGGCTTCTTAAAAAGCCTGATGGTAATTTCACTAATAGTGAAACGGAAACACTGGAGATACTAGTGTCAATCCATTTCCTAGGGTCACATATGAACTCCTTCAGAGCCCTACGAGGGCCTTGTAATGAGGACTGGTGTCTATGTCTGTCCGTCAGGGCTACAAAGATAATAAGGCCAAACCTGTTGCAATGGGCTGTTGACTCCTTTAAACCATATAAGGCAAGTGGGGAGGATGGAATAATGGCCATCCATCTACAGAGGAGTATCGATATCCTTCTTCCTTAACTAGTGAAAATCTTCAGAGCAAATTTTGTATGGGGATATATACCAGAACGATGGACAATTGTCAAAGTTCTATTTATACCTGAGGCTGGTAGAAAAGACAACGTTTTACCAAAGTCCTTTAGACCTATAAGTCTTTCTTCCTTTCTTGTGAAGACATTGGAAAAGGTTACAGATAGATATATTAGGGATGTAGCTCTAGCTACGAGATCTATACACTAAAACCAGCATGCTTACCGCAGAGGCAAATCTACGGAAACAGCCTTGATCAGTGTTATTGACATGGTCTAATAATTGCTGGAGGATAATACTCTTCATGTCTTTCTAGAAATTGAGGGCGCCTTCGACAGTAGCCTTGGGGACCTGACATCTAAAAATGTTGACCCTACAACCATCAGGTGGGTGAAGACGATGCTCTCAAACAGAAATGCAAAATTAGAGCTGTTTCAAACTTCGATTGAGATTTCAACTACAAGAGGCTGTCCACAAGGTTGTGTTTTATCATCCCTACTTTGGACTCTTGCGGCTGACCAATTATTGTACAAGATGGAAGACCTTTGCATTGACACACTGGGTTATGCTGATGACCTTGTGATCATTGTGAGGGGCTTTTGCCAAAGTACTTTGTCATTTATCATACAAAGAGCACTAAACACCATAAACAACTGATGCAGGGATAACAGTATATCAGTTAATGCTGATAAAACTGTTATAATACCCTTTACCAAAAAGAGAAAACTAGTCACACCAAAACTTAATAGTAAAGAAGTACCATTCTCCACTGAAGTTAAGTAGGTACTTGGGCGTAACAATAGACGAAAAACGATAAATTTTATATATATTTAATTTAATAAGGATAAAATTCCTTTAGGTACGTGCAGTCTCATGATCGGGAATAGCTGGTGCTTGCGTCCCAGTATGATCCTATAGCCATACAGTAGTATAGTGAGGCCGATTCCTACCTACGCCTCCACTGTCTGGTGTAATAAGGCCAACCAAAAGACGAATGCGGACAGACTAAATGGTCTACAAAGACTGCCTGCCTGACAACTGCAGCGATGCGATCATCGCCTGAAGCGGCTCTTAATGCACTTCTAGGCCTAATGCCCCTTGATCTTCACTTAAACAAGGAGGCGAGGGCTTGTTTGTATAGGATTAATGCTCAGGGCGGTTTGAGCTTGCTTTCTATAGATTTAGATCCATGCTGGACTCAATTAAGGAAACACCGTTCTTGTTCATGATGTTAGATATCATGCGTCCAGTATACTTTTAGCAAAAACTATACAGTGGAACTACCCTCACGAGAAGACTGGTTGAATGGACAGGTCATCTGTATACGCTATTACAACAAGGTCCCGGAAAGTGTACAGACTCTCTCTATTACCAAGTTTAAATGTTTTGTTAAGCTGAAGCTACATAAAAAGGGTTATTATAGTATAAATGAATACATGGTTGATAATAACCCCTGGGAATGAGGTGGTCGCTTCCAAGCAGTTTCTAAAATAAATTTTGTAAATAGTTTGTAATCATTTAAATTGTAAAATTTATTTAAAAAAGTCCCGTTGGGTTTCTTGCTGGTTCTTCCCAGGACAGAGGGTTTTTTTCGAACCAGTGGTAAAGTAAAAAATGACTTTCAATAAGAATCACTCATGTAATGTACATTGAATAAAAAAATATTCTAATCTATTCTATGGGGAACGCCCCAAATTCAAACTTAGTATGAATTTGGGTAGATTCACCTCTATCTTCCAGGCAGAAATTTTCACCATACTTCAGTGTACGGAAATCAATCTGAAAAAAACACTACGTTAACCATATAATCTATATATACTCTGATAGTTTAGCAGCACTGCTAGCGCTGAGATCAAACTTGGTGAACTCGAAGCCAGTTGGAGACTGCGTGACCGTCTAAACACCCTGGAAGGTAACAACAAGGTCGTTTTAAAATGGGTTCCGGATGACACGGGTATTGTAGGCAATAAAACTGCCGACAATCTCGCACGGGAGGGCTCAAAGAGTACATAATTTGGACCCAAGCCATTTGACGGAATCTCAAAAAGCATCGTCTGATTGACCCTGGAAACTCTTTATCACAATAAATCACTTAAGATCTGGTCTGATACATCAGACTTAAAACATTCTAAAACCTTAATCCGGGCTTTCGATCATAAATTCGCTTCGGAAGCCCTGGGATTAGGTAAAAAAAAATTGCGCATTCTGATAAAAGCCCTGACTGGACACTGTTGTCCTAAAAAGCACATGTCCATACTGGGCCTAAGAAACTCAAGGATGTGCCGGTTTTGCTCCCTAGAAGGAGAAACACTTTTACACATCCTGACAAATTGCGGACCCTTAAGGCGCAAACGCAGCACTCATCTGGGACACTATGTTCTTCGCCCAAAAGAAGTGGAATTACTCACGGCTAAGCGCAATTTCTTCTATTCATTGAGGACGTAGAGCTTAGCAGTGAACTGTAGACATAGCAGCGATCACAATAGATCTTTTAGGTCGCAGTGATACTGGTGTCTCTCGACATGCATTGTTTATATATATATTGGAGTCGAACACAAATTGACCAAGCATTTCTGCCAAATCACAACACCAAATCAAGTTATACACATAAATTAACACTCAAAATATACACATACACAGTAAATGTCAATTTAATACCTGATATGTCGGAAGCGCGTCATAATTCGCGCCAGCCGCGAGATCTTCTTCCGGCGGCTTTACCTGAAATCAAATTAAATGCCTTAATTAGTTCAGTACTTCAAAGTGTAAGGTCCTCCTGATGCGGCCTTTGGAACAAAACGAGCCAGAACTGAACACATATTGAACGGGGATAATACGGTAGCTGAACGCGTTGAATACAGTTATGATACGTTATTGATACGGTCTAGTTGGCGTATTAGTGTTTGCCGTGTTTTACGATCCTGATGTGTGAATGGCCTTAAAATTACCATAAGGCACTAAAAAGACGGCATGGTAAAATTTCAACACGATTTTTATAATATACTTAATGTCTTCTACACTTCGGTTCCTGCGGCCATTCTCAACGGAGACTAGCCATCTGCGAAGGACAAGATTATAGTATACGGTGGGTGCGCAAAGACAGGTGCACTCTCTCTATTCCATTGACCCGATAGCACAGCATTCCAACTACCGGAGGGAGATCAATCGCAGGACCAACGGCTTTTTTTTTTTGCTTTCTAAGGCACGGGGGCGAAACACCACTAAATTTCTTCCAGACTCCGGGCTGGAACTGAGAATTTCTTGACAGAAAAACCAAATAACTCGCAGACAGGAAGTCCCACCAATGGGTCGGCTAATGTGGCACCAATAGAATATTAGCGCTGTGGTTACTCTGTTGCTATTATGCTGAGTCGGTAGCCTTTTTTACTGAAATCCAGTGTGGACTTTGTGTTTTAGTTATTAATTTGTTACTAGTTTCTCGATTTTTATTTTTATTTTAAATAGTTTAAATTGGAGCACCAAATAAAGACGTTTTGTTTCTTTCTCAACCTCATGATTAGCAGTCATACATGTGGCAACTAAACCAACCAGGCAGTTTTATAATGAAGATCAAATGAAACTCAGTTATTTTTTCTTCAGTATGTTACTTTATTATTTATTGTTATGTCATGTTAAATAATTTATGTTAAGGCGATACCCCGACCAAAACCTTGCGATAGTGCGTTTTTCAGACTATTATCTCATTAGTTATGAGAAATAAACTACATCTAAAAGTACATATTAATGTTCAATATCCTATCATCACATTCCACGTTCTAATTTGTTTTTATG
The DNA here is from genome assembly GCA_033319125.1 of Parnassius glacialis. Taxonomy (NCBI): domain Eukaryota; kingdom Metazoa; phylum Arthropoda; class Insecta; order Lepidoptera; family Papilionidae; genus Parnassius; species Parnassius glacialis. The sequence goes on from JAVANC010000004.1 coordinate 43,206,978, forward strand.
TGTTATAAATATATTTAAAATCTACTTTTAAAAAGGACTAAAACTATTGATTACATGCATCTGTTGCTAAAGGCAACGCTCTAATCATTTGAGGATTACACTAATGGATGGATAATTTAAAAATCTATATTATTCACGTTTTATTTAATTTTTAAAATTCGTTCGTTTTTTCTTTTTTAATTAAAATAATTCAAAAAATCGTGTGCCTTCTATGATAAAGCGGCGTACGTCTGAAAAGGGAACGTTTCTCAAGAATATTTGTTCAGGGAAACGCCTTAAGGGAAAATGTAATTTTTTTAATTTTTAATATTCTCGGATTTCATTTTTTGTTTGCATGTAATAGAAAAATACTAAAATCAACGAAAAAAGAATGAAGACACTACTAATTTAGACTTGAATTGTCTGTCAATTTAACACAGCATCAAGTAGTCTTTGGATGATCCGGCTCTCGATATATTCTGATTTAAAGTCTGGACTAAACGTAGTGATTATATTGTCTTTGGTCTGGACTAAATTTTAATCGAGACTAACAGTTTAAACTCTTTTTTCTAACAATGTTGAGAATGTCCAAGCAACAGTTTTTATCTGTCAATTATATATCGACATTCAGAAAGTTATATGAAAATACGTAATTATGATACAATAAAACATATCTTAATATTTTTTTCTCGTTTACCCAGACAAGTCGCTGATTGGCAATAGCTATGGCCAAGGTATTGGTTATAGACTGATTGTCATGTGCGTCGGCGTAACCAATTACCTACTTAATTATTTTATCTGCTGAGTTTCGTATAGAAATACCTAAAATAAATGTGAGGCAAACATGCAAGAAGATACTGATAAGTACTAGTTTCTTAGGCATCTAGCAGATAACTGAACTGCCATCTCAAATCAACCCTAAAATATACAAACTGTACATTGCCAGTGCTAACAAGTGTAGCGACTACGATGTAGAGACTATAAACGTTGGGATTGGTACTAAATAATCACACAGCAATGCTTTCTAGACTGCGACACAACGTTTGATAACGTTCCTAGAGCCATGAAAGTCAGGAAGCACCCAAGTATTGTAATTTTGTTAAACTTATTAGTATTTAAATTTCAGTAAGAATCTTGATTGGTTTCAAACTTTGCATAAGAATTCGTTTTAATAGTAGATAAAAAAGTATGGTAGAGTTGGTTTAAAAACAGAAGGTATACAGTCTTTCGAGAAACCTTTTCGTCTCTTGCTAATAAATTTCAACAAGGGTTTTAGTAGTATATTGTGGGGAGTAAGACTGCAAGATAATTTAACTTTATCAATTTTTTATTATGGTAAAAAATGTTTTATCTTTAAAAACTTGTTACTATTCAAGAGCTAATCAATCCTACGTACAGTTTTAGAACAAACAACACACGTATTCACACAACAGTCTTCACGAATCAAAATAAAACGGAATTTATGCAAGTACTGAATGCCAGATATGTTATTGTTTTTGTTTGTCGTGCTTGACCATTAATTTATAAGATACTAGCTGGCCAGGCAGACGTTGTTCTGCCCTTTCCGACGACCCTTCCTATGAAAAAATCCTTAAATTCGCAATAAAAAAATATTGAAGGTCACTTATCGGGATAAAAAGTATCCTATCTCTCAAGTTGGACCGAACTGCACACAGTGTACAAAATTTCATTGAAATCAGTTCAGTAGTTTAGGAGTTCATCGCGGACAAACAATGTGACACGTAATATTTATACATATACTAGCTGACCAGGCAGACGTTGTTCTGCCCTTTCCGAACGACCATTTGCTTTCCCAAAAAAGCTCCTGAAATTAGCAATAAAAAAATTGAGGGTCACTTATCAGGATAAAAACTATCCTATCTCTCAAGTTGGACCGCAAACAGTCTGCAAATCTTTTTTGAAATCATTTCTATCTGTTGAATATTTACAGCAACACGTGGTGGTTATACTACTAAACTGTAGCTTATATTAAACATTTGTATTTTTAACATAGCGCCATCTATTAAATATTTACTCAGTCAAGTCAACAGATATCGTCATCTGACAGAATCGTTGGAGCAGCTAATGTACGAAGTACATGTATTTCCATGGAGCTAACAGATAATTGTGACTGTCAAATAATAGACAAATAATTTTCAATAAAATAATATTGTATTGCGACTATAAATTGAGATGTAAGCTATCCTATTTTTTAAGTTGGACCAAACTGCACATTGACCCAAAATTTCATTGAAATCAGTTCAGTAGTTTTAGGAGTCCATCGCGGACAAACAACGTGACACGTACTTTTTATATATAAAGATAAATAACGGTACAAAATAACTTACAACATAGTAATAAAATAAATAATTAGAAAAATCAAAAACCCGACTGCAAAAAAGACAATTTAAAAGTAATGAACTAAAAAGACCGGAACAAGATTGAGAATAGAAAACAAAATTAAAATAAACTATAAACAAAGTAGACTCTACTTCGGTTTAACAAACTATATTATGAGCTGAAAGCCTAAATTAAATACCAGCATTAAGTTTAGTAGCAGGCGGGACCCATTAATTTTCTTTCGGTTTATAATTTGCAATTGCGAAGATAAATAACTTATCAGCTTATAATATAAATCTGTTAAACCGAAGTAGAGTTTACTTTGTTTATAGTATATTTTAATTTTCTTTTCTATTCTCAATTTTGTTTCGATTTTTTAATGTATCACTTTTAAATTGGGTTTTTTGCAGTCGGGGTTCTGATTTTTTTAAATTATTTATTTTATTTTAGACTTTTTAGTGCCCCTACACATTCTTATGAACTAAATTTCATATGATAGCACGAGGTCCAACACAAACATGGCCCATTTTTATACTAACAATTTTTTTTTAAAACAATTTATTATTCCTAATTAAATTTAAACATATAATTTATATATATTTTTGTAATCCACTTCTAGTTCCCTTTATAACCACACCTATCGCGTAAGGTTTTATACCCTACTCGAGAGGTTTGGTTATATTTTTTTATTAACGTATTACTATTTTGCGCCAAAAATCCGCCAAAATCTTATTTTTTTTTAAACAGCTATCTAAAAAAAACAGTTGGGTTTTTAAGAAGAATAAAACGATACCTTGATTGTCGAAATCTATCCAGCCGTTTGGAAAACACGAGGTAATAAGGAAATTTATAAACATACATTCAAGATAAGCGCGCAAAACATAACCCTTCCTTGGTAGTTGGGTAAGTATTACTATCTTATGTTTTATTATGCTATGTTTCTGTTAAAATAATAATATAATTTAAAGCTCATATAACATTGTAATATAAACAATTACTGGTCCTTCTTTACTCCTTATTTATTAGTTACTTACGTCAATGGTCTTCTCAGTGGTAATTGACGTTCATAAGACAAGAAATTGTTACTTAAATATTTTTGTAATGGAATGTTGTATTAAATGGAAATGTTTTAAATGCATAAATCGCACAAAAGCACCCAGGCGCTTTTATTCAGTCTCGTTATTTTTTTAAACACGGCTCTCAGCGCCGCTGCCTAATATATAGATGAAATGCCGGCCCTTATATTACATAGAAAATAAAAATGTTGCTCAGCGCATTGCTATTTCCTAATTTAATTAATTATACCTACTAACTAAATATCGAGAAGACTAATGGTGGCCATACACGGTCAGTTAAACTGATCAGTTTAACTGATGTACATCCAAAAACTGGCCGTGAATGTGAAATCATAAGTTGAAATTTTTAACTGACGGCAACACGAGGATTTTTTCGGGCGTGCTGTCAGTTAAACTGCTCAGTTGAACTGACGTACATCCAAAAACTGATCGTGAGTGTGAAATCTTAGTCGATCTCGAGACTGCCTGCCAGACGAGTCAATGACACATCATGGCTTATCTCTCGGCCTCTCCGATAGCCCGATACGCACTAGACATACGAATTAAATTATTACATTTAAAATTGATATATAAAATGTAAATGTAACTTTTATTGATTTTATAGTTTGATCACTAAAAATGAAAATACGAGTCTGGCACCCTCATTCTTGTTACAACTGTTGGCGTGACTACCCTTAAAATATTTATTCTCACGACAAATTTTCTTTTTTTTGGGGGAGATTATCCTAGACCTGTAGGCATTTATAACGCTTTGCCAGCTTATGCCAATTAGCGCGATGCATGACGCATTTATTCACGATGCGCCGCGAACTATAGGTACTCAATGCGGACACCGTCCGGTAAATACACGCCACAGTATTAATAATTGCAGTAGATCAACTGAATTGAATATAAGACAATACTAGAACGCCGATTATCCGATTGAATTGTTACTTTTCTTCCTTGGTAGGATTTCTTTATTTCGTCAGATTTTCACTTTATTATTTAGTAGTTTACTTTTATTATTGCATAAAATATACATATTACCACTTTATGGAAGTTATAACATTCACCTAATTTTTTTAATAAAACAAAAGTAAGTTGTTCCGTTACTGTTTAGCCCATTCAAGTCCACAGCTGAACATAGGCCTCCCCATAGATTGGATCATAGGGCCGATATTTGCCATAGTTTCCACGCTTGGCAAGCGGTTTCGGAACCGCAGTTTTTATTGTTTTATTTTTAGCCGTTATTAGGCGCTGCTGTCCATCTCCTGACTTTATTTCCTCTGTCGCCTCTTACAACACCCACATGATGATACCCTAGTAACGGTTATTCTTACACCACCACTACATGGCCCGGTAGGTTGTTCTCAGAAATTTATTTGAAAATTTGCAACACACACAGTAATATAATGTAACAAAAAAATTTGAATATTCAGAATAAAAGAAAAATACTTATTTGGACATAAAAGTAACATTTGGGAAATTAAAATAAATAAATAAAAACTACGCTTGGTTCCTCGAAGAACCATGTGACATCAAGAGAATACGGGTATTGGGGATCAAACCAAAACAAATAAAAATTCCACGAAGTTCAGTGGACGTCTGCTAAGGCCCAGTTGAGATAATTTTTTAGATTCTTGCTGCCACAACGCTCTATAAGGTTCTTTTACTGCTGTATCTGCTGCAGGGCCTGATCAATACCATGGGCAATTGCCACCACAGATATAGATTTTTCATCCGCAAATTCAAATTGTGTTTTTTATCTGGTGGAGAATTTGGTGGTTGCTGGATCAACTGACACAAAGCATTTTGCATAGCAGCGGCTGCAACATCAGATCGATGAGCAAGAGCATTATCATGATGAAAAAGCACTCCAGCACGCAGTTTTCCTCAACGTTTATTCGTTAGTTCTTCGCATAGTTTTTTGATTAACGATGCTGAATAATTTCCAGTTATTGTCTCACCTTTACTTAAATAATCGATCACTATTAAACCGTCTGCATCTCAGAAGACAGAGGCCATAAGTTTTCCAGCGGATGCAGATATCTTGAATAACTTCGCTGGCGGGGAAGACGGTCTTCTCCACACCTTGCTCTGATTTTTTGTCTCCGGGATAAAATGGTGTACCCACGTTTCATCTACGGTTACGAAACAAGCGTAAAAGGATCTGGATCTTCTTCTTCATCGTCATCATTATCATTACAGCCCTTCACAACTCCACTGCTGTACATAGGCCTCCCCCAAGGAACGCCACAAAGCACGGTGCTGAGCCACCTGCATCCGTCGACTTCCTGAATGTCTCACCAGGTCGTCACTCCATCTAGTACGGGGCCGCCCTACACTTCGCCTACCAGTACGAGGCTGCTACTCAATAACCTTTCTTCCCCATCGGTTGTCGGTTCTTCGAGCTATATGGCCGGCCCACTGCCTCTTCAACTTTTGTGTTCTACTGCGAATATCCTCATTTCTAAGTTTATCACGCAGAGACACCCCGAGCATAGCCCTCTCCATAGCTCGCTGAGCGACCTTGAGCTTCCTCATACGGCCAGCATTGAAGGACCACGTCTCAGATCTGTAAGTCATTACTGGCAACACGCACTGCTTGTACAGTTTCGTTTTCAGGTTTTGAGGTATGTCTAACGAGAAGATGTGTCGTAGTTTCCCGAACGCTGCACAGCCGAGTTGAATCCTTCGACTGACCTCTCGGTCGAAGTTGGACTTACCTAGTCGGACTATTTGTCCCATGTAAACATACTCGTCAACAACTTCGAGCTTAGTGCTCCCAACAACTACAGGTATAGATGTGACATGGACGTTAAACATGATTTTTGTTTTGTCCATGTTCATCTTAAGACCGATCCGTTGGGAGATCCTATTGAGGTAATTGAGCATAGTGCTTAGGTCTTCCAGCGATTCTGCTATAAGGACTATATCGTCGGCAAATCGAAGGTGAGTGATGTATTTTGTCGAACCGTCGGGGCTTAATAGGTCCACTTCCTGTGAGCCGCTTCTGGAAGGAAGAGTTCATAAAGAGTCCCTCTTTCTCTATGAAGTCGGTCAGCTGCTGGCCCCTTGGGTTCCGTTGCCCTATTCCAAATTTCCCTACTTTCAGCTCACCGTTCTCTCTTGTGCCTAGTTTTGCATTGAAGGCTCCCATTAACACCGTATAGTGGGTTTTGGAGGAATGCATGGCTCTAGAAATATCCTCATACATTTCCTCCACCTCCTCAACGGGATGTGCCGAGGTTGGTGCGCACCTGTATGACCTTCAGCGAATGCCGTTTGGTGATTCTGAGTATAAGGTACGCAACCTTCATCGACACACTCTCAATCTTTACAACGTTGTTAACGAGAGACTTGTGGACGATAAATCCGACACCTCTTTGGGACAGATGGTCGCTCTCCCGGTGATAGAGCAAGTTGACGGATTCGAGGATTACCGTAACCTTCCCCTCTCTTCGGACCTCGGATAATCCTATAATATGCCAGCGTAACTTGTCTATCTCTTCATCCAGCTCCACGATCTTCTCGTCAGTCCTCAGGGTGCGTCCGTTGTATGTTGCCAGGTCGAGTCGTCTTAGGTGGCAGCCGAACCTCCACTGGAGATTCTTAGCGCCCCCTGCCCCGCCGTTACCATGGTCGCCACCGTAGCCAGGAATAGCGAGGCCGCCGGGGACTGGGGGCCGTCTCTTTGTTACCTTCATAGGGGGTATTAGCCATAGTGGCAACGCTTGGCGAGCGGGTTGGCAACCGCAGTTTTTTTATTGTACTTTTGCTGTTATCAGGAAGATGCTGCTGCTCATCTCCTGCCTGTTTCCCTTTGTCGCCTTTTACGACATCTACGTTAAGATATGGATCTTCTTCAATTATTGCTAAATTTAGCTTTGAAATGTCAAATTTTGCTTTTTTTTTCTCTGTTAACATTGGACGGACCCAGCGCACGGCCTTTGTTTTAAAATTAAAGGTATGAATTAAAATAAACTGAATTTTCTCAAATGAAAGCTTTAGAATTTCAGCTAAATAACGGATTATGACACGTTGATTTTTAACTATTTCTTCGTTTTTTTAAACGTTTTTTTGCGTAGCGGCCGTTGTCGGTCGCCCGAAGCGAATGTCGTCATTGAAGGCATTGAAAAGAATTGGGTATAATTTTTAATTTACTTATTTCTGGCCTTGGCTATTAACGAATTAAAGATAAAAAAAAAATTAAACGCATTTCTTCAACTCATTGATAAGTATCCTATCCCGAAAATGTTTTGATACATACATACATACATAAACACTCACGCCTGTCACCCAGAGGGGTAGGCAGAGACTACGGACTTCCATTTGGCACGATCCTGACACACCTCTCTCGCTTCCTCCACATCCATATACCTACGCATACACACTCGTCGGTTAAGGGTACTCCTAATGTTTTGATCAACCTAATAAATTATACTTATAGCAGCTCTTCGCCATGAAGATCACATCATCTTTTTTTTTAATCGTTACCTTCACACTAGGATTGTCTCTTGTATCGTGGGGGTTCACACATAAATTTCACAAGGACAATCATCCAGACCCTGAACAATTATTTGCATGCCATACAAATACTTGTTCGGTGCGAGATTCGCACCCGTGGCACTTAGCGCTGCAACTTATTGCTAATCCACTGCGCCACGGAACCGTCTATCATATCAAGAGTTAGAAAATGACTATCAACCATAATCGATAGTTCGGATTTCAATGCTAAAGGATCTTTTTTTTATAGGATAAGGGTGACAAACGAGCACACAGTCCACCTGATGGTAAGTGGTTGCTGCGGCCCATAGACATCTACATCTATCCTCTATTACAAATCAAAATGTAGATGCGTTGTCACCCGTGAGGACTAAGATGGAATGCCTCATTTCCAGTAAAAAGGGCCTCCGGCCACCTGCACTTACCAAGCACTCAAACGCAGAGGTAAACCTCTACTTCACGCTGGTATTCTGTGAGGTCGTGGTACCACCCCGGTTCGAGCCGGCCCATCCATGCGACAGCAAAAGCTGCCGCGTGGCTCTACCACTCAAAAATCTAGTGTTCTAGTGGATCTAGTGTTAGAAGGGAGTTTTCAGGTACATCAGCTTCAAAGTTTTGTTGAATTTGTTCCATCTCCCTGAAAAAGAAATTACAAAGTCAAATGGACATTTTACACCTTTGTCAACTGACAAAATATTGGATATTAGCAAAACAAAGTCTGTATGTATATGACTTGCGTGGATAAAAATCAATTTGCATATGCTCAATCAATGCCAGTTGCGTACTACAAGGTACCTTTCTCAGAGCGGGGTATTGATGCACTGTGATCAATAGCCTCTTTTATTTCTTTACATAGACTTACTAAAATAACTTCTTCGGCTACAATAATGGTCGTCCTGTACGCTTATACTTGTACAAAACCTTCATAGAAATACATTTTCGGAAACAATAATGGTCGTACTACTACACCAGATGCTTTTTGGTTTTCAAATTTGATCTTTTTTTATTTTTTTTATATGCCATTTTTCAAAAGCACGGGCAGTGTATCTAAAAAAAATGACGCAGGAAACTAAGCACGAGGCGCGCTTCTCCGCGACCAGTGTTACCAGTCGAAATTTTCCAAATCCGTAGACTGGTATAAAAATTTCCGTAGAATTCCGTAGACGCTATTTCAAAATATCCGTAGATCTACAGACTTCTTAAGAAGATCGAAATTTTTTGTTTTTGTCAAAGAATAGATCAATTTTTGGAGAATTTGTCTCAATAGATTTTTCGAAAAATCAACTTTTTTTAAAGTTATTCCCGATTTAAGTGCGATATATCCCAAATTGTCCGTTTTTCTTCCATCTGCGTCGAAATGATTGTTGTTTAGATAAAAATTCATAACATATGGATATAACTTTTGAATTTAAAATTATTACACTGTTTCAGAGTTTGCATTATTAAAACCGATCTATTTCGGACAGTGTATCAAAGTTTTCATTTGTAACCTATAAAAGTACTATGAATAAATAGATAAATAAAGGTGTCGAAGAGCACTTGTCAATGTTTTTTTTTAATTGCATCGTGAAAAAGAATTCACCCCAAATTCAAATATAGACACCTTAAAGTATTTGATAAAGAATTTGCCTTTCTTATATGTCAAATTCAATTTTCCCGCTAAGATATCGATTGTTAAAATTTTCGATTGTCGGTTGTCGGCTAAGTTCACAGTCATGATAAAAATGATTTTTTAAATTATTTTTTTAAAATCTAATTTTTCTGATAGGGCTGTGAAGTACAAAAAAAATTAAAATTTAAAACGTATTATATTCATTAACCGTTAAACAAAATAATACGTTTATCATTAACAAATACAAATAAATAAATTACTAGCGTCTATTAAAATGAAGCGTCATTTAAATAATATAATTCTTTAATAGCAAGATAAAAAAAAGTGCGAGGGAGATGGATATTATTCCATCTCGCTCGCTCTATAGAAAGGAGGTCGTGACGGAAAAATCTTACACTTTTTTTGGCATACCCCCGATCCGTCAAATTCGTACCGTGCGATAAAGAACTTCGTTCCAATAAAAAAGAAATAAATTATGTTTAATTTTAAATTAAAATTTATTAAGTACAGCCGTTATTAATTTAATCAAAGTGTTTTTATTGAGTGTTAATAGTCATCAATTTCCTCTTCAGATGAATTCACGCTGTTATGAAAATATAAATATCTTCAACATCTGGGATGGTTTTTTCGATATCATGCGACAATATTTTTTTAATACAATACAATACAATAACTTTATTTCAGGCATCAAGGACTTAAAAATTAAGAACATTGGCCCATAGCAATATATACCTTAACCTAAAAATATATATAAAAATAATTTAATTAATGGTTAATGGTACTGCATCTTCACTAAACCGTGTTAATTCGTACAGTTTGTCATCGTCTCTCAATTGCCATCGACGTTTTAAAGGACCAAGTCAAATAAATACACTGAGGATTTGTGACATTTTGCCACATAAAAAACAAAATAAGCTTACTTTGCAAATACTACCGTGGGCAAAAAATAATAAGACTTTTTAATTTAAATTTCGTGCGGAAATCTATTCGTTGAAATTTTTTTTTCTACGTTGGTATGACTGTCAGTGACATCTTGCCAAATATCACATCAAAGTAATCATTAGTGCATAGATTATTGTATATATACTAGAGATAGATGCGCGACTTAAGGTGGAAGCTCCAGGGTGTCCCGCGAAATTCAAATTTTCGTGGGTTTTTTGGAATTTGCAGGTCAGGGTTAGGAATGTTCAATAAATATTAATAACAATTCAAGCGTAACTACAATTGACCACTACTAACTGCGTAGTGCGCATGGATCATTGCGTATGCATAGATTTAATATATAAGTGTGCCCTCTAGCAAGATTAAAATAAGTCTAACCTAGCACTTCGGAATGTAGATGGAAGCACATAAAACGTATCCTTTTATTCTTATTTATATATATTAGTGTTTAGTATACGCTTGTCTTTCTGAAGTAAAAAGAGTTCATTCGACGATTTTAACAATGAGTGAAATTAGTGAACAAAGAAGTTCCATTAAATTTTATGTGCGGAATCAAATTTCTTGTGCCGAAACATTCAGAATGTTGCAAAAGGCCTTCGGTGATATTTGTATGTCGCGAGCAAGTGTTTTTGATTGGTACAAATTATTCAAAGAGGGTCGAGAACGCGTTGACGACGAACCACGTCCAGGACGGCCATCAACATCAACTGCTGATCAACGCGTCAATAAAACCAAGGAATAATATTGGTAAATCCAATTGGGCATACCTTAAGCACATTAAAAAAATTACGTATAACATGATTATACGGAATTATTAAAGTAGTTTAAATACATTTCAACAGCACTATCGGCTTCAACACCCTCGAAAACCATGAAAATGACACCCATGATAAAAAATTGATACCTATTGCAGCCGCCATCTTGGATTTACATTTCGACAGCACTATCGGCTTCAACACTCTTGAAAACCATGAAAATGACACCCGAGATGAATAAATTGGTACCAACTTCAGCCGCCATCTTGGATTTACATTTCGACAGCACTATCGGATTCAACACCCTCGAAAACCATGAAAATGACACCCAAGATGAAAAACTTGATATCTATTGCAGCCGTCACCTTGGATTTACATTTCGACAGCACTATCGGCATCAGCACCCCCGAAAACCATGAAAATGACACCAATGATGAAAAAATTTATATCTATTGCAGCCGCCATCTTGCATTTACATTTCGATAGCACTATCGGCTTCAACACTCTCGAAAACCATGAAAATGACACCCATGATGAAAAAATTGGTACCTACATCAGCCGCCATCTTGGATTTACATTTCGACAGCACTACTTTTTAACAGTGGTAGAGCCACGCGGCAGCTTTTGCTGTCGCACGGATGGGCCGGCTCGAACCGGGGTGGTACCACGACCTCACAGAAAACCAGCGTGAAGTAGGGATTTACCTCTGCGTTTCGCTTGGTGAGTGCAGGTGGCCGGAGGCCCTTTTTACTGGAAATGAGGCATTCCATCTTAGTCCTCACGGGTGACAAAGCATCTACATTTTGATTTGTAATAGAGGATAGATGTAGATGTCTATGAGCCGCAGCAAACACTTACCATCAGGTGGACTGTGTGCTCGTTTGTCACCCCTTTCCTATAAAAAAAAAGACTATCGGCTTCAACGCCCTCGAAAACCATGAAAATGACACCTATGATGAAAAAATTGATACCCATTGCAGCCGCCACCTTGGATTTACATTTCGACAACCCTATCGGCTTCAACTCTCTCGAAAACCATGAAAATGACACCTATGATAAAAAAAATTATACCTATTGCAGCCGCCATCTTGGATTTACATTTCGACAGCACTATCAGCTTCAACACCCTCGAAAACCATGAAAATGACACCTATGAGGAAAAATTTTATACCTATTGCAGCCTCCACCTTGGATTTACATTTCGACAGCACTATCGGCTTCAGCACTCTCGAAAACCATGAAAATGACACCAATGATGAAAAAATTGATACCTATTGCGGCCGCCATCTTGGATTTACATTTCGACAACCCTATCGGTTTCGACACCCTCGAAAAAGCATGAAAATGTCACCCATAACAAAAAAAATATACTACTTACTTTTAGTACGTACTACTTTTATTTATTCTGTGCTTTTAAATATTGTAATAAAAAGATCTCTTATTATTATTATAATCAAGTATTTAAGAAATTTGGTTATTCGAATATTGTGTATTTGTACAGCGATCTTTTTGAGCCGCTGAAAACAACCGTAATAATGTCCACTCACGACGGCGACTGAAGCCGAACTAAACTTAATACAAAGGTACTCTGTGAACTAAACTACTCTGTGGCTGTAGATCCCCATTTACAGAAACAATTTATATACGAGGCAACCAAATCAACGAAAATTTCGCCATTTTGGAGCCGAAAAAAATTAATTATAGCTAAACAAAACAAAATTACACTGCCATTTACATTCAGTGGCTTCCCACATGATAGATGAAGAGATTAAAAAATAGATTGAGTTAAACAATTGATATTTTCAAAAGTTATAGTGTTTACAAGCCACAGGGACATGATAAATCCACACCATAAGCCACTAAAACCCTTTTTTTATTTAAAAATAGCAATTAATCGATTTAAAAAAAATATTAATAAGTTCAACAATCATTTATCTTTCTAACAATGTGCTTTTTATATCATTTATATGTATAATATGATTGCTAGATACGATTTTATTCGATAAAATGTTGGAATTTTAATTTTTAGGCAATAGTAGAATATTACCTTGCGCTTTCGCTTAAGGTATGCAATTGGGGCTCGAGAATCGACGATTAACAGTCAAAGACCTTAGCGATATCGTTAGAATATCGGAAGGATCAGTGAAAACCATTTTAAAAAATCATTTGGGCCTAAGAAAAGTGAATGCACGATTGGCTCTAAAATCACTCAATTTTCTTGAAAGACAGAGTCGCGCTGACGTCTGTGAAACAATGCTTTCCGACTATCATGATGTCATGAAACGTATTAAAACTGGCGGCGAGTCTTGGGTCGACGCTTACGACCCAAAAACAGACGATCAATCGGCCGAATATTATGCCAAAGGCGAACCGAAGCCGAAAAAACCACGTCAAAGCAAGTCAAAAATCTAGGTCATATTGACAGTTTTCTTCGATAATAGAGGTGTGGTGCACTCCGAATTCCTTCCAACCGACCAAACTGTCAATAAGGAATACTATTTGAATGTTATGCGTCGTTCGCGCGAAGTTATTCGTAAAAAGAGGCCGGAATTATGGGACGACAACTCTTGGTTTTTGCACGACGATAATGCACCGTCGCATACTACATAGATTCTTAAGTTTTTCGTCTAAAATTCGTTCCACAACCACCGTATTCACCTGATTTAGCTCCGTGATACTTCTGGCTGTTCAGCAAACTCAAGTGACCGCTCCGGGGAAACGGTTTTGAGTCAAATGAAGATATTAAACGTGCATCGCTACGCGCATTAAAGGCTATTCCGGAAATTGACTTTAACAACTGTTACGAGGATTGGAAAAAACGTTGGCCTAAGTGTATTGCGGCCGGGGGGGATTACTTTGAGGGGGACGAAATAGATTTGGCAGTATAAATAAAGAATTTTAAAATTATGAACAAAATCTTACTATTTTTTGCCCACAGTATTAATACGATAATTGTCTGCTATAGACGCTAACCCGGCGCGAAGCCATAATAATAAAAATGTTTGGCATAAGTTCACTGTAAATTATAGCAAATTAATGTTTTAAATTTCTGATATAACATGAACCACTAGCATTTATCACAATTAAATGTTATTAATTCATTACACTCCCATCCCGTCGAAAGGTGTTCAGCTCTCCCTCTTTGCAGACGACACTTCACTCTACTGTATAGGTATCTCACTACCTTTCATACGGAACAAGATCCAAAAGTGAGTTAATGACTTAGGAGCTTGGTTCCAAAAAGGGCGCACCGATGTGAACCCGGGGAAGAGCTCCGCCGTTCACTTCGATCATAAACTACGCCGCCTCACGTCCATTCCACCAATCCAATCAATCAAATTAATTTTTAGACACTGCTAAAGAACATAAAATGCTGTTCATACCTTATGGTAAGGTAATGCTGGTCATGGACCCTGTAATTCCCAGAATAATAACTTGATCTGTTTCGGGTTTCGGTAATCGCTCAGAACTTAATTAGCACTTAATTCCTTGCGATTAATATTTATCGTATACCTAATAACTTCATTGCGTTGCTTGCGAGATATTTTGCTAGCAACGCAAATTTCAACAGTTCGTTGTGGTGAAAATTTTAGAGCACCTAATTTTTAAACTTGCCACCTAATTAGCACCTAAAGAGCCCCTAAGTTTGGAGTTTTCCAAATGCAAATTCCCGACTTTGCGTTGCTAGCGATACACAACTCGTATACAGACCTTATAAATGGTTTGCTTGTTGCGGAGGGACATTTTACTGTGTCGGCCTAGCATACTGTTGAGCCTCCTCAGGTAAAATAGTGCTTTGCGGGTTACTCTTTTGACACGGGGCCCGAAGGTGAGCCTCGTGTCAAGGGTGACACCTAAATATTTGGCGGTCGTATGCTAGGGACACCTGAGATTTTGAATGAGATTGAGAGGTTTTATGGGCAGCTGTACACGTCATCGTTGGAGCCACACGCAAGTGTAAGTAACGATCCAAGATCGAGTCTTATCCGACACTATTCCGATGATATCCCGGACGTCAGTCTGAGCTAGATTAGAATGGCTCTCGAGCACCTTAAAAACGGCAAGGCTCCAGGCGAGGATGGAATTACAGCGGAGCTT
This sequence comes from Parnassius glacialis, assembly GCA_033319125.1. Classification (NCBI taxonomy): domain Eukaryota; kingdom Metazoa; phylum Arthropoda; class Insecta; order Lepidoptera; family Papilionidae; genus Parnassius; species Parnassius glacialis. Next base: position 43,222,265 of record JAVANC010000004.1, read on the forward strand.
CTGAAAGCGGGAAGAAAACCGGTACTTGAAGTCCTTCAGAAGCTCTTTAATTCCGTCCTCCATGGTGGAACTGCACCGGAGGCGTGGAACAGAAGTGCGGTGGTCTTATTCGTCAAGAAAGGTGACAACGCTCTCTTGAAGAATTACAGACCGATTTCCCTTCTGAGCCGCGTCTACGTGCTGTTTCCGAGAGTCATTACGAATCGTCTCGCGCGCAGACTTGACGACTTCCAGCCTCCCGAACAAGCCGGTTTCCGAAAGGGCTTTAGCACTATAGACCACAGACATACCTTTCGGTAAATTATACAGAAGTCCGAGGAGTACAATTTGCCACTATATCTGGCGTATGTGGACTATGAGAAAGCCTTTGATTCCGTCGAAATTTGGGCAGTGCTGCAGTCCTTTCAGCGATGCCAAGTTGACTGTCGGTTTATCGAAGTGCTGAAGTGCTTGTACAGTAGAGCTACGATCGCTATCCGAGTACAGAACCAGAGTAGGAAACCTATCCAATTTCAGAGAGGTGTAAGACAGGGTGACGTGATATCCCCGAAACTCTTCACCGCTGCATTGGAAGACGTTTTAAAGCTTCTGGACTGGAAAGGATACGGTATTAACATCAATGGCGAGTACATCACTCACCTTCGATTTGCCGACGATATAGTCCTTATGGCAGAATCGCTGGAGGACCTAAGCACTATGCTCAATGACCTCAATAGTGTTTCCCAACGGATAGGTCTTAAGATGAACATGGACAAAACACAGATCATGTTTAATGTCCAGTTCACACCTATGCCAGTAGATGTTGGGGACACTAAGCTCGAAGTTGTTGACGAGTATGTTTACCTGTGACAAATAGTCCGACTAGGTAAGTCCAACTTCGACCGAAAGTTCAATCGGCGGATTCAACTCGGTTGGGCAGCGTTCGGGAAATTACGGCACATCTTCTCGTCAGGTATACCTCAAAACTTAAAAACGATACTGTACTAGTGCGTGTTGCCACTGATGATTTATGGAACTGAGACGTGGTCCTTAACTGCTGGCCGGATGAGGAAGCTCAAAGTCACTCAGCGAGCTATGGATAGGGCTATGCTTAGAACTAGAAACTTAGAAATGAGGATATCCGCAGTAGAACCAGAGTGACCGACGTAGCCCAACGGTGGCTCTACCACTGTTAAAAAACATAAACATAAACATAGAACTATTAGACCATCCGCCGTACAGCCCCGACCTAAGCCCTAATTATTTCTATACTTTCCCTAAAATAAAGAATAAATTGCGTGGACAGAGATTTTCATCACCTGAAGAAGCTGTGGACGCCTACAAAACGGCCATTTTGGAGACCCCAACTTCCGAATGGAATGGTTGCTTCAATGATTGGTTTCATCGTATGGAAAAATGTGTCAAATTTCGCGGAGAATACTTCGAAAAGCAATAAATACATTTTTAAATAGTAATGTTGTGTCACTTTCTTGATTCCCGAAATTTTCAGTGCCGCCCTCGTATCAGCGTGGTCCTTTGTTAAGCACTCGCATAGCAGGGCCTATGTATGAAATTTTGTGTGCATATCGGGTATGTCTGAGAATCGTCCAACGTCTATTTTTCAATCCCTTAAATGATAAGGGTGACCCAACCGCTAAATATTTTTTTTATTTTTTTGACAATTTTTTTATATTTATTTTATAATGATTTAGCATTGAAAAATACATAACACTTCAAATTTTCATTCTTCTACAATCAACCCTTGTTTTTTAATCGCGATTTTTAAAAATATTTCTTAGAAATAATTTATACGGCAAAACAACGTTTTCCGGGTCAGCTAGTACATTATAATAAAAAACTCCGGTTACCAACCCGCTCGCCAAACCTGACAACTATGGCAAATATCTCCTCTAGTCGGTAAATTATGAGGGAGGCCTATATTACAAACTGTAATTTATTTATGTTATAAACGGAGCCGTAAATGTTAAAATAGCAAATAAACTATGATGAAATCGTGCCATTTAAAGATGTTTGTATCAAGTAGTATTTTTTATTGGGAAAAGGGTATGGATGTATTGAGAATACTTTAAAATAATGGAAATTATTAGAACGAATTAAAGAAAAATATAGAAAGATAATACGATACGAAGGGAAAGAGAAAGAAACTTTGTAGTGACGGTGTAAGAATATCCACTACCCCATATTATCCCGTGAGTGTCGTAAGAGGCGACAGAGGGAAAAAGTCACGAGATGTGCAGCAGCGTCTTCCTAATGACAACTAAAAATAAAAGTCTATAGTAGTCAATCTATGGGGGAGGCCTATTTTCAGTAGTGAACTTCAATAGGTTGTAACGGTAACAGTGAATAAAAAGAGTTCTTTGATATGACTGAAAAAGAAAAATTGAGCATTGTAAATGAAGGAAGGAAGAGGGAAAAAAACAAAGATCTTGAAAGCGTAACAAGGAAATTTAAACTTTTAATAAACGTTAATGCCAACTTCGAGAACTAAAAGAAATAAAATAATTTCACCATAAAAGCTTCAGAAGTTGGTGCTAAGACAAATTCTATAAAAGGATCACAGCAAAAAAAATCAAGTCGGAAAAGTTTTTTTTTAATAAAGAAATAATTAACAAATTAAGTAGTGAATGATACACACAATATGACCGGGGATGAGGTCTCCTTTTTAGTATACTAAATTGTGTTTGGAGACTTCAATCTTCTATTGGACGTACATTAGATACTATTTGCATGACCTTGCCATAATAATTAAATCATCGAATTAAATTAATATAAATAAAATTATAGAGGTTTGCAGTTGTGCGCGCATCACGGAAAAACTATTCGATAGTATAATAATAAAACTAATAACATTCACGCCAAAGGTAGCCTAAGAAGATAAGATAAGATAATTTATTTACTAAAACATGTGTGAGATATACATTGCATGGGCAAATATTTATTCTTGGCGTTAGTGTTATTAGTATCAACCTGCCTTCCCGATATTCGGTGTGAAAAATTTAGTGTTAGGTTGTTAGTTTTCATTTAACATTCATCGTCATAATTACAGCTCTTCACAAACCCACTGTTGAACATAGGCCTCCTCCAAGGAATGCCACAAAACACGGTCCTGACCTGAGTCACCTGCATCCAGCGACTTCCTGCATGTCTTACCAGGTCGTCACTCCATCTAGTGGGGGGACGCCCTACACTTCGTCCGCCGGTACTAGGCCGCCACTCGAGAACCTTTTTTCAGCATCGGTTGTCGGTTCTTCGAGCTATATGGCCGGCCCATTGCCACTTGAACTTACTAATCCGTTGGGCTATATCGGTCACACTGGTTCTACTGCGGATATCCTAAGTTTTAGTTTTTTCTATTTCTAAGTTTATCACGCGGAGAAACTCCGAGCATAGCCCTCTCCATAGCTCGCTGAGCAACCTTGAGCTTCCTCATCCGGCCAGCAGTGAAAGACCACGTCTCAGTTCCATAGGTTATCACTGGCAACACGCACTGGTTGTATAGTCTCATTTAAACTTAGCAGTCCATTAATATACCAAGTCAGTGAAATTTTATTACTGACATCAATCATAATTAATAATGTTATATTTAATTATGATTGATGTGTATGTAATTAAATATGTATAAGGCATATATACATACATATATTTTTAATTATGAACTGAATATAAAATATAAAGTAGGTACATCACTTATAGCATAAAGATCTTCTGTTGGGAACGTTTTTGGTTTAAAATACATACACTTAACTTAAAAAAATCCTTTACCCTCTTTCAACTTCTGAATATTTACTTTTAGTAGCCCCACCCCATACAGGGATACTATTGGAACGTAGTTCCATATCGCACGGTACGAAATTGGCGGAGGGGGGCTAGGCGGGAGAAAGTGTAAGATTTTTCCGTCACGACCCTTTCTATAGTGTGAGCGAGATGGAATAATATCATCTCCCTCGCACTTTTTCTTATCTTGCCATGAAAGAAATATTATTTTATTTTAAATGAAGTTTCATTTTAATAGACGCTAGTAATTCAATAATAATACATTTATCAATAACTACGAAAGGAACTTCGTTCCAACCGAGTTTCCACGACACTCACGCTTTTTTTTTTTATATTAATATAGATTGAACCAGTGTAATCTATACTAATAAAGCAGAAGAGGTTTTTTTTTCGTTTGATTAAACACGCTAATCTCTGCAACTACCAGGCCGACTTAAAAAAAATTGTATGTGGTAGCCAGATTCATGAGGAATAATAAAGGCTATCTAGCATTAGGCTACACCTCGCCGCTAGCCCAGAATATTGACTTTTGTTAGGCAAGTACGAAGAAAAAACTCTCCCGAACTGCTTTATCTGCGTGCGCTGGCGTAATGGTTAGTGATAGGTAAATATACAATGTTATACAAAAATATTGATCTTTACTCCATCTAAAAAAAAGTATGCGATTCTATATGTCTTATATATATATATATATATATATATATATATATATATATATATATATATATATATATACTAGCTGACCAGGCAGACATTGTTCTGCCCTTTCCGACGACCATTTGTTTTCCTAAAAAAAAACTCCTGAAATTAGTAATAAAAAAATTTATGGTCACTTATCGGGATAAAAACTATCCTATCTCTCAAGTTGGACCAAACTGTACAGTGTGCAAAATTTCATTGAAAGCAGTTCAGTAGTTTAGGAGTTCGTCACGGACAAACAATGTGACTCGTAATTTTTATATATCAAGAATAAGCCACAATATGGTATTTTGTGACAAAAATATTAAAAGTTAAAAAGTGATTAATGAGAGTTATTATTAGGCATGGCATATTAAACCTTACGAACGAAAGTTACTTCATCGTCAAGAGAATTTTATGCAGATAAAACTTGCTTTTTATAGCATATTATTTGGAGACATAGTTATGAAGATAATGAAAAATATTGTCTCTTTAATTCTTTTTTATCCCAGGCGTGTGCTAAGCGTGGATGAGCCGCGGGACACAGGTAGTGTATTAAATTAAAATAAATCAACACTCGGCCCGCGCGACCGAATGTTGTTTCTATTTAATCCTTTCTTTCCCCAGGCGCGTGCTTAACGTGGGTGAGTTCGGGGCACAGGTAGTATATTATATTTATTATATTTGGTAAAGTAAATTTTTCATAGCTGTGTGTTAAATAGTGCTAAATATATTCTAACTTAGTAGTGTGCAAATATTAATAGACAAGTAACTAACAAAGCAATATTTTATTATATAAATTATTTAATAATATTCAACACACTTATATAATAACGAATTATGTAAAAACTCAAACAATTGCACTAATTTAATAATACATTTTAATTTGTTTATAATTTATATAATTATTCTATGAATCACATTTATTTGTCGATTAAAAAATCGGCTCTAGTGTTCTTTTTTTTATAGGAGAGGGGGCAAACGTACATGCGGCTCACCTGATGGTAAGTGACTACCGCCGCCCATGAACAACTGCAACACCAGGGAGGGAATTGCAGATGCGTTGCCGGCCTTTTAAAAAGGAGTACGCTCTTTTCTTGAAGGTCCCTAAGTGGTATCGTAAGTGTTCTAAAGGTCCATGTAAGTTTCCAAGGATAATTCTGTCTATACTACGACAAATGTTGGTCAGCAATGACTCCTATATACTTGAGTCTCGGAGACCTTTCTAAGTAATGAATAGATGCAGTTAGTATTTAAGCGATCATTGCATGTTTAAGGGAATCTGGAAAGGTTTTTATATGTGGTAGAGCCATGCTGCAGCTATATTAGTAGTATAGTTGTAGCACGAATGAGTCGGCTCGACCGAGGAAGGACCTCTCTAACAGAATACCAGCGTAAAATAGCAGCTTAACACTGCTGTGTTTCGTATGGTGAGTGTAGAGAACCAGAGACTATTTTTACTGGAAAAGAGGCATTCTATCTTAGTCCTCACGGGTGACAACGCATCTGCATTTTGATTCGAAGACGGGGATAAACTTAGGTGTCTATGGGCCATAGCAACCACTTACCATCAGGTGGACTGTGTGCTCGTTTGTCACCCTTTCCTATAAAAAAAGGTTTCCTTAAAGCATAAACTCTTTTGTAAGTTTTCTTAACGACAAATTATTCATATCCTACAGAACAGAGCATTACACTCCTTACTTGTTATATGTTCATATTATTCAATTCATTCAATATTATATGTTCCTAGCGCTACGCATATTTAGTTTAACCCGTATATGAATCTGTATGAGGCTAGAAGCAATTATTTTATGATTTCTAGTACATCTAAAAAAGTGGAATATTAGAAAAATAATTATTCTTTGCTTTTAGTTCTGAGCTATGTTTGAAATCCTACTTGGTTTAAGTATCGTGAAGTTAGATTAAAACCGATTTCAAAATTTGTAGCAAACAAACATACAGACAAGTAATAAAGTTACATTACCAAACAGTTCCAATCTATATTCATTTGGAGTTTCAAGGTTCATTTCAAGGTCTCATCAGTAAAGTCTTCGATAAGTTAAATTCGATTACTTAATTTTCACAGACAGGCAGATAAAAAAGCGAATTAATAGAAACGTATTAAAATAGCAATACTGAATTTATTTTGTTCTCTTTTTTATTTATGTTGTAAGTTTCATTAATTAAACAAGAGATTCCCAGGTAACTCATTGACATCTCACTTAATGGATTCGAAGAAATAGCTTAGTTTATTTTAAACCCACTTAACGGTTTTTTCTTTTGATTTTTCCTTTAATGAAATCTTACTTTTCCTTACTACATATATAGAAATAATTATTATTATATTATTGCCGTTACAAAAGTCCAAGCGGTGTTTAGTCACTACAAACGTATTCCAGTTTTCTCTGTAGATAATGTACACTCGAGCGAATATTTGTAATTTGGTATTATGTAAAAAAATTAAAACCTCCTCCTTTTTGAAGATGGATAAAAAGTATTACACGGTGTCCCTTGCTTGTCCAATAGTACGTTAAAAAACAAACGTTTTTGAAAATTAAAGAAAATCAAATTAATCATAATATTGTGGCTTCGAGCTCATTTTTTAGTCCTTAGATGTAATCTATATAGACGAGTATATATGAGATTTCCACCTATGTACTAACTCTTCACGGTATCTCTGAAATCATAAGGCCTAGAAACTTGAAATTTGGTAGGAATATTCCTTTCGCCGAGTAGAGGTCAGCTAAGAACGGAATTTACGTAATTCCACGCGCAAAGGGGATTGCGGAGGCGTTAATAAAAAAAAACATATTTCCAAACTATAGCTCTTATATGTATAAAACTTGGCCAGAGTATTTTTTATAGGAGAAGCAAGAAGCAAACGAGCATGCGGTTCATCTGATGATAAGTGACAACCGCCGCCCTATAACAACTGCAACACCAGGGGAACCAGGGGAATTGCAGATGTGTTGCCGGCCTTTTAAAAAGGAGTAGGCTTGTTCTTGAAGGTTGGTTTTTTTTGTTGGATTCTTTTTGGCATGTGTTAAATATCACCAAGAACGGCTTTTATGAATTCCCACAAAGGGCAGTGCAGGGGCGTCAAATTTTTTTTTTAAACTGTTGATTCCTAAAATAAGATTAAAATTATTGTAGTTGAACTCTTTATGTATATGACGTTTTACGTACGTGTTATTATCACTTTCCTTCTTTTACAAAGTTGTTACCGTTTTTTCATTCCATAGACACCTCAATTGATATGAAATATGCGAAACAAAAATGTTATTCATTTAGTGTATGACTTAGTGAAATAAAGGATTTTGATTAATCCGGTTCGTATAATACTTATTTTTATTCATGAACCATTGATCCATGAGACGATGGAAAAATTTAATGACTTTTATTATCTATCAAATAAACGCTTTGCGTTCGGGCATGACTTCTTTATTTATAAACCGGACTGTACGAGTATCTCTTAAATACAGGTTATTCACTAACCTATCTAGGAGACTCAAAATTCTACTCGTTTCTAATTGTTAATGGTCCACATAATGTATTGTATATAATATTTTAACAAGTATGTAAGGTAAGCCATAAAAATGTCAATAAAGAAATTATTGTTATTTATAATCCAATTTTAATGATTACTTTTCTATTGAATATGTTATATATTATACTTGGGAATATCATAACCCATCAGGTATACCATACCATCCCATAACCCTCTCCATAGCTCGCTGAATGACCTTGAGCTTCCTCATCCAGCCAGCAGTTAAGGACCACGTCTCAGTTCCATAAGTCATCAGTGGCAATACGCACTAGTACAGTATCGTTTTTAAGTTTTGAGGTATACCTGACGACAAGATGTGCCGTAAATGCCCGAACGCTGCCCAACCGAGTTGAATTCATCGATTGACCTCTCGGTCGAAGTTGGACTTACCTAGTCGGACTACTTGTCCCACTTAAACATACTCGTCAACAACTTAAAGCTTAGTGTTCCCAACAACTACCGGCATAGGTGTGACATGGACATTAAACATGATCTTTGTTTTGTCCATGTTCATCTTAAGACCTATCCCTTGGGAGACACTATTGAGGTCATTGAGCATAGTGCTTAGGTCCTCCAGCGATTCTGCCATAAGGACTATATCGTCGGCAAATCGAAGGTGAGTGATGTACTCGCCATTGATGTATTACCGCATCCTTTCCAGTCCAGTAGCTTGAAAACGTCTTCCAGCGGTGAAGACTTTCGGGGATATAACGTCACCCTGTCTTACACCTCTCTGCAGTTGGATAGGTTTCGTACTCTGATTTTGTACTCGGATAGCCATAGTAGCTCTACTGTACAAACACTTCAGCACTTCGATATACCGACAGTCAACGTGGCACCGCTGAAGGGACTGCAGCACCGCCCAAATTTCAACGGAATCAAAGGCTTTCTCATAGTCCACATACGCCAGACATAGTGGCAAATTGTACTCCTCGGCCTTCTGTACAATTTACCGAAGGGTATGTATGTGGTCTATGGTGCTAAAGCCCTATCGGAAACCGGCTTGTTCAGGAGGCTGGAAGTCGTCAAGAATGCGCGCGAGACGATTCGTAAGGACTCTCGAAAACAGCACGTAGACGCGGCTCAGAAGGGAAATCGGTCTGTAGTTCTCCAAGAGAGCGTTGTCACTTTTCTTGAAGAACAAGACCACCGCACTTCTGCTCCACGCCTCCGGTGAATTGCCACCATGGAGGACGGAATTAAAGAGCTTCTGAAGGACTTCAACTACCGGTTTTCCACGCGCTTTCAGAAGCTTCACTGTAATTCCATCCTCACCTTGGGTCTTGCCGTTTTTAAGGTGCTGGAGAGCCATTCTAATCTCGCTCAGACTGACGTCCGGGATATCATCGAAACAGTGTCGGATAAGACTCGCTCTTGGATCGTTACTCACACTTGCGTGTAGCTCCAACGATGACGTGTACAGCTGCCCATAGAACCTCTCAATCTCACTCAAAATCTCAGGTGTCCCGGAAACGACGCTGCCACACTTCAGCTTCAGTCTTCAGCTTCGACAAATGGCTCTTTCCAGCAGACAGATCTCCAGCTAAGATTTTGGAGCCCTGGTTCCGCTCGATCGCTTCTTCAATACGAGCAGTATTAAAGTTGCGTAAGTCCCGCCGCATACATTTGGGGATCTGTCTGTTCAGTTGCCTGTATGCTGTCAAATCTACTGAAGACTGCAGCTTCATATCCGTTTTTACATTATGGCTTTTGAAGTAGGGGCTTATTATTCTTCGTTACACGATGTCAGGTTTTACTTATTATCAAAAGCATAAATATATGCTTAATACATTTTGTTGTAAATTTTAGTGATATAAAATAATTCTAAAGTCTATTTACGCACCAGAATGAATAGACAAGAATAACTTCTAAGAAAATCCGAAAACCACTTTCGTATATTGAATCTTTCATAACTAAAACTAAATATATAATTAACTTTATATTCGATTAATTGCTTAAGTATTTTAAAGAATAATTATTGTTTATAATAACTAAGTAGTCGATCGATAGCCTTGTCGGCAAAGCTACAAGTCGCGAGACCGAAACTCGTTTATTTATACTTTTTGATACAATGAATACTTTACCTTATTTATTTGTCCATAAGTAATAGTCCCATAATTTTTTTTAAATTTGTTAATTTAAGAAGTTAGACCATTACTAAGAAACGTACCAACGATTATATTAACTGGTTTGCGTCCATACCATTTCATGTCCATTTGTTTTTTTTTTCTTCTAAAGTTATACACCTACTAAAAACTGATTCACTAAATAACTGGTAAGAAATGCTTATTGTCTTCAGCCCTTTGTACACTTTTTCATTAGATGATAAAATAAATAATAAATAACGTGGACATAGTGCATTTCAGCACATAACATATGAGACCTCACTTTTATAATAAACGCTAATTCTAACATTTTCAATATTGTTAAAAAGTGACTGTCCGATGATTTTCAAACATATGATTTACGAAAAGCATTGGCTGTTATTCGATCCACATTCGTTACCGAGCGATTATATTCGTTAACCGAGTGATGTTTGAGTTAACGAGCAGCTTAAAAATAGCTCGGGAGAGGCTGGGTGCCTAGCCTGGGATTATTAATTTACTTCGAGTTTATTTACATGTTATATCTTATCTATACTATACTATAATAAAACTCTAACACGACGTCTGTCTGAACATGCATCACGCAAAAACCTGTGAAACGATTTGGATGGAACTTTCACTTTCAGATAACTGATGTTATAAGGAGTAACTTAGGGTACTTTTATTTTAGGAAAATAATTAAGGTTCCGCGCAAAAAAATTTAAACCCATGAAATCCTTTAGCAATAAATTCCATGCGGGCGATGTCGCGGGGAGCAGCAATATTTTGTGAAGACTTAAATTTAATAAGTCACATGTTAATACACAATTTTAATGTGCGATATACATTTGTATAGAAATGGGACTCCTTAAACCTATTTAGATAAATCTTAAGAGAAATAATGCATAGAATAAAATAACTAACTAGCAAAATAATGAGTTAGATATTTTGAAAGAGCTAACTGATATCTCACATGATGATCTTTATTTTCCCAATTTACTCTATTCCACACTCTTACTAAATAAACCCTTCAAGGTTATATATGTAGTTTTTACTTCACACCTGATTTTACTAACTATATTTATAGATCCCTTCTACACAAAATTCCTTACAATATCATGAGGTCTTACATTAGTTTGTTTGGCCTTAGAACTTATTTATTAATTTTTAAAATATCTATAACTTGAGGTACGTTAAATAGAATGCAATAAAATCAGCCAGGTTAACTTTATTTCATATGCAATATATGCGAGGTTGACACTGAAAGTTCATAGAAAATCAAAAACTGAACAAACTAGCAAGTTATTAGTTTTATTATATCTTTTCAAAATAGTGTCCATTCCCATCAATACATCGCTGCATCCGATGGAACCACTGAGAAAAGCACTATGCCCACTCGTCCTTAGGAGTCTCTTCGACGGCATTTTGGAACGCAGCTACTGCTTCCTCGGCGTCCATAAAACGTTTTCCTTGAAGTTCTTCTTTTATTTTTTTTATTTTATAGGGCGGGTGACCCAGTAATTCTACGTCTGCCGTCACCAAGCAGTCGATTGTTTGCTTGACGGTGTGCGACGAGGCGTTGTCGTGGTGTAGGAGGATCCTACGGCGAGGTCGTTTCTCCCGAACTTTTTTCAAGACAAGTGGCAAACAATTGTTAGTGTACTACTCTGCAGTAACTGTGTTTCGATCCTCTAAAACAATTGTTGCGTAATGAACTGTCCTTTCGAAGAACGAGGCCACCATCTTTTTCCCACGCTTTACCTTTCTTCACTTTAGTTGGCAACTCCTCGGAAGGAAACACTCAAAAACAGCAGACTGTCTCTTAGTTTCAGGATCATAACAAAAAATCCAGCTTTCGTCACCCGTAAGTATGTCAAACACAGCATTTTAGTTACCTCCGTTAAATCTTTTAACCATTTCACGACATCAATCAACACGACGGAGTTTTTGACCCTCTGTCAAATTATGAGGTATCCACCGGGCACAAAGGTTCCTGACCGCTAAATGTTCATGGGGAATTTTGTGCACTTGACTCATACCGATGCTTAAGCTTATCCGAATCTGCTGATAAGTCACTCTTTTGTCAGGCTCTATCATACGCCGCAAAACACTGATGTTATCTTCAGTCGTCGCCGTAGAAGGCCGTCCCTCACGCAGATCATCGGTGAGATTATTAATATTATTAGTTTAAACGTGGTCGCACTGACCACGTTTAAACTAATAAAACCAGTAGTAAACCACTGTTTACAACTGAGCACGAGCACGAGATGGGGCTTCATCGTGAAAGACCAATCGAAGTCTATCATAACCAAAGAGAATATACCCAAGCAGCACACAAGCGTTATGAACATCAATATACCAGCCCATAAAGAACTTAGAGTTATTTTAGAAGCGTATAAGAGTGTCGGAAAGAGATTGTACTCTTATAAGAGTGGTTTATGAGTTATTATACAGCTTAAGCTGTATAAAGTCTGTATTATGGGATCTAAGTAAGCTTAGGGTTCTTAATCAGAATATAAAAACTCTACCATACAACTTTAAATATTTTGTAACACTTTAATCTGATTTTATCATTAAAGCTGTATAGAAGCTGTTTTTTGCATGCTGTCGATTGCTTATTACAGCTTTAAGTGTTAGAATAGTATCATTCAAATATTATTTCTGTACGATGGTATATGTGAACTCCCTTGTTTAACTTATTCTTATGGCGTAATTGTACACTCTTGTAAATACAGTAGTTTTATAACTTCTGTCTATGAAATGTCGTGAAGCGACAATTAAAAGAAGAAAGAACCTAACCTACGATCAGCAAAACAACCAAATAGACCAAGACAATAATATATTTAAGTTTTTAAAAGAGTATTTACAATTTTATAAAAAAAATGAAATATGAAGATGATGGATGATGTGATTTACAAATTATATTAAAAAAAAAGGTAATAAAAAAAAAGATTTATGTCGTAGCTGAGTCCGAAGATCCCAAGCGTGCTCTCAGCGCCTGGAACGAGCACGCACGGCGTAGGTGGGTAGGCGTGGGCGTCTCTAGGCGACGACCTCAGGTGAATGCGGCGATTGCAGGATCGGCGACTTCAGCCCAGACAGGAGCTTGCAGGATCCTCAGCGACTTCAGACAGCGCAGTGGCCTGCAGGATCCGGTGACTGCAGGCGGGACAGAGTTTGTAGGTTCCGGTGATTTCGGGCGGAACAGAGGTTTGTAGGTTCCGGCGACTCCAGGTAGAGTAGAGACTTGTGGGATCTCGGCGACTTCAGGCAGAGCAACGTTTTGTAGGATCCGGCGACTTCAGGCAGAGCAACGGATCGTAGAGTCCAGTGGCTTCAGGCAGGATAGAGGCTTGCAGGATCCCGGGGCTGAGCGGCCCCGGGATAAGGCCTTTAGAAGATGCTTCCGATACGAGAACTGAAGCAAGACTCAATTTCTTCACCGATTGTTCGGCTTTTATATCTTTCTAGAGAGAACGGAAAAATTATTTAAATTAAACGCAAATTTTTTGTAAATGGTCAAGAGGAAAAAGTATTTATGTGGAATTATCGAAATAGAAACTACAGACCGGTAACAAATTTGAATATAATTTCCATGGAGACCAAATAAACATCAGTAACAGAACATGTCAAATTTTAGTTTTAGGCTTGTTATAAGAAAATGGAAAGATTTAAGTGGAAAAGGAGATATTATTGAAATAGGAAAAAAAAGTAGCGCAACTACCCACACAAAGCCCGAAATTGTAGAGTTACGGAAAACTAACTAAAAGATCGAAAAAAGGTAGACTTCATTGACACCAATTTAAAAGTGCTGATAATGTGGAAATACGAAGTAGAAATGATTTGTGATTGTGTTCTTATGGTTTGAAATCGTTACAGGATCCTATGGAAATAAAGGTGATGTAAAATATCCCGATTTGAAGTGAATGCAGAGAATTGAAACAGAATGGAAAAATGGATTTAAATTAATGTAAAATGATAAGTAAGTAGCATAACACTACAGAGAGTGATATAAAACTAAAAAAATAAATAACAGCTATTGTTACGGACGGCGAGGGGAGCCGCCGCCCCGTCGCCCCTTCATTCCCCGTTGCGCTCCGCACACCCCGCACACCGCCCGAATATCACGTGATGCCGCCGACGAATCAGCGCGCGGCACACCTCACAATAGCACTCACATGCCGAAACACTCTCTTTCAAAATATAAGAAGGGCGTTTTGGTGTGTAAGCTGTTCATTTCGGCAGCGGCACTACGAGATACTACATCAAGAAAGAAGACCTCAAAAGAGAAAACTGCAAGAAAGAATACTCCATTGAAGACTCCCCTCTGTAAATATGTATATATATATATATATATATATAGTTTAGTGAAAAGCCGCTTGGGATGGTCCAAAAGGTGACGTCCAAAAAATTTTTTTGGAATCCTGACCTTTCGGGCTACGTGAAAATACCCCATGTATGTTCCGCGATTTTTCTTAGTTTACGAGATATGACTTTTTTGTATTATTTTGAAAAATGTCGACTTAGCGATTCAAAACTTTTTTTTCTTGAAAATTCTGCTCTCTTTTCTACTTTTTTATTCTTAGCGTAGTCTTCATGAGTTGGACTCTTTGACATAAAAAAATAAGCTGCCTACCATTAATACAAATTGCAAAAATTTTAATCGAAAACAAATTATGCAGATATGATTGAAACAAAGTTTAATTTTGAAATTTAAACTAAAAATTAAATAATGAGTTCCATGACTTTAAAGTAATTTTAAAAACTTCGCAAGACCCTAAGCTTTAGTTATAATACAAAAAAAGTGGTGGTCAATGGGCCTTTTTTAGCCCTAGTCGGCCTTTAATTGCACAGAGCCAAAAAGTTCAAAAATAATCGTTTTATTATGCAGCAATAATTGTTTATTACTAAGGATAATTAGATTTTCATAGTATGTCATAATCTTTCATAATAAATAAAACAATTTGGTTTTTTAATACTTATTTTATTTTACAACCAATTCTCAAAGTACCCCCCCCTCCACTTCAATACACAGTCTACAACGCCTTAGAAAATTTTGTTTCAGTCTTCTAAAAACATTTGAATTTTGTCTGATTTTTGTTTACGCCTCCGTTAATTTATCTCGCAGTTCTGGTTCGGTGTTTGTTTCGCTTGCGTACACCATCTCTTTGTAATATCCCCAGAGAAAGAAATCTATGGGGTTCAAATCTGGTGAACGTGCAGGCCAATGAATCGGTCCGCCACGCCCAATCCATCTATTGGGGAATCTTTGATTAAGGTGCTCCCGTAACTCTAGTTTACACTATAATGTGTTTGAAAATTTGAAGGCCTTGCCTTGTGTGGGTTTTCAACAGCCCAAGTATGGTAATTGTGGATATTGAAGACTCCTGTTCTTTCAAATCTAGACTCCTCTGTCCACAGAATGTTATCAAAAAAACCTGGATCCTCCGCAGTTCTTTCCAGCATTGTTCGACAAAAAGTCACCCGTCTTGAATAATCTGCAGGATGCAATTTTTGGACGCGTTGAATATGATAAGCGTGGTATCCCTCTGAAAAAAAAAACGAAATTATACTTCCAGGTATCACTGTTTTTATTCCATGAAATGTGGTTTTTGCCCGACATAAGTAATTAAAATTAATTGTTCGCTCGTCGCTATTCAAAGGTGCGCTTTAATACAGTGTCAAAGTAAAAGTTTTAAAGACAAAATGAACTTACCTGACTTAAGTATCCTTATAACTGAGGTTCGTGGTACACCAGTCGTTCTCGTAATAGCTCTGGTGCTAGTAAAAGGATATCTTTGCACTTGTTCCACGACTTCGTCTCTGACATCTGGATCCACTCTGGGTACTCCTTCGTGGGAACTGCGTCCCGAAATTCGTCCGTCCATAAATGTATTATGTGTATTTATGAACACTCTGTGATCGGGATAAAGTTCCCGTTCTTCTCCTCGCCGTTCTAGTTTCTCTCGGTAAAGCCTTGCCGCTAAATGGCCATTGCCTTGGGCAACGCCGTAAAAATAATGCATTTCTGCATATTCCTTCAAAGAATGACTCATTTTGCAACACAAAAATCCAAATCACAAGGTAATCAATCAAAGTCCGAAACACAAGCACAGTCAAATCAGTTATAAGGCGAAACAGAATCCAATTAGCAAGCAGTCGTGGTAAATTAGGAAGTATCGAAAACAAAAACATAGTTACGCGAGCGATAGCTGTGAACAACTGAGACACTATGACTGAGGCTACGCCTGTCGCCTTATGCGCGCGAGCTATGGCCAGAGCGAGAGAGCGCGCTACACACGACACAGTATTTCTCACTCCTGCTTCCTTTGTTCAACAAGTGGTATTTTTTGTGATCTGCAACCGTCTACCTGCCTATTACTATTATTATTCATTATCTCATTAACATTGAGGGGAAATTCGTTGTTTTTTGTGACCCATCTGTGCTACTTGCTGAAGTGGTACTATCCCTAACCCGAAGATTTACATTTCATTTTATTTTATTTCATTTGATTAGATTCTATGGCGAACCTAATTATTTTTAGAAATAAGGTGTTTAAATAATAATGTTGAAAATGTTCGCCTCTGTGCAATTAGAGGCTGATTACGGCTAAACAAGGCCCATTGACCACCACTTTTTTTAGATTATAATTAAAGCTTAGGGTCTCGCGAAGTTTTTAAAATTACTTTAAAGTCATGCACTCATTATTTAATTTTTAGTTTAAATTTCAAAATTAAACTTTGATTCAATCATATCTGCATAATTTGTTTTCGATTAAAATTTTTGCAATTTGTATTAATGGTAGGCAGCTTATTTTTTATGTCAAAGAGTCCAACTCATGAAGACTACGCTAAGAGTAAAAAAAAGTAGAAAAGAGAGCAGAATTTTCAAGAAAAAAAATTTTTGAATCGCTAAGTCGACATTTTTCAAAATAATACAAAAAAAATCAAATCTCGTAAACTAAGAAAAATCGCGGAACATACATGGGGTATTTTCATGTAGCCCGAAAGGTCAGCATTCCAAAAAAAATTTTGGACCACCCGGTATAATCGTCTACAGTACCATCTTTTCTTCGACAGTCCCCTAGTATAATTTACCCTACATAACATCAGTCGTCACACAGTTAGTCAATCAGTTAGATAAAATCATACAGTCCAGTGCAGTCCCCTACAATTTTTGGTCCATCGTCGCCGGATTGAAGCCATAAGAAAGAAGTTGGAAGATCCGAAGACCATACAGAAGAAGATTATTATAGAAGAAAGAAGATCATTATAGAAGATCTTCAAAGAAGAAAGAAGTTCATCGACGAAGAAAGAAGGTCGTCGGTTAACTAATTTCATCCCTGTTTCTCGACAATACTACGATTACGTCTACATTTACGTCTATTGTCTGTTTCCAGACAATTTTCTTGTTTCTAAACCGCGTTTACGCGGCCAGGTGATTGCTCCCTAACGGTGCCAAACTGTGATCACCTAGTAACGCCCTTGCGGCGGGAACGGCAATCAATACGTGCGTCTTTTTGAAGACAATCGGAAGCCGCAACGTGGGACATCATGCGTAAGACAAGAAGCCAGAAGACAGGGATCAACGACGAAACGCCGGTAGGAATGCGGATTTTCGAATAAGCACCCGCGTCCCCGTCCGATTATCTTTCATTGGCACAAGCGCCCTCCGCCGCGCCCCAGCCCCCGCCCACGCACACATCTATGCCCGCGCCCGCGCCCGCGCCGCTGCGCCCTACTATGTCCGTGTCGACGACTGATCGCTTGGGAGAAGTTAGCACATCCGCGCCGCGTACAGATACACTCGCTGCGATTATAGAAGATCTAAGATACTAGACGCGAAGCTTCAATGGAGCCCCCATATATCAAAACTAGCAAGCAGACTTAGTTCTGCAGCATATGCCGTAAAAAAGATTAGAAGTCTAACTAGTGTTGAAACAGCTAGACTAGTTTACTTTAGCTATTTCCATAGCATAATGTATGGTATTTTGCTATGGGGACACGCAGCTTACACTGATATTATATTTGTTTTACAGAAGAGGGCCATAAGAGCAATTTATGATTTAAAGCCTAAAGAGTCGCTGCGACAAAAATTTAAGGAAATTAATATATTAACTTTGGCCTCTCAATACATTTATGAAAATGTAATGTACGTGCACAAAAATAAAAGCAGTTTTACAAAAATAAGTGATATTCATTCTGTAAATACTAGGAACAGACACAAGCTAGTAGTACCAGTTACTCGACTCCATCGAGTCAGTAATTTATTCTTGGGGCGATGTATACGCTTTAACAACAAAATTCCAGAAAATATACAACATTTGACCTGCTCAAAGTTCAAAAACTTTAATAAACTAAGTTTGTATAAAAAGGGTTATTATAGTATTAAAGAATTTATAGATGATTAATAGATAACCCCTGGAAATGAGGTGATCGCTACCAAGCTATTTCTAATTTGTTGTGTTGTTAATTTGTGTAACATACATGATTGTAAGCTGTTATTTAAAAAAAAGTCCCGCTGGGCTTCTTGCTGGTTCTTCCCAGGACAGAGGTTTTTTTTCGAACCAGTGGTAATTATACAAAAGAGTGACTTTCAAAAAATATTATTTATAATCTATATTGAATAAAAAAGTTTCTGTTTCTGTTTCTACCGGTAACAGAAACTATTTCAACAATGCGTACCGTCGCGCCTGTAGCAGACGTTGTACATAGGCTCGCGCCCCGTGCCCCGTCGGTCCGTTCAGTCCATTCAGCCCGGTCGACAGCTAGCGCGATAGCAAAATTAAAACAAATCGAGTATAATACCGCGGAGGAACTAGCTGCAATTAGAAGGAAGCAATTGCAAATTGAGAAAGATCTATTCAAGAAGAAATACGCTAAGGACATCGCTCAACTGCAAGAAGAAACGGATAGGGATAGTTGGAACGAGGACGATATAGTGGAAAATAGGGTACGTGTTTATAGGTGGTTAGAGAACGTGGAGACTGTGCGGGGGGAGCCGCCCCACCGTCCGTCGCATCGAGATGGAGCAGGCCCCGTCGAATAGGGGAACCGGTTACGTCTACACTGAAGATGCCCAGGGGAGGTCGGTTGCGAAAAACGATCAACCACGCCACGTAGATACAATACAGAGGGACAATGGAGTCGCCGTAGAAATGAACCAGGTGGATCGCCGTGTACGGGTTACGTCGCCGTCGCACGTCCAACGCCGCACTCTATCGCCTATACGTAGAACGCCATCGCCACATCGTCACGCGGATCGTAGATTACCTTCGCCGTGTCATGATGTAGGTATAGATAGATCGCCATATCGCCACGCGGATCGTAGATTACCGTCGCCGTGTCGCAAGGATGTAGGTGTACATAGGTCGCCATCGCCACGTCGTAGATTAGAGGGTAATAGGGATAGAGGTAGGTCGCTCACCCCGAGAGGGAAAGATAGGGGCATAGAGCGACTAGCGGAAGCCTTGGAAGGTATGATAAGATTTAGACCAGCCGCCACGAAGCAAATACTGGAGTTGCCTATTTTCAACGGCTCGGCCGCGGAATGGTTGTCGTTTAAAGCCGCGGTGAAGGAGTCCACGCGTCTGTATGGATTCACCAATACGGAAAATATGGCAAGGTTAAGAAACTGTTTACGTGGTGAGGCTCGAGAGGTAGTATCAGCGCTGCTGTTTACCGCGAAGGATCTAGCAGACATTATGCGAACACTGGAGCAGTGTTTCGGCCGCCCGGAAGTAATTATTGATCGTGCGTTAGATGATTTGAAACGCCTTCCGCCCCCGGGTCAAATCGCCCAGGAGTTAAATTCGTTCGCTATTAAATTGCAAAATATAGTGTTTATTATGCAGAACGTCAACGGCAAGGGATACTTACAAAATCCAATGCTAACTAGGGAGGTCATGAGTAAGCTTAGCCCTCACTTACGGTCGCGTTGGTGCGATTATGCGGAGCACTACGGAAGTGCGGACGAACCGGACATTGTCACACTATCCCGGTTTATGATGGAGGCTGACCGTGCGTTAAGTCACGCCTATACGTCCGTAACGCCGACTAAGGAATCGCCCGAAAGACGAGAAGCACCGCCGTCGAAAAGGATAGTATTGACGCGTAGAAGATAGGCCCCGCTACGTAAAGACGTTCACCACCCAGGAGGACCCAGTCGCCAAATGTAAGAAGCTGGCACAAATGGGTCTGGACGACCGGTGAAAGTGGGTAAGGGATGATGGGGTGTGCTTGAGGTGTTTAACCGATTCTTTGCGGCACCAATTTTCGACAACTTTTAGCTGTGGCAGCGAACAAATATTTCATGACACGCCGGGCGTGTCGAGCGCCACAGACATCATCAGCCATGTGGTAAAGTAATGTTCTTTTTATGCTTTTTTTTACTTGTTTAGACCTAATTAAGTTTATTTGACATCAAACATAAGTTACAACTGGAAGGATACTTGTTTTTAGTGGGTAACTACGTGTTTCTTTACGTGTTTTCTTTCAAATTGAGAGTAAGTGATTTTTTTATGAAGAGATTACAAACCTTTTGTAGTATTTTTTGTTGTTATAAAAAAATCATTTATATAAGTAGGTACAGCTAAATCACCCTGGAACCCTTGGTTTTTATTACATTAATTTTTCACCTAATGATATTATTTGTAAATATCAAATAATGAAGAACATTAATTTGGAAAAAAATAAGGTTTACAATTCATTGATATTTACAAATGCTAACTATTATTTAATGTTATACAAATGTAAAAGTAAAGTCGATTTAAAAACGTCTAATTAGTAAGAATAGCAAAACAAGTGTTTTCAAAAGAAACAAACGCCGGCGCTATAAGGCAGCGGATTGACAAAAGACTATTTATTAGCGAACTTTTTTTTTATGCATGAACAGTTTCAAACTGTTTCAAGCAAAAATAAACCTTATACAATATCACAAGAGCACATGGTACTTTGTAGGTCTATTCGGCCATATGATAGTAATAAGACGTCAGTTCAACTATTTTAAACAAAATTAAACAATAAGACAAACGCATTGTTTTTTTTTAACAGGAAACTTGTTTTCCAGAAATTTATTTACAACTTCAGTTTGTGAGCGATCCCAATGAGTGCTATTATTTGTTACTTATTAGACTGTTTTTCCACAACATGATTTAAAACCCACTAAGTAGAAATAGTACCATGTACACGTTAAAAAAAGGTTGTCAACCCCTAAAAATTTCAAATTTTCAAAATATCCAGAAACGAAGCTGCAGGCTTCTAGGCCTAGATCTAGGCTATAGATTCTATAGTTATCTCACTGAAGAGTAGGCATACGATTATAACGCGCGCGCACACGCAGAGACACACCCGTTGGCGCTTAACGCTATCGTACGTAGTCGTTATACGGACGATTATTTAGACAGCTATGCAACGGTAGAGGAGGCGGTTTACACGACGAGGCAGGTTACAGAAGTGCACCAGAAGGCCGGCTTCACCTTGGCAGGCTGGAATTCTAATCACGCAGCCCTACTGGAAGACAAGCCGGAGCAACTACTGGCGCGCAAGCCTAAGGAAGTGGGCCTAAGGCAAGGTGGCCCAGGCAGAACCCTAGGGTTGTTGTGGATAGCCGACAAAGACGCCCTAACCTTTAACACATCGATGAATAGGGTGCCGCAGGAAATAAAGGCGCTACAGCGACCACCGAACAAGAGGGAAGCATTGAGCGCGGTCATGTCGGTATTTGATCCGCTCGGTCTGCTCAGCTACCTCACCATCACCGCCAAGATCCTGCTACAAGACCTATGGCGTATGAAGAAGGTCGGATGGGATGACCAACTACCCAAGGAGGCAGCGGATGAGTTCCAGAGGTGGCTGCGAGTCGTCGAGGAGATGTCACGACTGCGACTGCCTAGGTGCTATGCTCCTACGGGGGGAGTGGTAGAGCGTCAACTTCACGTATTTAACGACGCAAGCGAACGCGCGTACGCATGCGCGGCATATTGGCGTATACGATATCGCGACGGAACGGTTAGAATACGATTAGTGGCGGCTAAGGCGAAAGTTGCTCCGCTAAAAGCGCAGAGTATACCGCGACTAGAGTTGCAGGCGAACCTGATAGGCGCGCGACTCGCGGAATTCGTGCAGGACGAGCACAGAGTGGTAGCAGATAGGATTATATATTGGACAGACTCTACTACGGCGCTCCACTGGATACAGAACGATACAGCGCGTTACACTCCATACGTGGCCCATCGGTTAGGGGAGATAGCTGAAAAGACATCACCCGAGCAATGGAGGTGGATACCGACTGCGGAGAACATAGCAGATCAGGCAACGCGCATGAACTTCGTAAGCAAGGGAGAAAGCGACCAATGGTTCACAGTTCAGGACCGTCATTTCTCTATGAGGACGAAGACAGATGGCCTTACCGGAAGGAAGAGAAGGCAGGGGATGATGAAGAGTTGGAGGAAATTGTGGCGCACCAGAGCGACACCAAGGATGCTCCACACCTGCCAGACATAGAACGATTCTCTTCCTACGAGAGATTGATCAGGGCCACAGCATGAGTACTGCATTTCATCGATGGCATACAAAGAAGGGGACAAGGACTAACATTGCAGCACATCCAGAAGGCAGAACGGATGTGGATGGAACGCAGTCAACTCGACAGCTTCGCTGAAGACATCAGCCGCTTTCAGCGGTGGAAGAACCTGGTCACCGGCAGCGCAGTTAGGAAGCTCGACCCCATACTGAAAGATGGAATACTACGAGTCAGGGGAAGAATCGACGCAGCAGACGTGGACGGCCAGATGAAGTGACCCGTCATACTGAATGGACGCCACCGATTTGTAGAGCTGCTTATAGAAAAGGCGCATCAGGAAGCAAGCCACGCCAACAGAGAGAGGGTGGTCAACGACCTACGCACCAGATACCATATCCTCCGACTACGACCGACCGTACGAGAAGTGGAGCTGAGATGTCAGCGATGCAGGGTACGCAAGGCGACACCACGGCCAGCGGTTACAGGATACCTACCACCCAAACGGTTAGTGGCGTTTACGCGACCGTTTACTTACACCGGAGTCGACTATTTCGAGCCTTTGATAGTTACGATAGGACGACGGCACGAAAAGCAGTGGGTAGCACTTTTCACGTGTTTAACGACGCGCACGGTTCATTTAGAGCTAGTTTACTCCCTAACGACGGACTCGGCGATATCGGCATTGCGGCGCATGGCGGCTTGGCGTGGGTGGCCGCGGGTCATATACTCCGATAATGGCACAAATTTTTATGGAGCAGACGCAGAGTTACGACGGGCGATGGAAGAATGGGCACCGCAGCTAAAGGACTACGCGCTGACTCGACGCTCGAAGTGGAAGTTCAGCGCACCGAGCGCGCCTTACCAGGGAGTCGCGTTGGAGCGTCTCGTGCGTTCGGTGAAGACAGCGCTGGAAGCCACTCTACATCAGAAGAGCCCAAGGGAGGAGACTCTAGCGACGCTCTTGACGGAAGCAGAAAACACCGTCAACTCTCGACCGTTGACTCATGTATCGGTCGACATCAATGACGAAGAGGCATTAACACCCAACCACTTCATCATGTTGGGGCCATCGGGCTTAAAAATCACCGCGCAGTGCACACCCATCGATCGCCGGGCGTGGAGAGCGGCGCAGGGGCTCGCCGACGAGTACTGGAGGCGCTGGGTGAGGGAGTACCTGCCGACGCTGGTCGCGCGCGGGCCTTCCCGGGACGCCCAGCAACGAGAAATACAAGAAGAGGACCTCGTCGTGGTTGCGGACGGCAACCTACCACGGAACGTGTGGCCGAGAGGGGTCGTCATGAAGACGTTTCCCGGACCAGACGGCGTGGTGCGCAACGTCGAGATCCGGACCAGGGGTGGAGTGCTGCGACGACCAGTAAGGAAGATAGTCGTCCTCCCGAGAGATTAGGCTCGCATGCTACGCCCGGAGGAGGATGTTACGGATGGCAAGGGGAGCCGCCGCCCCGTCGACCCTTCATAACCCGTTGCGCCCCGCGCCCCCCGTACACCGCCCGAATATTACGTGATGCAGCCGACGAATCAGCGCGCGGCACACCTCAAAATGCCACTCACATGCCGAGACACTCTCTTTCGAAATATAAGAAGGGCGTTTTGGTCTGTGAGCTGTTAATTTTGGCAGCGGCACTACGAGATACTACATCAAGAAAGAAGACCTCAAGAGAGAAAACTGCAAGAAAGAATACTCCATTGAAGACTCCCCTCTGTATATATATACAGGGTGGGGCAGCATAACTTCCTTTTTTTAAAACCTAATAAAACACATTGTATGAATCGGAAAAATTTTATTTGGTTTTTACAATGTAAGTACATACTTAAAGTTTTGTTTTATTTAGTTTTGAAGATCAAATCAGGTAGATGACGTCCCTTATTCTCTATACATTGAGTATACCGATTTCTGGTGTTTGTCATAACTCTTTGAAGCAGAGCAGGCGTTATGTTGGCAATTTCTTCCTGGATGTTGTTCTTTAAATCTTGTAGGGTCCTTGGACGGTTCACATAAACACGGGATTTCAAAAAACCCCATAGAAAAAAGTCACAAGGGGACAAATCGGGAGATCGGGCCGGCCACTGCAAATCGCCCCTGATTGAGATAAGGCGTTCTGGGAAGTGTTCTCTCAAAACAGCCATCGATGCTCTTGCAGTGTGTGCCGTTGCACCGTCTTGTTGGAACCAAATGTCTCCCAAGTCCAACGCATTCAGCCGGGGTAAAAAGAATTCCTGTAACATGTTTACATACCGGCCCGAATTCACTGTTACTGTGACTTCATTTTCCTCAAAGAACCAGGGACCAATAATTGCAGCTGAGGAAATTGCACACCACACTGTGACCTTAGGTGAATGCAGAGGCCTTTCATGCAATTCTCGAGGATTGGTGTCAGCCCAGTAGCGCATGTTTTGTTTGTTCACGGATCCACACAAGTGAAAATGTGCTTCATCACTAAAAAAAACAATAGCGTCCTCAGGAACGACATCCAGAAGAATCTCACATGCGTTCCTGCGAGAATCGTAGTCACGTTTTGACAGTTCCTGTACAGTCGCCATCTTGTATGGATGGAAATGTAAGTCTTCATGGAGAATTCTCCGCACAGAACGACTGGAAAGTCCAAGGGTAGATGCATGTTTGCGCGCAGAACGCCGTGGTGATCGCAACATTGAAGCTCTGACTGCCTCAATGTTCTCAGGTGATCTAATGGGCCGAGGGACTCCAGTTCTTCGTTTTGTCACACTTGCAGTTTGTCTAAACGTAGTGACCCACATAACAATTGATTTTCGGTATGGAACAGGGGCCAACGGGGCTAAATTAAAGCGATTTCGAAAGGCGCGCTGAGTTGCAATCACAGAACATCCGCGCGAAAAGTAAGCCTCAACAGCAAACGCACGCTCCTCACTGTTCCAACGCATTATGGCGACTGAGCTGTCTCGACTAAACTTTATAGCCCCCCCTCTCGAACGAGACCACTAGCGCTCCACTACGATGTCACCTGACCGAATGGCGCGCATTACAAATAAGGAAGTTATGCTGCCCCACCCTGTAGTTTAGTAAAAAGCCGCTTGTAAATAGTTTGAATAAATAATCGTCCACAGTGCCATCTTTTCTTCGATAGTCCCCTAGTATAGTTTACCCTACATAACATCAGTCGTCACACAGTTAGGCAATCAGTTAGTTAAAATCATACAGTCCACTGCAGTCCCCTACAGCTATAGTACAAATTAAGTCTGTATAAGTGATAGAATATCGCCATTTTGAATGCGTAATTGCGTGTTTAATATATTGTGCTACAGCAAAACAAAAAAATTTGTTATCAATATGTGTAAAAAAAGAAAAATATTTGGCGCATTTAGAAGAAGGATTAAAAGGGAATATTTAAATATTACAAATTATCAACGAAATAATAGTGATACTGAAGAATATAGAAATACTTTAATAAATCGGACAAGCTACAGTCAAGCGTCAATCCCATCGACGCCTAACAAAGAGGGTTCCGTAACAAAATCATTAAACAGTGTTAATCATGATCACAGTTATGTAAAATGTAACTTAGTTTTCGGCACCTGATTATGATGATTTATCATGCAGCAGCACAAGTAGTTCAAATGATGATAACAGCGAATTTTCAAAAAATCTAATTATTTTGCCAGCAAATAAATAATTGGGCCACAGAAACAAAAATATCTTAAGTAGCTTTAAATGATTTAGCTACAATTACAAATTGTAGATTTTATTAGTCAGATATATTAGCATCTAATCACTTTTTTGGCCACCTTAAAACGCCTTTTGATTCCCACAAACTTGGTACAATAAAAATGCAATTTTTCCCTTTCTCCATGGTTTCCAAAATTTTAAACTGCATATTTTCCTAAAAAGTAAAATAAAACCAGTATAAGATACACAACACAGTCAAATTACTTCACAAAAGTTAAATTATGTATCAAATAAAATAGCTAACTCTTTTGGTTTCGCCGTACCTACGTGACGTAAGAGTATGAATAGAAAACGATATGCGTATGCGCTTGTCAGGAGTTACCTATCAACTAAACACAATAACAAAATAAACAGCATGCTCGTACTGGTACCATACTGCTGAGCGAGATAAAATATTCTGTCATAAAATGTGCCTTCCTTAATATTGTTTGGCAAAGAAAGAGATGGCTTTAATTCTTTACTCCACTTTTTAACATTAGAAAGAAAAGATGTATACCTAATCTTTATTTGCTACAGGTAGTCATATTTTTGGTTTGGTTTGTGAATTTAACAGAATCAAAGGGGCAGTAATTTATTGGCAATAAATACAATCATTTCGATTAAATCGATGATTTTGGGTTGGTACAAAAATGAAAAAAATATTTTTTTCAATTTATTAACTTTGTCTGTGTGGCTATATATAGTCTCTGTCTTAAAAGAAGTGAAAGAAGTAAGCACTTTTTTGTCCTTGTCCATAAAATAAAACAGCAAAATTATTAAAACACGGTTACATCTTAAAATATTATTATTTAAATAAGATAAAGTGAAGAAGGGATAAAAGTGTTGTTTCTAAGACAAAGGTTTTTCATATTTTATACATATCTCTAAAGACAATTATCTGTGATGTTTTAAAACTACTATACAGCGTTAGTAATAAAAATATTCTAATATACAGCTGATTAAAAACTAATGGCTGTATGATAGAATCCATAACATACAAAGTACAGCGACGGCATGGGAGCAGTGTTACTTGTAACAGGAATCTTGAATGCTGGAAGAAGTTCTTCATTTTTGGAAATTAGGTTCTCAGTTCTATTTATCACATGCCGACGTAGCTCAGCGATCGAATCGGGACTATCTATCTGTAAACAACCATCAATCGGATCATTGACTTTTATTGGAGATGACGGTGTGCTAGTTTGATCACAAGATTGGATGGGGTGTTCGCTTGTGGAAATATATTCTTCTCTTAAATTTGCCTTAAATTCTTGTGATGGATTAATTAGAACCTTTACATTTTCACGTAATTTACGTGACTTTCTCCCGCTATGCGATGAATAATAGTTTTTTACAATCTCTGGAGAGTATCTACCGACGTCAGGATCCGACGCCATGATGAACTAAAACAAAAGTAATTATATTATTTATTAATAAAACTTATTAGACGTTAACGATTAAACGATGAAAACCTAGTAATGGCTAGTGAACATAAAATGAAAGGCCCGTATGTACGTTTACGAGGTATTTGTACCAAATAATAAAAACGAAATCCTCGTATGTGCCTAATGAACTAGAGAAATTATATAAAAACGATTTAATGAACTGGATTTTAGGTTTTAATACATTGAATATTGACATAAAAGCATTATTTTTTTTTATAGAATAGGGGGCAAACGAGCATGCGGCTCACCTGATGGTAAGTGACTACCGCCGCCCATGAACAACCGCAACACCAGGGGAATTGCAGATGCGTTGCCGACCTTTTAGAAAGGTGTAAGCTCTTTTCTTGAAGGTTCCTAAGTCGTATCGGTCCGGAAAATTCGCTGGTGGTAATTGATTCCACAAGGAAGTCGTGCGAGGGAGAAAACTTCTTCTAAATCGCACAGTCGTGGACCGCCAATCATCCAGATGGTATGGATGGTAACGCGAGTTTTGTCGCGATGTGCGATGGTGAAATTGAGCGGCTGGAATTATTCCGAACAATTCCTCAGAGCACTCCCCGTGATAAATGCGATAAAATACGCAAAGAGATGCAACATCTCTACGCAGTGCCAGTGTATCGAGCCGATCAGAAAAGAATTGAAAAAGAAATTTGTTTTTAATTTACTAATCTATTTATTTGTCCGAAGATCTCGTAAGCATCCTTACGTACTTTTCCTTCTCGACGTAATACATATTTACAAATGAATACCTTGTAAAAGTACAAACGTGGTATTCTGTCTTAATTTAAGTTAAAAGAAAACTTCATATTTGACTTTACAAGCTTTGAAAACTTATTTATGTGCTGTACGAGGTTACTAATTAGAAAACTAGCCATAACTTTTAAATATATAGTTATATCTGCTGAAAAATACATTTCAAACATGAACAGTACTTATCTTCTTTCGAAAAACACTAAATTATACAGCAACAGCAGGTTAAACTCAAGTAATCAATTTTCAAATAGGAAACGACACGTTCGTTGCAAGGTATTCACGCCAAACTGACAGATGCGAGTATTTATGAGGTTCTCATTTACTGTCATAGATGGGGCTACGAGTATCAAATAAATAAATTAGTCAGATCAGGATGTGCGTTGCGAGGTTCTCTTACTAGAAATGCAAAAAAATAAATTTTAGCAAAAATGCATTCCCGAGGTTTTCACTCTAAGGCGTCGAAATATAAAAATAATTTGTAACAAACTGACACAGCTTCGTTCCGCCTAATCGAGTTGCGTAACTCAAGTAGTATTCGATTACGTGAATTTCAACACAAGTTAACTCGAGTCGAACTCCTTCCGAGTTGGCACATCTCTACAACATTTGTGTTTAATATTACTTTATCTGAACCAATGACATAAACGTAAATATCAAAACAACTCTTTTTTTCAGATTTCTTGATTTCATCTAGATTTTCATAAAATCTTTATGCTATTTACAATAATAAATTGGTATCTTTTTTTTGTATATAATACTATTGCTGTCCGCGAAAATTTCTAGTGAGCCCAAAAACGATTGTCTCCTTTAGGAATATAAGACATTAGTTTTAGTTTTAGCCTAAACCATTATTTTTAGTTTGACTAATGATCACTGTGCCCCAATATGCATTCATATTCACTAATTTAATTATTTTATTATTCTAACCTATAAAATCAATATTTACTTACCATATTTAGTATTTTGTCCTTATATTATTTAGTTATTTTGCTAGCGCAGCAATTTTTTGATAGAAATCATATACAAGTTTACCGTAAATCTAATTTTGCACTTTCTATTCACCAATTATCACCGTCAAAACTCAACTCCAATTCAAGTAATATTAATATGTAATATAATCTTTCACTCACTAAATGTCGCCATCATTCAATAAAGTATATAAATAAATCTGTTATGTTTGTCATAAATTCATTTGTGATACCGTTGAAACACCAATTTAGAACGTTTATCTTTAAAAGATACTTATAAGATAGTATTTGTAGTGTAATAGTTTCCTTGTACACCTAATAACAGCTATAATACAGCTATTATACAGCCACTTTTATGCTTGTACAGCGCTACTAACGCATAAAGCTGTATAATTTGTGCCAATTTTTTACTTATAAGAGCTGTATAAGCGCTTATACAGCCTTTGTACAGCCAGTAAATGCAGGCTCTAGTATAAAAAGGTACTCCAATACAGCTCCTATACAGCTTGCATGCTGCTTGGGTAATCACTATAACTTTCTTGTTGACTTAAATGACATCGAAAGCCATAGCAAAACATTGTACGAAAATTTTCTTGCGTTAAATTCATACTTTTCAATTTGCCGCCAAATCGTAAACAAATGACAAATTAATAAATACATACACAATAATATTGGCAGAGTGCCATTTTCAAAATTTGAACTTATTTTTTATTATATCGTTTACAAGTGGCCAGTTTTAAAAACTTTCAGTGTCGCCCTCGTAGAGGAAAAAAGGTTCTCGAGTGGCGGCCTCGTACCGGCGGACGAAGTGTAGAGCGTCCCCCCACTAGATGGAGTGACGACCTGGTAAGACAGAAAGTCGATAGATGCAGGTGGCTCAGGACCGGCCTTTGCAGCATTCCTTGGGGGAAGCCTATGTTCAGCAGTGGACTTGTGAGAGGTTGTGGTCATGCAATATACACATCTATAAAAAAGTAATTTATAAAATTACTAGCTGACCAGGCAGACGTTGTTCTGCCCTTTCCGAACGACCTTTTGCTTTCCCAAAAAAACTCCTGAAATTAGCAATAAAAAAATTGACGGTCACTTATCGAGATAAAAACTATCCTATCTCTCAAGTTGGACCAAACTGCACACAGTCTGCAAATTTTTTGAAATCGGTTCTATCTATTGAATACTTACAGCAACACGTGGTGGTTATACTACTAAATTGTAGCTGTATAATTGTAGCAATATAATTGTAGATGTATATTAAACGTTTGCATTTTTAACATAGCGCCATCTATTAAATATTTACTCAATCCAGTCAACAGATATCGTCATCTGACAGAATCGTTTGGAGCTAACAGATAATTGTGACTGTCAAATAATAGACAAATAATTTTCAATAAAATAATATTGTATTGCAACTATAAATTGAGATGTAAGCTATCCTATCTTTTAAGTTGGACCAAACTGCACATTGACCAAAAATTTCATTGAAATTAGTTCAGTAGTTTAGGAGTCCATCGCGGACAAACAACGTGACACGTACTTTTTATATATAAAGATTATTTTCGGTCTCCCTCCCAACATGAAATACAAAAATGCAGGACGTATATTATTGAAATTAAAACATATAAACAAAATTGAAATATCTGTCTGTTTATTAAAAACTGACTTCTATTAAACTCAGGAGGTTATTTGCAAGATTATTATTAAAAAAAAGTTAATTGAACTATACAGGGTTATTTTTAGAAGAGTAGCCAAATTTTGTACTAAAGTTCAAATATACTATAAATAATGCTAAACCGTTATTGCAGTTTTTCAAAATACGACCAAATAAGGCCTAACGAATGTGTGCGTGCACAGTAAAATCTGTAGTATCCGACCGAAACAGGATTTTCAACCGAAACCGAAAACGAAACTTCGGTCTGGGTGTCAGTTTCGGCCGAAACCGAAACTTATTTAGGCATGTTAATTTTTTTTTGTATACTGAAATATGGTATAATTATTTTTTATTCATAATATACAGACAGTTAATGCATATTAATGGAAAAGTCGTTGTAATAGTCATGTAGCAATATATTTATTTATTTTAAAGTAAAAATCAACAATTTAACGTTAAGAAAAGTTAAGTTTTAAGTCATACAAAAACATACAAAACCTGCTTAAAGTTCAAAAACTTTAATAAACTAAGTTTGTATAAAAAGGGTTATTATAATATTAAGGAATTTATGGACGATAATAACCCCTAGGAATGAGGTAATCACTACCAAGCTATTTACAATTTGTTTTGTGTTGTTAATTGTGTTACATATGTACATGATTGTAAGCAGTGGCGAAGCTAGGCGTGGGCGAAATAGGCCCTCGCCCACGACCTCGCACTTAAAGGGCCTCGCGAGGGCCCCTAAAATGAGATGCCCCCATACTTTACCACAGATGACTAATTAATTTGATCACTTTCACGTTCGGAAAAGAAAGTCACAAATTTAAGTGTGTTTGTTTGGGGCCTTGCAAGAAGCCCATCTTATGTGCGACTGCGAGGCCGTTGTAACTACCTTCAAAGACCGCGACTGTTACATTGACGGAATACGATACTTGTCAGGAATTAATAGATATGAGTAGGTATGTCGTGTCAAAGCATGTTTAGTAGGATAGATCTATTGGGTAGATCTTTGGAACGAAAGAAAAGGGGCCTCGCTGATGCTACTTCGCTCACGTTTATATTAGTCCACGCTACGCCTCTGATTGTAAGCTGTTATTTAAAAAAAAGTCCCGCTGGGTTTCTTGCTGGTTATTTTAAGGACAGGACAGTTACCACTGGTTCCAAAGTTTTTTTCGCACCAGTGGTAATTAAACAAAAGAGTGACTTTCAATAAGTATTGTTGCGGACGGCGAGGGAACCGCCGCCCCGTCGCCCCTTCATACCCCGTTGCGCCCCGCTCACCCCGCACACCGGCAGATCACGCGATGTCAACAACCAATGAGCGCGCGGCATCGCCTTACGACGCTACTCACAGGCTGAGACGCTCTACTAGGGAATATAAGAAGGGCGTTTCGGTCTATGAGGTGTTCATTTCGGAAGCGGCACTCGAAGAGAAGAAGCCTCAAGAGAAATTAAGACTCCATAGAAAAGTTAAGACCCCTCTCTGTACATATAGATATAGTTAATAGTTAATAGTGCCGAATTGTAATACTTGAATACAGTATAGTTCTACAGTACCATCTTTCCTTTGAGAAGTCCCCTAGCGTAGTATCAGTCAATTTATCAGTCATACAGTCCACTAGCAACACCTTAAATTCATACAGTCCACTTCAATCCATAATATTCTAGGTCTATCGCCGCAGGATAAGAAGAAAGAAGGTAATAACAGAAGAAAGAAGGTAATTACAGAAGAAAGAAGATAATAATAGAAGAAAGAAGATCGTTACAGAATATCTTCAAGGAAGAAAGAAGACGTCGATGAAGAGAGAAGATCGTCGGTACTAACTTCTTCTCTGTTTCTTATTACGGCTACGTCATAAACGTCTATTGTCTGTTTCCAGACAATTTCTTGTTTCTTAAACCGCGTTTACGCGGCCAGGTGGTTGCTCCCTAACGGTGCCAAACTGTGACCATCTGGTAACGCCCTTGCGGCGGGAACGGCATCCAATACGTCCGTCTTTTTGAAGACGATTGGAGGTCGCAACGTGGGACGTCATGAGGAAGACAAGAAGCCAGAAGACACGGAACGACGACGAAACGCCGGTAGGAATGCGGATATTCGAGGAAGCACCCGCGTCCCCGTCCGATTATCTATCGTTGGCACAAGCGCCCTCCGCCGCGCCCCAGGCCCCGCTCGCGCCCGCACCTATGCCCGCGCCCGCGCCGCCGCTCCCCGCTATGTCCGTGTCTACAACCGATCGCTTGGGAGAGGTTAGCTCATTCGCGCCGCGTACAGAGACGCTCGCCGCGATTATAGAAGATCTTCCGATAACAGAGACGAGAGAGATAGTGCGTACCGTCGCGCCTGTAGCAGACGTTGTACATAGGCCCGCGCCCCGCGCCCCGTCGGTCCGTTCAGTCCGTACAGCCCGGTCGACAGCTAGCGCGATAGCAAAGTTAAAGCAAATCGAGTATAATACCGCGGAGGAACTAGCTGCAATTATAAGGAAGCAATTGCAAATCGAAGAAGATCTTATCAAGAAGCAATACGCTAGGGACGTCGCTCAACTGCAGGAAGAAACGGATAGGGAAGGTTTAAACGAAGACGATTTAGTGGAAAATAGGGTACGCGTTGATAGGTGGTTAGAGAACGTGGAGACTGTGCGGGGGGAGACGCCCTACCGGCCGTCTCAGCCCGCGCCCCGCATCGAGATAGAGCAGGCCCCACCGAATAGGGGAACCAGTTACGACCACGATGAAGATGCCCAGGGGAGGTCGGTTGCGAATGATGTTCAACCGCGTCGCGTAGATACGATACAGAGGGACAGTAGAGTCGCCGTAGAAATGAACCAGGTGGATCGCCGTGTACGGGTTACGTCGCCGTCGCGCGTCCAACGCCGCACTCTATCGCCTATACATAGATCGCCATCGCCACATTGCCACGCGGATCGTAGATTACCGTCGCCGTGTAAGGATGTAGGTGTACATAGGTCGCCATCGCCACATCGCTACGCGGATCGTAGATTACCGTCGCCGTGTAAGGATGTAGGTATACATAGATCGCCATCGCCACATCGCCACGCAAATCGTAGATTACCGTCGCCGTGTTATAAGGATGTAGGTGTACATAAATCGCCAGCGCCACAGCGTAGGCTAGAGGGAAGTAGAAATAGGTCGCTCCCCCCGCGAGGGAAAGATAGGGGTATAGAACGATTAGCGGAAGCTTTAGAAAGCATGATTAGAGTTAGGCCAGCCGCCGCGAAACAGACGCAGGACTTGCCTGTTTTTAACGGTTCGGCCGCGGAATGGTTAGCGTTTAAAGCCGCAATGAAAGAATCCACACGTTTATATGGATTAACAAATACGGAAAATATGGCAAGGTTAAGGATCTGTTTACGCGGTGGGTAGTATCGGCGCTGCTGTTTACCACGAAGGATCCAGCAAATATTATGCGAACACTGGAGCAGTGTTTCGGCCGCCCGGAAGTAATTATAGATCGTGCGTTAGAGGAATTAAAACGCCTTCCGCGCCCGCGTCAAACCGCCCAGGAATTAAATTCGTTCGCTATCAAATTGCAAAATATAGTGTGTATTATGCAGAACGTCGACGGCAAAGAATACTTACAAAATCCGATGCTAACTAGGGAGGTCACTAGCAAACTTAGCCCTCACTTAGTGGAACTTACCGGGCATACTGTTTAGGTTTAGAGAGAATGAGATAGCCGTATCCGCGGATATTAGGGAAATGTTTTTGCGTGTGAAAATCGACCGTCGCGACCAACCCGCGCAATTGTTTCTCTGGCGAGATAACGAGCGACACAGCCCACCGCGGGAGTGCGTTATGACGTCAATGATTTTCGGCGCGAGAAGCTCGCCGTTTCTCGCACATAGTGTTAGAAATTATAACGCGCACGCACACGCAGAGACATACCCGTTGGCGCTTAACGCTATCGTACGTAGTCATTATATGGACGACTATTTAGACAGTTATGCAACAGTAGAGGAAGCGGTAAATACGGCGAGGCAGGTTATGGAAGTGCACCAGAAGGCCGGTTTCAACTTGGCAGGCTGGAATTCCAACCACGCAGCCCTATTGGAAGACAAGCCGGAGGAACTACTGGCGAACAAGCCTAAGGAAGTAGACTTAAGGCAAGACAGCCCAGGCAGAACCCTAGGGTTGTTATGGATGGCCGATGAAGCCGCCTTAACCTTTAACACATCAATGAATACATGCACGAAGTGAAGACGCTACAGCGACCACCGACCAAGAGAGAGGCATTAAGCGCAGTCATGTCTGTGTTGACCCGCTCGGACTGCTTAGCTACCTCACCATCACCGCCAAGATCCTGCTACAAGACCTATGGCGTATGAAGAAGGTCGGATGGGATGATGAATTACCCGAGGAGGCAGCGGATGAGTTGCAGAGGTGTCTGCGAGTCGTCGAAGAGGTGTCACGACTGCGACTGCCTAGGTGCTATGCTCCTACGGGGGGAGTGGTAGAGCGTCAACTTCATGTTTTTAACGACGCAAGCGAACGTGCGTACGCATCCGCGGCATATTGGCGTATACGATATTGCGACGGAACGGTTAGGGTACGATTAGTGGCGGCCAAGGCGAAAGTCGCTCCGATTAAGGCGCAAAGTATACCGCGATTAGAGTTGCAGGCGAATTTGATAGGCGCGCGACTCGCGGAATTCATGCAAGGCGGGCACAGAGTGGTAGCCGATAGGGTAGTATATTGGACAGACTCCACTACGGCGCTCCACTGGATACAGAATGATACGGTGCGTTACACCCCATACGTGGCTCATAGGTTAGGGGAGATAGCTGAGAAGACATCACCCGAGCAATGGAGGTGGGTATCGACTGCAGAAAACAACGCAAACCAGGCGACGCGCGTGAACTACGTAAGCAAAGAAGAAAGTGACCAATGGTTCATCGGACCGTCCTTTTTTTACGAGGAAGAAGATAAGTGGCCTCGCCGGAAGGAAGAGAAGGCAGGGGATGACGAAGAACTGAAGGAAATCGTGGCGCATCAGAGCGACACCAAGGACGCTCCACACCTGCCAGACATAGAAAGATTCTCGTCCTACGAGCGATTGATCAGGGCCACAGCACGAGTACTGCAGTTCGTCGATGCCACACGAGGAAGGGCACACGGACTGACATTGCAGCACATCCAGAGGGCAGAGCGGATATGGATAGAGCACAGCCAACGTGAAAGCTTCGCTGAAGACATCAGTCGACTTCAGCGGGGGAAAAACCTGGCAACCGGCAGCGCGCTAAGGAAGCTCGACCCCATACTGGAAGATGGCATACTACGAGCCAGGGGAAGAATCGACGCAACCGACGTGGACAGCCAGATGAAGCGACCCATCATATTGAATAGACGCCACCAATTCGTGAAGCTGCTTGTAGAGAAGGCGCATCAGGAGGCAAGCCACGCCAACAGGGAGAAGGTGGTCAACGACCTACGCACCAGATATCATATCCTCCGATTACAACCGACAGTACGAGAAGTGGAGCGGAGATGTCTGCGATGCAGGGTACGCAAGACCTACCACCTGCACGATTAGGGACATTCGCGCGACTATTTACCTACACCGGAATCGATTATTTCGGGCCTTTAACAGTTACGATAGGACGTCGGCACGAAAAACGGTGGGTAGCGTTATTCACCTGATTAACGACGTGCGCGGTCCACTTAAAAATAGTATACTCCCTTACGACGGACTCGGCGATATCGGCATGCGGCGCATGGCGGCTAGGCGTGGGTGGCCACGGGTCATATACTCAGACAATGGTACAAATTTTCATGGGGCAAATACTGAACTGCAACGGGCGATGGAAGAGTGGGCACCGCAGCTGAAGTACTACGCGCTGACTCGGTGGACAGATTGGAAATTCATCGCACCGGGCGCGCCGAACCAGGGAGGCGCATGGGAGCGTCTCGTGCGCTCAGTGAAGACCGCACTCGAAGCCACTCTGCATCAGAAGAGCCCACGGGAGGAGACGTTAGCGACGCTCCTGACAGAAGCAGAAAATACAGTAAACTCTCGACCGTTGACGCACGTATCGGTCGACATCAACGACGAAGAGGCGCTGACACCCAACCACTTCATACAGTTGGTACCATCGGGCCTACCAGTCACCGCGCCGTGCACACCCATTGATCGTCGGGCGTGGAGAGCGGCGCAGGGGCTCGCCGATGAATACTGGATGCGCTGGGTAAAAGAGTACCTGCCGACGCTGGTTGCGCGCGGGGACTCCCGAGATGCTCAGCAGCGCCAAATCCAAGAAGAGGACCTCGTCGTGGTTGCGGACAGCAACCTACTAAGAAACGTGTGGCCGCGGGGGTCGTGACGAAGACCTTTCCTGGACCGAACGGCGTGGTGCGCAACGTCGAGGTCAGGACCAGGGGCGGAGTGCTGCGGCGACCCGTCAGGAAGCTAGCCGTCCTCCCGAAGGAAGCTTAGGCTCGCAGGCTACGCCGGGGGGATGTTGCGGACGGCGAGGGAACCGCCGCCCCGTCGCCCCTTCATACCCCGCGCACCCCGCACACCGGCAGCAGATCACGCTATGTCAACAACCAATGAGCGCGCGGCATCGCCTTACGACGCTACTCACAGGCTGAGACGCTCTCCTACGGAATATAAGAAGGGCGTTTCGGTCTATGAGGCGTTCATTTCGGAAGCGGCACTCGAAGAGAAGAAGCCTCAAGAGAAACCAAGACTCCATAGAAAAGTGAAGACCCCTCTGTACATATAGATATAGTTAATAGTGCCGAATTGTAATACTTGAATACAGTATAGTTCTACAGTACCATCTTTTCTTTGAGAAGTCCCCTAGCGTAGTATCAGTCAATTTATCAGTCATACAGTCCACTAGCAACACCTTAAATTCATACAGTCCACTTCAATCCATAATAAGTATTATTTATAATCTATATTAAATAAAAAAGTTTCTGTTTCTGTATAATTATGAATAATACACGAGTCACGAACTCATCCGAACGACGCACGATAATCCACGTACACTGAGTTTCGGCGCCGCCGAAGGTTCGGCAGATTTTTTGCCGAAACCGAAACTATTACCGAAACTAGATTTTTTTCCCGAACCTTGCCGAAACCGAAACCGAATCTTCGGTCGGTCACTAAAAATCAATTAAAATAATTGTGTAAAAGTGCATTACCATGCATTTTGAATTTAAAAGATAAAAAAGGACAGATGTTTGAGATTTTTTTATTAATTTTTCCTCACCTTTTGCCTATATTACTTATTCTATACCATCTCTGCAAATTTGGCCGGTTATTGCAAAATAACTCTGTATATAATTATATAATAATTTCACTTGGACGTTAGATGGTCGGTATGGATGTGAACAATAGATCTTTGGAAAAACTCAACTTTTCATTTTGATTTTTTTTTATTAGCTTTAGATTTTAATCCTTAGGAAGCGTTTTGCATTTCACTATTGTAAACCGTCCCGTTGGAGTTGTGCACTTTGGATTTTCCAATTTATTTCAAATTATATCTGTGTTCTATCCGGGCTAATCTTTGGATTGGCTGAACCGATTGCGATGGAATTTTAAGAACAGATAGAAAGCAATGCCGGGAGGGATCTAGGCTATATTTTATCCGAAAAACATGAAGAATTTTACGAAAAAAGAAACTATATAATTAATAAAATAAATTTTCTTTGATTATATTAAATCTAAACAAATAATGCCACATTAATAGATTCTAGTTCGCCGGGCATGGTCGATAGTTATAAAATAAGATTATGTATCATTTACCGAATTGGAGGACGTATGATATTGACCTTGAGACGATCGGAATCAAAGTCAACGTCCCGTTGGCATAATATCGGTTATTTGAATTTTTAAATTTCAGCTTCTGTAACAACGCTTACACGACTACGTAAGCCTCATAATGGGCTTATCATTAAGTAAAATATAACACGTCTTTGTTTAAATCCTTACATTATTAAGAGATCGATGCCAATCTTAACGCAATCAACTCTTCGCAAGTAACAACAAAAACTTACACAAGTGTTAATGAGGAAATATTATGGTAATATTGGCATATAAAGTTAAAGTTACAGCCTAAATACATCCCAATGCTGGGCACAGACCTCTTCTCATTTTTGTGAGGGTTTAAGGGTAATGAATTATCCGCCAATAGTATGCCGTGCCTTCCCAACGCATGCTGGCGAACTTGACGACTACGAAAAAAATGTTTTCTTATTTCTCACACATGTATGTTTCCTCACAATATTTCGCTTCACCGCCGAGCACGTGGTAAATCAACAGTTAAAATTACAAATAACCATTTATTGGTGTCGGCGGGGATCGAAACCAGGATTGTTCCCGTATACTGTGAAATTTACAGCGAGAGCTTAGCCCCTGAGCTACCACGGCTACCATTGGCAAATACCTTAATATGAATTCAAGTAGGCTTTATCCCAAGGCTCCAAAGTTAAAATTGTTGATTTGTTAGCAAAAGTCCAGTTATAGATTCTCGTACCGAATTTCAAAGTTAGAAAACTGAATGAGAACAATCATAGGTAGAAAAGTTTCAAGCGAGCAAACATGCTTCACACTTGCTTACGGCGAAATACAATAAAATGTAACTTTTTCAATATGCTTACAGTAAGATGGATCTACTTATTGAAAAGGGCGAGTCGAACTATGAATCGCGTTCTACGGTGCTACCCTTCTGTCTAAGGCCGGCCAGGCATACATACGGAAGTCCGTTTCGAGATTCCGTTTCGATATTCCGATTCGGAATCCCGAACGCAGCAAGTCCATATAAAATCTATAACCCGTCACACACGTACGGTAGTTTTCCGTTCGAAATTTTGCGGACAAAACGAGATTCCGTATGTGTGTGGCCGACCCTTTCGGAATTCCGTATGTATGTGGCCGGCCTAAGAGGTAACATTATTGTACGTGTGTGTGTGTGTGTTTGCGTATGTGTGTGTGTGTGTGTGTGTGTGTGTGTGTGTGTGTGCGCGTATGTGTGTGTGTGTGTGTGTGTCTGTGACTGTAACTACCCAGCGGATCGGTAGTATCAAGATCACTTCGACCTTTTTTATAAAGAATAAGGGTGACAAACGAGCACACAGTCCACCTGATGGTAAGTGGATGCTGTGGCCCATAGACATCTACATTTATCCTCAATTAAGAATCAAAACGCACATGCGTTGTCACTCATGAGGACTGAGATGCAATTCCACGTTTCCAGTAAAAAAGGGTTTCCGGTTCTCTACACTCATTATACGAAACACAGCAGCAATTTCACGCTGGTGTTCTGTTAGAGCGTGGTCGCAGACCGTTATAGCCGACCCATTCGTGCTACAACCATAACTGCAGCGCGACTACCACGTAATATACCTTGAAGTGGCAATGGACCAGCAAGATAGCTTAGTAAATTGAAAACCAGTATGACAAAAAGGTTATCCAATGGCAGCCACGTACTGGAAGGCGTAGTATAAGGCGACCACCTACTAGATAGACAAATACTAGATAGCTAGAGCGTAGCCGATTCATGCAGGTGGCTCAGTCAGTCAAGCAATCTATGGGGGAGGTCTATGTTCAAAAGTGGACTTGTGATGTGTTGTAATCATGATGATGATACATTTACAAACTTGTAGGCTACACGGTTGTCAACATGTTTTTCATAATTTAAATAAAAACAATCTATGTTTATTATGTGTGGGGAGTGGCCCCACATGCTGAAATACAGGTTTTAGCCTAGTTCGGCAATGGCTGCTATTTTTCATGTTTTTAGATAAAAAATCCTTGTGTAGTATATAAATAGACATAATGTTAACTGTTATAATTATATGGATATAAAGGATCTTTCATCATCGTTATCATCATCAGACTGCGGCACTGCTGGACTAAGGCATCTCCCAAGGCGCGCCACTTAGCCCGATCTTCGCGCACGCATTCTACACGCATCCAGTTGCTGCTAGCCGCCTTCCGCAGATCGTCGCTCCATCTAGCCATGGGGCGTCCCACACTACGTTTGCCTAAACGCGGTCTCCACTCTATGACACACCTACTCCAACGGTTATCCCTTCTGCAACAAATGTGACCGGCCCATTGCCACTTAAGTCTGCAAATACGGAAGGCTACGTCGGTGACTTTGGTTCTCCTGCGGATTTCTTCTTTACCAATCTTATCCACCAGAGAAATGCCCACCATAACTCTTTCCATCGCTCAACTAATTAATAGTGATGGATATGCACAACGAATGAAACGTTTTTCTTTTGTTAGAAGGTGTTGAGCATGTATCAGGTCAGGGGTGGACATTTTGAACACCTGTTGTGAAAAATAAATGAATATTAATAATACTTTTTTGTTTTTTTTTTTTAATTATATTATTGCTCATATCATTAGTGTTTTTAAAAGTTTGTTATCTGGTAGACCTGTTTTGTTGCTAGTTTTGGTTCCACCTCTCTAATTTTGACCACAATCTCTAATTTTTACAATATTTTGAGATGTACTCTAAAATAAAGCAAAAAACTTTTACCGAAAAATATGGCCCTTCAGCAATAAAATAGCAAAAACTTTTTGGTTTTATTTAAAATTGTTTTTCGTTTTATTGTTTTTAAATCTTCATTCATTGCACTATTTTTCAAGCCAATGGGCATCCAGGATGTAGCACTTTATTAACACCACAGTATCTTAAACTTGGATGCAAAATTTTGTTTCGTAGAAATTTGCCACTTTAACATTTTTTCTTAAGAATTTGTTCATGCTGTTGGAAACATGAATAATTTCTTTAAGAAAACTGCAATAAACATGCAGTTACACATTTATTCAGAAATAAAATTCAATAAAAAAATACGTTTTCGCTATTTCAATAGAATGGCATAAATTATACGTATTAAGGTGATACATTTTCGATAAAATCATGAAAATCAAATAATTTTGAAAACTGTTATAGTTTTATAAAAACATTTTTGCTGTTCTCATAGGGCACGATTTCATATCTCGGCACATTTCATTTATACGACTATTAACAGGATATTCTGTGGGTATATCTGGAATTACTATCTAACGTTGCAGGAGTAGTTTGTGGTTTTTCATTTCATTTTTACATTTTGTTATTGGAGTTTGAATCAGAAACTTCTATATTTAATTATGTATATATATATATATATATATGTATAATAAGTAGTATGTGTATAATAAGTAGTATTAAGTAAATATTTGTATGTATGTACTTATATATATTTATGTATATATATGTATATATTATGTAGACATAGATATATATATATATATATATATATATATATACTGTATGTATTATGTAGACATAGATGTTATTTACTTAGCTGTTTGCACTTTGCACCCACAATATTTTCTCTGCTTAGCCTGGAGGTAGACTGGTAGAGAATGCCCTGTTGCATTAAGTCCGCCTTTTTGTACTTGGTGTGCAAATAAAGCATAAATAAATAAATAAATAAATAATATGGAAAATATGTGACGATAGAACCATTCTTCAGGAAAAGGCGTTAATTCGTGAAAATATATATTTTCCTGCTTGTTCGTTAAAGTTTTTCGCCTCTTTTAACTCTTCTTCCCGGTTCTGATATCCAATGTAACTTAATGGGAACTCCGAGTATTCATATGATCGGTAACATAAAGCCTCAGCCACAGCCTGCCCAGTTATTATTATATTATTAGAATTTTCCGTGAATGTCAAAAATTGAGGTTGCGACATACGTACGGAAGGGCACACTGAAATGATCGGGAATAGAATATTTCGGATTGAGTTACAATAAAACCTTTTTTAGAATTTGACATTCAAGCAATTAAAAAAATGTTTAAAAACAAAAACTATGTTGGTTTAAAGTTGACACATCGTTAACATAAATGAAGCTCACGCGTGAACATTTCCGAGCCATAATTTATCACAATTTTCATCGCGGCTTATCTCAAGATAAATGTCTCAGGGAACTTGTTTCGATTTATGATGTTGAAGCACCGAGTCAAACAACAATATACCGCTGGTAGGTCGAGTTCCGACGCGGTCGTGTGTCACTCAGCACTGTTCCTTCTGCAG
Source organism: Parnassius glacialis (assembly GCA_033319125.1). Lineage (NCBI taxonomy): Eukaryota > Metazoa > Arthropoda > Insecta > Lepidoptera > Papilionidae > Parnassius > Parnassius glacialis. The sequence continues at coordinate 43,265,444 of JAVANC010000004.1, forward strand.
GTCGACCAAGAACAGCGGTCACGCCTGAAAACATCGCAGCTGTGCGAACTATTATATAAGATGACCGTCGTGTGACATGCGAGCAGATTCGGGCTGTTATCAGTATCGGAATGACTGCAATTCAGTCGATATTACATAATGAGATGTATGCAAGAAAGCTAGTTTCCCGCTGGGTTCCCCACAATTTGTCCGAAGAGCAAAAGGCGGCTCGTGTAGATTGGTGCCGTAGCTTAGCTTCAACGGAGGGAAGTCAAATGCTGTTTATAATATCGTCTTAGGTGACGAATCATGGATTTATTCATACGAACTTGAAAGAAAACATCAGTCAGCAGTTTGGGTCTTCGAAGACGAGGTCAAACCAACGAAAGTGGTTCGCTCCCGCAGCGTATCAAAGAAAATGGTCGCTACGTTTGTCTCGAAAAAGGGGCATGTTCCTACATTCTTTTACAGGAACGCAGAACGGTTACCGCTGAGTGGTATATCATGGTTTGTTTGCCAGAAATGATAGCCGAACATCACGATAATGCGAGCTCCCATACGGCTCGGAAGACAAATGATTTTTTGAAGCAGGAAAACGTTGAGCCGATGAGCCATCCTCCGTACAGTCCTGACCTGAGCCCAAACGATTTCTTTACATTCTCTAGAATGAAATATTTATTACGCGGTGGACGGTTTGAAGACCCCGAAGCAGCTGTGGAAGCGTAAAAATCAGCCATTTTGTCAACATCAACTGCAGAATGGAATTACTGTTTTAATGATTGGTTTGCACGAATGAAAAAGTGCATTAAGTTGAACGCAGAATACTTCGAAAAAAAATAAAATACAATTTAGCTATACCATGCATGTGCTTTTTCTTATTCCCGATCATTTCAGTATGGTCCTCGTATAGGTTATTGTGAATGGATACCTCAAGAGAGTTATGGCTTATGGCTATCTAGATTGATTATTTCCTGAATGCCGAATTAACTGTCATGAAATACATGATGAACTGGGGCAACGGTGCTTCTTGACCGACTTACATACTTTGGAAATAGTAGCATTCGGTCTGAAACACCGAGCATGAGGCAATCAGTTTGCAATTATCAGTTTTCTCATCCGATTTGGTTGCACACAGCAAGGCCTACCCTTGCGTCGTGTTTACCGCCATCGGTGTATATTCTGCAGCAATTTTGAGCGTTATTACTTGTTCCGTCACTGAATGGTAGCTCTTTATTATAAATTATGGGCTGCACAGTGATGGATGGAGGAGCTTATTCGGTTGTTCAGATACGTCCATAGTAATATCGTATATGTAACCTGAAGCAACGATGAGGCGCGGTACGAAGAAGAGCGGAGTACCTCTACTGCCCGCGACGTCTGCGGTAGTACTGGTCGGCTTCGCTTGCGTACCGGTACGCCCGTTTAGGATTGTCACGTACACGTAATCAGTTCACGCGTTTGGTGTTCACCCAGCAACACGATATTACTCGGTATTATTTTTATTATTTCATTAACTTGTTTATAAAGATTGTATGACGCCTTAAGTAAAATTGAATTATTACAATCATGTGATAACGGTTTTTAATTGAATTATATGATAAGGATGAGAGTTCATCATATCATTAAATTCAACCAAAAGCAATTAAAAAAAAACCATGTCAAATGTCGTAAATATTTGTCGGTTGCATATTTGAAACGAGGGTGCGTGCGTTGAATAAACAGAACCAAAGTATTATTTTAACCTGTTTTATTTATTCTGTTCAACTCCCTATCCAATATTATAAGCAGAATACCTGAGATATTGGTTTATAGGTATATATAGTAAAATTAAGTAGGTACCTAGGTAGGTAGATGCAGGTACACAAGCACAAGTCTTTGTTTCCATCACGACGAATCAGGTGAAGACGGGCCGCAACTAGTTTTGTAAAGTAGTAATTATTTTGTAAAAGTAAAGTAAAAGTAAAGTTGCAGCCTATTTACGTCCCACTGCCGGGCACAGGCCTCCTCTCATTTCTGAGAGAGTTTTAGGGCAAGGAAATGTCCGCCGCGCTGCCCCAATGCATGTTGGCGAACTTCACATGTCTTCGAAATATTTTTTAGGGTTCCGTACCTCAAAAGGAAAAAACGGAACCCTTATAGGATCACTTTGTTGTCCGTCTGTCTGTCTGTCTGTCTGTCTATCTGTCTGTCTGTCAAGACCCTTTTTCTCAGGAACGCGTAGAGGTATCAAGCTGAAATTTATATCAAATACTCAAGTCTACTGTCCCTTGGGGCTATGAAAAAATCAAATTTCTAAGTCAACGCAATCAAAAGATACAGCCGTTTATGCCGCAAATTTTCGATATTCGCCAGGGAATCAAAATTCAAAACCTACAGGGTACTTCCCGTGAACTGAGAATCTTAAAATTTGGCACGAAGCAACGTATTATAGCACAGATAAAGGAAAAATTGCGAAAAGCATAAATTTTTTGTTACATCATATAATAAAAATATTTTTAATAATTTTAAACTCATATACCTATGGATTTGTTCGGAACCCTCGGTGCGCGAGTCCGACTCGCACTTGGCTGGTTTTTTTCTTATTTCTCAGACATGCATGTTTCCTCACGATGTTTTTCCTTCACCGCCGAGCACGTGGTAAATCAACACTTAAAATTGCAATTAACAATTTCATTGGTACCGTCGGTGATCGAACCCGGGTTGCTCGAGTACTCTGAAGCTTACAACGAGTTCTAACCATCTGAGCTACCACGGCTCAATTATTTCGTATCATCATATACATAAGAACCTTTCCGTTGCTTTTAGAGAATACGTCAAAAATTAATCCAAAATGTTTAAAAGAGTTTGTTCCACAGCCAAATCTTTACATAAAACATACATACATAAACATAAACACTCACGCCTGTCACCCAGAGGGGTAGGCAGAGACTATGGACTTCCATTTGGCACGATCCTGACAGACCTCTCTCGCTTCCTCCACATCCATATACCTACGCATACACGCTCGTCGGTTAAAGGTACTCTTGATTTGGCCCATTTTCAATATATCGCCAATTTGGTCGATAAACTTTCGCCTAGGGCGACCCTTCCCGACTCTGCCGTTCACCTCTGCAACATAAATTTGCTTTGTCACTCTTTCCTCATTCATTCTTTCTACATGACCAAACCACCGAAGCATTCCTTTCTTAATCCTGGTCATAACATCATCTTGTAAAACCACACTCTTCTCTTATTAAACAATTTCTCACTCTGTCCTTCAGATTCATCCCTAACATACTCCTTAATGACCGCATTTCTACAGCATTTATTCTACTCTCGTGCTTCTTCTGCCACGCCCAACTTTCACTACCATACATTAAAGTAGGCACTAACACAGCATTGTGAATTGCCATACGTGCCTTTTTGGACACATTCTGACTTTTCACAATAGAGTGTAGAGCCCCATTCACTCTATTTCCTGCATTCACTCGTCGTTCTATATCCTTATCATATCTACCATCCTTGCTAAACACACATCCCAAATACACAAACTCATCTACTTGCTCTACCAATTCCCCTTCTATTCTTATTTCACATATCGTTTTACTTTCTTCTCTTTCAAAAACCATAACTTTCGTCTTACTTGCGTTCACTTTCATTCCCTTTTCTTTTAATGTCCTGTTCATTAATGTAACCATCATTTGCAACTCGGCTGCCGAAGACGCAAGTATGACTTGACCATCGGCGTACAAAAGGCATTTGACGGTTAACTCACCCATTCTTAACCCGCATTCTTCTACTTTCAAATTTTCCAAACAACTGTCCATAAATAGGTTGATCAGCCACGGGGAAGCCACACAGCCCTGTCTGACACCTTTATGGATGCCAAACCAGTCCGAGTAGGCCCCGTTGATCCTGACACAGGCACTAGAGTCCCTATATAGAGACTTCAATGCCTGTATCAGACCAGCGCTCAACCCAAATGTGGTCAGTGTTTGTCATAACACGTTCCTGTCCACTCTGTCATAAGCCTTTTCCAAGTCCATGAACGCACAAAAAACTTTCTGGTTTTTGGCCAAAACTTTCTCCGCAATCATGCGCATGGAAAAGACTTGATCCGTACACCCCATCCCCTTTCTAAATCCAGCTTGCACATCCCAAATTTTTCCATCAGTTTCTTCCATAACTCTTTCAATTAGCACCTTAGCATACAGTTTACCCACAATGCTAAGCAAGCTGATACCACGGTAGTTTTTACAGTCCTGCTGCGACCCCTTTCCCTTATATATTGGGACTATAACGGCTTTGCACCAGTCTTCCGGTACCCGCTTCAGTTCCCAACATAAATTAAACAAGGTGTACAGCAGGCCTGCAACCACACCCTCTCCAGCCCTTAGCATTTCGAGTGATACTCTATCATATCCGGCTGCCTTACCTGCTTTCATGCTTTTCATTGCTTTCATTATTTCATCTACACTTATCTCCCTCTCTCTTTACAGATTAGCAACAAAATTAAGACGGCTAAGAATAAATACAAAGTAACATGGAGTATAATTAACAGCGAAACCGGTAAAGACAAACCTCGTAACTCAAACTATCAATTGAAAATTAACAATTAATTGACTAAATCAAATCAAGAAGTCGCAGCGATGTTTGAGAAATATTTCACTGATATTCCTATCTTGACAACTAAGTCATTGAATACTTCTCCAATTTTTCCGAGTCACTACTGAAACAGAATCTTGATACCTGTTTAAAATAATTTAGATTTGAAAAAGTATTACCGCAAGATATTGTAAAATATTTCAAAACCATTGATGTAAAGAATACCGCAGATTTAAGGGTGGTTTCCGTTACAGATATTGTGTCCATAATAGATATAATTTCACCTCATCTTGCTATTATTTTTAAAACTTTCATCGATTCTGGTGTGTTTCCTAATTTAATGAAACATTGTGAAATAATACCTTTATTTAAATCTGGTAATACATTGGACACCGCTAATTTTAGACCTATTTCTGTACTAAGTACAAACTCTTAGTAAAATTTTTGAAAAAATAATTTGGGATCATTTGTTATTTTTTTTAATACAAATAAATTACTCCATAAAAACTAATTTGGTTTTACAAGGGGTTGCTCGACGTCTGACGCCGGTGTTGAGCTTATGAAATATATTTTAAAGCCTGGGATAATTCACAAGATGCCTCAGGTATTTTTATGATCTTTCCAAGGCTTTCAATTGTGTTCATCATGAAACTACAACATTAGAGTGTCAAAAATATTGACCTTAGACTTATTATTTCATATTTAGGTAACAGAACTCAAAAAGTCGTGGATCAATGGTAAAGGTTCTCCAGAACGGTAGTATCAATGGGCGGTCCTCGGGGCTCGATTCTTGGCCCATTCCTGTTATTAATCTATATTAATGACTTACCTTACCGTGCAGGGGACAATCACGATATAGTATTTTTTGCTGATGATACCTCTTTAATTTTCAAATTCAAACGGCAGTCAATTAATTATGATGACCTATCGAAATTAGTTCATTGGTTTAACGCCAACAATTTGCTCTTGAATGGCAATAAGACAAAATGTATTAAATTTACAATACCTAATGTAAAACATTCAAATACCAATGTGCTCTTAAATGGGGAGGAGTTGAGTCTTGTGGATACCACTGTTTTTCTTGGTATTATTATTGATGCGAAGCTTCAATGGGGACCCATATATCTAAATTAGCAAGCAGACTTAGTTTTGCAGCATATGCTGTAAGAAAGATTAGAAGTCTCACAGATGTTGAGACAGCTAGATTAGTGTATTTTAGTTACTTTCATAGCGTAATGTATTATCGAAGCTATGGGGTAATGCGACTGATATTGAAACTATATTTGTTTTGCAAAAGAGAGCCGTACGGGCGATTTATAACATAAATTGTAAAGGGTCCCTCAGAATTTTTTTTAAAGAAATAAACATATATTAACTTTGGCATCACAATATATTTATGAAAATGTAATGTATGTACATAAAAACATATCTAAATTAGCAACCAGACTTAGTTCTGCAGCATATGCTGTAAGAAAGATTAGAAGTCTGACAGATGTTGAGACAGCTAGATTAGTTTTATTTTAGTTACGTTCATAGTGTAATGTCTTATGGAATTTTGCTATGAGGAGTCTCACAGATGTTTAGACAGCTAGATTAGTTTTGTTTTAGTTACGTTTATAGCGTAATGTCTTATGGAATTTTGCTATGAGGAGTCTCACAGATGTTTAGACAGCTAGATTAGTTTTGTTTTAGTTACGTTTATAGCGTAATGTCTTATGGAATTTTGCTATGAGGAGTCTCACAGATGTTTAGACAGCTAGATTAGTTTTGTTTTAGTTACGTTTATAGCGTAATGTCTTATGGAATTTTGCTATGAAGAGTCTCACAGATGTTTAGACAGCTAGATTAGTTTTATTTTAGTTACGTTTATAGCGTAATGTCTTATGGAATTTTGCTATGAGGAGTCTCACAGATGTTTAGACAGCTAGATTAGTTTTGTTTTAGTTACGTTTATAGCGTAATGTCTTATGGAATTTTGCTATGAGGTAATGCAACTGGTATTAAAGCCATATTTGTTTTGCAAAAGAGAGCCGTAAGGTCGATTTATAACTTAAATTGTAAAGAGTCCCTCAGAGAAAATTTTCAAGAAATAAACATAATATTAACTTTGGCATTGCAATATATTTGTGAAAATATAATATATATGTACATAAAAACATAAATAGCTTTAATAATAAGAAGTATGTTCATACTTTAAGCACTAGGAACAAACATAAGCTTGTAATGCCAGTTACTACACTCAACAAAATAAGTAATTCATTTATGGGGCAAAATATGCACGCTTTTACAACAAAATCCCAGAACATGTTCAAATATTGTCAATAAACAAGTTTAAAAATTTTATTAAAGAAAAACTATACAAAAAGGGTTATTAATTATTATAATATCAAGGAATACATGAATGAAAATAACCCCTGGGAATGAGGTGATCGCCACCACGCTAGTTCTATGAAAATTTATTTAACCGATTCGTTGCGGCACCATTTTTCGACAACTTTTAGCTGTGGCGGCGAACAAATGTTTGGCCTGGCGTGTCAAGCACCACAGAAGTTGATGACACGCCTATTGTGCCATCCGCCATGTGTAAAAGTAAATGTAAAAGAAAAAGTCGTGGATGCCCTCGTTAAGTTTAGTTGACATCAAACATCAGTTACAAACGGAAGGATACTTGTTTTTAGTGGGTAACTACGTGTTTTTCTACGTGTTTTCTTTGAAAGTGAGAGTAAGTGATTTTTTTTTATACAGAGATTACAAACATTTTGTACTATTTTTTGTTTTATAAAAAAAAATCATTTATAGAAGTAGGTACAGCTAAATCACCCTGGAAAACCTTTGTTTTTATTAAATTAAATTTTCACCTAATAATAACATTTGTAAATATCAAACAATCAAGAACCTTAATTTGGAAAAAATAAGGTTTATGATTAATTAATATTTACAAATGTAAAATATTATTTAATGTTATACAAATGTAAAAGTAAAGTCGATTCGAAAACGTCTAATTAGTAAGAATAGCAAAACAAGTGTTTTCAAAAGGAAACAAACACCGGCGCTATACGGCGGCGGATTGACAAAAGACTATTTTACTAGCGAACTTTTTTTTATGCATGAACAGTTTCAAACTGTTTCAAGCAAAAATAAACCTTATACCATATCACAAGAGCACATGGTACTTCGTAGGTATATTCGGCCATATGATAGTAATAAGACGGCAGTTCAACCATTTTAAGCAAAATTAAACGATAAGACAAACGCATTGTTTTTTTTTTAACAGGAGACTTGTTTTCCAGAAATTTATTTACAACTTGAGTTTGTGAGCGATCGCAATGAGTACTATTATTTGTTACTTATCAGACTATTTTTCCACAACATGATTGAAAACCCACAAAGTAAAAAGAGTACCATGTACAAGTTAAAAAAAGGTTATCAATCCCTAAAAATTTAAAATTTTCAAAATATCCAGAAACGAAGCCGTAGGCATGAACTACTTGCAAAATAATGAATATTTTGTTCTGGATAAATTTTCCAAAAACGCAATTTGAACGAGTTAGAACGATTTTTAAAAAGACACGACTCGTGTGTTATACGCCACACACAAAATTGAACACTGCAAGCACTGAACCGGTTAAATTTGTACAATCAAAATTATTGTAAAGTGAAATATGCTTAAAAAAAGTCCCACTGGGTTTCTTGCTGGTTCTTCCCAGAACAGAGGTATTTTCCGAACCAGTAGTAAAAAAATGTCTTTTAATAAGTATTATGTAATATTGTAGGTATTTTGCGCTATAACAAATGAGTTGACTCACTATTAGTATTTATTACACACTAGCTGTTTCCCGCGACGTCGCCCGCGTGTAATTTATTACGATTGGATTTCATGGGTTTTAATTTTTTTCGCGCAGTACCCTAATTCTTTTTCTAAAATAAAAGTAGCCTAAGTTACTCCTTATAATATCAGCTATCTGTCAGTGGAAGTCTCGTCAAAATCGGTTCAGCCATTTTGGAGATTAACCGGAATAAACAGACAGACAGACATAAAGACAGACAAAAATTTTAAAAATTGTGTTTTTGTTATAAGTACCGTATGTACATTCATATGCATTTAGTAAAAAGCTGTTATTTTGACATTTCACAGACATTTCAATTTTATTTATTTTTATTGTATAGATATGGTAATATTGTAGGGAATGATATCTTAATGTGTGAATAATTCGAGAGCACTCATCGTCCGCTATCTCTTTGTCGGAAGAGAGATGCAGGCGTATGTTAGCAGCTTGTCGGCAACACGGCGGTACTCAGTGACAGACTGCGGGATGAAGCAGGTATAACACAAATTATGGGCTCTATTCCAAATTCATATATGATTTAAATGTTTTCGGAATGAATACCCCAAATGGGTTTGATGAATAATATGAGTTTATGTATATAATAATTTGTGAGACAAAATAAACGTGTTTCACGATTTATTAGTTTATATGGATTATTATCCCGTGAAGTTTGATTTCATTTGAAAACTATATTGTGTGACCGGACAGATGCAGCACACATCTGGTAGCCTTGATGGTGAACATTATAGCCTGTGTTTTAGCGGGTGCGAAAGACGTCTTCATCGCCCTTCCCCATTTCATCGTCGCGGCAAGCACTCGGTAGGCGTTGTGCTCATGCTCTTTTGAGCCCCTATTGCGGAGCAGAAGCAGAATGTCATCGGTGGACGCCTGGATCGAATAACCCTTGGGCATACTCATATCCAAGAGTTTGTCCACCACCAAGTTCCATAGAAATTTACTACAGACCGACTCCATTTAGTACACACTTGTTGTTTTGCTAGCAGAGCATTCATTTAATAATTCGTTCGTAACTTTGTATTACACACTAAACTTGCGTAACGGCGGGCCACCAGGCCCAATCAAATCAAATAAATCGAATGATAAGTGAGTTGTGTGCCACGCTTTACTCCATATACAAGTATGTGACTGATAAGGTGAAAACTCAAATTGTTTCTTGTTCTATAAGGCACACATACGCTCAGCATACTGAGCCAAAGTCGAGCGCAAAATAAACGATAAGATCTCCTTCATTAGGCCATAGGTCATTTCCTTATTAATATGTACAATAACAATGCAACGTCTCTTAAAAATATTTAAAAGTGTACCTAATGCATGTTTGTTTTGGGATCATAATTATAAAGCTATATTCGCCGGAGCTAGGTGCTACGCTATGTCGTGTGTGTTGTCCAATTTCTTCATTGTGAATTTCCATCCACTTGACATCCTTTCTGGTCTTCGGTATGTTACCGCAGTACTCATTTCTAACAACACAACGCAACAAAGAGAAATTTGCTACATGAAAGATTGCTTTTATCTGAATGCAACCTTACTGCAGATTTTATATACAATTCTTGCTCTAGCTATGAGGGTGAGTCAAAAAGTTCGTGGAATGTAGGGGTTAAAGAAGGGATGGGGGATTTTTTTAACTATCACTACTTGGAGATACAACTATAAATACCAAGTTTAAGGCAGATCGGATCATTAACCTTTGAGATATCACAGTATAAACAAGTCAATTGGGAAAGAAAAACACTAACTATAGAGAATTTAATTTCGTGTCATGATTAAGTTTCTCACTAAGCAAGCAAAACCCCATATCAGTATGCAAGAGATGTCATCTGTATACGGGGACTCTTGCCCTGGAAAAATGATGATTTAAAAGTACCATAACCTTTTAAAACAAGTCAGAGACTCAATTGAAGAGGATCATTGCTTAAACCGACCGATTGAGGCAACTTTCTCATACATTGTGTAAAAAGTTGTTCTTCAAGATGCTCTTCTGAAGAGAAACCAGATTGTAGAAATGACTGGAGTAACAACTAAGACCATTTTAAACATTCTCCATAATCATCTTGGTATGTCTAAGGTCAGTGTAAGATGGGTGCCAAGAATGCTCACACAGGTTCAGAAACAGCAGCGGGTCGAGAATTTATGTGAGTTTTTGGACCTGTGTAGTGAGAAGAGACGCGAAATTATGAACCGAATAGTGAATGGAGATGAAACTTAGGTTCATCTCTATGAACCTGAGTCAAAGCAGGAGTCCAATCAGTGCAAAATGCAAAAAAGTGCAGCACCACCTTTTTCATGCCACTGCGTGGGTTGTTTTATACCAATCAATGAAAAATTGCCTTAATCCATTGTTTCATTGGTTGTTGTTTATTGTGTGTTAAGTTCAGTTTTGGTTTTGGGCACACTTTCCTTAGTAGAGTATTCCGTCGTAGTTAGGTGGGAGACTTTCCTTGGTATAAAACATGTTTTGTTCATTTACTTATTCATTACAGCCTAACAAAAGTTTACTGATGAGGATAGGCTTCCTCCTTAGATTGTGTTGTTTATATACATATATATTTTATATTATTTTTTAGATGTTATTAAAGAGATGCAACTGCCAATCTCCCATTTAATATCCCTTTGTTACCTTTAACAATGCCCAAGGGATGATATTATAATGTAGTGAAATCTTAACCACCACTACATGGTAATGTTTTCATTATTAATTTTAGATGCAATAAAATCTATTTGTAAAGTGTATCAAATATCATTATCTATACAATTTATTTGTCTATTAATAATTGCTGATTGTATAAAATAATAGTTTTATTCGAATGGTGAACTATCAAATATTGACATTACATCAAAAACCTATAAAATTTGAGTTTTTCAAATTTTAATTTACTATCTACCATAAACATAACACATAATATAGTAGGTATATAGTACTTACATTGCTTATCTCTAGTCATAAGTTGATATAACCATGGTAAGACCATGCACTCAACTTGACGTTATATTAAATTAAATATATACAATACAAACATAATAAAAAGTTACATGTACTTACAGAACAAAATTTGATGTGCTATCATCCATCCTTGTTTTAACAGCATGGAAATTTCAAGAAGAATAAAAAATATTAAGTCTTTCGTCAACGTCTGTCGTGGTTCACACTTCACGATTTAAAATAGCACAGAACCTGTTATTATTTAGAATATAGGCATGAAACACACAACGCAAACGGCAAACACCGTGGTTGGAGAACTGATCTATGCAAAACACAAAACAATTTATTCAAGAAAACTGAGGTACAAACAAACAGCAAAATAAATCTTGTTTACACAACTTACACAAGTGACAGATTGACAGATGTAACTTACATCTTATTATTATGTCACTGTCAAGAAGTGTTGCGTTTTGATATTGCTATCAAAGTATTTATAAGAAACCGTCAAGTTGGAAAAGCGCGGGAAGTTTTGAAGTAGGCTGGCGTCCTTTTTTGGCTAAAATTTGAAAATTAAAGTGATTTCATATTAAAGGATCAGATAATTTGTGGCGGCACTGAACATTTCAGGAATCAAGGAAGTAACACAACATTACTATTAAAATGTATTTATTGCTTTTCGAAGTATTCTCCGCGAAATTTGACACATTTTCCATACGATGGAACCAATCATTGAAGCAACCATTCCATTCGGAAGTTGTGGTCTCCAAAGTGGCCGTTTTGTAGGCGTCCACAGCTTCTTCAGGTGATGAAAATTTCTGTCTCGGCAATTTATTCTTTATTTTAGGGAAAGTATAGAAATCATTAGGGCTTAGGTCGAGGCTGTACGGCGGATGGTTTAATAATTCTATGTTTTCTTGCTCTAAAAACTCTTTTGTTCTGTGTGCGGTGTGAAAACTCGCATTGTCGTGATGGAGGATGATGCGGCGGTTGCAGTTCTCTTTACGGAGTTCAGAAACGACCTGTGGCAAACAAATGCTAGCATACTATTCTGCATTAACTGTTCTTTGTCCCTCAAGAGGAATAGTCGTAACATGGCCGGTTTTAGAGACAAACGTGGCCACCATTTTTTTTGCAACACTCTGTGAATGAACAATTTTTGTTGGCTTTAATTAATTTTCGAACACCCAAACTCGTGACTGGTTTTTTGTTTCGGGTTCGTATGCGTATATCCAGGATTCGTCACCTGATACGATGTTGTATACAGCATTTGAGGATCCTGCGTGGAATCTTTCGAGAGTTCTGATGCACCAAGTAAAGCGTGCCGCTTTTTGCTCTTCACAGAGCGAATGCGGTATCCATCGGGAAAACAACTTTTTTATTCCTAATTGTTCATGCAAGATTATTTGTATTTGACTCATGCCAATGTCTAAAGTTGCCTGAATTTCACATGTCGATCTTCGTCAATCAGCTTACGCACAGCATTAACGTTTTTTTGGGTGACTGCAGTTTTTGGACGACCTTGACGGGGATCATCACTGAGCTTGACACGTCCACGTTGAAATTCAGTAAACCAGCGATAAATTGTGGTTTTGGATGGGGCTTCATCACCAAATGCAGAAATCATCCGGACAACACACTGTTTTTGTGTTAAACCACTTCGAAAGTCATAATAAATCATTGCTCTTGAATTTTCTCGAGTCAATTCCATTTTCTCAACGACTAGACAAGTTTGACAAAATCTTGTGACAAGACCGAGAATCTTTTTTTTAATAAATAAATGGTATTCGATTTTTAAAACCAAGGAGTTTTCAATTAAAAAGATTTTAATATGACAGGAACAGTGGAAATATTCCACTCCCGATACTTTTAGCGCAGCCTATTTATATATTAGTAGTTATTGTTGATTATTTATAGTTTTAGTTTATTTTCGTCGCCTGGTAAGCCATTTCATTGTAATATGTAAATAGGATTTTTCTCTTGGCGTCCATGTTGGAGCCCCAAGACCCTGGAGGGACATCCCTCAAGGGATCACAATCACAATCGATCACAACGAATCGATGTAGTCACAATCGATGCGTTGGGAATGGAAACGGAAGGTTCAATTATAGATACAGACAGTTCGGGAAACACGAAATCGGTTAAAAGAAACAGAATCTCAGCTAGAAACCAAAAGAAGAGAAGGAATCACAGACATACGGGTCTATCAGATTGCCAACATTCCCCTAATGATTTAAAGGATAATGTTATTACTAAAGTGCTTGAGTCTGATGATAAAAACACTAAAATCCACCATAATGAGGCTGCTCACTCTAACAATATTACAAGTAACCCTCGCGCTGCTAAATTGCTTTACCAAGCATCAGACCCTGCGCCTTATGTTGTCCATGTTCAAAAAATATTATAACCAAATCAAACCGGATCTATTCACCCAGTACAAATTGGATTTTTCCTTAAAAAAAGTTCAATAAAAGCATTGTAGAGGGAACCATCAAAAAAATTGGAAAGAACAGGTTGTCTTTACAATTTGAAACATTTCAGGATGCTAACACATTTCTAAATCACAAATCCCTTGATGGTAATAAATACAAAGCATTTATTCCGGCCTTCACTATCACCCGCATGGGAAAAGTGAGAGGTGTTCCATGTGACTGGGATGAAAAAGATATTATGGAAAATATTGAGCTTCCTCAGAACTATGGAAGCATTTTGTGAGTTCGAAGATTAAACAGAAAGGTATATGACGGCGAGACGCCCAAATTCATTTCAACTGAGACCATAGTTTTAACCTTTGATGGGAAGGTGTTATCTCCCAGGGTCTTTATATGTTTCAACTCCCTATCTGTAAAGCTTTATATTTACCCCACGCTGCAATGCTTTAATTGTTGCCGTTTTGGTCACACCAAAATGCAATGCAGAAGCTCTCCAAGGTGTTACAAATGTGGTGACAACCATTCAGGTATAAGCTGCGAGACTGAAAGAGATGATGCTGTGTGTATCTTATGTTCTGGTTCCCATTTCGCAACAGACAAAAAGTGTCCGGAGTACGCTAGGCAAAAAGCTATAAAAAAAACAATGGCTAGAAACTCTATATCTTATTCAGAAGCCAGTAAAGTCCATCCACCAGTTTCGAAATCTTATGCTGACGTTGTTGCTTCTACGTCATCGGCCCTTTCTGGCCCAGCTGTTACTTATTCCAGCCCCTATAATTTAACAAGCCCTTCTAAGGGTCCCACATAGTCATATAGGAAAACAGTATTCTCGAAACCCAAAGCTCGTCCCAGAAATGCTAGTAAGGGATATGATTAAAAAGCACATGCAGAGCTTATCCAAGATTACAGCAACATTTCTTCCTTTTCTACAGGTTGTCTCAAAAATTACAAAGATCTGTCAGAAATAATAACAACGGATCTCATCATTTCTATAATTCAGCACCTTTCACAATCTAACATAATTAAAATACCGTCCAACGATGCCGTTTCTTCAAAATGTTTTTAACTCATGGACAGTCAGGACCATCCACAAAACCAGTCTCTGATAATTCAATGGAATTGCCGGAGTATTAATAGTAAAAAAGTGATTTAATTTTCTTATTGAATAGTTACAAACCATTTGCTGTATCTCTTCAAGAGACTTGGCTTCGTCCCGGATTCAATTTTAGAATTCCAGGACATATCTGTCTTAGAGAAGACAGAACAGATGGGTATAGTGGAGTTGCACTAATTCTTAGGGGAGGCGTGCTCTTTACCCACATACCCATCTCTAATCACAACGATCAATTTTCCATTATTGCTGCTAGTGTAAATAATATTTGTTTTGTAAATATGTATATACCTCACCCTTCCACTGAAGTCTTTGACGATATTCGAAGCATTCTATCTTCCCTCCCGAACCCTATTTTGGTCATGGGAGACTTCAATGCACAACATTCTATGTGGGGAAGTTCTAAGTCTAGTCTAGGGGCTAGAATCTTAGACATCTTAGATGATAATAATTTATGCCTTCTAAACTCTGATTGTCCTACTGAGATGGACACAGCCCCATGAGGGTATTAGTGCACCAGACCTTACCCTGTGTAGTCCCTCCGTTGCTCCTACATTAAACTGGCCTCTATCGTCTTCATATGGAAGCGATCACTTTCCACTAATTGTATAATTTCCTCAAAAAATTGGCGAAAAGACGTCAAAGGCTCCTCCCCGGCTTAAATATAGACATAAGATTGCCAACTGGTCATAATTTAGAAATAAAGTTCAACAAAATTTATCAACCATACCCCCACTAAATAACAGCAATAATCATCTTTGTGCTGAAGTTTTTACACGGGCCCTACTACAGGCTGCTGAGGAAGATTTTCCTATAAAATATAATAGTGGCAATGGGTATATTCCATCACCTTCTTGGTGGGACAGTGAGTGTTCTGCTGCGATAGCAGAGAGAAAGATAGCTGAAGAAAATTACAGAGAAAATTCTACAACACAATATTTTAATATTCTTAGTAATCTTATAACTAAAACACGTAAATTATTAAAACAAAAAAGATTCAATGGCTGAAAATATTTTTGTGCCCCAGTTTCACCAGACATTTCTCCATCTGAAGTTTGGCAGAATATTCGTAGATTCAGATCCGCTTTTAAACCTCCAAGGTTTCCTTTTATGAATAGCAGTACAGTTGATTTGTTTCTTGACAAATTAGCTCCACCATTTGTCCCATCTATAGATAATATTTCTTCTGACTTACAGCCTTCTCTCCTCCCCCAGCATGATAGTAGCGATTCATTAATTTCCGTTAGCCTTTCAGAACTCAAAGGGGTTCTTTCAAAACTTAGGGACTCAGCCCCAGGTTGTGATGGAATTCCATATTCTTTTCTTCAAAACCTGAACGACTTTTGCCTTTCTTATTTTCTTAGTTTAATTAACTCAATCTTAACATCAATTAATATTCCTCCATCATGGAAAATCCATGAAGTTATCCCAATACATAAGCCAAATAAACCGATTAATGATCCATCATCATACAGACCGATTGCATTAGCTTCAGTTATTTCTAAAATCTGCAAACCAGTTTGGATTTAAGAAAGGCAGGAGTACAATGGATAGTCTCAGCATTTTTATGACAGACTTAAGAATGGCATTTTCGTACAAAAAGTCTGTGTTAGCAGCATTCTTAGATGTGTCTGCAGCCTATGATAATGTCAACCTTTCATTTCTGAAAAAAAATGATTAATTTGGATTTCCCACAAATTTTTATAAGATTCACAATCAGTCTTCTCTCTGGTAGAATGCTTAAAGTAATATCAGAAGACTCCTACCAAACCCATATTGCCTGGAAAGGTATACCCCAACGCTCAGTTTGAAGTCCTTTATTTTAAAATATATATTCTCATGATCTGGAAGCCTCCCTTAAGAGTAAGGTTAATACACTCCAATATGCAGATGATTTACTCCTCTATGTATCTGGTGATTCTGTTGAAAACATGCATGATACTATGACATATTCCCTTAAGTTGCTAAAAGTCTGGCTTGACAATAACTCTCTAAGCCTTTCGGTTCCTAAAAGTAGTATAGTCTTATTTTCACGTATGAGGCTTCCTCCACCAGTGTCTGTATTTTATAATAACATTAGAGTTCCCGTTAAAAGTGAAGCAACATTTCTTGGTGTAATATTAGACTCGAGACTTACAGGAAGCCCTCATAGCTACTATGTAATTGCCAAATGTGAGAAGATTCTAAATATACTGCGCTGCCTCTCTGGAGTTTGGTGGGGAGCCCACCCTTTCTCTCTAAAGCTTCTATATGATGCCCTAATAAGGAGTATTTTAGACTATTGGACATATATACTTGAACCAGTCACCACCATTATCCAGTCTAAGGCTCTGAGAATAATTGCTGGGGCTATGCGTTCGAGCCCTATTAACGCTTTGCAGGTGGAATGTTCTGAAGCCACCCTGCATCTCAGACGACAATTTCTTTGGGACAGATTTCTGTTTAGAGCATTCCAAGTGTATAATCACCCTCTTTACTCTAAGTTAGGGTGTCTGTTGGAATGTATGGACTATCCGTACTGGGCTCATAAATCGCCGCCATGCCTTGTTGTTAGTCTCCAAAAATATTTAGCTCTTCAAGCTCCAACACATAGATCACAACTCCTTCCTATATTTTGTGTTAACTATGATGCCTTAATTTTAAATCCATCTATTTTGTTTGATTTCGGTGTATGTAAACAAGATCCTTCTTCTTCTTCTTAATAACTGGCTTTACGGCTCTAGGATCTAGCCCTTCTGAGCCTGAAGTTACAATATATTACAATAATTATCCTTCATAGTATATGGCTTCACAATATGTTGATGCATCACATTGTGCAGCCCTTCGGAGATTTTGACGGAAACTTGAGCTAGCAGACAGCTGACGGTTGGCGATGGTATCTCAAGGCACCTAAGCTGACAGACACCTTATTTTGAGAATTACACCACCATCAGAGCACTTGTTTCACAGTTTCTAATAATAGTTCACATGCGCAGACACTTAATACAC
Organism: Parnassius glacialis; assembly: GCA_033319125.1. NCBI lineage: Eukaryota > Metazoa > Arthropoda > Insecta > Lepidoptera > Papilionidae > Parnassius > Parnassius glacialis. The sequence goes on from JAVANC010000004.1 coordinate 43,283,303, forward strand.
AAAATCGCACCACTTTTACATATCAAAGTCCACTTCAAACCATTATTTAAACTATAATACAGGAGCAGCAAACCGACGCTGGTCAAGTTCCCGCCAAAACTCCAAGATCCTTCTGCCAATGCCAAATTTATTGATATTATTGACAGTGACAGCCGATGGAAACATTGCCATTTAATTTTTAGTGATTTTTCCAAACCCGGTCCCGAGGAGTGTGCGGGAGTTGGCGTTTTCCATCAACGATTTGGCATTGTACAGAAAATAAAATTGCCTCCATAGACTTCAGTATTTACTGGAGAATTTTTTGGTCTGTTGAGTCTCTGGAGTACATTTTAATCATGAAGTTAAAAAACTCAATAATTTTAACCGATGCTAAAAGTGCCCTTCAAGCCTTGGAAAGATTTCCTTTTAGCAGTAACAGATATAATCATCCAGTCATTATTGCATGTCGTGATTTATTGAATCAATTTTGCATCAAAAATTACACGGTTTCTTTTGCTTGGATTCCAGGGCACTCAGGTATCTTTGGCAATACCAAGACCGATAGCCTTGCCAAAACTGCGGTCAATAACGGAGATCTGGTTCCATACAAAAACTTTTATTGTGATTTGGCTCTCCTTCCTAAATCCCAGTTATTGAATTCTTGGACACACATTTGGCGTTCTTCAAGTCAGACTATAGGTCGATATTATAGCATGATCTATGATGGATATACCTCCTAAACCGTGGTTTTCAAATCTGACGTTTGGTAAAGCTATCACTTCGACCCTTATTGGTATGAGGTTGGGCCATGCATGCATTCCCTTGCGTTTAGCGAGGCTTAACCTTTTGCCTAGCTATATATGTGAGTGTGGCAATGACGTTGGGGATTTTAATCATATATTCTTTGCCTGTCCCCGACATGACCGTTCCGCTTTTATTTCCTCGTTTTTCTCCATTAAAATTCTTTTACCTACTTCAATTTCTGTCCTTTTGTCTAATATAGATATTAATGTATATAGAATTTTAGCCAATTTCATTTTTCATAACAATATAAAATTATAACCATTTATGTACTTATATACTAAATTTACCTGATCCTTTTCCAAATTCCGTTCCAATTTCCAATTCAATAAAATAAATCCAATAACACACTTCCTAGGGTGAATCAACTTTTAAGGACCTCCTTTATCGACGTTTTGTAAGAACCAACTTATATATTTTTTTGGACTGAAATTAATAGGAATCTTATATAATATGAAGTTTAATATATCGTAGTTTTCATTTCTGTCATTGGCCACGATATTAAATTTCTATTTTTTAAGTTATTAAGTTAATTTCGCGAGCCGGGCTTGAAATTATTCTCTTGCGTTACGTAATAGAAATTATTTTTCTTAATAAATAAAAATCAATTGGAGTATTTTGCAACTAAAATCGTTTATTGAAACATAAGAGCAACCTTCTTGCACAAAAACATAAAAGTTAATTGAAAAATATAACCAATATTTAACGTTTTTTATTCTACTGCGTTACTATTGTCAAAATAAAAATAAAAACTTTTTGATATCTTTTTTTCTACATCTATTAGACATTTGTAACAATTTACTTAAATTATGTCAGTATTAAATGCAACTGAATCAGCATTCATTTATAGAAAAAATAAATAACAAGAAGAACAATTCTACAAAAACTCAAGCTAAAATTAAGGGACATTTGGTAACGCATGAGAAGTTTTTGGTAACGTATGAGAAAATATGTTAACATATTGGCCTACAAAATATACTTAGTATAAGTATTTATAAACTAAACACGTTTATTAAAACAAAAGCAACCTTTTTGCACAAAAAATTACTAAAAATATTAAAAAAAAGATCTTTTTCATTCTACTACGATACTATTAAGGTAATAATCATCATCTCTTAAAAATAATTGTTTTAATTTCTTCTTAAACCTTGTTTCTTTGTTGTTACAGTTTTTTTTCTTCAGTTTATCAATGTCTGGGTTTTCCTTCAGTAATTTCTTCTTCATTCTTGAGTTCTCGACTTCAGCTGTAGAATTTTTTTTTAATATTTCTCTTTCTTTTCTTGATCTGGTTGTGTTGAATGTTTTTAGAATAGCTGAACTAACTAAAACTTTGTACCTTCCTGTTTCTGTGTATAACCAATTTGGTTCTTTCTTGTGCATTTTTTCTTGTACTTCTCGTATTTTCTTTTCAGCTTTTCAGCTTTTCGTTTTCTTCTTTTAGTTTCTTGTTTTCCCTATAAATTTTGGTCCTATCTTTTTTCACTTTCGGTCTTCCACGTGATTTTGCAGATTGTGATTTTGGTGTAACACACGGAGTCGTTTCTAATGCATCGATAGCTGGTGGTGTAGTTGGCAGTAGTGGAGCAAAATTGTCTAGGCTAGAATCAGGTCGTGGTGAATCTGGAGGCGTTTGGATAGCTTGTATAGCTGTTTCTGACTTTTTCTTACGTTCTTTTGTCTGCCTTTACCTTAATTTCCAAACAATTCTAGTGTTATATTTTTCTTTCGGTGTCAGATCTTGAACCAGACTTTTGGTCTTATGATATCTTCTACTTTGTTTTTCTTTTGCTAACTCATACTTTTCTGGAGTATTTTTAATCTCTACCTATATCTTTTCTGTTTTTCTATCGATGTGAGACCCATTTCTAGTTTTAACGGTACCTGAATAAAATAAATAAAACTGTACGCAACTATACTTTTCTTAAACTCATTTTTTGAATTAAATGAAGTAATAAACTATAAATAATCAAAGAAAAAAAAATTCTATATTAAACAGTTGTAATTCTATCTATCCGATAACAATTTTAACACATTTTCGGTGTTGATCAGATGTATCACGTGTATTACGGTAACGCATGAGAAATATTCTCTTGCGTTACTAGTAATATTCTCTGATGTTACCGGTAACGCAAGGGCAAAATCTTAAGAAAAGAAGAAATTAACGACTAAAATATCAACAAGTCTACAAACTTGTGTTTTGACCTGGACCTTAGATCGAAACTCAATGGCAACAAGTAAATTAAATCAAAATATCTGTTATACTTACGCAGAATCATGTGGTAACGTAGCAGAAACATAATAAACCCACACACCCTCTCCGAGCGCTTTCCGCGGGCTGACCGGCGGCTCGAGACAAATTCCTCTCTATCGATGTTACCAACGAATTCTTAGACACAAAATAATAGCTGTGGAGAGTTGTGCGCCATCGCTTAGATCGAGTATGAACTACTTAGACTAGTAACTTAGAAGAACGGTAATGTGAAATAGTTTTTGGGGACAAAGATTGAAATATTTTTATAAATTACCTTATTTATAATGAAATCGTAATTATATTATTATAGTGAAGTTTAATTAATTGTAATTAAAAAAGTGTACAAATGAAACAGTGTTCTCTTACAAAAAATTTAATCAGTTTAAAAATGTATAGAGTAACCTACGTTTAGGGACAAACAACTTTTGTATGGGCGACGGTTTTTGTCTACAGCGTTACTATAAAAAAGTATTTTTGTTTATTTTATCTACCAAAGTAAATTACTTTAGTAGAAGTAAAATATGTCTAATTTTATAATAAGGTTTAGAAATTCTTGATTTTAAATGAATTGTCGTCATTATTTCCAAGTTTACTATGGGGACAGCAAAAGAGTACCTTAAAAGTTGATTCACCCCCTAACCTTTTTGCATGTCTGACGCACAAACCGTGCAGGCCAAGAAATGGGGGAAAAATCACTTTGAAATATACTTATAATACAATATTAAAAAACTACATTACAATAAAATAATTAAAACTAAAAACATACATACTTATATAGCCCTACTCCCCATGGTATATTGTTGAAAACGCTGGCTGCGATAAGTCCTAGCCATTCAGCGAGCAAACGTAGCAATATTTACATTGAATTAAATCCCTTAAAAAAGACTGATGGTTCCGCCGGAGAGAGAGGGTGTATCCGGTGGACTAACACAATCACCTGCGCGAGGAACTGCGCAGTCGAGCGCCGTACGTGGTGATGATGGAATCCTGGAAGGTTGAGCCGATCATCACTGGGGTATATAGTGGCGAGAGGCAGCACCGGTCATTGGTCCAGATTTCAAGCAAAACGGAGGCGCTATCTGCTAGCCACAGATAGGGAATTGGCCAAGCGCCCCGTCATAGGGTCGTAAGAGAAGGACGTGGGGGCTGCCTAGTTCCCGTGAAAAGGTCTAGATGGTGATAAAGTTCGCACTGATAGAATAAGTGAAAGTTATTCAGACAGTGGGTATGGACCTTTTCAGCCCTGTCTGCCAGCTGGATCGAGCTCCCGATGTCACGCTGTGAGAAAACTTCGCGTCCCTATATTCCCCCAGTAATCCTAAGGCCTGAAAAACCTTTTGTTTTAAATTAGTGCGTTCCCAAAGGTGCGGGGCGGGTTTCATGGAGTGTGGGAAGCCGGGAGGGGGATTAATTTTAAACTAATTAATAACATGGGTCCTTTAAGGGTTAAGAAGAAAGACGGAGAGGTGTCAGAGGTGTTTACCAGAGGCACCAACAAACATGGTGGGGTCGCCGGTGAAACAGAGCAAACTCCCCGCTCGAGGATCCGAAGGCCAGTACCAACCTGACGGACCATCAAGTGGGTCTTTCCCAACAAGCAGCGGTATAAATGCAAAGAAAAAGAATAAGAAGCAGCGAGAAAAAGGCCGTAAAGAAAAGACTACGCTGGTTGCTTCTAAGAGCAACACCAAGGAGGCTAGACAAGCTGCTGTTACTGTGATGCATAGGGCTAGAACCAGTAGCCGTACTGAAACTAGGAAGGATAAAATTCTAACCCAAGAGGAAGGCGCGGCTGCAGGCACCAGATCCAACATATTCGACAGGTATCGTCCTTTTAAGAAGGAAAGAGCAGCCAAAAGCATTCTGGACGAGTCCACCTCGCCGAAAGGCGAGAGAAAAAGAAGTGCGACTCGAACAGTAATCAAAGGCTGCAAGAACTAGCTACGCTTCTGCAGTTAAAGCAGAATGATGTGCGGCCTTAACGTGGGCACTTTCAGTTCACATAACAAAGGAAGTAACATCTAGTAACATCCTTGTGGGTATACAGCGGAAGATGATCGGCGAGCCTTGGAGTATCCAAGAACCTGATGCATCAGGCCCGGTTTATAAGGATAAACAAATGTATACGTATGGTGTCTTGAAGGTGCAACGACAGAAGGCGTTGGATTGGTTGAAGGGGAACATCGCTACCCTAGACCTTAAATCCAACACCTCGTTGATCATCAAAATACAGTCGAAGATACTACAAATACTAAAACGTGGTTCCCTTATCCCAGACGTTCAAGGGGCCTGGAACGACTCCCGCTATATTGGTCTTGGGCTGGTATACCAGAACCGGGGTGGGTGAATATAAGGAAATGGCTGCTGCTCAAGGCCGATAAGCAGACGGAATCCTCATTGTTTCAGTGCCGGAGGATCATATCTCGACTTTGATGAAAGCCGGATTTCAAGGTCGTAGAGGTAAATTTTACAATACTCCGCCGAGCAAAGAGGTGGACAACAAGCCACAATCACTGGATCTCAAGTCCAGTGACAATACGGCCTGCACAACGAAGCCGAAGCCACTAGTAGAGATCGAGCTCAGCGGCAGTTTGCTATAGAAAGAGGAGGACGACATTCCATCGTCCAATTTAGACTTGGTGGTTTACGACGGGACCTGCGATCTGCTGGCAGGCTTATTTTTAGGCGGGTACGGGGAAGACGCGATTAATGAAGGCGTGCCCTTCGTCAAAAACTAGTCTCGTGCAGGCTCAATGGATGGCCATAGTCCTAATCCAGGAACCGTGGGTTAAAGTTGTTAAAATCAAAGGCCTACGAGTAAACAAATCAAGAGGTAAGGTATTCAACAATACTGAATAAACAAACCTAGAGCGTGTATTTACACAGCTAAGGATATCTGTGCACAACCTCTAACAGATTTCTGTTCCATAGATATGTGAATTACATAAAAATACAGAACACACAGGAGGAAAGAATAGTCGTCCCGTCGGTCTACATTCTTGAGGAAGACACGCCTCCACTTCACCTCCTCGTCAGGCCAGTGAATTTATGCGTAAGGGCTGGACTAGACGTTATGATCGAGACGGACTCCAACGCACATCATTCTCTCTGGGGAGTGGAGAAACCCAACAAATGAGATAAGGTATTAGTGGAATATCTCTTTAGCACTAGCCAAAATATTTTGAACACTGGTTCCGAACGAACCTTCCTAAACAAATTAATCACTGGATGGCATGTGTCGAGAGCTTAGACCTAAATGGTCTAAGGAAGAGAGGCCTTATGCTCAGACCATAGATGGATCTGCTTTGAACTACAGGTTAAAAACAATTGAATTTCTAAGTCTTTGGCCAACATGCCTCGCATATTTTGATGTACCTCGTAAAATGTTACTGATGGATGCACACATGGGTAATGGGTATTTATTTATTTTTTTATCATCATTTGCAACCATTAACATGGTTTTGGGTATGCACCTAATTTTAGATGCATACATGTATGTACGTACGTGAGCTCGTGTTCTTGCAATAAGGTGAGCATGTTTTTATATTGGACTTTGTAACCCTTGAAATGTACGCAGCGCTCCGTTTTTCTTTCTTTGTTGGTTTAAGGATACCTTGAAGTATTATTAATTTTACAAGTATTAAGAAAAGTTAGTTGGCGAAACTTTACCATCGCATGTAGTATCTGGCATGGTAATAATGTTCATATTATTTGTAAATTTGGGGGCGAGGTGATGGTTCAGCATTATTACAAAATAATTTGGTATACCACGAGCACGAGTGGGCTCGCGGCTGTATTACCGTACATGTACCCAGTGCCTAATTTAGAGTTCCGACAGCCCTAGGCTAATTATGAATATGCGCCAACACCGGCCTGTTCTATCTGTGCTGAACACGCACTAATATACTTATTACAATTTTAAATTCACTAACTTTCTAACTCGCGGTTTCGCCCACATTTAATAAAATTTTCCTGATAAGAAGTGTCGACTATGGCCTACAGGGGCGGATCTATATACCTATGGGCTTCTTGAGCTGCAGCCCAGGGACCCATGGATGTAAAGGGCCCCCAGCTTTTGCAGACAATGGCTATCAAAGCTTTAAAAGTAATTATGATGATATTATGAAAATTATAAAATGAAAGAAAAATGAACATAAGAAAGTTAATTTTCGAAAAGACATACATCAGTAATTTCAAAGACATGAGTATATACGAGGGTGGATTGAAAAGTACTCGGCCTAACCAAGAAAATAAACACATACTAAATCAGTTATATTTTTATTTTTCTACATAATCACCATCAAGTTCAATACACTTTTGCCACCTCCCCTTCCAAGCATTTAGACCGTTGAAAAAAAATGATTCTTCCTTAGAGTCAAAATATGCGTCTACAGCTGCTTTGACCTCGTCGTTTGTCGAAAATCTTTGACCTCCCAAGTGCTTTTTTAGGTTAGGGAACAGAAAGAAGTCTGATGGTGCCAGATCAGGTGAATACGGCGGATGCGGTAACAGTTCAAAGCCACAGTTGTGAATTTCAGCCATTGACTGTACTGACGTGTGAACACGGGCGTTATCTTGATGAAACAGGACTTTTCTTCTGAGCATTCCTCGACGTTTTTCTTTTATTTCCTCTTGTAAACGATGTAGTGAGGTGCAGTAGTAATCAGTTTATAGTCTGACCCCTTTTAAGATAATCAATCATAATCACACCTTTCGAGTCCCAGAATACTGAAGCCATCACCTTATTTGCCGACAAAATCGACTTAGCCTTTTTAGGGGGTGGTGAACCAGGTCTTCTACACTGTTTTGATTGTTGTTTTGTTTCCGGTGTACAGTAATGAACCCATGTTTCGTCTATAGTAACAAAACGATTCAAAAAATCATCTGCATCGGCTTCAAATAACTCCAAACAGTCGCGTGAAATAGTCAATCGCGTCCTTTTTTGTTCAACTGAAAGCAGTTACGGAACCCACCTCGCAGACACCTTGTGGAAACCCAACTCGTTGACAATGATGTTTTGAATTCGTTCATAAGAGATGCCTATAATCTCGGCTATCTCTCTAATTTTTAATCTGCGGTCTCCCATTATTAAATCAAGTACTTTTTTAATATTTTCGTCAGTAGTTGACGTCGAAGGCCTTCCAGAGCGGGGTTCATCTTTCACACTCTCTCTACCACGCTTAAATTCTGCTATCCATTTTTTGACGGATGAATATGACAGAGCACAATCGCCTAATGTACTGACCATGTCATCATGGATGGCTTTTGATGATAGCCTCTTCTTATGGAGGTACTTAATGACGGCACGCTGTTCGATTTGCTCCATTCGCGGAAATTATGTCCGATTACTTTGTTAATAAATTTATAAAATCACAACTAATTATCGCACACGTTTCGAACTTCACACAATGAACTAGTCTGAACTGAACTAAATAATGTGGGTAGATTTGATTTTTAGAATTGAATGGATCTGTGTTAGGCCGAGTACTTTTCAATCCACCCTCGTATATACTTACATCTATAAAGAAAATATTTTTTGACAAAATGGCCATTAGTTTAATTGAAACATTACATGAAAATTACATATAAATTGAAAGTCACTCTTTTGTTAAATTACCACAGGTTCGAAAAAAAACCTCCGTGCTGGAAAGAACCAGCAAGAAACCCAGTGGGACTTTTTAAAAAAAACAGCTTACAATCGTGTACATTACACAATTAACAACACAAATGATAATCATCCATAGATTCCTTAATATTATAATTACCCTGTTTATATAAACTTAGTTTAATAAAGTTTTTGAACTTTGAGCAGGTCAAATTTTGTATATTTTCTGGAATTTTATTGTAAAAGCGTATACATCGCCCCAAGAATGAATTACTCGAGTCGAGTAACTGGTACTACTAGCTTGTGTCTGTTCCTAGTATTTACAGAATGAATGTCACTTATTTTTGTAAAACTATTTTTCTTTTTGTTTACGTAATGTACGTACACAAAAAGAAAAATAGTTTTACAAACACGTACATTCTCATAAATTTATTGAGAGGCCAAAGTTAATATATTAATTTCCTTAATTTTTTTTTGCAGCGACTCTTTATTTAAATTATAAATTGCTCTTATGACCCTCTTCTGTAAAACAAATATAATTTCAGTGTCAGCTGTATGTCCCCGTAGCAAAATACCATATGACATTATGCTATGGAAATAGCTAAAGTAAACTAGTATAGCTGTTTAAACATTGGTAAAATTTCTAATTTTTTTACAGAATATGCTGCAGAACTAAGTCTATTTGCTAGTTTTGATATATGGGGGCTCCATTGAAGCTTCACATCTAGTGTGATTCATGTAAAATTACATTACTATTTAATTGTTAGACATTTTGACTCATGAATTTCATACATTTCTTTTTAGTGCCGCTTAAATGCAAATTATTAACATTGAACCAATTTACTTATTTAGATAAAGCATTATTTACTTTGTCATTAATTAATTTAATTTGACAATTAAAGAAGTGTCATTAACAAATAATACTATATCATGGTACTATGTAAGGTAAGGTTTATACAAGAAACAGAAAGGGGCCGAGAATTGAGCCTTGAGGCACGCTTATTTGTACCATCGATCTGGAAGAGCTTATACCGTTAATGGCAACTTTTTGCGTTCTATAAATTAAATATGAAATAATTAATTTAAGAGCATCACTTCTTACATCGTAGTGTTGGAGTTTCCTGATTAATGTTTCATGGTGAACATTATCGAAGGCCTTGGATAGGTCACGGAATATAGCCAAAGCATCCTGTGAATTCTCCGGCAATTAAATCGGCATCAGTTGTCGAGCGACCCTTTGTGAAACCAAATAGATTTTTATGAGGTAAATTATTTATATTAAAAAATTGTACTAAGTATTGGTAGTACAGAAATAGGTCTAAAATTGGCGGGGTCTGATTTACTACCAGATTTTAATAAAGGTATTACTTTAGTATGCTTCATTGAATTAGGAAACATACCAGATTCGATACTAATAATAAAAATAATAGCTAGATGAGGAGCGATTGTATCTATTATAGACCGTCTATAATATATTCTCTACCTATAAAAATTATTGCGTCTATAATAGACGCAATAATTTTAACGAAAATCCCCCATAGATCTGCACTTTTCTTAATATTAATAGTTTTAAAATATTTGATCAAATCTTTGGATGTTACTTTATGAAATGTATAACTGTTTGAACACGCGTTTACATTTTGCTTAAGTAATGATTTGGTTACGGCAGGAGAAGAATTCAGTAACATTTAGGATTGGATTATCAGTAAAATATATCTTAAAAACTATTGCAACATCCTGATCTGATTCAGTTAAATTGTTGTAAAAAGTTAACTGAATCATTTTTTCTTCCTCGCACAACTTCCCTGTGGAATCGATTACCACCAGCGATTTTTCTGGACCGATACAACTTAGGTACCCTCAAGAAAAGAGCTTTCTCCTTTTTAAAAGGCCGGCAACGCAGATGCAATTCTCCTGCTTCCCCTTTTTTTTTTTTTTTTTTTTGCGGATGGAAAATCATCTAATGACGCCTTTCGCTGTGGGTGGAGCGGAAGGGAGTGTCAGACTTTTACTGACTAAAAACCATCCGTGTTCCTTCAGTGCCCTTACGTTCCGGAGCCGCGGTATCTCTTTCGAACAGCCCGCAGCCCCGGCAGGCGTCGGCCCTTGCGGGCCCCTTCACGCTGCTGACAGCTCTTTGAGGCGCGCGTGGAACAAAACGCGCCGTCGACACGGCCTGTCGTCGTTAGACGGACGGACGGCGAGCTACCCATTGCTCGCCGTCCACAGGCCCGCGCCTACGGTGGCCGGGGGCCACGACGTAGCCCCCGACGCCCGGGGCGTCTCCCGCGGCGGCCGGGAAGGAAAGCTGTTGCTCTTTCCTTCTCCCGCTCCGCCACCTCCTTCGCTAGCATCACTGCTTCGCAGAAGGTGGTGACGGCATCCCATTCCGTCTCGCTCCGGACCATGGCTTCGACCAGGGCCGGACGCGAGAGGTCGCCGCCGCCTATCGCCGCTACGAGGACACGGCGGTGCTCCGCCCAAGCAGGGCACACCTCCACGGTGTGCTCCACCGTGTCCTCCGGTCGATCCTCGCAGTGGGAGCACCCGGGCGTTTCCTCCCGCCCGATTCGGTGCAGGAACCTCCCGAACACACCGTGTCCGGTGAGGACCTGCGTCAGGCGGAAGGTGAGGACGCCGTGGCGTCTCTCAAGCCACTCCTCAAAGAGGGGTCTTATCGCCGCTATAGTGGCGTGCCCAGCACGGGGTTGCGACAGTCGCTCTCTCCATGTCGCCATGAGATCATGCCGGAAGTCTGTCCGCTGCGCGACAACTTGCCGCGGCAGCGGGGTTTCCCCCCGGCATAGTGCCTCCGCGCGCCATTCGTGCAGGCGCGCGAGGACTATCGCCTCCAGATCCCATGGCGGCAATCCGGCAAGGAGGCTCGCCGCCTCGCGGGAGATCGTGCGGTAGCCGCGAACCATCTTTACGGCAACCACCCTTTGGGGCGCGTTTAGGTGGTGGACGGCAAGCCGCGCCAAACCACGCGCCCACACCGGGGCCCCGTAAAGGGCCATGGACCTCGCGATCCCCGCGTAGAGTCCTGCTTCCCCTGGTGTTGCAGTTGTTCATGGGCGGCAGTAGTCACTTACCATCAGGAGAGCCGCATGCTTGTTTGCCCCCTCTCCTATAAAAAAACTTGTAATTTGAATTGCGAGAGGTGATCTTACCAGCTTCGCTATTCATTATAATTAAAATTATTAGAAATATATTAGAAGCTGTCTTAATTTTGTTGTTCAAATGCAAAGATTTGGCTGTGGAGCACACTCTTAAAATATTTTTAAATACTTTTTTACATATTCTCTAAATTCGACGCTAGGATTATATGACCTTTCATGGTAAAGATTAAAGACCTTTGTCTACTCTTATGGACTCCTACTGTCGCCCATTTATTGAATGCCTTCCCACTATTCAAGGAGAATGTTTTAGAAGTATAATCATTTAAAATTAAAATTTTTATACAGCCGACTTCAATATAAGTTATTAAGAATAACTCAAATAACTCAAAAACTATTGGTCTGACCTTGATCAAATTCATATGGGACCACACAAGAACTATCAGCTTTCATATAAAAAAAGAATCGTCGAAATTGGCCCACCCAGTAAAAATTTATGAGATAACACACATAAAAAAAAAACATACGCGTCGAATTGAGTACCGTCTCCTTTTTGGAAGTCGGCAAAACCTTTTATTAAATTCATTGCAAATAAGCTTAAACAACGTTCCATACAAAAAATTGGGATCATTTTGGTATGAAAGCGATGGAAGATTTTGCACTTCTTCTAAACTTTTCCAAGCGACGTGCATTTACTGGAACAAACAAGTTTCTCTTCTACTTGCTTTTTGTGAACATAAGGTAAGGAAACTAATTGTCCACAATGATCAGAACTTAATTTTTGAATTATACATTTATGCAACGGCTTAGGCAGTAACATTTGTAAAATTGTTATCTATATATGTTGCACTAGATTGAGCAATACCCGTTGACTCTAAAAATAAATTATAAAGACCATATGATTTAAACAATGATCTTAATTTAATATTGGTGGAGGAAGCTTCTAGGAAATTGATATTAAAGTCTCCACACAATACAACAGATTTATTCGGTTTATTAAGCTTAACAAAACCTTCCTCCATAATTTTTCAAAAATATCGTATATAGAACATGGGGGTCTGTAGACGCTCACAACAAGCCGTTTGTTCCCACCTCTGTAAATACATATGTTATTATTCGCATATGTTACGCGTTGCTTCATACAACCGCAGAGGTACAGTGGGATGTCCCATATAGAACAATATGAAGCTGGATATATCCACCAGTAGATATAGTTCCTGCTATAACTTCCTGATTCATGCCCATTTTATTATCGCCTTGAAGCACTTTGTCGAGCTTTACATTCTCAACACAGATTTTGCAAAGAAGTTTATCATTTTAATGAAGGCCAGCTCTTTTTGTTTATTAATACTGCTGCTCAAGAAATTTCAATTATTCTCAGACACAAAATCTGATTACATTACATCTAGCTACTATGATTACCAAACTTTTAATTAAACTCTCCAAATTTTTTCGTTTTAGTTTAGTGAAGATCTTGCCATTGAAATAATGGGATACCACTAAGATGGACTGACTTATGGAACTATACGCAGTCGCCTTCAATCTGACATGATCTTTGTTTTGTCTACGTTGTCAGTCGACCTACGTCTACTTTCTATTTCAAGCCACGTGAAACAATAACAGTCCACCTGATGGTCAATGGATGCTGTGGCCCATATACTATATCTATACTCAATTAGGAATTAAAACGGATGTGTTGTCACGCCTAAAGAATAAGATGAAATGCCTCGTTTCCAGTAAATTTCCGGTTATCTACACTCACCACATCAAACAAAGCGTGCACTATTAAGCTGATATTTTACTCTAGTATTCGGTGAGAGCGTGGTCTTACCCCAGTCGAGTCACCCAATTCGTGCTGCGGCCATAATATAGCAGCAGAGTGGCTGTACCACGTAAAAGTTTCTGTTTGAAATTTTCTATACGACCACCGCAATTATCTTGACATAACCAAAACAATACGAACAAAATTTTCAGACAGCATTTTTTCTTTAAAGTACTGCACACTTCGTAGTTTTGGCCTTCAAGATATAGTAATATTTGACAGATCTTTTACGCCTTAAAATTTTGCCTCCTGGTAGTAGCTTTTGCTGTTTTGGCTCACATTCAGTAATGTGTCGTAAAAACTATTTTTTTCGAAGACATATCACATGTACCATGAAATTCAGTGGAAATAACTTTGCGATCAATATCTATAGAATGTTAACAGTTACATGCTTAGCAACAGCGCAGGCTTAGTTAGGACCTATTTTGTTACTAATACTATTTTGTTGCGAAGGTGACCTATAGCTTCGTCTTACCGTAAAATCTCACACCAAGTGTCACTTCGCTGTCACTTTAAATTCGTTATTTTTATACTTAGAGCTTAGTCCGATTGAAATGACATAGATCTCGAACAATGGAGCAATTTTGTATATTTACCTAATTTTTGGCCGTTTGTGTGAGGTCAGCCCCTTTGCGGCGTAGGCGACGAAATTTTCAATTAGGTACATATCATTCGATGTGACATCATTTAAGTCATTGAATAATGATGCCGTCTGTAAATTACTATGAAGACATGGCTCAAGGACGAAAATTATGTGGCTGTTTCGAATTCATTCGGAGTGTCTCACAGAACTACAGATTTATTGGCATCTTGGCATAAAACAATATCAAATGAAATCAAAGACAAACATCCAAATTCAGTAAAGTTTTTGGATTGCTTACAAAATCACCCAGTTTTCTGATAACGCATCTGATGTAATAAATAAATTTTGAAAACGATTGCAAATGTAGGTACATGAAAAGAGACAATTTTTTACAGGATATACAATTACGTCTGCTCCATAATGAAATTAGTGTTGGTCACTTCTTGGATATATTGCATAATCTATACATTACTTATTATTATATAAAACGAGAAAGTTTAATTTTGTTCTGCCGACTTCCAAAAAGGAGACGGTACTCAATTCGACTGTATGTTTTTTTAATGTGTGTTACCTTATAACTTTTTACTGAGTGAACCGATTTCGATGATTCTTTTTTATTTGAAAGCTGATACTTCTCGTGTGGTCCCATATGAATCTTATCAAGGTCAGACCAATAGTTTTTGAGTTATTCTTAATAACTTGTATTGAAGTCGGCTGCACAAAATTTTTTATTTTAAATTATTTTAAAAAAACTGCGGTTGCCAACCCGCTCACCAAGCGTGGCGACTATGGCAAATGTCTCCCAAATGGATTCTAAAAGACGGCCCCGCTATTCCTGGCTGCGGTGGCGACCATGGTAACGGCGGGGCAGGGGGTGCTAAGAATCTCCGGTGGAGGTTCGGTTGCCACCTACGACGACTCGACCTGGCAACATACAACGCACGCACCCAGAGGACTGACGACAAGATTGTGAAGCTGGAAGAAGAGATAGACAAGTTACGCTGGCATATCATAGGATTATCCGAAGTCCGAAGAGAGGGGGAGGACACGGTAATGCTTGAATCCGGCAACTTGCTCTAGTACCGGGAGGGCGACCATCTGTCCCAAGGAGGTGTCGGATTTATTGTCCACAAGTCTCTCGTTAACAACGTTGTAAAGATTGAGAGTGTGTCGACGAGGGTTGCGTACCTTATACTCAAAATCACCAAACGGTATTCGCTGAAGGTCATACAGGTTTACGCACCAACCTCGGCACACCCCGAAGAGGAGGTGGAGGAAATGTATGAAGATATCTCTAGAGCCATGCATTCCTCCAAAACCCAATATACGGTATTAATGGGAGACTTCAATGCAAAAGTAGGCACAAGAGAGAACGGTGAGCTGAAAGTAGGGAAATTTGGAATAGGGCAACGGAACCCAAGGGGTCAGCAGCTGGCCGAGTTCATGGTGAAAGAGGGACTCTTTATGATGAACTCTTTCTTCCAAAAGCGGCCCCAGAGGAAGTAGACCTGGTCTAGACCCAACGGTCCTATAAAAAATGAGACTGACTTCATTATAACGACCAGACGATAACTGTTCAGTGATGTCTCAGTGATCGCGAGGTTGAAAACCGGCAGCGATCACCGAATGGTTAGAGGCACACTGAGTCTCAACGTTAAGTTGGAGAGGTCTCGTCTAATGAAGTCAACGCTCCATCCCCCTCGTGCTCTAATCCAGAGTCCCGAAATCTTTCAGCTCGAGTTACAAAACCGTTTTCAGTGCCTAGAAGACTGCAATGAAGTGGACGATATGAATGACAAGCTCTTGGAAACTGTCCATGCGGTCGGAGCTAAGTTCTGCAAGACCCGCCGCAGAAGAACACAAAAACTCTCCGATCACACTCTTAACCTCATGGCTGTAAGACGGGAGATGAAGCTACATTCTTCAACAGATTTGATAGCATACAGGCAACTGAACAGACATATCTCCAAATGCATGCGGCGGGACTTACGCAACTTCAATACAGCTCGTATTGAAGAAGCGATCGAGCGGAACCAAGGCTCCAAATTCTTTGCCAGAAATCTGTCTGCCAGAAACAGCCAACTGTCAAAGCTGAAGACCGAATGGGGCAGCATCGTTTCCGGGGCACCTGAGATTTTGAGTGAGATTGAGAGGTTCTATGGGCAGCTGTACACATCATCGTTAGAGCTACACGCAAGTGTGAGTAACGATCCAAGAGCGAGTCTTATCCGACACTATTCCGATGATATCCCGGACGTCAGTCTGAGCGAGATTAGAATGGCTCTCCAGCACCTTAAAAACGGCAAAGCCCCAGGCGAGGATAGAATTACAGTGAAGCTTCTGAAAGCGGGTGGAAAACCGGTACTTGAAGTCCTTCAGAAGCTCTTTAATTCCGTCCTCCATGGTGGCATTACACCGGATGCGTGGAGCAGATGTGCGGTGGTCTTGTTCTTCAAGAAAGGCGACAACGCTCTCTTGAAGAACTACAGACCGATTTCCCTTCTGAGCCGTGTCTACGTGCTGTTTTCGAGAGTCATTACGAATCGTCTCGCGCGCGGACTTGACGACTTCCAGCCTCCCGAACAAGTCGGTTTCCGAAAGGGCTTTAGCACTATAGACCACATACATACCCTTCGGCAAATTGTACAGAAGTCCGAGGAGTACAATTTGCCACTATGTCTGGCGTATGTGGACTATGAGAAAGCCTTTGATACCGTCGAAATTTGGGCAGTGCTGCAGTCCCTTCAGCGGTGCCAAGTTGACTGTCGGTATATCGAAGTGCTTTTACAGTAGGGCTACGATAGCTATTCGAGTACAGAACCAAAGTACGAAACCTATTCAATTGCAGAGAGGTGTAAGACAGGGTGATGTCATATCCCCGAAATGGGAGCACTAAGCTCGAAGTTGTTGACGAGTATGTTTACCTGGGACAAATAGTCCGACTAGGTAGTTCCAACTTCGACCGAGAGGTCAATCGACTGATTCAACTCGGTTGCGCAGCGTTCGGGAAATTACGGCACATCTCGTCAGGTATACCTCAAAACTTGAAAACGAGACTGTACAACCAGTGCGTGTTGCCAGTGATGACATACGGAACTGAAACGTGGTCCTTCACTGCTGGCCGGATGAGGAAGCTCAAGGTCGCTCAGCGAGCTATGGAGAGGGCTATGCTCGGAGTTTCTCTGCGTGATAAACTCAGAAATGAGGATATCCGCAGTAGAACCAGAGTGACCGACATAGCCCAACGGATTAGTAAGCTGAAGTGGCAATGGGCCGGTCATATAGCTCGAAGAACCGACAACCGATGGGGAAGAAAGGTTTTCGAATGGCAGCCTCGTACCGGCAGGCGAAGAGTAGGGCGTCCCCCCACTAGATGGAGTGACGACCTGGTAAGATATGCAGGAAGTCGATGAATGAAGGTGGCTCAGGACCGTGCTTTGTGGCATTCCTTGGGGGAGGCCTATATTCAGCAGTGGATTTGTGAAGGGCTGTAATGATGATGAATGATGATGATGAAAAACAATACGTAATATGATTTTTGTTCGTTTGTGGTTATTAAAAATTAATCAATGATATAAAGTATTAATATATTTTCTGTTGAGCTGCACTTGGGGACGAAAGACGGAACAACAATCAAAAAGTGAATTCCGACTATCCACCACGTCTAACATCGAACATGTTTCCGAGTATCCACCTGTTACGGACGGCGAGGGGAGCCGACGCCCCGTCGCCCTTTCATAACCCGTTGCGCCCCGCGCACCCCGCACACCGCCCGAATATCGCTTGACACACCTCACAATACCACTCACATGCCGAGACACTCTCTTTCGAAATAGAAGAAGAGCGTTTTGGTCTCTGAGCTGTTCATTTCGGAAGCGGCACTCGACGATAACAGCAAGAGAAGAAACCTCAAGAGAAATCAAGAGAGAATTAATACTCCATTGAAGATTCCCCTCTGTATATATAGTTAATTAGTGAAAGCCGCTGTAAATAGTTTAATATATAATCGTCTAGAGTACCATCTTTTCTTCAACAGTCCCTAGTATAGATTACCCTACATAACATCAGTCGTCACACAGTTAGTTAGTCAAATATTAGTTAAAATCATACAGTCCACTGCAGTCCCCTTCACCACCCTAGGGTAGATTTCTTAGGGTGGATAAACGGAATAACCCCTTCTAACATATTAAGCCATTATTTTATGAAATTATTTAACATAAATTGGTGAAAATAATCGTTTTATGCACAGTATTTCATAAAAATGTCACTTTGTTTGAATTTTTAATTTCTTATGTACACAATCTAAATATCTTTTCTAGTAACTATTTCCCTTGAGGTTTGTCACATTGATTCTATTCTTTAGTTTAGTAAAATTGTCAGCCATTTCAGATATTTTACGAGGGTGGCACTGAAAATTTCGGGAATCAAGGAAGTGACACAACATTACTTTTTAAAAATGTATTTATTGCTTTTCGAACTATTCTCCGCGAAATTTGACACATTTTACCATACGATGGAACCAATCATTGAAGCAACCATTCCATTCGGAAGTTGGGGTCTCCAAAATGGCCGTTTTGTAGGCGTCCACAGTTTATTCAGGTGATGAAAATCTCTGTCAACACAATTTATTCTTATTTTAGGGAAAGTATAAAAATCATTAGGGCTTAGGTCAGGGCTGTACGGCGGATGGTCTAATAATTCTATGTTTTCTTGCTCTAAAAACTCTTTTGTTTTGTGTGCGGTGTGAGAACTCGCATTGTCGTGATGGAGGATGATGCGGCGGTTGCAGTTCTCTTTACAGAGTTCAGAAACGACCTGTGGCAAACAAATGCTAGCATACCATTCTGCATTAACCGTTCTTTGTCTCTCAAAAGGAATAGTCGTAACATGGCCGGTGTTGGAGACAAACGTGGCCACCATTTTTTTGCAACACTCAGTGAACGAACAATTTTTGTTGGATTTAACTCATTTTCGAACACCCAAACTCGTGATTGGTTTTTTGTTTCGGGTTCGTACGCGTATATCCAGGATTCGTCACCTGATACGATGTTGTATACAGCATTTGAGGATCCTGCGTGGAATCTTTCGAGAGTTCTGACGCACCAAGTAACGCGAGCCGCTTTTTGCTCTTCACAGAGCGAATGCGGTATCCATCGGGAAAACAACTTTTTTACACCTAATTGTTCATGTAAGATTATTTGTATTTGACTCATGCCAATGTCTAAAGTTGCCTGAATTTCGCGGTATGTCACATGTCGATCTTCCTCAATCAGCTTACGCACAGCATCAACGTTTTCAACGGTGACTGCAGTTTTTGGACGACCTTGACGGGGATCATTACTGAGCTTGACACGTCCACGTTGAAATTCAGCAAACCAGCGATAAATCGATTTTTAAAACCAGGGAGTTTTCAATTAAAAAGATTTTAATATGAAAGGAACAGTGGAAATATTCTATTCTCGATACTTTTAGTGCAGCCCTCGGATCACTGAAATTGACGCTTACTTACTTACTTACTTATCTTCACGCACAATCCCTGACGGGGTAGCCAGAGAGAACAGATCGCCAAGTGTCACGATCCTTACATACCTCTTTCGCTTCTTTCAGATTGATTATCTTCTTCATACATGCACGTCTAGATATCCGAGTACTCCTGACCCTCCCCTCTTCGAGCAGTTTGCTCACATGGTCTTCGAAAGTTAGTCTCGGTCTACCTCGACACCTTTTAATATTAACTTTCGCGCTATATATTTTCTTCACCATTCGGTCTTCACTCATTCGCTCAACGTGCCCAAACCATCGAAGCACGCCCTTATCAATTTTTATGATAAGGTCATCTTTCAAACCTGCCATATTGCGAATCTCTTCGTTTCGCTTTCGGTCGGCCATGGTAACGCCGAACATTTTACGAAGAGATCGCATCTCCATTGCATTCAACTTGCTTTTATGCTTCTTCTGGCATACCCAGGTTTCGCTGCCAAAAAACAAAGTCAGTACCAACACTGCGTTATGTATTGCAAGGCGTGCACTCTTCACTACGCCTTGCCTTTTGACTAACGCAGTCAGGGCACCATTGACTTTGTTCCCGGCAGCGACACGCCTGTCCACATCTAAGTCACATCTTCCACCCCGGCTAAAAGCACTCCCCAAGTATACAATTTCATTTACCTGTTCTAGACATTCCTGATTTACCCATATTTCACACTTCGTTCTCTCTTCGTCCCTTTCAAATACCAGAACCTTAGTTTTATTAGCATTCAAACGGAGACCTTTAATTTTACATTCCTCTTTCATACATTTTTAACAGTGGTAGAGCCACGCGGCTTTTGCTGTCACACGGATGGGCCGGCTCGAACCGGGGTGGTACCACGACCTCACATAAAACCAGCGTGAAGTAGAGGTTTACCTCTGCGTTTCGCTTGGTGAGTGCAGGTGGCCGGAGGCCCTTTTTACTGGAAATGAGGCATTCCATCTTAGTCCTCACGGGTGACAACGCATCTGCATTTTGATTCGTAATCGAGGATAGATGTAGATGTCTATGGGCCGCAGCAACCACTTACCATCAGGTGGACTGTGTGCTCGTTTGTCACCCTTATCCTATAAAAAAAAACACAAAAAAAATACACGTGACTAATGCCTGCAGTTCTGCCTCTGATGGTGCAATAAGCACTGCATCATCAGCATACAGCAGACAATTTACTTTTATGTCACCCATTTTCACACCCAAACAGCTATCTTTCAGCTTCTGTAAACAGCCGTCGAGATACAGTATGAACAGCCAGGAAGACATGACACAACCCTGTTTTACGCCCGTTTGGACGCTAAACATGGGTGACAGGTCATGCCCTACCCGCACACAGGCTTTACAGTCACAGTAAAGTGACTGCACAGCCCTTAGCAATCGACCATCCACACTGTACCCCGGCAACAGTTCCCACATTTTCTTCCTTAAAACCTTATCAAATGCTTTCTCAAGATCCACAAAAGCACAGAAAATCTTCTGGTTAGTAGCCAGAAGCTTTTCCGTGATCATGCGTAGAGAAAACATTTGATCCGTGCATCCTCTTCCAGGTCTAAATCCGCATTGTGCCTCCCATAGAAATCTTTCCGATTTCTCTTGCATCCTACGTGTCAAAACCTTCGAGTAAACTTTACTTGCTAAACTGGTCAAGCTGATCGCCCGATAGCACCCGCAGTCAAAATGTGAACCTTTACCTTTATATAAAGGCACAATGACTGCGGATCGCCAATCATCCGGGACATCCCCCGTCCGCCAGCACAAATTGCACAGCAGATAAAAGCTGTCCCAAACGCGAGGCCCACCATACTTGAACATTTCAGCAGTAACTCTGTCTAGTGACGCTAATAGGGAAATTAAGAAAACCTCTCTCTAGTTTTCTTGATAGCATCCACAAACGCTGTATCAATATTAAAAAATCTCTTATAACTATTTAGACCATAACATTTCCTATAGTCATGAGTAATTAACATTTGTGTAAGATAAGCGGTTGACGAATATGAACAGGCTTGAAAAGTACTGTTTAGAGCTAATCAGCGTTTGGAAAGTGAATACGTCCTTATGGATTGTAAAAAATAGTACGGTTATTTGAAGAAAACAGCACGATTTAAATAATAATAATAATTTAATGCATAATTTGGCATTTCATTATTGACCTAAAATAACAGTTACTTAATTTTACATATCATAGTATACACGCACTAACGTAAACTTGAAGTAAATAACTGAATATTTTATTATCTACTTCTTCGTAATTGGCACAAAAATGTAATATTTAAAGGATACAAAAACAAGTATTTAAATATAGAATACAATTTTGTTAGGCCAACATATTTTATCATAAAACAATTCGTTTTAAAGTAGGTCGTCAGAATAATGCTTTTGTTAATTTTTCATGTCAAAACAATTACATTACGAGGGCCCAGGCTAAGTAGGGTAACATCGATATATTTATTTCTTATTGAGAATAATTAAGAGATTTACCTAGAATATAGTAAATTCTTGATGTTTAAACTGACTTGTAACTGTCCATGTGGACTGTAATATTTATTAACAGTGTTAATCTCTTGCTTCTAGTATATAATATTATATTTCTTTTCTTTTCTTTCTTAACGGAATAAAATATCTTATTCAAACTCTGCTAGTCTCAAATTGAACACTCTTTTTAGGTAATATTAACTTTCAAAGTATTCCGATTCTAATTGATATTTCATATTAGAAGACTTTTTATGTTCATATATCAATTTTTATAGAATTATTAAACTTCAAGCTATGAAGTATTTCAGAGTATAAATAATTTAATTTCTGTTTGATATATAACATTACAATGCATTTATTTTTCAGTGACATAACATTTACAAGTATAATACTGTTCACTGAAGGTTCACTTTTACTAACAATTTCGAGAATAGATATGATTAAAATTGATTTAAGATATCTTCCTGGGGCTAAATATACAATATTTTATAAGACGACAACTCCTATCCTTACTTAAACTCCGTCCCCATGGACCTAAAAATGTGAAGTGTATTTAACAATTTTATAGTGCTTTGTATAACAATAAAACTTTCTAATTGACAAAAATATCGGACCTATATTTGTTAAAATTTTTTATAATAAATATGCATATCATTATACACTGTCCACGATAAACGTAAATTTAGCAATTTCGACATGCATACAAAGTTGATAAGATCTAATGTTAAACAAAACACTTTGAAAAGTAATATTCAATAATAAAAGTAGTCTTTTTTTGTTCAGAGAAATAATTCCAAAGTAATAAAACACAAACAGCGTTTTTGAAAGCTAATAAATAATTATAACCGGATCAATAATATTAGTTTCGCTACAAGTATTTTAGTTCCAATTTAGATTACAATTAGTTGTGCACCAAGCTATTAGTAATAATACCAATAACCACAATAATTCTACGAATCAATCCAGACCTGAAATAAATCAATTTAGATGACCCCGTAGGCCATTAAGTCGATTTAAATCGCGTTGTCTCTTTCCTTACTTCTACTTCGCAGAACTTCGTTCCACAATACAATACTGATACTTTTAAACGAAAGAAAATTATTTATTTTTTATGTTCCGTGTAAGAAATTAAAATTTCATTTGTCAGCTTTACAAAGGTAACCTAGATAACTGTAAGCTTGGTTGTATATTGGAGGCTAGAGAGCTCATCACTACATCATATAGAGGGTGCAAAATATAATAAACCATTGTTTAAACTACTCTAAAGTTACTCTCTCTCTCTCTCTCTCTCTTTCTCTGTCTCTTCTATACATGCCAATAGAGTATAAGCTATAATGATCGATTATAATAAGTAGGAACCAAAAATATTATAAAAAAACCATTTTTACTAAAATTGATTTCATTTAAAATTGATTTAAAGTTGAACAAATCAACGATGGTGCAAACCGCGCGAAAGGTTACCGAAAAATTCATATAAAATTCTGCTGCGCTGAATATGTCAGTGTCGTCGGCCTCATCGGTAAGAATTTGACAAGGTCTAATGTGAAACAGGAGGGAAAGATTTTTATTCCGAGGATTTAAGATATTTCAACCTCAATATTTGATATGTTTGGGCCGGTGTAAAACAAATCAAATATATATTTACCCAATAATGCTTAACAATTTCATTATATGAACGCATCAATTCTATTTAATATTGCTTGAAATAACTTAATTATTTTATAAGATATATATATTTACATATTATTCACATACAGTATAGTTTATGATTTTATCTTCAAGACATTTCTAAGTCCATGTGCGCCATTCATTGCATTATTTATACGGGCCTATACAACAATATTACTTATCTCAATTTAAACTAAATCAATTCCATCGTGGTATCCCTAATTTATTCACAAAGAATAGACTCTGAAGTTATGAATTTTGAACAGTTCTTTAAATTTTATCAATTAATTATTAATGAAGATTTCATATTCTTACAGTATGCACACATAAATATCAATTTACTATTTTTTGATTTCAACAAGATTTAATATTACCAGATAAGATCAATCTTAGTGGCCTCCATATTTGAACCAATCATGATTTTAACACACTGATAAATCTTTTACACTGTTAACAATATTTTCCACTTTATAGTTAATTATGTTATTAAGATCAGTTTCAGCCTTAAATAAGTCTTATTTCTAGGGAATTGTAAATTTATAAACTATATTACAAAGATCAGTTAAAATAAATACTATAAAATCATAAATACAAAAAAATAAAGTCTTTTTTTACACTGTTATTATTAGTCTTTTACCAATTTTATAGTCCTAATAATTGTGCGACGCCTAGCCGTGGACCAGGACTTTGTATGTAAATATTTTTGAAATATTATTTGTTCCCTATGTTGGACAAAATTAAATAATATAATACCTATATAGTACCCGGCAGGAAATATTACACGTCACGCTTTAGAATGCGATCGTCGGTATCTTCAGTTTTATAATGTTAATCATATCATGTTAGTAATATCATCTTTGACGTATGAAAGCTAAACAGTCCGGTATGTATTAAAAGCTTAGCGATTTTCAAATAGACTATAAACGCCTACAAAGTTTTACAAATCTGTATATATATTTGAAGTGGACGCAACCGCCCCATAACTGACAAATCGAATTCCAGGAATGTAGATTAATGTATGGCCACAATGAGGGCTAATAATTTATATAATTTATTTATATAAATAAGTTGACACTGAGATAGTTTTATGTTACACAATATTATTTAATTGAGAAGTTAGTTCTTAATTAAAGTTTATCAGCTTCTAGAGTATTATTATTTTAATACACAAAACAAAGCTTCAGTGGTTTGCTGTTTAAGTTTTTGCAGATTTTTATTTTTTTTTAATATTTCCACTTTTATGAATATCTGTGGTTTGGTTTTTTATTATTAATCTTATTAATATAAAATACAGAACAAAACAAACAATAACCTTTACATTTTCCGAACAAATTAACTTCACCGCTATGAAATCTGTCAAATATTATACCTCACTTTCAAGTGGCGCCGCCCTGGTGGCAGAAAAAGTCGTGGATGCCCTCATTGCTATAGACTGTGAGGCATTAGTACTCAGGGATGACAATGCCTATGTGGCACTTGAAGTTGCTAACAGTTTCATATAGGCTGAAATTGTCACTTACAATCAGGTGGAATATTAGCTAGTTTGACTAATGAGTAATCACAGAAACAATAGTAACAAACTTTTTTTTCTTTCATTTCTTGGCCTGCACGGTTTGTGCGTCAGCCATGTCTTCCATTTTTCAATGTATAATTATCCTTCATAGTACAAATGTATAATTATCCTTCATAGTACACCGCTTCACAATATGTGGATGCGTCATATTGTGAAGTCCTTGGGAGATTTTGACGGCAACTTGAGCCAGACAGTTGGCAATGGTATCTCAAGGCGCCTAAGCAGACAACCTTATCTTGAGTATCACATCACCATTAGAGCACTTGTTTCACCGTTTCCACTAATAGTTCACATGCGCAGACAATTAATACACAAAATCGCACCACTTTTACATATCAAAGTCCACTTCAAACCATTATTTAAACAATAATACAGGAGCAGCAAACCGCCGCCGGTCAAGTTCCCGCCAAAAACTCCAACATAAACTTAGTTACGAATATTATACGTGATCGTTTGTTAATAAAGAGAACGAATCTGCTTTGACACCTTGTCCGAAAAAACATCACGGCACACAAATATGAGTGACAGAGACAACGCTCTACGAAGTCGATGGGCGATTATCTCTTTCTATAGCACCATGTGTAATATTTACTGCCGGGTACTGTAGGTGAATTATGCATCACAAATTTACTATATACATGATCTGAACTCGACTAGATCATTCATGCCACAAACTGTTGTGTAACGCTGAACTTTTTATATAGAAGTAGACGGCGGGCTATTACATTAAATATGTTTATTCATAGGTGGGTAAAAAAATGTCCACGCCTAGACTTTGCTACAGCCAATTGAATCAAGTTGCAATGTTTAGATACTGAACACTCCTCAATTTAAATTTACGCGTACACTATGATTGTGCTAAAGAAATCATAATGTCCATTATCTTTCCAAATATGCACATAAAAATAACAAAATTATGGAGCGAAAAGGTTAGGAAGACCATCTCGTATACGTCTTAAACTATTCAAAGCCTACTAGGAATTAATAGGCTTGATCTGAAAAAGCAAAAAACATATTGAATGGCGATTTAATAAAGGACCAGAGAACAACGATAGTAGTATACTAATGCCGGATACCAACATATAAACAATACAAATGGTTAAAAAGGTTATTGAAAAAAAAACACCTTCTTAAAAAAGCTACCGATAATAAAAAATCGAAAAAAAGAATAATATATCCTACGTTACTTTCGTAATTAAAAATATTTCACTGCCCGATTATCAGACTCGGTACACGGGACAGGGAATCAAGCCGTTTAGGCTAGCACAGAAATAGACATACATACATACCCTCGAAATACATAACATGGGACTGTCGGATAAAAACACTCGGTATTTTTTTACGATTCTATTTTTTATAAACGACGGCCGTATAAAACTTATTTTGTAACAAACTATTCATTCAGCGACTTTACTATTATTATAATTATTTCCAGCATGTTCTATCCTACAGAGTACATACCTCTCTAACCTTCTTACACCAACTAAACACGACTTAGAACAAAACTGTTCAGGCCGTCGTAAGTTATTGAACCGGTTTATTATAAGCAATTTTACATGCTTCCTGCACTGTAGAATGAGTCGTAAGAAAAACGGAAACGTTTTATAATAAGACCAGAGTGTATTTGATTTTGGTAGAAAAATATAAAGTATGTGTAACGAAAGGCGAGACTATATGAAATGCACATAATGTATATGAAAGGTCGCAAATTGATAATAATAATTTTATACAACACATTTTAAAAGTAGGCATTCATCACGAGGATTTTATCTTTGGTCCAACACTAACTTTGAAAGCGTTTTCTTTTTATTTTCAATGAACGTAATTTATATAACGCCATTAGACACAATAGGGATGGTACTCCTTGCCTTTATTCTCCATAGTTGTATTTGTTACTCAAATTTGAAATTTCTGTTAAGAAATTTTACAATTTTATATAATATGACAGTAGTAAGGATACAAGGTTATAAAATGCTTTTAATGATGCTAAGGCTCAGAACAACATGAAATGATAGACGAGGCGCTACGTACATTTAAGTAACGCCAAACACATAATGGCATCTAGAATAATTTATAACCATCTTGCTGGTTTTTGTTGCATATATGTGCGTGAGATGAGCCAGTTGAGCATGGTTTCACTGTCACTTGATGTAGCAGCGCTTCGTATACCTTTTTTTGTTGTTCTGAGTGCTGAGGAAAACATTTTAACAGAATGTTAATTTCAAAAGAAACGCTTTAATAACTACAGAAATTATGTGCTTTGTGCATTATTATAATGCATATTTCTGACACGTTTAGCAGTGGCTGCAGACATATTCTTTCCTTGGAGACGTGGATTCGAAAAGGAACTTGTATTTTAAAGTTGGAATGTTGTAAGTTATGTTATACATATATCTTTCAGTTAATAATTATTCGACTTATATAGATATCGCATAGTAATTCGAAACGTTTTATAATTTAAAGAACGCTTGTTGTCAGAAATGACACCAAAAGATTCACACATCAATATCCATTGAACACCAAACATTTAGTAGTTAATATTTTTATAATGTTAATTACAACTAACAAGGACGTTCATATATGTGCTTTATTTCTGCCGTATTAATAATTTGCTTTTAAGCTCGCTTCTAAATTATTTCAAGTATTATCTAAATTTCACCGTCGATATAATATACTTTTACTTAATGTATGCGCCTAATAGTTATATTTTGCTTAAAAAATTTCCGCTTTGTAAACAATTTATTAATACGATAATACAATATGTGCTAACTAACGGTCACACAGATACATTACGTCCAATAAACACCGATAATGTAACATTGAAGAACCACACAAAGAACCTGATATTTAAATGTGGGACGCTCCCCCTGACAACAGTTCACGACTTCAAAGGGAAACGGAAAGCTTAAAAAATTAAACGAGAGATCCTTTATTCATATCCAAATATCTAACATTACAACAGAGTAGTATCTGCTCAATTGTTCTTGTATTTGAAAAAGAAAGCCGACAACTTTCAATTTTCATTTACAAGAAAAATCCCCTCCACCTTTTAGGATATATTAATATGGCATTGTGCATTTTATACTAAACCAAATGATATACTAGAGTGTTGTCACGTAAGGAGCCCGCTAATGAAATAACAACTCAATCCTGTTGAAATAAAGCTGTTTAAAGTGCGTAACTCCAATTGCGAGCCGCTGAACGTTGATTATTCATTTACTTCTTTGAGTTTAAATCGCCCTTGTTCGCGCGAGCTTCTTTCAACGGAATCTGGAATATAATTATGTTAATATGCGTGTGCGATATATGAACGGCATATTGTAGATATGGTACAAGATTAATTCCTAATGTGCCACAGTATTACAAATGGTAAACAAAATTGTGTCCTTAGAATAATAAAGAATGAAACATTTTCCGCACAGCTTCAGAAGCGGTGTTACGACACAGTGTATAGAATTATTAATGGTCCTACTTTTGAAGCTATTACGTTAAAATTATTTTATACTTCTTTAGTTATTCGAAATTAGAAGCTGTGCGGATGTGAGGCATTCCATCCAAGTCCTCACAGGTGACTACATATATGTAGTCTTCTTTGTTTGAAGTTGGCTGTAGGTATCTATGAGGTGCAGTAGTCACTTACCACTAAGAGCACTGAAACTTTATTTGTCGCTTCAGTTTTATAAAAAAATATGTTAAAAGATAGACGAAGCAGCTCATTGCATCAGCACCAACTTTACACAAAGAAGGGCACTGATATGCGTTGTCACCCGTGAGGACTAAGATGGAATGCCTCGAGACGTCTAATTAAACTGGCTCTATACACTCCAGGCCGAAATATAGCAGGGTATTTAGCAACAGAAATAATTTCTTTTATAGAATATGGGTCACAAATGAGCACACAGTCCAGCTGATGGTAAGTGGATGCTGTGGCCCTTATACATATATCCTCGATTAAGAATCAAAATGTAGATCCTTTGTCACACCTGAGGACTAAGATGGAATGCCTCGTTTCATACGAATCACAGCACCATTAAGCTGCTGTTTTACGCTGATATTCTGTGAA
This sequence comes from Parnassius glacialis, assembly GCA_033319125.1. Lineage (NCBI taxonomy): Eukaryota > Metazoa > Arthropoda > Insecta > Lepidoptera > Papilionidae > Parnassius > Parnassius glacialis. Next base: position 43,312,760 of record JAVANC010000004.1, read on the forward strand.
AGCGTGGTCCTTCCCCGGTGGAGCCGATCTATTCGAGCTACTATCATAATAAACCTACTCGCGGAGTGGCTCTACCACGTAAAAATATATTATATCCAGTACTGAGTTAAGAAAGACCATTAAAGATTTCTAATGCTAACAGTGAACTATTGCTGTCAAATGTCGGTATTCAGAGAGAACTTCTAATTTAAAGCATGGCAGAGTCATGCTGCAGCTATATTAGTAGTATAGTTGTAGCACCAAAGGGTAGGCTCGACCGGGGAAGGACCACACTCTCACAGAATACCAGCGTAAAATAGTAGCTTAACATTGCTGTGTTTCTTATGGCGAGTGTAGAGAACTGGAGACCCTTTTCACTGGAAACGAGGCATTCCATTCTAGTCCTCACGACGAGGGCACGTTCCGAAGACACGCACCCGCTACGCGCACGCCACGCGTGTCAGCACCCGCGTCTAACTCGCTTTGAAATTTGTTGCATATAACTGAAACTGCATTTATCGACGTTCAACCGCTCACGTCTCGCACACGCCACGCGCCCGCCTCATTCCCGCTCCGCGCCGGCCCCGCGTTCGCCCCGCACACGCTCTGCACCCGCCGCGCTACGCCCTACGCCTGCGCTTTTTATTCAATTTCAGATTTATTGATTTGTCATAAGACTCAAATTATAGTTAGACGCGGGTACTGACACGCGTAGCGTGCGCGTGGCGTGCGCGTGGCGTGCGCGTGGCGTGCGCGTAGCGGGTGCGTGTCATCGGAGCGCGCCCTGACAAAGCAGCAACAAAAAAAATTATTCGCAAACGAGGATAGCTGTAGATGTCTATTGGAATTTTTTAGAATTAAGGTGACAAGCGAGCACAGTCCACCTGATGGTAAGCGGTTTCTGTGGCCCATAGACATCTACATCTATCCTTGATTAGGAATCAAAATGCAGATGCGTTGTCGTCACCCGTGAGGACTAAGATGGAATGCCTTGCTTCCAGTAAAAAGGGTCTCCGGTTCTCTACACTCGCCATACGAAACACAGCAGCATTAAGCTGCTATTTTACGCTGGTATTCTGTGAGAGTGTGGTCCATCCCCGGTCGAGCCGACCCATTCGTGCTACAACTATACAACTAAGAAAGCTGCAGCATGGCTCTACCACGTACAAAACACACAGGTCACAACAACCAACAACAGTGTCAACAGTTTCAACAGTGGTAGTGCCACACGCAGCTTTTGCTGTCGCACGGATGGGCCGGCTCGAACCGGGGTGGTACCACGACCTCACAGAATACCAGCGTTAAGTAGAGGTTTACCTCTGCGTTTCGCTTGGTGAGTGCAGGTGGCCGGAGGCCCTTTTTACTGGAAATGAGGCATTCCATGTTAGTCCTCACGGGTGACAACGCATCTGCATTTTGATTCGCAAACGAGGATAGATGTAGATGTCTATGGGCCGCAGCAACCACTTACCATCAGGTGGACTGTGTGCTCGTTTGTCACCCTTATCCTATAAAAAAAAACCACTTACCATCAGGTGGACTGTCTGCTCGTTTGTCACCCTATCCTACAAAATAAAGACTTCACAATGTCCAACATCTGCGTGACATGGTCTCGACTCAAATTTTGACATTGGACTGAAGTAAGAACTTAATCTCAAGATTGTCTGTGATTACCGACCTTAGAAACCTCAGTTAGCCTTATTTCATTAAACATCGTGGCACAAATAGGACAACCATGCAAGAAGCTTTTCGAAATCAATCGAATTGCCCTCTTAAACTAAATAAATCATTTATACTACGGTACTTACGCTAGCTCGCTGATCTTCCATGCGGCTTGATTGGGCGCGCATCAGCAGTGCAAAGAAATCGTCATCTGGCAATGTCTTAGGACGTTCATCGGGTTTCGGACGAGGGAGCTCAGTACGCTGGTCATCAAGACGGGTGTCCTGAAAAATATTAGATGAAAAATTTAACTTTTAATAAAAAGAAAAGGTTGACTTCACAAACTAAAAGAAATAATATAAATTCCACCTAATAGCTTTTGAAGTCGGTGCTAAGATTCATGTGCGTATTCACAAACATTACTGTCTTAAATATAAAAGTAACGCTATGATAAGTAAGTGCGTTATAGCAAGTCATTAAATTCATGAACAATATACTCAAGGGACTTTTATTGTGCGTACGCATAGCATTGAATGGGACAATGATTGGTTAACGTTCTGATGCGATTTCACTGAAGTTGATTGACGGTTAAAAAAGCGTTCTATATGTAGTAGAGCCATGCTGCAGCTATTATGGTTGTAGCACAAATGGGTCGGCTCCACCGGTGAAGGACAAGGCTCTAACAAAATACCAGTGCAAAATAGCTGCTTACTGCTGTGCTGCTGTGTTTCGTGTCATGAGTGTAGAGAACCGGAGACCCGTTTTACTGGAAACGCGGCATTCTATTTCAGACCTCAGTGGTGACAACGCATTTGAATTTTAATTCTTAACTGAAGATAAATGTCAATGTCTATGGGTCAAAGCATCCATTTACCATCAGGTGAAATGTGTACTCGTTTGCCACCTTTATTCTATAAAAACAAACGTCAAATGTTTTTTTCAATGTGTAATTGAATTCTCTAGTCATAACCAGTGTTTAAACGTAGTGACATATAATTATAATCTGTGCGTAATGATTTATATAGTCCTTACCCATATTTAAAAGCTTTTATTTAACTTGCAATGTTTGTTTGTTAGAGTCAAATCTTACAACTGTATTCTAAAACAGTTATTCTCAACCGATTGATTTTGCATATATGTTTAGTTTTGATGACAATGCATGCTTAGCCATGTGAAGTCATACTAAATCCAATATGGCGGACGGCACAAGATGGCGCAGTTATTAACTATGGACTCCCATGATATTATGGGTTACAATTGAAAAGGTTTGCTGAGAACACGAAAACAAAATTACGTCACACCAATATGGTATATACTCCAAAAGAAATCCAATATTTTTTTTTATTATAGAATAGGGGGCAAACGAGCATGCGGCTCACCTGATGATAGAAGTGACTACCGCCGCCCATGAACAACCGCAACACCAGGGAAATTGCAGATGCGTTGCCGGCCTTTTAGAAAGGTGTAAGCTCTTTTCTTGAAGGTTCCTAAGTTGTATCGGTCCGGAAAATTCGCTGGTGGTAATTGATTCCACAAGGAAGTTGTGCGAGGGAGAAAACTTCTTCTAAATCACACAGTGGTGGACCGCCAATCATCCAGATGGTATGGATGGTAACGCGAGTTTTGTCGCGATGTGCGATGGTGAAATTGAGCGGCTGGAATTAGTCCGAACAATTCCTCAGAGCACTCCCCGTGATAGATGCAATAAAATACGCAAAGAGATGCAACATCTCTACGCAGTGCCAGTGTATCGAGCCGATTAGAAAGAACTCGGTCGTCGACGATTAGAATCGCTCTGCGCTGGATGCGGTCAAGTGGAAGGAGCTGGCACTGTGGTGCCCCAGCCCAGAGATGAGAACAGTATTCCATGTGGGGCCAAACTTACGCTTTGTAAAGTTGCAAGCGATGTGCCGGCATGAAATACTGTCTCGCTCTGCTGAGCACGCCAAGCTTTTTAGAGGCCAATTTGGCCTTCTCTTCCAAGTGACCACGAAACTGCACACTATTCGATATGTCGACGCCAAGGATTCCGATACTGGCTGAGGCAGCAAGGGAGTGCCTTGAAACTGAGGAGATACGACAAAGGGGTTCTTTTTAGCGGTAAACGCGCAAACTTGTGTCTTCTGGGGATTGAACTGGACTAGATTTAGTCGGCCCCAATCCGAGACTTTGTTAAGCAAAGACTCGACTTCAGACACAAGTTTGTCCCGGTACTCGGCGACGTTTTCCCGAAAAATATTGGCACTGCCGGTATATAAGGCATCACCGGTGCTGTCGTCTGCATAGCAATGAATGCTACCAGTTAGCAACATATCATTGATATTCAGGAGAAACAGCATTGGTGATAGCACGCGTTGATAGGCTTGAAATCAGAGCATGCACCGTCTACTACGACCTTGATGTTCCGTTCAGCAAGGAAACTGGTGATTCATTTGCACAATTTCTCGGGAAGCCAATAGGAAGGAAGCTTCGAAAGAAGCGCTTTGTGCCAGATCCGATCGAAGGCCTTCGCTATCTCCAAACTAACGGCCAATGCCTCCCCCTTGGACTCTACTGCCTCCGCCCATCTATGAGCTAAGTAGACTAAAAGATCACCAGCTGATCGACCCCGACGAAAACCGTACTGGCGGTCACTAATCAGCTGGTGATCCTCAAGGTACCTCATGAGCTGGCAGTTTATAATGGATTCCATTATTTTGGAAAACAAGGAGGTGATGGCGATAGGCCTGTAGTTGGACGGGTCTGAGCGGTCGCCTTTTTTAAGGATCGGGTGGACCAAAGCTGTCTTCCATGAATTCGGGACTACGCCTTGGGAGTAGGAGTACCGGAAAAGACGCATTAAAACCGGTGCCAACTCCGGAGCACACGTCTTCAGCACAATGGGAGGGACTCCATCGGGCCCACTCGACTTGCTGACGTCCAGGGAAAAGAGTGCTTTGCGAACCGAGCGCTGTGTAAATCGCACATCCGGCATGGAGCACTCATATTGCGAGATGGTCGGCGGTGTGTTCCCCCCGTCATCTAGAGTCGAATTGGGCGCACAAAGAGAGCTCAACAGATCGGCTTTCTCCTTTGCGGCATGGGCCAGTGAGTCGTCCTCTCTGTGCAGATGTGCCCCGTTGTGCTCAGACCTTGCCTTGGCAATGACGCTTTTGAAGGATCTGGAGGCGGAATTATACTTCTTTTTAAGTACCAGTGCACTTAAAAAGAAGTATAATTCCGCCTCGTAGACGTCGAAAACAGATGTCCTCTCTGACGTATACGCAAACTCCAGCCCGGGGCACAAAGGAGTGTTCCAATTTGTACCCCGGGTAGGAGAGATATGAAGTATCAGCCGGAGAGGACACCTGAGTCTCGGTCAAAAAGAGCAAGGCCGGCTTCGCCGTCTCTAGATGGTAATGGACAGCGTTAAGGGTTGAATGATGTCCCCTGATGTTGCAAAAATTCACGGATAGCGTGACAGGGGCCGCCTTGGTTGTATTGCTCCGCTTGCCCCGAGCAGCATTAGTCGCGAGCGGAATTGTGCCCCCCCCCCCCCGAATACGCGGGGCAGCCTGAGCACCCACGCTCAGGAGTGAAGTAGTTTGGTCGTGAATGCTCAGCGAGGGATTCTCCAGGGGTGCTGGTACCCTCCTGGGGTAGTTTTTTATTTAATTCCACTACCATGTTGATGGGGGGGGGGGGGGGGGAATTGGGCCTTCGGCCACCTGCACTCACCAAGCGCAACGCAGAGGTAAACCTCTACTTCACTTTACCTCACGTTTACCTCTGCGTTTCGCTTGGTTAATGCAGGTGGCCGGAGGCCCTTTTTACTGGAAATGAGGCATTCCATCTTAGTCCTCACGGGTGACAACGCATCTGCATTTTGATTCGCAAACGAGGATAGATGTAGATGTCTATGGACCGCAGCAACCACTTACCATCAGGTGGACTGTGTGCTCGTTTGTCACCGTTATCCTATAAAAAAAGCACAGTTTCGTGGTGTTTAGCTGGCGGAGCAGCCGTGGTTTCGAACCCCACTCGAAATAGTTACTTACCATCAGTGAGTCGCGTGTTAGTTTGCCCCCTCTTATATAAAAAAAAAAAACTATTTGTATGGCCTACAATTGATTGTTTCGGGTTGGATGTCGGTTTGTTAATGTGCAATTTATATATGTAAAAGATGAAATTCCAGTGTGGGGGTAACGTTTTTAAAAGAAGGACAAGTATAAGAAGTAGTAATGGCCTATAATAGATGTCGATAACTCGTAAAGGATGTATACAATATATCTAATGAATAACATTGTAAAATACTTATCTGGAGTATAGACAGAAAGTAGAGATAAAGGTGCCAGAAATGTACCAGATGGCCGATTCACTGGCCTAGCATGGCCATTACGGTGAACTCTACCTACCTGACCCATGCACTCCAGCACTGGATTACTACAGACTGATGAAATTGTTGAAATAACGATTCAAAGGATGAAGAAAACGATAAGGATAAAATACAAGCGCATAAACTAATCCATAATTGTAATGTATGTAAATAAATATACTAACTGTGTGCGTAGTGCCAAAAATATCCATGTAAAAAAAAGGAATAACAGCCTCCCTCTTTCATACACAAATAAACCTCAAGTCTGTAACCCATGTTTTGTTCTTCAGTGGCGACGGGAATAGTTACAAGTAGGTATTGTAAATGGCTTCGTTCGACGTTACTAACGAAAACAAGCGGTCTTATTGTGAGCGATTAGAAATGTATTTTTTTATGAACCTACGTTGCTACGTTAATTAGTAGTAGGGGATAGTGCTTACGAATTGTAGCCTCATAAATCCGAATGAAAAAACAGTTTTTTCATCTACAGTCTACATAGCATGTACTAGTAGAACGATATCAATTAAGGAACTGTCGTCAGCACGAAACAAGTAGTATGTTAGAATACACCACGGGCTTAAAAAAACTGTCGTGTTGTTGGGATTTTGGAAAAAGTTTAAACGAAAATTTGAGAGATCAATTTGTGTGTGGAGTCTACTATAACGTTATATCTCAATAACTTTTTGCCAAAAAAAAGTAAATTACGCGCGGGCAATTACGTTAGCTACAACTATTGAGACAGTGGAACCTAATGTCTTGGCGGTCGACGCGAATACAGCAGTTCGTTTCGGAGGCGGTTCGTGCTTTAAGTCTTTAAAAAAAGTATTACTACGTGGCGACAACACAAGAGATTGACCGTTTGTCGAGGGTGGTATACAGAATCATACAAGAATGCGAGGCGTGTGGTGATCGGCGTCACGACAAGGATTAACATCGTTATCAATTTATTTAGACTCCCGAATATACAGAGGAAACACAGATTAAAGAGTCTGTGTCGGAGAAGAGGTCATTCACGTCTGATGTGTCCAAATAGCACGCGTAAGGAAAGTAATCAAAATAAAATGGCGGCGTGCGGAACCCAGCTCCAGTGTTAAGCGTAACATGGATGCGGCACGTTCTGGACCAGTGGCTCCTAGCAACCACTTAAGAGACGGGGACTCGTCTCGTTTAGAACCTAAGATGTTGGCATCAGAAGAAGAACGAATTTTTTAGATGTCGTCAAGAGAGTATAAACCAGATAGCATAAAATTATTAATAGAGGGTAAACCGCTGCTGTAAGGAAGCCCCACAAACCAACAAAATGTATAGACTCTACATAGACTACCTCAGGAACCGTGCCGTTTAACATTATCATTTTGTGATGGTACAAAAATAAAACCTTCAGGCTATTTAGAAACAATTGTTATTGTCGAAATTGCACAACATTTTTATATATGTACATAATAGATAATGGAAAAATACCTTTAACCGACGAGCGAGAATGCGTAGGTATATGGATGTGGAGGAAGCGAGAGAGGTGTGTCAGGGTCGTGCCAAATGGAAGTCCATAGTCTCTGCCTACCCCTCTGGGTGACAGGCGTGAGTGTTTATGTTTTATGTTAGATAATTGAACAAAATTATTCATATTTTATTTTTATTATAATTAGATTGTGACGTAAATAAAGACAAATAAGTGAACGAAATATTTTCCAGGTTTGCTGATGTATTTATTAGATGGGCCGTGCCCAATTTTTGACACTAAGCTGGACGCTATGCTTCGTGCAGTTGTCATCGAGCCGGTTGACAAGTCCGATTGAGCCACTCCACTTGTAATCGTAACTAAGTCTGGCGGCTTCTTAAGTTTATGCGTTGATTATAAAATAGCTCTAACTCGTTATTTATTAGTCGATAAATATCTAATTGAAAAGATAGAAGATTTATTTACAACTTAAGTAGTAAATATTTTAGTAAAACTGATCTGTCTACAATCAAATATACGGTAATTACTACTCATCGTGGTCTTGTAGATTTGTTTACGGAGGATATTGTAAACGAGTCCTAATGCTAGGCGTCCAATACAGCAGAAATGCGTCGAATCGAAGCGAGTCGAATTTATTCCTAGTGCGTCCATCTCTGAAGAATCGAATCGAATTGTTCATTCATCGCAAATTCTTCATAAAAATAGGTCGTTTTTGCGTTGCGTCATGGACGTGCTGTCCATGACGCAAATCGTGATAATATGAATCTTCTTGATTAAACAACTCTGGATATTGTTGGACCAGATATCACTGGTAGTATAGTTCTTCATTCATTTTTAATTAAACAAAAAGATTCTTACGAAAACGAAATAGAAATTAATAAAAATACGTTGGCGCACATCCAGTTTTCCGCGTCGACTGAGGCGCGCTGAGTTGAATCGAATCGCAGCGGCGAAGAAATTCGCCTGTCAAGCAATTCGCGCGGTCGATTCAATCGGCCGCGGCTCGTCGCTATTGGACGCAGTTTCGTAGTAAATATATAGGAAGCGACATTCTGCGATTCGATTCGACTCGGCTCGGCGAGCCTAGTGGACGCTTAGCCTTAGAGGTCGTAGACGTCAAATCTGCATTATGTCGATTTCTATTGATATATCCGGAGCATAGTACAATCAGCGAAAGTCCAGCTAAGCTGTTACAAGGTAGGTTGTTGCGTAGGAGACTAGATGGAACTGAGCGCGAATACTTCCGCGCGTGTGATTTCATTTCGGAATTCCGAGATTCCGAACGCAGCAAATTCATATAAAATCTATGACCACAGTCATAGTAATTGGAGGGCGAGTCTCTAAATGGGCCACTAGCTAAATTGTTTAATTAGCTTAATTGCGGGAATCGAACCACAAACTTCGAATCTGCAGCTCGAGAAAAAATACCAGTAGTGGTATGCGGGGTTGACCAGGAAAACCTAGTCCATGCGGTGGGTGTGGCCCAGGAGGCACCCACGCGATGGGAACTTTAAAATTACTTCCTACGATAGCTCAGGCCCCCAGGTAGAGGTGGCTCGAGATAAGGTGGATAGATACGAAGGACCAGCGGGTAATTGCATCTTCATAAGCCCCAGAAAGTTAACTTGCGATTTTCGGATGCGGGGCGGCGCGGCGTACTACTTACTTCAATGTGGTTATCTTCAGGTTTGCTGGGTTTATTGTTGCGACACGTTGATGCGACACGTGCTTCGTCAGCGAGCGGGCGGCGATCAACTTTTACTATGCAGTGCGGTGCGCGATCAAAAATGGCGCGCGCATTTGAGTCAACGCGTCGGACGCGACTCGCTGCGTCGAGAAACGGAAAGCGACAGGTGCGTGTGCGCGCGTCTTTCACTGTGACGCGACTGACCGACAGGGTTTGCCCGTAAGATCATGAACAAGCAAGTCCCAAGGTGAAACAGGTTATGTAAGATAATGGCAGAAAGCGACTTTTGGCGCATCCATTTCCCCCGGCCTTGAAAGGTTCCACTTTCAACACAAGTGAAAACAGCGAAAGATTGCGGTAGAGAAAAAACCCACGCGGTAAATGAAGTATAGTGCGGGGGTAGAATCTCTATGCGGATAAATAGTCCTGTCGACTATAATAATTAAAGTAATATTTTACAAAAGAAAAACTTATTGCGAGTGGACGACATGCGTCGAAAAGAAACACAAATAAAACTGGATAAAGTCCTTAAGGGGCGTATTACAAAAAATCGCGAAATTACAAGGTTTCCTCGTTGAAATTTTATGTTTATCGTTCATTGCTTGAAATAAAAATTACTTGGTAAAAATAGTTCGTTTTCTCTCCTCAAATAAGCTCGGAATGGATTTGAGATAACTTATTTATTTAATCAGTAATAATCATTCTCCCAAAGCATGTTTAGGCAAAAACTCTCGAAGACATGATTTGGGAGCTCTAATTTGTAGATTCTATTGAATATCGACCATCAAAAAAAATATTTTTATCTCCCAAATATCCTACACTTTAATAATAATGGAATACATTTTCGTTATATGCTTTTCACGCTAGGAAAAAAAAATCGACATAATTCAAAAAACGACCAAAAAAGCTTCGATACAAGCCCCTATATTTCCGAAGTTCTACATCATTTAGAAGTAAAATTTATACCAAAATAATCATCAACATTTGCTTACACTATGCTATTATTTTTACTTTTTAAATCGTTACTATTATATTTTAATTAATTAAATAAAAGTACTATATATTTCACTGTGCCGGCCATCTGCGATCATTAACGCGCGAGCGCTTGCCGAGGGTGGACCTGCGTCAGTTTATTTCGGGCGCTGCATCGTTTCGATACTACCGTAGTGTGCGTCGATTGCTATCGTAGTGTGCGTCGATTACCTGCATACTAGAAAATCGTCAACTACGACCGCAATTTTTGATCGATCGGTTTAAAACTATTTTATATAGTTATAATTTAGATTACGTCTCTTCAAAAATGTGGTCTATTCATTGACTTAGATCATTGTTATTTGAGGGCTTCACCTAATGGTTTATACAGCAACGGTCTTATTGAAGTTAAATGTCCTATTTCAGCTTTCGGAATAGATTTTGATACGGCCTTTCGACAAAAAAAAAGTTAAAGGTTATAAATTCAGTGATTCAAGTGTAACATTAAATCAAAATAATGACTGGTTTTACCAAATCGAAGTCCAGCTTCATTTAGCAAATAAAAATGTCTGAATACTTGCCATAATATGTATTGGCCAATATTAATGCATTAAAAATACTAAAAATTTACAAATACGACCAATTTTAGATTTTCAATATGTTACCCAAGTTACAAGCTTTTTATGAAAAGTGTGTACTGCCTGAAATTATCGAATCGAGAAAAGTTCGGTCAATGCAGCAAATATTTTTCTTATAAAAATATAGTAATTGACTGTAAGTACCGATTAAAAAATATTAGTTACATTTGGTTGTTATATTTATTAAAACAGGTTGCAACCGTTTATTCATTTATACCACTATTCTACCGGTAGTAGACATAATCGATTATTAACATTCGATTACAGCGTAACAATTAAAATATTTATGTGTACTTATTTTGACACTAAATTTCATAAATAATGAATAATATATCAAAATGGTATATAATAATAAATAATAAATAATAAATTATATAATTATATAATAATAAATTAATAAGATAACATTAAAATGACACACCAAAAATATTCCATCCACTGAAGTCCATCCTAAGAAAACTTTGTATTATGGAAGATCAAGATCGTTTAGTCGCCATAATCACAGTATTATAGTGCGAGCGAGTGAATAGATATGAAAGAAAGTATCGGTCGCGTAACTTGCCGCCCGCTCGATGCGTAAAATACCTAAATTTGCGAAACGCCGAAATGTAAGAGGGCTCTTAAGCATTGTGTTGCGTTGTTGCTGTTTAAAACTTAAAGTATAATGTGCGGTAATATTAAAAGTGTGCGGTTAGTATAATAAATGCGGTTAGTATTACAAATTCGGTTAGTATTACATAAATACATAAATAATCTGGCGTATTCTAAGTATTAAAAAAATAACGTGCGACGGAGAAAAAAAAATAATAAATCTTACTACTAATTAAGGCTATTGCGTAGGTAGCGGACCCAGTTTTACTATTGGCCGTGGAAATACTTATTCCAAGAGGAAAAGCGGTTAGCGAAACTATAAATAAATTTATAGGGAGTAGTAGTACTGCCTTGTGCGGCTTTATTTGAGTGGCCTTTATTATCGTCAAGAGTTGTAAGAAAGGCGAGTGGTTTAGATTCAGGAAGTTCCTTTGGATCCCGCGAGACAAAGGGCGTGACAGGCCAATCACTGCGTGGTAACTGTAGCCAATGCGGTCCCTGTAACCATAGCGAATGGTGTACTAACTGTTTAGGAGTCAAGCCCCTTGATAAACAGTCGGCAGGTTTCTCGGAGCCCCCAATGTGAAAGGAATGTTCAGCAACTAAGTTTTCATGAATGCTTGCGATCCGATTGGCAACATAAGTGTGACAACGGTACAGCGAAGAGTGAATCCAACTTAAAGTCACAGTTGAATCTGAGAAGGCTACGATAGACTCTATAGGATATCTCAGCTTATGAGTTTCAAAGATACGTTTTGTAAATTTCGATAAAAGTAGAGCTGCGTTTAGTTCTAGTCGCGCCAGCGAGACGACCTTTAGAGGTTGCGACCTTAGACTTTGCGCATACTATTCTGACCTCACAGTTACCGTTAGGCAACAGTACTCGGAGGTATACGACATCACCAAAGGCTCGCTTACTAACATCAGCGAATCCGATAACGGAAACATGACAATCTGAGGTAACACCCAAATGCCGCGGAAAGTGTAGAGTTGCGATCAATGGCAACTCTTGACTTAAATTGTTCCCAGGAGCGAATGATGTCTTTCGGAGAGAGCTCATCCCAATCAGCCTTAGCGAGCCACAGATCCTTTATGAGGAGCTTAGCGAATAGTATAATAGGAGCAACTAAGCCTAATACGTCAAATAAGGGTGCGATGGACGAGAGAATATTTCTCTTCGTACAAGAGCGATTGTCAGGGTTGACATAAAAAGCGAAATAGTCTCCGAATGGAAACCAGCAAAGACCTATAATTTTAAGCGTCAAGTCTTCGCTATCCATTTCTACACATTGCGATAGGCGCAAGCACTCGGGAATAGCTTGTAAGGCTGTAGAACTGTTACTAGCCCATTTAGTAAGTTAAAAAACCCCAGCATGGAAGAGCTGGATGAGTTGCGTAGCGGCATCGACTGCTTCCTCTGCCGATATGAGGGAACTTACTATATCATCAACGTAAATGTCTCGACTCAGAATTACTTTGCTAAGGGAATTCTGCATCCTTCATCCATACATAATTACTGGACGGTGCGCGAATTGCCAAAAATGGACTACTTTTAATGCCAACGGCCACGCAATTAAATTGAAATACTTGTATAGGTTCCTACGGGTTAAACATACGAGGGCTGCACTAAAAGTATCGGGAATGGAATATTTCCACTGTTCCTGTCATATTAAAATCATTTTAATTGAAAACTCCTTGGTTTTAAAAATCGAATACCATTTATTTATTTAAAAAAAGATTCTCGGTCTTGTCACAAGGTTTTGTCAAACTTGTTTAGTCGTTGAGAAAATGGAATTGACTCGAGGAAATTCAAGAGCGATGATTTATTATGACTTTGAAGTGGTTTACCACAAAAACAGTGTGTTGACCGGATGATTTCTGCATTTGGTGATGAAGCCCCATCCAAAATCACAACTGATCGCTGGTTTGCTGAATTTCAACGTGAACGTGTCAAGCTCAGTGATGATCCCCGTCAAGGTCGTCCAAAAACTGCAGTCACCCAAGAAAACGTTGATGCTGTGCGTAAGCTGATTGAGGAAGATCGACATGTGACATACCGCGAAATTCAGGCAACTTTAGACATTGGCATGAGTAAAATACAAATAATCTTACATGAACAATTAGGTGTAAAAAAGTTGTTTTCCCGATGGATACCGCATTCGCTCTGTGAATAGCAAAAAGCGGATCGCGTTACTTGGTGCGTCAGAACTCTCGAAAGATTCCACGCAGGATCCTCAAATGCTGTATACAACATCGTATCAGGTGACGAATCCTGGATATACGCGTACGAACCCGAAACAAAAAACCAGTCACGAGTTTGGGTGTTCGAAAATGAGTTAAAGCCAAAAAAAATTGTTCGTTTACGGAGTGTTGCAAAAAAATGGTGGCCACGTTTGTCTCCAAAACCGGCCATGTTACGACTATTCCTCTTGAGGGACAAAGAACGGTTAATGCAGAATAGTATGCTCGCATTTGTTTGCCACAGGTCGTTTCTGAACTCCGTAAAGAGAACTGCAACCGTCGCATCATCCTCCATCACGACAATGCGAGTTCTCACACCGCACACAGAACAAAAGAGTTTTTAGAGCAAGAAAACATAGAATTATTAGACCATCCACCGTACAGCCCCGACCTATGCCCTAATGATTTCTATACTTTCCCTAAAATAAAGAATAAATTGCGTGGACAGAGATTTTCATCACCTGAAGAAGCTGTGGACGCCTACAAAACGGCCATTTTGGAGACCCCAACTTCCGAATGGAATTGTTGCTTCAATGATTGGTTCCATCGTATGGAAAAATGTGTCAAATTTCGCGGAGAATACTTCGAAAAGCAATAAATACATTTTTAAATAGTACTGTTGTGTCACTTCCTTGATTCCCGAAATTTTCAGTGCCGCCCTCGTGTACAAAATGCGTTGAAGAGGGCGATCCTCTTCGCGAACTTCTATAAACGGCGTCGTGCGATATGAAATGCGTCTTCAAGAGTGGAGGCCTCAATTTTGCAAGGCAAGGCTACTTGGTACCTGCATATTGCGTTTCTGTTAACTGTAAAAGTATAAAACTGCTCACAGTACTGATCGTCTACACTATGGATAGGGGATTTGGGAATTCTATTTCTTCCGTCTCCCAAAACGCATAGCAAACTGAACTGATAGTGGATTCTAGTGTTTTAATTTCCTTTTTCAAATTCAAATACATGTCAATGTGGATTCCTAGAAATTTAACTGATTAAACAGTCAATATTTATACCGTCAATGTTAACGTTTATTGATTATTTTTCTCTTGCTGTAGATTTAAAAAGCATTGCATATGTTTTATTTGTATTTAATAAAAGATCGTTTGTGGTAAACCAACTTTTAAAGTCGTACAGTGTTCTTTTCATTTTAGTATTTAATTCGTCTACCGAGCTAGCAGATACAATTGCGTTGGTATCATCCGCATAAATAGTTAGTTTTACATCATGCTGTTTGGTATGTGTATAAGCAGTTAAATCATTAATGAATATTATAAATAATATGGGTCCCAAAATGGAGACTTGTGGAACGCCCTTCTTTATGGTTGTGAATTTAGATTCGTTACTTTATGTTAATGTAATGTTCGTTACTTAATGTTTTAATCTCACAGAAAACCAGCGTGAAGCAGAGGTTTACCTCTGCGTTTTGCTTGGTGAGTGCAGGTGGCCGGAGGCCCTTTTTACTGGAAATGAGGCATTCCATCTTAGTCCTCACGGGTGACAACGTATCTACATTTTGATTTGTAATAGAGGATAGATGTAGATGTCTATGGGCCGCAGCAACCACTTACCATCAGGTGAACTGTGTGCTCGTTTGTCACCCTTATCCTATAAAAAAAAACAAATTGTTTCCTATTTGATAAGTAGGATTCCCATAACTTTAAAATTGAGCCTCTAACTCTGTAATGTTCCAATTTCAGTAGCAGTATATCATGACTGATCGTGTCAAATGCCGAACTTAAGTCTAAAAATAAACCTCCCACCTTATATTTATCATTGAGTCTAGATACTACATCATCTAGTGTATTTATAGCATCTATAGTACCCACATGTAGTTTATATCTAAATTGCTCCTCAATTAATATGGAGTTTTGTCGTAAATGTGCTACTAGTCTTAGTCTTATCAGCTTTTCATAAATTTTTGATAATATAGGTAGCATGGAAATGGTTTTATAGTTTTTGGTTTCCATTTTACTTCCCTTTTTATGTACCGGAAGTACTCGCGCAATTTTAAGCTGATCAGGAAACAAAGTTTGTTCCACACATTTATTGAAAAGATAAGTTAAAGGTACAATAATCATGGTGGGTATTTCATCATAACCATGTAATTTTTATGTTCCATTTGCTTAACCATATTTAAAATGTCATCACTAGTAATTAAATTAAAACGCATATCTGTCACAACTCTCTTCACACTTTGTTCCAGAATTAATTGTGCGGAGATTGAATCACTAGCATTGTTACTTATTGTTATTATGTTTCACTAAAATGGCGCAAGGAAACATTTCCTATTTAAAGCCAATATCATTGAACCACCTCGTTTTTTATTAGCTCGGAAATTGTAAGCTCCTAATTTATAATCCTCTAATTTAAATAAAGGAGCTGAAACCTCATTTAAGAAATGTTCACAAAAACAAACATTGTAACTCAGATCTTGCAGAATTAACAGTTCTATCTCACAGACCCGTCACACACGTACGGTAGTTTTCTGTTAGAAAATTTGCGGGCAAAACGGGATTACGTATGTGTGTGGCCGACCCATTCGGAATTCTGAAACGGAATTCCGTATGTATGTGGCAGGCCTTATTTGTGAAAATCGCGAACCGTTGTGAAGGCGACGGCGCCCAGTTCGATTTAACATTGCAAGCGATTTTGAATACCTAATAACCATGTTTTACTAGTGATAGCATATTTTAATGTATAAATTTATCAATAATAAGTAAAACATGAAATGGAAAGGGGGTGAAATTAAACATTACATTATTTTTTTATATATATTCTTCATTAGCCCTAATAAACTTTTTAGACATTTTAAATAACTAATTCATACCTTAGAAAAAAATGTTTTGTCATGGCCCCTTAAAACAGGCAGAAGAAATTTCCGACTTTCACTTCTTTGTCATCTATAAATTTCTTTCCCCAAAGTCCTTTTTTTCATATTTGGTAACAAATAATAATCCGAATGGGTCTAATCTAGACTATAGGGAGGGTAGTTTAAAGTTCCGAAGCCGCACTTGTGTAAGGAAGCCATCGCAACATGACTTTTGTGAACTCTTATGATCGTGCAAAAGGAGCACACATCGAAACCACTTTCACCGTCTTTTTTCTTTAATCGCATCTTTTAATTTTTCTGGTAATGTAAAGTAGTCAATATACTGTCCCGTAATAGGTAACACCTTTATCTCTGTAATAAAATCCCCTATGAATCCCAAAAAAGATGAAGTCATAATCTTTATAGCGGATTGTAACACTTTCAAATTCTTAGGCGGTGCTGTGCCTTTTTATGATACTGCATGGACTCCTGCTTTGACTCAGGTTCAAAGTGATGAACCCTAGTTTCATCCCTAGTCACAATTCGGTTCATAATTTTGTCCCTGTTTTCACTACACAGTTCCAAAAAAGTTTGAGGAAGATGCCTTCTTCCGTCGATTCGATTCGTCTTCAATTGAGTCTCTGCCTTGCTTAAAAAGGCTATACCACTTACAAATCATCGTTTATCCAGGTCAAGAGTCCCCGTAAACAGATGACATCTCTTCGATAGGCGTATTTGCTTGCTTAGTGAGGAACTTAATCACGGCACGAAACTTAATTTTCTCAATAGTTAGTGTTCACTTCTCGAATGACTTAGGATAATGAGTCGACAGGGCTGAAACTTTGTATTTATGCGGTAAATATGGTATAGCGCGGCGGACGTTTCTTTGCTCAAAATAATCTCAGAAACTCGGAGCAAATACATAGAGGAGACGGCCTAAGCAACTGTGCCCTGTGATTATATGTGTGAACTATGTCCTGACGTTATCAAAGTGGGCGAGGCATAGAATTATTACGCATAGAATACTAGTACGCGCACCGAAAGTGAAGCAAGTAAAACTAACGCGAAACCGCGTAAGTTGACTCAGCGACGCGTCAGTGCGCAACGTCACGTCTTACGGAGAAGAGCTCGCGAAAAATTGTAAAAATTACCGTTTGTATTGTAAAATATTGTCACAACGGTGATGATAAACATAAAAGAAGTGATGGTATTACATTTCACATATAAGTTTATACATTTAATTCATTATAAGTACGCAAAACTAAAAAAATACTTCTGTCATAATACTCTCATAATACAAATGTTGCTAGTTGTGGGGAAAAAAAATCACAATTTTATTTTAAAAATATTTATTTTCTATTTGTGATTAAAACGTTTAATCGCAAAGCTCTGTGTAAAACTCAAATGTTTATATATAGATACCTACGTCTCTAAGTGTTAACATTATATTAACAATGGGTGCCTATTTAAAACTAATATGGAGTGATCAGCTAATCGCGATTCGTCGACGCCATTTTAACGCAACTATTTTATTTTAATTGCTTTTTTTATTGACTAAGGTTACGTTGTAGAGTACAGAATAAAAACTTTTTTATTTACAACATCATGAGATTATTAATAAGAACGCCTTTACTAACCAGATGTCACTTTATACCCAAACATTAACCAGATGTTACGTTAGACCCAAACATAGCCTATTTTAACACTACATTACGTCCAGCAAATTGTTTTTCAGACTTTATTATAGTAATTCAGTATAAGCTAGCCTGTACACCCGACCTACTTGCGAGATATTGCTATTGGTTTGAGATCGCATTCGAGTTTCATTTTTCTCGATTGTAAATCTGCCATTTTTACATCCTAATAATTTTATTTTAATAAATCTATTGTACTACTAAGGCAAAATCATTTAATTTCGGGAAAATAACCATTAAAATTTCAGTGTGTGTATTGGATCAATCTGTGTGTATTATCCTTTCAAATAAAAAAATCTAAATCGGTTTAGAAATTGTAGAATTCTCAGGTAAAAAACATTAAAAAATACACCGAATTGATAACCTCCTCCCTTTTTGAACTCAGTTAAAATTAAACATTACACGATGTGCTATTGTATTCGAGCAAATTAATTGTGTTTAATAATATTCTTAAATTTTATTACGTCTGCATTTTTTACCATTAATATATGTATAATAAAGTTATATTAGTAACATCATTATCGTGTTTATTTTATTCCATTTTATATTCTCATAAAATACTTCTACTAAATAATCTTCGTACGTAATACGTAATCTTTATTATATCGATTTTTTAAAATTAATCAAAAAATAGTGATTTGCACAATTTGATTGCAAACGCCAGAAACTGGTATCACTGAATGGCGTGTATGTGTGCGTGTGACGAGCGTAGGCCACATTCGACTCGCGCCCACTAACATAATGACTTTGCATCATTTTAACGCTCGTGTTTTATACTGGACTGCGTTTCTATGCCTAATAATTCTATGGGGCGAGGCTTTAGTTAGTATACTGTCAGCGTTCGTCCTGTGCGCAAATCACAGATCGGTGTATTTTCGTAGTATTAAGAACAAAAGGATGAAAGTCTTGTGTGTTTTCGTGTAAAAACTACTCAGATAGATGCTCTGCTATGCTATGAAAGGCATCATATTTCATTTGTAAGTAATTTTATACCTAATTTATTAAAATAGTTCTAGAAAAATCTCGGCGTCGGATTTCAAATATAATTAAATATATTCCACACTAGATAGCGATACTTTGTGTCATGAAAACTAAAAATATACGGTACGTAGAGCTCAGTATTGGTAAAATAATCATACGAAGGTGCTGAATTTTTTTTTGCTTTCAGTCGTAAATAATTTTTAATCGTCAAAATATTATTTTTATAGTTTTTATAATCATTTTGTGAACACGTCGCCATCTATCGTCAAGGTAACTAAACTACATTGCAACAACGATATGGGACGATGCGAGTAGTTTTACTATTTATCGGTAGATAGAAAATAGTTAAGTGAGCGGGGCTTAACACCTCCTCACCGCGCAAATTGTCACGCCTTATTACATAGTTAAGTCTAATAACACCACCTCCTCTTTGTATTTCTTTCGTTTGTAGTTGTAACTTCAACTTTTAAGTTTAACGATTTTAATAAATAGTGTGTGATAGTATTATGACTACGCCTATATTAAAGCTATCGATGAAATAAAATCTCAGTAGTCATGTTTATTCACAAACATATTAATATAATAATTAATATATGTAAAATAAAAATTTATATAATATATGCAAATACCGGATCTCTAAGAAAATGTATTTCCGTCAAAGACAAATATATATGAAATACGAGAAAACATGAAGTACATCAATGCAATTTCCAATAAATTCGTTATTTCACTCATTTTACTAATTTTATTATATATTTTCCCATACTTTAATATCAATTGAAAATCGATAGCGTCCAGGCAGTGTAACTTCATCACTAAAATCTTCTAAAATCAATTTAACAGTAGATGGTTGGGTACGGCAAAGTTAGCGTACTATCGATGAGCAATTAGCTTTGTGACTACAATAGCTTGAAGTTATTATTGCGACATCTAACTTCGAGTACTATTTTTTTTCGTTGATTTCATAAACTTTTTGGATGAAGACATAACGATGTCCATTTGTTCGAACATATTATTAGTAAGAACATATTAAGGTGCGGACTTAAGTGAATAGCGAGTAACATAATACCTTTCTCTATTATTTTTTAATAGTCAATAACGCGAAATTATTGAAATTATACACAAGTGGTGAGAGTGTGAGTTTGACGACAGTGATTCTGGTACAAATTGTGCGATTTGTTACTGCCTCTTGTTTTCTTTTATATTCAGTGTTTAAAACACACTAAAAATAAAAGCGAAGGAGTATTATCATGGTATGATCATTTGAATGTGGTAGTTATATTAAGTGAGAGGCGTGTCGACAGAGGGAAATTAAACAAGACATCGGCAGCAGATTCTTCCTGATAAGAACTGAAAATAATAATAAAAATGTGCTTGCCAACCCTGGCAACTATGGCAAAATCCCACATATGAGGAAATCTATAGGGGAGGCCTATGTTCAACAGTGGACTTTTATAGGTTGATTGATGGATGGATGGGTTTTGTTTTTTGTTTGTTTTTTGGTTTTTCTTAAAAACAAAACCCATCCATTTGTTTTTATGTTTTGGGTGGATGAAGTATTAGTAGTAGTGTCAAACATCTTTATTATTTATGACTCGAAATTATGGAAGGTGCTTTTACTTAATTAACTGATGTATTTGAATATTTTTTTATAATTTAAGAGTGAAAAATGAACTAAAAGTCCATCTGCTGGTAAGTGGGCACTGCAGCCCATTGACACCTGCAACCAATTTCAAACAAAGAACCTTACAGATGTTTACCCCTGTGTAATAAGATAAGCCTGCTTGTACTCGTACCAGTCCTTTTAATTTTGAATCCATGACATGCAGGTGCATTTGGCGGCAGTGTTGTAAATAGGTAAATGATTAGTATAAAATTTATCATATCAAATATAATATAAAATAATAAAGGTAAACGATTGATCTAATAATAATAATAATATAATCAGATGGACTTTTAGATTTAAAGAATATTAAAAATTAAAAGATCAGACTAAGAAGGAATGTCCATTGAATGAGGCAAAATTATTTAATGTAGAAGGTACAAGTGGATAGAAATAGATAAGAAACTTAAATTACCTGGACACGTGCGATCATATCGAGGAAATCGTCATCGGGCTTAGTGCTTGTGGTCTGCTGAGGACGAAGTCCCGGCAGAGAGGCTCCTTTGGTGTCCTTATTAGGCTTCTTCACAACGGGAGGGAGCTCTGCGCGTTGCGAGTCTATGCGTTCCGACTGTAGATCCGTAATCATGTTCAGCATATCGTCGTCTTTGTTGCTAAAGAATTAAAAAAAAATGATTAATAAAGAAATAATTCCTTCGTCGCCGTCATTGTGATAGATTCCATTATGCCGTATGGTACCGAAATAGAAAATAAAATAATAAAATATAGGTGAAAAGCTTTTTATTTTTATTTAAAATCGAAGTTTTGAGAAGTGTTTATGAAAAACCTCCTAAGAAGTTTGCACCATGGTTAGTAATTACTAAATAATAAATACATCAACGCGGTATAGGGATAGGTATTTTTAATAACGTTGGCCATCTAAAAAGGTACTGGCCATTTTAAACGTCATTTATTTCAAATTTAAATAAAAGTAAAATTAAAACGTGTTCGCGGTAAAAACTGAGTTGAACTAGAGGGAGCGAATTTTTCACTGAGTAATTATTGTTATCTTTTTTTTTGTTGAAAACCGCTATGACTAAGCTATCATGCTATGGGGAGTTGGCGGGAGACATCAATCCGAAGTGGTTTACACCACCTTCGGGTTCCAGTTCTAAGAAGGTGCTTTTACTGATTATTAACTTTCAATTTATAGATTACCTTAAAAGCTTTTTACTTTACTTTATTTTTTAATTTAAAAATTAAACTTTCATGATGTATAGTTTATACAGTTTTCTTTTACTTAAAAATCTGAAATCTTAGTTAGTTTATACAAAAAAATGGTAGATTATTGAACAAAGTTTTCTTGGATATAAAGGTTGGACCATCGGCTGATATATTTTTAAAAATGCAATAAAATTGACACTGCTTAATATTATTCAAAGTTTGTTGTTTTATTGAAAAGAGTAAACTTTCCAATTAGTTACAGAATATAATTTAATTTAAATGGCTACGGCTGGCTTGGCAGTAGCGCATCCTTTCAACCTAATTTTGCAGTACATTTTTGATAGTTTGAGACTCTACTTCACGAATAGCTCGATCAATATTTTGCTTAAGTGCCAGAATTGTTTGTGGATGGTGAGAATAACATTTATCTTTAACAGCACCCTACAGGAAAAAGTTCTACGGCGTCAAATATCAGCTCCGGGGAGGCCAAGTTACATCACCAAAACGGCCGATTCGACGATTTGATTTGAACTTTGTGCGCAAAAGATCGATTTTTGGACGGCTTGTCCTGCTGGAACCAGAGCTCGCCCAAGTCCAACTCATGCCTCTGTAGCTTTGTCCGTCACGTTGTTGCCATCTTCATCTTCAAAGGAAAATGGGCCAATAATGTCGCCGCTCCAAAAACCACACCAAATATTAAGTGCTGAGGATGGATTGCTTTCTCTACGTATGGGTTTTCCGAGCCCCAAATATTTGTTATTTTGTGAATTTTGCTTGTTCACATAACCGCCGAGATGAAAATGTGCCTCATACAAAAAGATGATTTTTTGTGCCAAATCGATGTCAATTACGAGCTGCTCTAAAGCCCAAACAGAGAAGCGATAACGAAGCGGGTGGTCATTTTCTTCAATTCCTGAGTCAGGTCGACCGTGTAAAGGAATAATCCGATGTCGTTGTGTGGAATTCTCATCAGGCTAATGTGGCTAATGTTCAGTTGCTGAGATCTGTGGCGAGTTGAAGTTCCCGGGTTTTGGCGCACACTTTCGGCAACAGCAGCAATATTCTCGGCTGAGCGCACAGGACGAACACGAGGATAAGTTGGTTATCAACTAACATTCCAATCTCACGAACTTTATTCACAAACTTGCGTACAGCAGGCCCGGTTGCTGCATTATTTCGGCCGAAATTTATTGAACTACAATATTCGCTCTGTTTGGGCAACACAGTACTCACTTTAGAAATAAGTTTTCAATATTTTCCAACAATGTTCAAGCATAAATCGATTCATTTTGTACCGCGGAGATATAATAGTATGTTTATGTCAATTTGTTGAGCGCGAATGAACTGTCAGTGTTAAAATAACAAGTAGTTTAAAAATAAACCACCTACGGCCTACCCCTTATATACTTGTCTTAAGAAAATATTGACATACTTATTGGAATTCATGAGTTGATAAAATATTCCTATACCGTGTTTAGTATTTCCGTACAGAATTCTCGCAGACATTTTTTAATTATAATTATTGTCTGCTTGGGGATGCAATACATTCATTAACTTTAGTTTTTCATTTTTTTTAATCTGTTGTGGAATTTAATTATAGAACATAATTTATTCACCTATGGGTCTATTCCTTTTTAATTTAGATTAAATACCATACTATTAGATCTTAAAACAATGACAACAAAGAAGATTCCTGCAGAGTTTCATTCGTTGTTTCCTCTCCGGACAGAGGAACCTCATTTTGAAACGATAGTAGATTAAAAAATAATGTTTATGTTTGACAAATAAAAATATTTCTTACGTCGAAAACTATAGTTTTTATTTTATTTCATGTCATGTGTGGCGATTGAGGCAAAGGCTCCCTAAAATAAGTGAGGGCCTATGTCTTTTACGGGATAGTACAAATAAAAAATGTAGACGATTCTTATTGATTTATTTTAGCTATATAATCCCGTTGCCCAGCCAGATGTTTAGTAAATTTACTAGGACTCCGTCTGGAAAGGACCCTCTTCACTACTTCTGCTGTTCTGAAGGGTATACAGATCCAGTATAATGGATAGGCTGTAAGGCATTCTATTTTTGTTCTCAGATGTGACAACACATCTGTAGCCTCCTCTGTACGGTCTGCGTATGCTATTTACCATCATGTGCACTGTAATTCGTTGGTTATTTTTATAAAAAAAAAAAACATTGAAAATAATCTTAAATGCGTTTCACGCTTAATTATAATAATCGTTCTATTTTGCCTGTAAACGTCACAACGGTGGTGGTAACAGTGGTAGAGCCACGCGGCAGCGTTTGCTGTCGCACGGATGGGCCGGCTCGAACCGGGGTGGTACCACGACCTCACAGAAAACCAGCGTGAAGTAGAGGTTTACCTCTGCGTTTCGCTTGGTGAGTGCAGGTGGCCGGAGGCCCTTTTTGCTGGAAATGAGGCATTCCATCTTAGTCCTCACGGGTGACAACGCATCTACATTTTGATTTATAATAGAGGATAGATGTAGATGTCTATGGGCCGCAGTAACCACTTACCATCAGGTGGACTGTGTGCTCGTTTGTCACCCTAATTCTATAAAAAAAAAATACATGAAAATATATAAAGTTCGAATGCAATTTCCGAGACTAATGAAAATTATTAAATAAAATAACGAGATGGATCCAGACTAGAAACAAAAATATTTTAGCATAAGCACTCGTTTTGGCTGGAAGCTCGAACACAATACCTGCGCCTCAGGCATGCACATAATTAGTCCATGTATGTAAGATATAACGGTAATATAAACTCGTAAATGACAGGATAGCAGAATATAATACCAAGTTAAGTTATGACACAATATTATAGTATAGACAATATGTTAATACAATATGTACACTTTTAAAGAATATAATATAATAGTCATGAATACTAAATATTTTTAGAACATCCCTATGAACGGTAATAAGTTTAAGTGATCATTGTAGTATGGTGGCGGCGTAGGAATATCCATCACCCAATTTCGTCCCGTGGGTGTCGTGAGAGGCGACTGTGGGAAATGGCAGAAAAATCTTATTATTATCTATACATAGTGATATAAGCATTTCATTATGGCCAGATATAAAATATCAAGAGTGGCGATGTCGAAGGTGCAAGACGTCTAGTACCTACTGAGATAACCAAGCGTGGTGATTAAGGCAAAATCACTCTTATGAAACAGGTTCTCTTTTTCACCTTAGAGGTATATCAAATGTTTTACTTTTTACCTCATTTCATTAATTTTTATAATAATAATAATAAAACATTTATGCACTGAAACCTGACAAAGTTAAAGTTCGAGAAGTAGAAACCTATCGAGTTGAAAGTAATTGTTAAGTTCCGACATTTCTACATAGAAAAACTTCAATTGTGTAAGCAGCCTCTGAAGCTGTAAAAAAAACTTCAGTAATTGGGTTGGGCATTGTTTACCACAATAATTATGTAGGGTTTCTGAGAGTCATGGAACAATTAGTTCGCCCGTTGCTGCAGTGCGTGTTGGCGGGTTTCTTTCGTCTTCGAAATTTTTTTTATTCCTCAAACATGCAGGTTGTTTCCCTACAATGTTTTCCTTCACCTCCAAGTACATGGGAGATCGCACCTAAAATTACAATTCATTCATATCATTGGTTCCGACGGAATAGAACCAGGGTTGCTCGCGTACTGTGAAATTTAGGGCGGGCGCTTAGAAATGACAGGCGACTTGTGCTCAGCAGTGGGGCGTATATAGGCTGTAACTTAACATTTATTACATTCTGTATATAATGTTGTGGCGTGTTGTTATATTTTTATTAACAACCGCTATTCTATATCGTAAATAAATTCTGTATTATAACTACTGAAACTAAATAATGTATATCTTTTAAACTGGATAAATTGGTAACCTTTAAGATTGAACGAAACTCTAAATTGAGTCATAATACATGAAATATTTTATAGTATAAAGTACATAACAGTTTTGCATTTGCATTAAGATAATGTCAAATGCTCACAATCATTATCAATTCTTAAAAATTCAATGAAAAAATATTAAGACCACGACCAATTTATTATAAAACGAGAAAAGTTCAGAATATAACTGTGTGTGTGTGTGTTTTAAAAATCAGATGACCTAATACCAGTTGGAATTTAAAATAATGCAAGCACACATTGATTAAAAGGCCTAGTATAACTTACCAGCAAGTGGTATTGTTTGCACGTTTGACTAATATCATACAGAACAGAATATTAAAATATATTATTATTATTATGGTGGGTATTTAAATAGTTTTCTCATCTGGATGGGCTCCACAAATATAGAAATGGAAATGATAAATATACATAAATATAAAAATTAATATAGTGAAATAAATACATAAAGAATACGTAAATAAATAAAAAGCCAACCAGATGGAAGTCCTCAGCAGGGGTGACCAAACGGCCTAGGGTTAGGAGAAAGGGAGAGCAACCGGCGGACGATATAGAGGAGCACCGTCTTCTGCATTCGAACCCGGTCCGTCACGGAGTCCCAGTCGCCTCAGATGACCCGAAAAGCTGACTGGGATTAGCCAGTTAGCAGAAACGACTACAGGTATAATTTCGGTCGGCACGCCACACTACCTCGTGAGCCATTAAAATAAATTATTATTATTATGAATATATTGTGTTCAAAAGTAACTTGTATAAATACTATTGGTTATTATAATCATCCATTTCCTAGTGTAAAATCACTGTATTTATTTTTCATGTACAATACGCACATAATTTACAAAACTTCAACACAAAACAAAAGGCAATCATTATTTTGTAAATATCTCCACAAGTTTTCCGATAACGCGTCAAATGTATTATCATGTTTTCACAACTTGTACTATATCATTATGTTATCGCGCGAAATAAATTTTATTATTATTAAACCCTATATCAGATCAGATTTTAAGAGAATAAATTACGACAAGCATAAAATTATAATACACACTTGTCGCCTCTCCATTTTTTAAACAATTTCATATCGACGATGTTGAATCGCACACAGGGAGGTACACAACTCAAGCACAGTGGAAGCGGGCGACCGTAGCTGATGACAGCGCGAAGTATCTGAACTCGCTCTTAGGGCGCTTGTGTACTAAAATTACCGTATTTTACTGGCCGAAATTTCACGCCCCGCCCATCGGTAGTAGAAAAGGATATATAGAAGCTTGTTTTGTCATGCCAAAAGCTCGGTGTCAAGTTTTTGAGCTAAATGGAATTTAAATAATTCAGACTTGATAAACGTAGAAACGACTTAAAAAAAAAACTAAAAATAAAATGAATTGGATGTGGTAAACATATTATGAGGATTAGATTTTTTTTAGTTATTTGAGATTTTAACTTTTTAGTTGCAAGTCTATTTTTTTAACCTTTTGAATGGATTATTTTAATATCACAAACTCGAGACCAGATTTATACATCAGTCAATTAATTACAGTCTATAATTAAAAAAGAAAACACTACTAATAATATAGGACTTACCATAGATAACCTCATAGGGCGTTTTTACCATAGTTGCTAAGCTTGGTAGGCTGGTTGGCAAGCGCAGCTTATAACAACTCAAAAAAATATAAACTGTCCATCTCCAGATTCAGTTTCCCTCTGTTGCCTCTTACCACACCTACGGGCCGATATGGGGCAGTACGCCATACATGGTTATTTACACACAACTATTTGTGATTTTATGTGGACCCATTTAAATTAAGTTCTATTAAATAACGGACTGTAATTTTACCGTGTAGTTTTTTTTAGAGCCATGCTGCAGCTATATTAGTAGTATAGTTGTAGCTCGAATGGGTAGGCTCGAGCGGGGAAGGACCACGATCTCACAGAATACCAGCGTAAAATAGACGCTTAAAACGGCTGTATTTCGTATGGTAAGTGTTGGTAGTTAGTGTATTTGTTATTTCAACGTACCTAATGACAGTAAAAAAGTACCTTTTTATAGGATAAGGGTGACAAACGAGCACACAGTCGACCTGATGGTAAGTGGTTGCTGTGGCCTATAGACATCTACATCTATCCTTGATGACAAATCAAAATGCATGCGTTGTCACCCGTGAGAACTAAGACGGAATGCCTAGTTTCCAGTAAAATTGGTCTCCGGTTCTCAACACTCACCATTCGTATCACAGCAGCGTTAAGCTGCCATTTTACGCTGGTATTCTGTGACAGCGTGGTTCCTCTCCGGTCGAGGCGACCCATTCGTGCTACAACTATACCAGTAATATAGCTTCAGCATGGCTCTACCACGTTCATATCTTCATAGCAATTAAAATAAATATAATTCTAAGATATATTGTTATCCTCGCTTCATTGCCTCCTCAATAGGGAATAGTAGCCCATCAGAAAATCGGCAGTAGGAGTTTTATAACCTTATACTGTCATTTCCCCTCGAAACAATTTACTTGTTTATTATTGGACTATTGAACTGTTGTTTAGTTAGCATTGTGATGACTTCAGTATACAAATTCTATTTTCATTTATTAAATTACGACACAAGTGCAAATTCGCTACAACTACACAAAATAATTCTCATATTTGACTCGTGAGGCGATTTTGATACAGTTTACATTTAGTAGTTTACACACTTGTTGGTATATTTGGAATTCAAAATAGTCTGTGCTGAAAGAGTAGATAGTATTTGTACGCGAGAGAGATTGATCGAGCTGGTGTAATAATCAGGAACATACGAGAAAACCAAGACATGCTGGGAGTTCAAATTGTCAGTGTCATTGTAGTACAAGTAGTCCAGAAACAATTATATGACATCTTTTTGAGTCAACATATTATACTTATAATATGCATGGTTTTCTGCGTAACATCAACATTTTTTACGTGGTAGAGCCATGCTGAAGCTATATTACTGGTATAGTTGTAGCACGAATGGGTCGACTCGTCCGAGATAGGACCACGCTCTCATAGAATACCAGCGTAAAATAGCAGCATAACACTGCTGTTTCGTATGGTGAGTGTAGAGAACCGGAGACCCATTTTACTCGAAACAAGGCATTCCATCTCAGTCCTCAGGGGTGACAAAGCATCTGCATTTTGATTCTTAATTGAGGATAAATGTAGATGTCTATGGGTCACAGCATCCACTTACCATCAGGTGGACTGTGTGCTCCTTTTTCACCCTTATTCTATAAAAAAGTAGATACTATGAAATACAAAAATATAAAATTTTTGTTGGGTTATGATAAGAACTAAAATGTAAATTATTTTGCATTTATTAATGGTGATGTACGTCTAATGAGTTAGGTTAAAATGAACGGAGATTATTAATGTTAGAAATAATCTATTATACGGGATTTGTGAGTCTGCACTGTACATAGTAATTGTATAATATCTAATTATGATTGTATCTATCATTCATATTAAATGGTCATAGCAGATTAATTCAAACAAAGAAGACAGGACGGCTTGATCCACCCGTTCGTATTTTCTTTTACCTATGTTTTTATCTTTCTTTACCCATGTGGTAGAAGAGGATTAGGTATCATCCTCTTCTACCGACTAACTTTTAGATAGAAACAGAAACTCTACCACTTAGAAATTTATATGTATAAAGATTTTCCAGTTTGATATCACTTTGAGCAACATAGCTATGAGAAAGTAATTAAAAATAACATTTGGCATAAGTTGATATATTAAATGTGAGTTCAGGAAAAAAAGTAAGTTTAGCCATGTAGTGGTGGCATAAGAAAATCGGATTTTTTATACGTGGTATAGCCATGCTACAGGTTTATCATGGTTGCAGCACAAATAGGCGGACCCGACCGGAATTCCCGATTCGTACATTTTCACAGAATACCAGCGTAAAATATCAACTCATTACGTTGCTGTATTTCGAATGGTGAATATAGAGAACCGTAAAAAGTTATAACTAATAACCAAGCATTATATCTTAGCCTCTAGGCGTCACAACGCATTTACATTGATTCTTAATGGAGAATAGATATCTATGGACTACAGCATCCACTTATCATCACGTGGACAGTGTACTCCTTTGTGAACCTTATTCCATAAAAAAAATCCCCTACCTCATATCATGCACCGGGTGTCGTATGAGGCGACAGAAGGAAACTTAAACAGGAAGGAGGACAGGCAGATGATGGGTATGATGGATGGAATAACTCAATAATAATAAAAAATATTGCCTGGCACCTAACTATGACAAAATATGCCCCTATGAGGTAATCTATGGAGTAGGCCTATGTTCTGCAATGGACTTTTGAAAAGCTGTAATGATGATGATGACAATGGGCTGGTCACATCTGTCGCAGAAGCGATAACCGTTAGAGTAGGCGTGTCAATAAGTTGAGGCCGCGCTTAGGTAAACAAAATGTGGGACGCCCCTTAGGTAAATGGAGCTACTATCTGCGCAAGGCGGCTGGCAGCCATAGTGGACTGCCGCATGCTGATGATGAAGATAAAATAAATTAAGGTTTATGTGAACTAATATAACGTTGTAAAATTAAGTCTAGGAATGGTTTCTTAAAATAACGTCATATATACATATATGTCGCAGCAAGATGGTTGAAGCTGTGATATAGTTATATACCTAGGAATATGACTATAACATGAGCACGATCTAGTAATATAACTATCTTACTAGACTTACTTAAAATTATAATTATAATTGTTAACTGAATGTACAGGAGCACACTCGTGTTACTAGTGTAGACGAAATGTTCATGTTATTTGTGATATATCATATATTAAATTATATATATATATATATATATATATATATATATATATATATATATATATATACTTAGTCGGGTCATAAGTTCTGTCAAAACCTTGTTATTTAAAATTTTTGAATACTGGCTAGATGAATTTCACCAATTTTAAAAATATAACGTTTGCGTTTGCCGAAAATAAAAAAGGACATTCATTTTTAAATATGGAGTGGTCGAAGAAAGAAGATGAGTAGCGTTTATCGCGTTGCACCGCTGTGGTTACGCGCCAAAAGAGATTTTCAATATTCTACAAAAATTGAAAATAACCCTACGATTTGTTTATCGCATTATCAAACGATTCACTGAAGATTCAAGCTTCGAAGATCGTAAGAGGATCAGGCGACCTCGTACAGTTAGGACACCCGCGATCATCAAAGCAGTAAAGGCGCGCATCCAACGAAATCCTGTTCGTAAACAAAAAATCTTGGCTCTTCAGATGGGCCTAAGCAGAACCACGATTAAAAGAGTGATCAATGAAGACCTAGGACTACCAGCTTATCGTAAGAAGACCTGACATTTTTTGAACGAGCCTTTGAAATAAATTAGGCCGGATACATCCCGCGCTTTGTTACGGCGGTACGCGGGAAAAAAATCCGCGAAATTTTGTTTTCGGATGAAAAAATTTTTAACATTGAAGAAAGTTTTAATAAACAAAATCATAAGGTGTATGCCCACAGCAGTGAAGAACGCGTATTCTGAGGGTTCAACGAGGTCATTGTCTTTCGATACTCATGGTTTGGCTTGGAGTCTAATATTTAGGCTTAACTGAGGTGTTTTTCTGTGGAAAAGGTGTAAAAACTAGTGCCGAGGTGTACCAAAATACCGTCCTAACAAATATAGTGGAACCTCTTTCTCAAACAATGTTCAAAAACAGACATTGGATATTCCAACAGGACTCTGCACCAGCTCATAGGCCACGAAGCACGCAAAACTAGTTGACCGCCCGTGGAATTTACTTTATAGAAAAAGAAGACTGGCCCTCTTCTAGTCCAGATTTAAACCCACTGGATTACAAGATATGGCAACATTTGGACGAGAAAGTCTGCGCTAAACCTTATCAGAATTTGGAATCTATCCGAGCATCTTTGGCTAAAGCAGCGGCAGAAATAGATATGAATGTGGTGCGTGCTGCGATTGATGATTGGCCGCGTCGATTAAGGGCATGTATTCAAAATAGGGGAAGGCATTTTGAATAATGTAAGTAAAATTGTATTCTAAATTAAATTACCTTTCATTTCATATATAATTTCCATATATATATATATATATATATATATATATATATTTATATATATATATATATATATATATATATATATATATATATATATATATATATATATATATATATATATATATATAAACGCCAACATGTCTTTTCCTACGACGTATTATTTCAGGCGATAATCTCGAGTGGCGACGGATACGATAGCGATAGTGTATGATCTGTCATGCGCACCGACCCTTTGACGTGATGTATCAGCGCAGGGATCAATGTAACATGTTTTTATTTTCTACAAGCGATATCCGTGACAAGACTCAGTTGTGTAATTCGATAGCAAGTGGCTAAGCGTTTGCTATTAACACTCCAGCACTGCGAGTTTAAATTACGCACGCAAAAAGTGTTTCTATGGCCCGTGAATATTTGTTCCCGCTTGTTCTGCTCATTCTTATACAGTATATGTATGTAAAACCCCTCCATAATACAGGATGAAACCCTCAGTGAGGGGAAGTTTTAATATGAAATAGGAATAGTAATTATATCATGATAGTGCGTAATAAGAAGTCATAATCAATCGATATTAATCTATCCTATTTAAATAAATCTTCAATTTTTATTTTAAATTTTTTGCTATGTCGCGTATAGCTTTCGAGATAATAGTAAACACTGTGTTGAAAGTGGTTTCTATAGATAGAAAAAAAACATCTGTTTTTGTTATCTAATTTTATCAAAAACTCTTGAATATATATATATATATATATCTATACTAATATAATAAAGCGGAAGAATTTTTTGTTTTTTTGTTTGTTTAAACGCGCTAATCTCTGGAACCATCAGTCCGATTTGAAAAATTCTTTTTGTATATTATAGCCAGATTCATATGGAATAGTATAAGGCTATCTAGCATTAAGCTATATCACTCAGCTAGTCTTAAATATGGATATTTGTTAATCAAGTCAGAAGAAAAAGCACTCCCGAAATGATTTATCCGCGTACGCTGGTGTTAGGGATACGTAAATACAACGTTCTAGAAAAATATAGACCTATGCTCCGTCTAAAAAAAAGTCCGCGATACCATATGTCTATTTCTTATACATAAGCCATAATTAGGTATTTTGTGACAAAAAAATATTGAAAATTTAAAAGTGATTTATGAGCGTTATTATTAGGCATGGCCTATTTATCCTTACGAACAAAAGTTACTTCATCATCAAGACAATTTTATGAAGATAAACTTTGTTCTTTATACCATGTTATTTGGACGCATAGTTTAAGAGATAATGTAAAATTAAAATAATTCAATACTTGGCTGGGCGCGCCAACGACGCATAAACCCTAGCCGCCCGGTGAGAACGTGGGAAGGGGGGGGGGGGGGGGGGGAATCTCAACCGGGAGGGGGAGGAAAAGTGGATAAAACTTACTTTCACTCTACATCATACATAATATGCCGACTGATAAAAGTACTCCATTAATTATGCCAATTTTTCCATTCACTGCTATCAAATAAAATATTTAATTTCAATTATAAAATGCTTGAACTAGGTCATGTCGCACACCACCGACACGTGATGACGCGGGTGAAACCGCGGGGCACAGCTAGTATATATCTTCTTTATATATAAAAAGTACGTGTCACGTTGTTTGTCCGCGATGGACTCCTAAACTACTGAACTGTTTTCAATGAAATTTTGAACACTGTGTGCAGTTTGGTCCAACTTAAAAGATAGGATAGCTTACATCTCAATTTATAGTCGCAATACAATATTATTTTATTGAAAATTATTTGCCTATTATTTGACAGTTACAATTTTCTGTTAGCTCCAAACGATTATGTCAGATGACGATATCTGTTGATTGGATTGAGTAAATATTCAATAGATGGCGCTATATTAAAAATACAAACGTTTAATATAAACTACAATTTAGTAGTATAACCACCACGTGTTGCTGTAAGTATTCAACAGATGGAACCGATTTCAATTAGATTTTGCAGACTGTGTGCAGTTTGATCCAACTTGAGAGATAGGATAATTTTTATCCCGATAAGTGACCCTCAATTTTTTTATAGCTAATTTCAGGAGTTTTTTTGATAAAGTAAATGGTTGTTCGGAAAGGGCAGAACAACGTCTGTCTGGTTAGCTAGTATATATATATATATATATATATATATATATATATATATATATATATATATATATATATATATATATATATATATATATATGAAATACATATACACACACATATATATGTATATGTATTTCTTATAAAACTAAAGTGACAAACACAGTCCACCTGATGGTAAGTGGCCAATGCAGTTCATGGACAGTTGCAGCCAACTTTAAACAAATAATGCTACAGATGCGTGGTCACCGCTGAGAACAAAGGTACAATGCCTCTCAGCCTGTAATTACCCTTCAGGCCGGAACGAAGCAGTGAAGGCAGTGCTACAAGATCACCTAGATTTTTATGGAGTGGAACCATTAAAGAAATATTTATTTTTGTATGATGGTTACAGGTAAAAAATATACGTACGATAAATTATGTACGTGATAGAGCCACGCTGCAGCTATATTACTGGTATAGTTGTAGCACGGCTCGAACGGGGAAGGACCACGCTCTCACAGAATACCAGTGTAAAATAGCAGCTTAACGCTGCTGTGTTTTATATGGTGAGTATAGAGAACCGGAGACCCCTTTTACTGGAAACGAGGCATTCCATCTTAGTCCTCACGGGTGACAACGCATATGCATTTTGATTCTTTATCGATGATAGATGTAGATGGCTGTGGGCCGCAGCAACCACTTACCATCAGGTGGGCTGTGTGCTCGTTTGTCACCCTTATCCTATAAAAAAAAATATTATGCAAGGCGCATTTACACTTACCTGATGTTTTTATCACTGCTGCTGGCGGAACGTTGTAGCTTTCCGCTCTTGGACCTCGGCCGATTTTCCTTATTCGAATTTAGAGTTGCACGTTGTTCATCCATACGCCCTGACTGACAACGGCTCAGCAATTCGAAGAACGACTCGGTGGGATTGTCTTCTGACTCAGCCCTTACCATCTTTGGCTGCTCGACAGCCTCCTTCTCCTCTTCCTTTCTTTTACCATCGGGTGTTATCTGCGAGAAAAAAATAGTGCCAGTTTCCTAACATCCCCTTGTTAAATAAGCCTCATTTTATTTTTAGGGCGGTTTTGTACTTTTAAAAAAGGCTGAAAAAGCACTATCAAATTGGCAGACCGCAGATTTATTCCAAACATTTTTAATTTCTCAAACCGATATTCAGAGACAATCTCGAGTTTTAACTCAAACTTGACAATGCAATATTTGTAAAATATATCATGGGCTAGACTTAAATTTTAACATTGTGGAGCTCGAAATCATTTCTTAATTGACTTAGCGTGTAGTGGCAGTGTAACAATAGAAATCGGAGATAGGCAAGAACATGTTTCTGATAACAACACTAAATTATAAACAAAACTGCGCTTGCCAACCCGCCATCCGAGCATGGATACTATGGCAAAACAACTTAGACTATCTATGGGGGAGGTCAAAATTTCAGTCTAGATTATGTTTTACAAATGTACTGGCATATATAAGGTACTGAAGTTTAAAAACCCCGGCTGTAGATTTTATCCTCGTGTTAAGCGCCGAGTACGCTTGAAATTTAATTGAAATTTCTAATCCAATGAACCAGTTGATGTTAAACTTAGATCGCTCGCGACATTTTGCGATGGCAGGCAAAAGCACTAAAATCGTCTTTCACTTAATTGTGATGTATAAAGATTTTTTTAAATGATCTCAGAGCTGGACTTTCAACATCAACATTATGCTCTATGTCGGACATAGAGAGATAGAATTAGATGCAGTAACACAGGGGCACGATTATCATGTTTTAATAATTCACAATCATCATTAATCGGTGACTGTGATTCATTAACACTGACAAATAATTTAACTGATGCACATACATTTAACATTAGTCTGAAGTTAGAAAACTGGAAGAGACCATAAAATGCTGGCATATACAAGACGAATTATCAATAATATTGTGTGACACCCATGAACTCACCTGAATCAAAGACAACTGCTCCATGCTCTGGCGACGAACACGTAGAGCGTTAAAAGGAGTTCGTGCACCGTCTTCATTCGAAGCCATAGAAACAGGTGGAGACATAGCATCAGCAGGTGTTTCCGCTTCGTTAGGCAAGCCCAGCACTTTGCACAAGTCGCCGATGTTCATCTGAGCGGTAGCCATTCCCAACACGTCACCTAGCTGTTAACAAAATAAAACCTTTAGGAATTGGGCAGTTGTCACCACAATTATTGAAAGCTATATCATATAATTTGATACTGCTACTTTCAGTATAGTGTCTTAAAATTTGGTTGTTTCTATTTTAAGTTAAATTAGAATTTAAGTATTTAAAAACAATATTTTAATGAGAATTAAAAGCAGACTTCAAAGAAATGAAAAGAATAGCAAAATCGGTTACCTATTAAGGCCCGCCACATACACACGTAATTGCGTTTCGGGATTCCGAACGCACCAAGTTCATAAAAAATCTATGACCCGAAACACACATTCGGTAGTTTTCCTTTCGAAATTTTGCGGACAAATCGGGATTCCGCGTGTGTGTGGCTGATCCGTTCGGAGTTCCGATACGGAATTCCGTATGTATGAGGCGGGCCTAAAGTCCACTGTTGAACATAGGCCTCAACCATAGATTGCCTCATATGGGATATTTGTCATAGTGGCCACGCTTGGCGAGCGGGTTGGCAACCGCAGTTTTTTTAAATGTTATTTTGCTGTTATCAGAGAGATGCTGCTGAGAAAGCCACGGGAAGATATGAGGTAGTAGATATTCTTACACCGCCACTACACGGGCTAAAATCGTCAGGCTTTATTTCTTCGATACACTATTACCTATACTAGCACCAACTTCACAAGCTAATTATGTAGAAGTTATTTTACTCTTCAAAATTATACGAGACCACTTACAATGTATAGCTCATTAAGAAAAAACATTAAAAACAGTTCATAATTGGCGAAGATATTGCGTAACATACATGCCTACCTACTGATTTGTTTAAGTCGGCTAAAAATATACGAATAAAATAATTATTTCATTATAAAATTATTACGCACTATTTTCTCATCTCTATAGAAATATTAATTATTTTGCCAACTTCCATGAAAAGTAATTCAGTCGTCTAGTGCCTAATAATACCCAATTATGAAGGATTTTCTTAATAACAAAAATAATAAAATCCTAATTCTAATGCATATCTAACTCTGGAAATCCCGTTTAAAACTGTGAAGAAGCGCGAAGATTCGTTTTAGATTTCGTTAATAAGTCGAAATGCATGTCGGAGGCTCATATGGCCCAGAACTGCATAAAGATAAAGTGGTTTTAGGCAATATTAATTTATTTATCTTCCTAAGTTGTGTATTATGTCTTTTTTTATATCATTATCACCAGCTTTTTGAAATGTATGGTTCTAATATGTATAAAGATGTAACTGTTAATATCTTGTATTGTACAAAATGTGGTCTACAGTTTTTTCTAGAGTTAATATTTGCTAGAATTCTTATATATTTTTTTGAGCGACAAAGAGTATTTGATGCCTGTGCAGTTTCCCCATAAGGGGATTATAACGTAGCGCAACAACGCTATCGCATTCGCATTGTAGGTCATTTTGGCTATATTTGTATTTGTGGAACTTTTTAAAATGTAGCGCATATATAAAATCTGGACAATTTATGTAAAACACATTCGGTATGGTTTTTCCAATTTAGATTACTGTCTATTTAAATTTCAAACAATGAGAGTTTTTGTACACTCTCTAGTTTCATAGTACAAATCGAAAAATTTAAATTCATCTGCTGTTTTTGATATGGTTTAAAAACCATAAATTTAGTTTTGTTAAAATTTAATTCTGAATTGTTGACTTTTAGCCATGTAACTATTTCATTAAGAATGCAGTTTAATTTATTATTTATTTCTGTTTCATTTGTCACAGACAATATTACTGACATGCCATCTGCAAATAGTATACTCTTTTCCTTTATAAAAAAAAAGGTTAAAGTTACAGCTTATATGCGTCCCACTGCTGGTTACAGACTTCTCCTCGTTTCTAAGAGGGTTTTAGGTCAACGAAATGTCCGCCGCACCGCCACAATGCGTGTTGGCGAACTTCACATATCTTCGAAATTTTTTTTTCTTATTTCTCTGACATGCAGGTTTTCCTTCTTCACGATGTTTTCTTTCACCTCCGGGCATGTGGTATATTTCCTTTATAATTTTGGGCAATTCATTTATATACACAAAAAAGAGGAAGCATCATATTACACTTCCCTGGGGTATGGATTTTAGTACAGATACTTTCCTTGATCTTACTTTTTTACTAATATTATTTTCTAGGCATGTATGATGTACTTCAACATACTGAACTCGGTTTTGAAAGTATGATCTAAGCCAGTTATGGGCCACCTCTCTGTTGCCTATGCTGTGTAATTTATTAAGCAAAATATTTTTTAATATTGGAAAGCGGGCGAAGGGGTGAAGTTATCTAATCTATACAAATAAATAAAATTGAAGTGTCTATTTATAATGGCAAAATAACAGCCTTTTACTAAATGCATATGAAAGAATATACGGTACTTATAACAAAAAACACAATTTAAAAAATATTTGTCGGTCTGTGAGTACGTTTGTGCCGGCTATTTTTATTCCTGGTAAAACGCAATAATAAAAACATGCGTGAGTGCCGTGGAACACTTAGTTGGAACAAAGTTCCTTTCGTAGTATATTATTATTGATAAATGTATTATATTATTGATTAACGAATACAAATAAATGAATTACTGGGTTCTATTCAAACGAAGCGTCATTTAAATTAAAATAATATTTCTTTCATAGTAAGATAAGAAAAAGTGTGAGGGAGATGGATATTATTCCATCTCGCTCACACTATAGAAAGAGGGGCGTGACGGTAAATCTTACACTTTTTCTCGCCTCGCCCTCATCCGTCAAATTCGTACCGTGCGATAAGGAACATTGATCCAAAAAAAAACTGCGGTTGCCAACCGACTATGCTAAGTATGACAACTATGTCAAATATCCTTGGGCTATGGGCAATCATGGGGTAGCTTATGTTCGGCAGTGAATTTTGATGAACTGTAATAAAAAAATGAATGAATGAAGCTATCCTTCATATAAGAATAGTTTCTCATGGTGTGCGCAATATAATTAAGATTTTTAAAATTGTAGGCACGTCTGCTTAACATGATTTTTCCTAAAACTACTTTATTTTTATAGTTTTTCTAATTAAAAAAGTGTTAAAGTTGCCCTGGGAAAAAATATGTCGCACCTAAAGCTATTAGCCGTGAGGTGACAGTTGCAACTAACTTTAACTAAGCCCGCAAAAACTACGAGTTCAAATTCCGTGAATACTAGCGACAACACAATGGAAATGAGATATTATTTCATTTCGTCGTAAAACTTTTCTACGCATTCATTATGTGGTAACCTGATGAATAAGTTCTATACAAAAATAATAAAATAACCGCGTAGTAGCGGTGGTTTAAGAATATCTACGACCCAATATCGTCCCGTGAGTGACGTAACGTGGTGGGAAACCAACCAGGAGATGAGCTGCAGTATCTTTTTAATAAAATAAAATAAACTACGGATTTCAACGAGGGAGAAAACTGGCAGATATCACCGAATGGTGAGAGGCACGATGTACTTAATGAAAATAACGCTCCATCCTACCAGTGTCCCGAAAACTTCTGCTCGAATTACAAAATCGTTTTCAGTGCCTAGTAGATTCTCTTTTCCATCACACTCTTAATCTTTTGACTGTTATAAGTGGAAAAGCAAGACTTACGTAACTTCCATACAGCTGGTATTGAAGAAGTGATTGAACGAAACAAAGGCTCTAAAGTCTTTGCCAGAGATCTGTCTTCCGAAAGGAGAAAACTGTCGAAGTTGACGATCAAGAGACAGCATCATTTCCAGTACACCTGAGATTATGGGTGAGATTAAGAGTCCGGTCAAGAATGGAAATACAGCGGAGTTACTAAAAGTGGGTTAAAAACAGATAGGTACTTAATCTTTCCGAAGCTCTTTCCTTCTTCCATGGTGACACTACGCCAGAGGCGTGGAGTGGAGGTGCGGGGGTGGTCTTGTTCCTTAAGAAAGACGAACAACTCTTATCTATTGAAGAACTGCGGAATGATTTCCCTTCTGAGCCACATCTACGCGCTGTTTTCAAGTTTCTACGAATCGTCTCAGTCGCCGATTTGACGTTTCCAGCCTTCCAAACTGGCTTATAGTTTTTGATAAACCTTTAGTATCATAGACCACATACACCCTTGAGCAAATTATACAGAAGACAGAAGAGAACAATCTACCACTTTGCCTTGGGTATGTGGACTATGAGCCGTAGATTCCGTTAAAATCTGGACGGTGCTAGTCTCTTTAGCGGTGCTAAGTCGACTGCACGGTAAGTGCACGATGCCTATCCGAATACAGAACCAGGGTTCGAAACCAATTTGAGGAAGAATGTAAAAAACTAATGAAACTGCAGAGAGATGTAGGACAGGGTGAAGTTATATTCCCAAAACTCTTTACCGCTGTATTAGAAGACGTTTTTAGCAACTGGACTATAAAAGATACGGTATCAACATAAATGGCGAGACGATATAGTTATTAATGGCAGAATCGCTGAACCTTAGTGCTACTTAAAATGAACATGGACAAAACAAAGATGTGATACGTACCATGTCACACCTTTGCCGGCTATTTGTGGAAGCACTAAACTTGAAATTGTTGACGAGTAAGTTTACCTAAGACAAATTGTCTAACTAGATAAGGGTAAGATGATGAACAAACTAAAACTCCAACCATCAATTATTTTAAGTTTCAGATTTACTGCCTGTGCTTATTACTGCTGGAAACCAGAATAATGTAGTGATTCGATTTTAGACGTGCTAGAGCCACGATGCAACTATATTATGGTAGCAGCCCGAATGGGTCACGAAAAAATACCACATTTGAACAGAATGCCAGCATAAAATAGCAGTATGATTCTGCAACGACTGCTGGAAACCAGGCATTATATCTTAGTTCTCAGGGTTTACAATTTTTTTAACTGCATTTTGAGTCACACTCATACATACACACATGCTCTTACACAAACATAGTGCGCACGCACGCACCCATTCGCAAGTAACGTATAAAATACACAATCAAATACGCACACATTTGTCATCTTCTGTAGTCATCAATAAACGAGTGCTCATGGGGTTTGTTTGCCACGGGTTAGTAAGCTGAAGTGGCAGTGGGCCGGCCATATAGCTCGAAGAACCGACAACCTATGGGGAAAAAACGTTTCCGAGTGGCAGCTTAGTATCTGTAGCCGAAGTTTAGGGCGGCCCCCCACTAGATGGAATGACGACTTGGTAAGATATGCAGGTAGTCGATGGATGTAGGTGGCTTAGAACCGTACTTTGTGGCATTACTTGGTGGCGGCCTATATTCAGTAATGAACTTGTGAAGGGCTGTAATGATGATGATCCGTTGTAGGTAACGTGTTGCGTATACATATTATTAATATTATTATTCCTTACATATGAAATTGGCGTTTTGTACTGGAGGAATATAAAGTCATTTTTTTTTTGTAAAATATATTTAATTAATCAATGTATGCACCGTTGTTATCTATGCACATTTGCCATCTCATGGGTAGTTCATTGATCCCTTTACTAAAAAAAACCATGGGGGGAGAATCAATAAACTCTTTGAAGGCGGTTTGGACTGCCGCATCGGAGTTGAATTTTTTCCTTGTAAGAAGTTGTCCAAATTCCAGAAGATAATTTGTGATAAATTGTGAGAGATAATTTGTTGGAGCAAAGTCCGAGGAGTACGGTGGATGTCGCAGACATTCCAAATGTAGCTCATCTAACTTAGTGGTTGTTTGTTATGCAGTGTGTGGTTTTACGTTGTCGTGAACCAGCAGTGGCCTAGAGCGATTGACCAAGTTCAGTTGTTTAGCAGCTAGTTCTTCCTTCATGGTTTGCAGTTGCTGATAATAGATATCTGCCGTAATCGTTTGGTCAGATTTTAGAAAGCTGTAGTGAAC
This sequence comes from Parnassius glacialis, assembly GCA_033319125.1. NCBI lineage: Eukaryota > Metazoa > Arthropoda > Insecta > Lepidoptera > Papilionidae > Parnassius > Parnassius glacialis. The sequence goes on from JAVANC010000004.1 coordinate 43,354,788, forward strand.
GACACCGGCGCTAGTCCACCAGACACTCACAAGTAACTTTTTCTGAGTCAATTTTCGTTTATTGCCCTAATCGAAAATTGACTCAGAAAAAGTTACTTTGAATATTTCCAGATATCAAAGCGGCATACTTATTACTTTCACGTTTTTTTTTCCGGTAATTTTTACACCTTTCACACCTGAGCGTCTCTACATCAATCGCCGGTTAAAGAGTCCCCATTTCATGTACCTTGAGTATAGGGGATTAACTGAAAAAAACGTGAAGCTTATTGAAATACCGTAAGTCTGCTGCTCACTCACTCTTAGACCATCAATTTATTATATTATGTGTCTGTCAACATAACGACCCCTATTCTGCTACATAAACAATCATGTATGATGTAAGTGTAAAATGTATATAATGAAACTAGTATAAAAATCATACTGAATATTATATACACTTTAAGGAAAAATCAAATTTAACGAGTTTAACATTGAAGGCGCTTCATATTTGCAAGTTTATTTTCCTCGTTAAAAAGTAGGTCAAACACATAAAGGCTATGTTTCTTTCCACAGTTTCGACATATAAAAGATGTCGACGTATCTATTTATGAAATACACAGTACTTAAAAATTTAACCTACTTAAACTACATTATCTAGCTTAATAAATAAAAATCTAATTATACCTAGTCAGGTCATAAATTCTGTCACATGTTTAATATAAAATAATTGAAACAAGTTTATTCATTATGTAACCATTTATATACCAAAATGAACTTAACAAAACATAGATTCTTATGACACTAAAGTTTATTCAAAATGACCTCCGTGATTTTGAATACAGGCCTTCAATCTGCGCGGCCAGTCGTCTATCGCAGCACGAACGAGGTCCATGTCAATATCGCCGGCTGCCTTAATCAAGGATGTCTTGAGTGACTCCAAATTGGGATGAGGCTTTGAGCACGCCTTTTCTTCCAAGTGTTGCCATATCTTGTAATCTAACGGATTCAAATCTGGACTGGAGGAGGGCCAGTCTTCGTGCCGGATGAAGACGATTTCACGCGCCGCCAGCCAATCTTGTGTGCTCTTCGCTCTATGAGCTGGCGCCGAATCTTGTTGGAATACCCAGTGCCTGTTATTGAACATGGTATGAGAAACAGGTTCCACAAGGTTCGTCAGGACTGTATTTTGATACACAACTGCATTCGTTTTTACACCTTTCTCACAAAAATGTACCTCAGTTAAGCCCCAATAAGAAACTCCCAACCATACCATGAGCGAGGATGGAAAATGACCTCGTTGGACACGCGGAATACGGTTGCTCGCTTCTTCACTACTGTGTGCGTACACCTTATCATTTTCTTTGTTGTAGCTCTCTTCTACGGTAAAAATTTTTTCATCCGAAAAAAGAATTTCCCGATACTTTTTTCCCGCGTACCGCTTCAACAAAGCGCGGCATCTCTTCAGTCTCAGGTCCATTAGACGAGCATTCAAACGATGTCTTGTTTTTCTTCGATATGCCCGAAGCCCTATGTCTTCATTTAACACCCTTTTCACCGTGGTTCTGCTTAACCCCACCTGAAGGACCAACAGTTTCTGCTTACGTTTGGGATTTCTTTGAATTCGCGCCTTCACAGCTTTTCTCACTGCTGGAGTCCTAACAGACGGAGGGCGACCACTTCTTGACCTGTCATCTACACTAGAGTCTTCATTGTATCGTTTGATGGTACGATAAACGAATCTTTTGGTTATATTCAAATTTTTCAGTATGTCAAAAATTTGAATTGGCGCGTAACCGCAACGATGCAACGCAATAACTGCAACACGGTCTTCTTTAAGCGTCCACTCCATATTTAAAAATGAGTAAAATTCTAAAAAGTATACAGTTTTATTTTCATAAACAATTCTAAATTCGAATTCAATAAACTTTTTTGTGGCCAGCATTCTAAAAGAACTGTGTGACAATACTTATGACCTGACTGTGTAATATGTATCCACGATGCAGGAGAAATTCCTAGTGCAGAGGTAACGTTTTAATAACAAATTAAATTATTTTTATTATTATTTAATTTATTATTAATTAAACAAAGATGGATCCGTGGCGCAGTGGCTTAGCAATGAGTTGCTGCGCTGAGGGCCGCGGGTTTGAATCGCGCACGGAACAAGTATTTGTATGGCCTACAAATAATTGTTCCGGGTCTGGATGTTGGTCCTTGTGCAATCTGTGTTTGTAAACTGCCTCCACGAAACAGGAGAAAATCCTAGTAGGTAACGTTTTTCCAAAAAATAATAAAAAAAAATTAAATCCTTTCCTAAGTATCTGTGGCTATAAACGGAAATTAATAAGCGTTTCATCGACATCAGCTTTTCCCCGCTTTTTCCGAGCGGAACTTTGACGTCTGCGACTGACTTGCGAGATAGTCGTAGTATAATTTGTAATGTAAATATTTTTAAGTTTTATCAGGTTTTAAAAGTTTGCTCATCTTAGGGAAAGTAGTATTTAAGTGCTTAGATTTAATTGAAAGTATATCTTCTTATATCTGTGATTTAAATATTTTTCTATTCATATTATGTATCTTTTCGGTATTATTGTTATTTACAACATATTAAAGTCCTCTGTTGAACATGCGACCCTGCCATAGATTGTTTTTAGTGGAGATATATAATTGCCACGCTTAGCAGGTGGGTTTACAAGCACAATTATTTTTTATTATCAGGAACACGCTGCTGCCTATCTTCTGTTCTAGTTTCCTCCTGTCGATTCTTATGACAATTATTACGGTTACTACTTATTGGTGTAGAACAGGGGTTTTAACTTACTATACAGCCATAAATCAGTACCTTGTGTACTTTTCAATAAAAACAATTATTAATTTGTAATGAAATTAGTAATATGGAAAAGTTACATCCGAGAGTGGAGAGGAATCGCGAGTGCCGTCGAACTGTTTCGCCTCGCGAAGAATAGAGCGGAGTTCACTAAGCTGACTGCCAACCTTCGCTAGTCGGAGGGCACCAGAAGAAGAAGAAGAATGAAATCGGTGTTAATATTAAATTAGTAATAGATTTTAATAAAAAAATATACTTCAATCAAATTTATTAATCTAGTCGAGATATGAAATAATGTTTAAAAACAGTGCAATAGTTGAAGAGTGACATATTATTAATCCAAAGTTAACGTATGTACGTCAAAACAGTTAAGTTAGTGAAGAAAACATCTCTCCCCTACCATATTTCCCCTGGCAAGATAACTACCAGGTGAGATAATGAGGATCATTAGATGTTTGTATAAACTAATTCAGGTATAGTTAACGTTATCAACTTCTATTAAAAAGAAAAGAATTCAAAATCATGATTTTAAATCTGCATATTATGGAGTACCTATATATAGATATATACGAGGGCTGCACTAAAAGTATCGGGAATGGAATATTTCCACTGTTCCTGTCATATTAAAATCTTTTTAATTGAAAAGTCCTTGGTTTTAAAAATCTAATACCATTTATTTATTTAAAAAAAGATTCTCGGTCTTGTCACAAGGTTTTGTCAAACTTGTTTAGTCGTTGAGAATATGGAATTGACTCGAGAAAATTCAAGAGCGATGATTTATTATGACTTTTGAAGTGGTTTAACACAAAAAGAGTGTGTTGACCGAATGATTTCTGCATTTGGTGATGAAGCCCCATCTAAAACCACAATTTATCGCTGGTTTGCTGAATTTCAACAATCGTGTCAAGCTCAGTGATGGTCCCCGTCAAGGTCGTCCAAAAACTGCAGTCACCCAAGAAAACGTTGATGCTGTGCGTAAGCTGATTGAGGAAAATCGACATGTGACATACCACGAAATTCAGGCAACTTTAGACATTGGCATGAGTCAAATACAAATAATCTTGCATGAACAATTAGGTGTAAAAAAGTTGTTTTCCCGATGGATACCGCATTCGCTCTGTGAAGAGCAAAAAGCGGCTCGCGTTACTTGGTGCATCAGAACTCTCGAAAGATTCCACGTAGGACCCTCAGTTGATGTATAGAACTTCGTATCAGGTGACGAATCCTGGATATACGCGTACGAACCCGAAACAAAAAAGCAGTCACGAGTTTGGGTGTTCGAAAATGAGTTAAAGGAAACAAAAATTGTTCGTTCACGGAGTGTTGCAAAAAAAATGGTGGCCACGTTTGTATCCAAAACCGGCCATGTTAGGACTATTCCTCTTGAGGGACAAAGAACGGTTAATGCAAAATGGTATGCTAGTATTTGTTTGCCACATGTCGTTTCTAAACTCCGTAAAGAGAACTGCAACCGCCGCATCATCCTCCATCACGACAATGCGAGTTCTCACACCGCACACAAAACAAAAGAGTTATTAGAGCAAGAAAACATAGAATTATTAGACCATCCGCCGTACAGCCCCGACCTAAGCCCTAATGATTTCTATACTTTCCCTAAAATAAATAATAAATTGTGTGGACAGAGATTTTCATCACCTGAATAAACTGTGGACGCCTACAAAACGGCCATTTTGGAGACCCCAACTTCCGAATGGAATGGTTGCTTCAATGATTGGTTCCATCGTATGGTCAAATGTGTCAAATTTCGCGGAGAATAGTTCGAAAAGCAATAAATACATTTTTAAAAATTAATGTTGTGTCACTTCCTTGATTCCTGAAATTTTCAGTGCCGCCCTCGTACATTTTGCATTAAGTGAATTCCTTTAAATTCGTTCTGAGTTGGATTCGATACCTGTTTTTAATCAGGGATGTTTTTTCATGTGTTCTCGCCCTTTTTCTTTGTTTATGATCCGATTTTAATGACATATTGTTATTACTTTGTTGTTTATAATATTTTTACAGACGAGACTGCGCTAGGAGACAAACATTAAAATAATAAAAAACAAGAACACAAAGTAAAAAATTGAAAGAAGAAATAGTTTTATTTGTAACGTTCCAACGTTACAAATAAAAATTACTAATATAGAAAAAACATCAAAAACTAACCCTTAACAGTAAAGTGGAACAACTGATGAATTCTTCAAGTACCAGAAACAATAAAAAATACTGTTTGCAGAAGTACTCAATCAACAATTAAAAGAAAATTACTCTACTCTTACAATGAAAAGGAAAAACGCATTTTTAAAAGATGTATAACAGTGAAATTAGTAATTAAATGTGGCATAGGTACTACCGAACGAAAAAAATATGAAACCTTTAAAAAAATTTGGAAAAGTACGATTGAAAATAAACATAAAGTAAAAGCAAGCTAGGAAATAATGAAATCGCAAAAATAACTAGTCTCTTAGTTATTTTTGCAATTTCATTATTTCCTAGCTAGTAGTACTATTAGTACTGATCAAAGAATTTTTTTATTATTTGTTGAAGACACGATGTCGCTCACTTCTTAATTTACTAATAAATAAACATATTTAGTGTGTTGTGACATAAAATCTAATATTTTTTTTGTCTCAGACACTAAAGAAGCTCTAGTTTAAGACTTAAAGAAAGGCTGTAATACAAAAATGATACACTTAATTATAAGTTAAGTATAATGTTTAATAAAAGTAAATTTTAATAATTATTTTATTATGTCCAAGTCTCTCCCCTGCCCTCGCGTTAATGTGTGCATAAAAGGGACTAAAGTCGTAAGATATGTGTATCAAAAAATTCCAACTTTTCTTCTTGACCGCATCCTCTATAAAAATAAAACCTCTTATCATAGAATGACCTATATAACATAGAAAAAAAATCAGTCTAGCAGAGTTCACTGTTAAAGAACATCTTTCAGTAAAATCAGGCTTTGAGTAAAAGTCATATGTTTAACAAATATGATATTTTTAATAGTAAGAGGGGCCCATAGACATTTACATCTATCTTTAATTAAGAATCGAAATCCAGATGCGTTGTCACTCCCAGGGGACTAAGGTGAATGAATGTCTCATTTATAGTAAAGAGTCTACTCTTACGCTATTTTACGCTGCTATTCTGTGAGAGCATGGGTTACCCGGTCGAGCCGAACTATTATTCGTGCTACAACCATAATACAGCTGCAAGATAGCTCTATGATATGGTGCAAAACAGTGAAAGCGTAATGTGATATACGTGCGTTGTATGTGTACGTGTGTTGCTTATGCGTATTGGAAGCCATTTTGTTTAAGCACAAAATGTCAAGAGACGATAGTACTTCTACAAGCACAAGTAGCGTGATCTCAGTTCAAACAAACAGAACAGAACAAAGAATAATTAAAAATTAAAAATTTGGTACAACCGACTTCAACATAAATTATTAAGAATAACTCAAAAACTATTGGTCACATTGGTCAAATTTATATGGGACCACATGCGAAGCACCAGAGCTTTCAAATAAAAAAAGAATCATCGAAATCGGTTCACCCAGTAAAAGTTATGAGGTAACACGCATAAAAAAACATACAGTCGAATTGAGTACCGTCTCCTTTTTGAAGTCGGTAGAAAATAGATGGAGCGCTTCGTACACTTCAAGTGATGCCGAAACCATACTCAACTTATTGACACGCATTTACACACACATGCCACTAAAACCATGTTGTTGGTTGCAATTTTTTTTTATGGAAGACGGAGCAAACGAGCATTCGGCTCACCTTATGGTAAGTGACTACCGCCGCCCATGAACAACCGCAACACCAGGGGAATTGCAGATGCAATCCTCAGAGCACTCCCGTGATAGATGCGATAAAATACGCAAAAAGATACAATATCTATACGCAGTGCGAGTGTATCGAACTGATTAAAAAGAACTCAGTCGTCGACGATTCGAACCGCTCTGCGTTGGGTGTGGCTCTTTTTTTTATTATCTATCTTTATTTAAAAAGGCTTTTATCCTACAAGGATATGTCAGCCTTATCGTAACCTAGCTTGTTCCTGTTTCACAAATGCTATTTGGAAAGGGGCAATCAATGTGGTAAAAATATGGAACTGACTGATTTTGCTACCACTGAGTGTGGCTCCTTTATAAATACACTTAGACAGAAATTTTTGAAAAGAACTAAAAAAAAATACCTAAATTTAAAAAGAATTATGTTCTCTCATGTGCTATAGACAGAGACGTTATACTGAATTGACAAACGTGTAGAATTTTTGCAGGGTTATGCGTAACATATTCGAATTTGCAACCAAATCTAAAAGATTCAATACAAAAGAATCAAACAGAAAAGACAATCATAGATTTTGTCGTCTTGGTAATTACAGTGACAAAGCATTTGGTTGCAGCATTATTAAATAGTAAAATGCAGTTATAATTTTATTATTATTACAGCCTTAAAGAACTACTCTGCGTCCACTACTGAGGACTGGGTTGATGATTAATATCAAGTAAGTTTGCAATCTCAAGTGAACTAGATAAGCAGAAGAATAACATTAATTATACGGGGCGTTAATCGTTTCAATAAATTCATTCCAAGCGAGCTGTAAACACTTATTTTTCAGGTCATTGGTTATATGGATTTAAAATGGACTGATTAAGCCTAGTGTGAAAATTACATTGTATACTTAATAATTGCACTCAGTCTTTATAATCAAGATCTGAAAACCCTTTACGATTCTAAGCTTAAATAGCTTAGAAGCTAGCCCATCCAACAGTAGATTGCTATTTACTATTTTCAGTAAATAGCAAATTGACAAAATGTTTTCATTCGCCGTATTTCGATTATTCCGACGGATTTGCCATTTCAGTTTAAAAGATTGCAGTTTTCTTACTTTACGTTAGTTTTTTTTTTCAAAAACAAGCTCTATTAAAAGCAATGTGGTAAGTTTAAGTGTATGGTGTGCTTGCTTACAAGTATCAAATCCACAAATATTTATGTCCTAGAAAAAGAATAGCAAAAACATTATTACATTACATTGTAATACGTATCCTTAAGCTACAACACGTATTTAGAAGTAAAAATTAAACGTGCACGAAGTCGCGCCTAAGAGCCTGTTTAATAATAAATTAGAAATATATAAAATACATGACAAAATTTGTTAGTTTCTAAGTAAATTAACGGATCAGTGGAACTATATCAGAAGTATAGTTGTGGCACGAATGGGTCGGCTCTACCGGGGAAGGACCACGCTCTCATAGAATACCAGCGTAAAATAGCAGCTTAACTCTGCTGTGTTTCGTATGGCGAGTGTAGAGAATCGGAGATCCTTTTTACTGGAAAAGAGGCATTCCATCTTAGTCCTCACAGGTAACAACGCATCTGCATTTTGATTCGCAAACGAGGATAAATGTAGACCTCTATGGGCCACAGAAACCACTTACCATCAAGGGGACGGGGTGAGTGACAAAATAGTTCGATAGATTCAATAAATATTAAGCGGGATATATTCCAGGGCGATAGTTTGAGCCCAACTTGATTTTGTTTAGCTCTGAATCCTTTAAGCACTGCTCTTGAGGACTCTGGTTTAGGGTTTCTGTTTCGGATAGATCTCACATCTACTTCAAATGGATGATCTCAAGCTTTTCACATCTATTTCCACATCTACTATTATTGTTGAGATTAGCACATAGTTTCAACAATAATATATATATATATATATATATATATATATATATATATATATATATATATATATATATTAATATAGGGTACATACATAAATAGTACATATAAATAACTGAATATATACCGTCGGTTAACAATATAAATGTCATGGATGATTCATGTAAGAAGCATTTCTATAATAGATGATTACGCAACAACTTTTTAAGAACAAACTTATTGGGAGCTCTTCTGATGTCATCGGCCAAGGAGTTCCAAAGCCGTATAGCCTGAACTGTAAAGGAGTTATCCTATGGTTACTAGTATAGTTCTCGGCGAAGTGAACATGAATACATATTTTTTTGTTAGAAGAAGAACGTAGGACCCTATCAAGAGATGAGGAGAGATAGAGAAATTTACTCTTAAGATAAGAAGGCGAAAATGGGTCATTTAGTATGGAAAATAGAACAAGTAGTATTCTGGAATTGCTCTGATTGAATTGCCTCTGTCGGATTGTAAGCCAATTAATCTTAGATCTACATTGCGAAATATGGTTATATGAAGCCCGAAAATAAATCTTATTCAGTTATTGAGAAAGCGTTCCAGCTTGAACAAAAGATCTTGGGACATTCGGGTAACAGACATATGCATTATCAATAGGGTATTACACCCATTTTTAAAAAGTGTTTTAAATGAATCCTAGAGTGATAATGAACCACTATAATTTTTATTTAATTTTTTTAAAACCGAATAGTGATTTAAAAATTACTTTTAATCTATCATTTTCAATTTTCGCGTGAAAACGCAGGCCGCCATACTGTTCAACTCGTGACGTCATTGTCGTAGAATTTTGACAATTTTGCAAAGGAATAATATACTTTTGAATGTTTAATAATGAGTTATCATTTATGTCATTGTTGTGTTATGCAAAAATACGAGCACAAGAACGCCGAGGAAGTTATGGATTAAAGTGGCAACTGATTTAAATATGAGAAATACTTGGTTAAAACTGGCAAGAAGAGACCCGAATGCATTGTCTACAAAATCTAAACTATACTTCTGTGAAGATCACTTTGATTTAATTATGACTTATATTTAACTATCAATTAAACAAAACAAAACATCATGACATGATAGGTACCTATTGCAAGTCAAATTTTGTAATAGATTAGGTTTATCGCTCGTCTGTCCCGCCCTTTGTGGGCCATTTTGATGGCCCTTGCAAGTGCAGTGCAGTGTTTTGCTTAATTCCTGTTTTCTTCTATTATATGGGAATAAAGACATGGTTTGTACTCAGACCAAATAAAAAAGTGACTTTTTATTTCGTCTGAGAGTTTGTACAAAAAAATTTAACAAAATGTTTTTCTCACCTAAGCTTATATTATAATATCTATAACATTAGTGCTAAAAGCGAAGTAATAAACTCGCTTTTACAAATCCGTCTTCCATGATGCCTTTTGAATAAAATTTAGAACAAAAGTCAACAATCGTAATAATAACTTGAAAAAATTCGAAATTAGCTAGTTAGTACACAGCACATAACTTAGTTCTTTGACCTAGTGACGTCACGACGCTATCTAATATGGCGGACATTGTTTTGCAGATTTGAGGCACAGGTAAAAAAATTATTCTTTAAATTGAAATATAAAATTTATAATGCATTTTTATAAATAGATATCAATATTTCTCCTTTACTTTTTACAAAATCTATCGTAAATATTTATTCTTTGACTTTTTTTTACATGGTGTAAAATACCCTATTATGGGTAATATGAGCGATTGGACAAGCATGATCTTATACTTTGTGGGAAGAAAATTTAAACAATACAGAGAACATAACGTGGCAATAACTTTACGACTCACTTCTATAATCTGAGTTCTCCAAATCAAGGTGCTGTCCAAGTGTAGGCCAAGATTTTTTAAAGACTTACTGAACGGAATGATAGTACCATTGTAATAAATAGGAGGTAAGTCTGCAAGATTAATATTTGCTAGCATCCTTGTGTTACCTACTAAGTATAGCTTGGCATATCAAAGGATTGATTGTCGTTTAATTTTTTAATCCCATTATGGATATCCCCAATTTCAGCTTGCAGGTATATCTGAAGGTCATCAGCATACAGATGGTACGAATAATCGAAGATGGAGGTAATAAAGTTTATAAAAATTGAAAAAATTATAGGGGAAAGAATACCAGATTATATACACTATAAGTTATATGCTTTAATTTCACTCTAATTATATATATAACCTAGCCTTCTATATACTTTTGGTGTTACAGGATGGTCTCAAACGGAATTGGACACCTTGGATAGACGAATCCGTACATTAATGACTACGCACAAAATGCGTACGATACCACTTAGGGATCTTCAAGAAGAGCCTACTTTTTTTTAAAAAAGCCGGCAATTCCCCTAGTGTTATTCATGGGCGCGGTGATAGTCACCATTAGTTGAGCTGTATGCTCGTTTGGCCTCTCTTATATAAAAAATAATTCACCACCCGCGATCATCTGTCATGAGGTTGTATCTTCCAAGAAAAGGTGGTGATTGGGGTTTACTAAACATAGAAACTATTTTATTACAAAAAAAAGACGCATCACGCATTCGTAGTGACGTAGTAATTAATGACAAATTATTAACCCCGCTTAACATGTCGGCAAAGGGCTATACTACTACGGTCAGCTATACTCATACTATAGCTATAGCTGACGGCAAAAACTACCAGAGTACATTTTGAGGGACCGCACGGTTGACATGTGTCGCGCATGTCATCGCTGTGGAAAATCCCTTCAACAAGTTATTTCCGATTGTCTAAAACTATCGAATGGTGAGTATTTGCACAGACATAACCAAGTAGCCAGTATAATACATGAGCAGCTTGCATTCAATTTGGTTTTACTCTACCGGTCGTTCCATATAATAAGTATGAACCAAAGCCAGTCTGAAAACAGAATGTCACGCTGTATTGGGATCGGTCAATTATCACGATCATTTATAGTAGCAAATAAACCTGACAATTAGGTGGTAGACCGAACTAAACGCAAGGCAATAGTAAAGGATGTCAGTGTTCCTCATGAAGAGAATCTCGTGAAAGCAGAGAATGCTAAAAAAAATAAAATATATCGACTTAGCACATGAGATTGTGGTTAGTGGGACGTTGATTCTACTATTATTATACCTATAGTTGTATCAGTCAATTCCAATTTAGGTTTGGGCAAATGGCAGAAAGGATAAATTAAAAAAAAATTGTATGAATTACTTAGGACACGATATTTCATATTCAAGCTCACTTGAATACTCATATATTATTATACATTTGCACTAAAAATACTGATAACATAAAAGGGAAAATCATCTGACAATTACCTCTGGGTCCATTAGCATCATACTGTTTTATGGTTGGGTGAATTTAGCAACGGCATTTTAGACAACAAAATGCAAATATTTATTATACAAGCATTACAGAACAGCACTTATCCCACCAAGCTCGTTCTCTAAAATCTTGTTCTTATTACGATCTTTATTCTTCTTCATCCAGACAGTACCGTTACGGTTAAATCGCTGGACTATCTTGGCATGTAGTCCGCCAACACTTCACTTTCTTAAGCAATGTCTCAGGTCGCAGATATGTCTATTTCATCTAATATGAAGCTGATGTGATAAGATCAGAGGAGATGTCGCGTAAATAACACTGCATCCTAACCTCACAACACTTTTCCTGTGACTCGAACCCCGAAACTTTAGCGTAATAATAGTATGAAAGCTACTATGACCACTAAATCATGCGCTCGTCAGCAAAGTATCCGTTCGGAAAATGACAAAGGCTGAGAAATTAATTTACAATCCCCCGCAATGAGTAGAGCACACAAGATGCACACCGTCTGACTACTGGAAAACTGAAATTGCCTCTATTTCAGTTTTCCAGTAGTCTCTAGTTTCGATTAACATTCTACGGTTCGTCGATGAAATCTTGATAGACATTAATAAGAGTGAACTCTGAATTACTGCGGAGATTGAAATTTGTAGCCGTTGAATAGGGCTTAATTAGAAAAAGGGTGAAAATCATTAGGAAAACATTCGAGTATTTATAATTCATCTGATTTCTTTTCTTGTGGTCATTACTGTGCAGTAGGGTTTAAAATAAATATTATGCAATAGATTTAAAATAATTTGAAGGTAGTTAATATTTTAATAGGAATTTATATATATATATATAATATAATTTAAACCCAAAAGTGAACCCTCTACGTAGATGAACCGGCAAAAACTTCTGGGATCATTATTTTTCCTGTTTTTAAAAAAAATTACAATTCTATTATACATCAAAGTAATTGAAGGGCATTTTATTATAAATTTATAATGTTGGTATTATATTTCTTTATGCCAGCTGATCAATAGTGAAGAAAGTATTTTACTGTATTTACTTACGTCCTTAACCTCAAAGTATAAATATATCGACAAAATGTGAGAACTAGAAAGAGAATAAGTGAGAACTAGCCGAGCATCTGGTTGTCAGATGGTGGAAAGGGGAGAGATAAAAAGAATAGAATAAGTATAGATTACATAAAACACTTATTCAAAATGATCTATGCTTTTTGCATTGATTCGGAAAAACCTTTAACCTGTGCAGAACCAGCTAGAAACCCAAAGGGGTAACACCTTTTTTTAATAACTTACAATGTTGTACGTACAATGTACTGTTTGTGTACAAAAGGCACACAGTACACCTGATGGTAAGTGGTTGCTGTGGCCCATAGACATCTGCATTTATCTTCGTTTGCGAATTTAAATGCAAATGCGTTGTCAGCCGTGAGGACTAAGATGGAATGCCTCTTTTCCAGTAAAATGGTGCTGTCCAAGTGTAGGCCAAGATTTTTTAAAGACTTACTGAACGGAATGATAGTACCATTGTAATAAATAGGAGGTAAGTCTGCAAGATTAATATTTGCTAGCATCCTTGTGTTACCTACTAAGTATAGCTTGGCATATCAAAGGATTGATTGTCGTTTAATTTTTTAATCCCATTATGGATATCCCCAATTTCAGCTTGCAGGTATATCTGAAGGTCATCAGCATACAGATGGTACGAATAATCGAAGATGGAGGTAATAAAGTTTATAAAAATTGAAAAAATTATAGGGGAAAGAATACCAGATTATATACACTATAAGTTATATGCTTTAATTTCACTCTAATTATATATATAACCTAGCCTTCTATATACTTTTGGTGTTACAGGATGGTCTCAAACGGAATTGGACACCTTGGATAGACGAATCCGTACATTAATGACTACGCACAAAATGCGTACGATACCACTTAGGGATCTTCAAGAAGAGCCTACTTTTTTTTAAAAAAGCCGGCAATTCCCCTAGTGTTATTCATGGGCGCGGTGATAGTCACCATTAGTTGAGCTGTATGCTCGTTTGGCCTCTCTTATATAAAAAATAATTCACCACCCGCGATCATCTGTCATGAGGTTGTATCTTCCAAGAAAAGGTGGTGATTGGGGTTTACTAAACATAGAAACTATTTTATTACAAAAAAAAGACGCATCACGCATTCGTAGTGACGTAGTAATTAATGACAAATTATTAACCCCGCTTAACATGTCGGCAAAGGGCTATACTACTACGGTCAGCTATACTCATACTATAGCTATAGCTGACGGCAAAAACTACCAGAGTACATTTTGAGGGACCGCACGGTTGACATGTGTCGCGCATGTCATCGCTGTGGAAAATCCCTTCAACAAGTTATTTCCGATTGTCTAAAACTATCGAATGGTGAGTATTTGCACAGACATAACCAAGTAGCCAGTATAATACATGAGCAGCTTGCATTCAATTTGGTTTTACTCTACCGGTCGTTCCATATAATAAGTATGAACCAAAGCCAGTCTGAAAACAGAATGTCACGCTGTATTGGGATCGGTCAATTATCACGATCATTTATAGTAGCAAATAAACCTGACAATTAGGTGGTAGACCGAACTAAACGCAAGGCAATAGTAAAGGATGTCAGTGTTCCTCATGAAGAGAATCTCGTGAAAGCAGAGAATGCTAAAAAAAATAAAATATATCGACTTAGCACATGAGATTGTGGTTAGTGGGACGTTGATTCTACTATTATTATACCTATAGTTGTATCAGTCAATTCCAATTTAGGTTTGGGCAAATGGCAGAAAGGATAAATTAAAAAAAAATTGTATGAATTACTTAGGACACGATATTTCATATTCAAGCTCACTTGAATACTCATATATTATTATACATTTGCACTAAAAATACTGATAACATAAAAGGGAAAATCATCTGACAATTACCTCTGGGTCCATTAGCATCATACTGTTTTATGGTTGGGTGAATTTAGCAACGGCATTTTAGACAACAAAATGCAAACATTTATTATACAAGCATTACAGAACAGCACTTATCCCACCAAGCTCGTTCTCTAAAATCTTGTTCTTATTACGATCTTTATTCTTCTTCATCCAGACAGTACCGTTACGGTTAAATCGCTGGACTATCTTGGCATGTAGTCCGCCAACACTTCACTTTCTTAAGCAATGTCTCAGGTCGCAGATATGTCTATTTCATCTAATATGAAGCTGATGTGATAAGATCAGAGGAGATGTCGCGTAAATAACACTGCATCCTAACCTCACAACACTTTTCCTGTGACTCGAACCCCGAAACTTTAGCGTAATAATAGTATGAAAGCTACTATGACCACTAAATCATGCGCTCGTCAGCAAAGTATCCGTTCGGAAAATGACAAAGGCTGAGAAATTAATTTACAATCCCCCGCAATGAGTAGAGCACACAAGATGCACACCGTCTGACTACTGGAAAACTGAAATTGCCTCTATTTCAGTTTTCCAGTAGTCTCTAGTTTCGATTAACATTCTACGGTTCGTCGATGAAATCTTGATAGACATTAATAAGAGTGAACTCTGAATTACTGCGGAGATTGAAATTTGTAGCCGTTGAATAGGGCTTAATTAGAAAAAGGGTGAAAATCATTAGGAAAACATTCGAGTATTTATAATTCATCTGATTTCTTTTCTTGTGGTCATTACTGTGCAGTAGGGTTTAAAATAAATATTATGCAATAGATTTAAAATAATTTGAAGGTAGTTAATATTTTAATAGGAATTTATATATATATATAATATAATTTAAACCCAAAAGTGAACCCTCTACGTAGATGAACCGGCAAAAACTTCTGGGATCATTATTTTTCCTGTTTTTAAAAAAAATTACAATTCTATTATACATCAAAGTAATTGAAGGGCATTTTATTATAAATTTATAATGTTGGTATTATATTTCTTTATGCCAGCTGATCAATAGTGAAGAAAGTATTTTACTGTATTTACTTACGTCCTTAACCTCAAAGTATAAATATATCGACAAAATGTGAGAACTAGAAAGAGAATAAGTGAGAACTAGCCGAGCATCTGGTTGTCAGATGGTGGAAAGGGGAGAGATAAAAAGAATAGAATAAGTATAGATTACATAAAACACTTATTCAAAATGATCTATGCTTTTTGCATTGATTCGGAAAAACCTTTAACCTGTGCAGAACCAGCTAGAAACCCAAAGGGGTAACACCTTTTTTTAATAACCTACAATGTTGTACGTACAATGTACTGTTTGTGTACAAAAGGCACACAGTACACCTGATGGTAAGTGGTTGCTGTGGCCCATAGACATCTGCATTTATCTTCGTTTGCGAATTTAAATGCAAATGCGTTGTCAGCCGTGAGGACTAAGATGGAATGCCTCTTTTCCAGTAAAATGGGTCTCCGGTTCTTTACACTCACCATACGAAACACAGCGGCATTAAGCTGCTATTTTACGCTGATATTCTGAGAGAGCGTGGTCCTTCCCCGGTCGAGCCCACCCATTCGTGCTACAACTATACTATTAATATAGCTGCATGCAGCATGGCTCTACCACGTACAAATTAAACATAAAACATTAAAACTAAACAATTAAAAATAAAACATTTTGAGGTTCGCTACTATGCTATGGTAGCCCATACCCAGGGGTTATTATCTTTAGTTAGTGTATTCTTATGCCGCCTCTACACGTTGGCCAACACGCTGGCGAATGTGTTGGCAGAGATATTGGCCAAGAAATTGTGATCGCGTCCACACGTTGGAAGGTCGTTCAGTTTGCTTTGGTTCAGGCTAATGTGCGGACGAATTTATTAAAATGATTATTGAAGCGCTAACGGCTGCTGCGGTTTATTTTTTCACAGCATACCACTATTTTTTTATTTAATTTTCACTATTTTTAATATTTAATATTTTTAATATAAATTTTTAATATTTCTTTATTATACACTAACGTTATACAGATAAGTAAACTATATAAACATTAACACACCTAGGCATAGGTATAATTAACACTTTTACAACTAAGGCCTGGAAAATATTCGAAGCCTGTCTATAAAACTGTTGTAAAATTTTATTAAACAAAGCCTATTTAAAAAGGGTTATTCTTATTATATAATTATAGAATAAAACTGAATAATAATAATAATAAATAATTTATTTTGTCAAACATTAAAGTTACATAATACGATCAGTGATCGAGGTCACCTAGTAAGCAAAATAATGCCTGTAACAGGTGGCTTCGCTCTTCCATAGCTAAAAATTAAAGTATTATTAACGAAATAAAGAAACTAATAGGGAATAATAAAGACAGTACAAACATGATTTTAGTATCCTACTTTTTAATTTGATTTTAGTATGCTACCTATAATATAGCATTAATACATCAATAAATAAATGAATACATCAATCACTACAACGTGAATGTGTATAAGATAAGGGTGATCAAAAAGAAATGGAAAAAAGAAATTTTATTTCTTGACGGCTCCGTGGCGTAGTGGCTTAGCGATGAGTTGCTGCCCTGGGGGCCGCGGGTTCAAATCCCGCACGGAACAAGTATTTGTATAGCCTGCACATAATTTCTCCGGGTCTGAATGTTTGTCCTTATGCAATTTATGTTTCTAAACTGCCTCCACGATACAGGAGAAAATCCTGTGTATAATAACATTTTTTTTTAAAAAGACTTGTGTTTTACAAACAATTTTCAGCTTGGTAGAGCTCTATAAAGCGAAAAGTTTATTCATTGGTCATTGTTATTGCCGTTATGTAGACACTAGTTACGATGCGTGCATATAAAATTTAAGCGTGCGTGCGTGCGATCACTCTGAGAGCTCGTAGCAAACTAAACGTGCGCCCAACGTGTGGACGCGGCGGCCAATACTCTGCCACAACCCTTTGATCTTTTGTAAAAAACCGACACCAGACGGATCTCGCGCCAACTTGTGGGCCATCGTCTCAATACGTACCAACGTAGCTTAAACACCCGCTCCACACGATGGCCATCGTTGTTGGCCAACACATTCGCCAGCGTGTTGGCCAACGTGTAGAGGCGGCATTAGATTATTGATAGGTCTTCGCGCGCTCAGACTAGATACCGCCGGCGTTCTTGTAAAATGCGGCAACAAATACTACGCGGAAATCGGCGTACCCGAGCCAGTCGCGTTGCGGGCGACATGTGATGTGGATGTACCGACTGTTTTATTAAATTTTGATCATAATCCGAAGTAAAATACCAGCTTCCGTAGTAAAATGTGTAAAAATAATTCTACAAGAAATATGAAAGATACTGGGATCACATACTATTAGTAAGTATAATACAATTTCGAAATTTCAACATAAAATAACACGAGCCATAAATAAGTTACAAAATATGAATGACGTCATTCAGTGTTGCCGCGTGTACAAAAATAAAGTTCCCCGTGGCTGAGATTTTTATATATGAATGTATTGTTACTATATTTTATAATATAATATATTTAACTTATTATAATATAACCTAATTCTATATTAAATGCTTATTTTTGTAGTATTCCTTAAATGACCTAATATTTATATGTTGTTTTATTAAATGTTATTTTCATTATTAAAACATTAATTCCGTTTATTAGGGTTCCGTACCCAAAGAGTGTCAACGGGACCTAAGTTTCCACTATCGTTCCGCCTGTCTGTCAGCAGTATGGTTTGGGAATTCCCGACAATTTCAAAGCCCCGGGACACGGGACAGCCTATAATCAAAGTTCCGGGAATTCCTGGGACTTCGAGACTTTAAAGAAAAAACTTTTTTGTTTTTTTTTTAAGATGGGTAAGCCTTTATTAATGAATTTTAGTTGAGTTAATTTCTGGTGAAACGTATTAAAAATAGGCAATTTTTTGTAACAATCAACATTTATTAAACATTTAAACAGAAAGTTATAAATAACTTTAACGTTAATTTCAGTATTAATAATTGCTTTGTTTATTTGTTTTCGTCACACATAGATCTAAACAGTTAAATCTTATATTTATGAAACGATCTTAGTTAAAAATCATAATAATACTTAATAACTTTACTATTATCTAGTAATTCTAGTATCTAATCATAGTTCATAATCTCATTGTTAATTCTCATAAACACATATTTGGTTCATTTATTGTGTTGCGTACTCAGTAGTTACGTAGTAGACCAAGTAATTATTCATTAAACTAACACATGGCGCTAGGCTCCTTCAATTATTTGAAAATAAAAATGATTACATAACAATATTGTCCGACAAATCCCGACAATCTTGTCTCGTCTCGAGTCTCGACCCGAAAGTCCCGGGACTCGAGACAACTAAAATTACGAAAAGTCCCGGGATTTCGAGACACGAGACGTCCCGGGACCCAAACCCTAGTCAGCAGGCTGTATTTTATGAACCGTAATATGTAGATTTTAAGAAGAAATTTTCACAGAATGTGTATTGGTTAATTGTATTGCTGCTATAACAACATATAATGAAAATGAAATGAAGAGAGGCTATGGTTGAGCGTGTGAGTCTCACACTACAGGCAGTCTCCGAATGGGGCGATGCCAACGTCGTGAGATTTAACGCCTCCAAAACACAAGCGTGTCTTTTTACCGCTAAAAGGAGCCCGCTCACCTTGGCTCCTACTTTCCGGAATGTATCCTTGGAGTACACTTACCGCCTTCAGTTGTTAGGGATTGAATTTTCTCCGAACCTAAACTATGGGCGGTTCATTGAGTCCAGAGCCAAAGCAGCCGCAAGGAAACTTGGTGTCCTTACAAGGGTGCGGCGGTACTTCACGCCGGGACAGCTTCTTACCTTATATAAAGCGCAAGTCCGGTCGTGCATGGAGTACTGTTGTCACATATGGGCTGGTGCTGCAAAATGCCACCTGGCAGCATCGGACTCAGTGGAGAGACGTGCTAAGAGGCTCATTGGTGACCTTGATTTGGTTGAAACCAATCTTGACAGCCTTGAGCACAAGCGCAGAGTAGCCAGTCTCTCGGTATTCTATAGGATGCATTTCGGTGAGTGTGCGCAGGAATTACACGCCTTAATTCCTCCCTCTCCTTTCCACTATCGGACAACCAGATGGTCGGCGGGTCTTCATCCCTTTGTTGTCGATATTCCACACATTAGAACCAAACGGTTTGCTTCGTCTTTTGTAATGCGTACAGCAAAGGAGTGGAATAATTTGCCGGTGTCTATCTTTCCGTCCGAATACAATCTAGGCGTCTTCAAGGCAAGAGTGAATAGGCTTTTGTTACGATAAAACAGTGCGATTTACCATCTAAGGCTGCATCGCCACTTACCACCAGGTGGGATTGTGGTCAAGCACTGGCTTATAATAAGTAAAAAAAAATTAAAATATTAAAGAATCCCTAAATCACGTTTCTTGTATGAAGGCCATAGAAGAAACGTGATTTTTTCTGTATTCATATGTGTTTAGTTTACAGACTGTAGCGAAACCTGGATTAACACGCAATAAGATGATGCTGTGTGTATGGTGGGATTGGAAGCGTATCGTTTATCATGAGCTTTTACCGCCCTGGTAAAACAATCGATTCTGATCTCTACTGCCAACAAATAATAAGACTCAAGCAAGCAAGAAATAGAAAAAAAACGGCCGGCATTGATCATCAGAAAAGGATTGGTCTTTCATCATGATAACGCTATACCACAAGATTAGTTATCTGTTTGAGACTTTCAATACACACAAACATTCCTAAAAATCCAGTATTTGCTTGAGTACTTATAACTGGTTTAAAACTTTTCATCATTATTTTCTTTTGTTGCTTGTGTTCTTTAAACGAAAGCTTTCTGAAGTTTTACTATTTAAGTTTATAAACTACACAGTGGATTTCATTTATTACGACCTTTGTTGTAGCGACCATTTGCCTATAGCGACGTTAAATCTAAGTCCCTTGAATTTAAAGCACACTTTAGTACAAAATTCATGTGGCTATAGCGACTTTGGATGTTACGCCGAATTCGGGTGTAACGACTGTTTTTAATTAATCATTTGTAACAAGTTCCTAGAAATCCCATGCAGATATTGCGACCGTAGTCGGCCGCCAAAGACAAAGATTTCTTTCTTTCACAAACATTTCTTATCTTTTGTTTACATCCATACAGATGGTCAGCAAGTGTGGAGACCTTTACCTTTTGTTTATAGATATCAGCTAAGTAGGTAGGGAAGCGTGTACATTTCGGAGTTAAATTTATGTCTTCAGTTACAAAGTGATATTCTGAGTAGCAACTGTAATGTATTAAATTTTTTACGTTTGCCTGTAACGACTTCCGGATTAAACGACGAAAATAGAGTGGTCCCTTTATCGTCGTTATACCCGAAATCCACTGTATATTATTTCGCTTGATCTAAATAATTAAAAATATTATTTTTATTTCCATTATAAATGCGATGACTAAACCCATGTTGGTTCAAATCTCTGGTACTGAATATATCTAATAAAACTACTTGTCGCATTTTTTTGATCAAAAATCCCTAGATTTCTACAGGAACGCGATTATGTCACTACTTACAAGATCGCAACAAGTTATCGAACAAAATGGACCCATATATATATTATAATTAGATGTAATAAAACTTAAAAAAATATCTTGAATTTGTATGTAAAATACGAACCAACTTTTTCTCCGACCTTACATACTAAGTAAAAGTGTAACAAAATAGTACTCAATAACTTATGGGATCATCTTCGAAATTTTCAATCTATACGTGGTAAAGCCATACTGCAGCTATATTACTGGTATAGTTGTAGCACGAATGGGTCGGCTCGATCGGGGCAAGACCACATAGAAATAGAATGCACTATTTTGGTTACACCATATAAAATATAACTAATTTTTAAATTATTTGTGAATATTAGTCAGGCATTTAAATATAAAAATTAAACTGATAAAAATGAGGCCTTATCATTTATATGACATTTATTCAGAAGGAAAACCTATACATAATATACACAAATATATTGATACAGTCGCTATTAATAAATTATTCATTTTTAAGTATTTCTGGTCTACATTCATAACTATGCACTTAACTACTAAGTATGGCTTAAAATAAATTTTCCCGTTAATCGGGTAATAGTTAAGCTGCTGGCATATACAACTTTTCACGCACACTAGGATCCTTGCAATTGTCTTATACACACTACAATATTGAGATGCCGCATTCACGGAGCTGTAATTTTCAAGTAGTGCGGTATCTAGTCAGAGCGCGCGATGACCTATTACTAATCTATGCGTGTATTTTTATTAGTATAATAACCCTTCTTATACATGTTTTATTAAATTAAAAAATAAAGATTTTGATAGATATGTAGACGTTGCCCATGAAAAATTGCTGACTTGTTGGAGAAGGGTAACTGGTACTTAAAGCTTATGATTTTTCGTAGTATTTTACTATTTTTGTTTTTTACATAAATTAAATTCTTATAAACAAATTTTAGGTTATAAATAGCTCTCTTAATACTCGTTTCTGAAAAACAAAGATAGTTTCAATGTTAGTCGCACTACCCCATAACAAGATTACGTGCGATATTATGCTATAGAAATAACTAAAATAAACTAATCTAGCTGTTTCAACACAAGTAAGGCTTTTAATTTTTTAATTACCCCATTCGGATTGCCTGTAATGAGTGATCCAACAAGTGGTCCAACTAGATTTGATTCCGACTGGCCCGAGCATACGGCTTGCAACTGTGATGTCGTCTGCATACGTATTAGTGCCAGGCATAAGCAGGTCTTAGTCAGGTATATCTTTTATATATAAAAATTACGTGTCACGTTGTTCGTCCGCGATGGACTCCCTAAACTACTGAACTAATTTCAATGAAATTTTGTACACTGTGTGCAGTTTGGGCCAACTTGAGAGATAGGATATTTTTTATCCCGATAAATGACCCTCAAAATTTTTTATTGCGAATGTAATGATCCTTATAGGATGGGTCGTTGGAAAAAAAAAAATATATATATATAGCAGGTTGAAAGTTGTTGAGAGCAAGGCCCGGACGAGCAGCCCTCGAGAACGACTCGGAGAGCGTTCACTCAAAAAGTACTTCACCCAGTCGATTAGACCATATAAGCTGTTCGCTGGAACCTTTCCCAAAAGGCTAGCGTGCCCAATCCTGTCAAAGACTTATGAGATATCATGGAAAACGGCACTTATCCACTGTCTGAATATCCTTTGTCCCCAGTACAACTCGCTAGGTTTAAGCTAAACTCGAACTGGTGGTCTGGCATGCTGGATGAGGCATGTCAGGTGTGGCAAGGCGTCTTGACACACGTCCTTGTGCGGGTCAATCATTAATACTGCATACGATAATGATGCTGACGATGACGATGACGATGGCGATGACGATGACCAAGAAGATGGCGATGATCATATTGATGACGATGACCATGATGATGACGATTACCATGACGTTGACGATGATGATGACGATAATCATGACGATACCATCAGAACTTGTTTGTTTTTGGCTAAGATACTTCTATACTTATAGACGCCCATGATGTAGTAAGCTACTTACAGTCTGTTATATATGTTGGTTTTACGTGGTTACTGACACAAGATACTGTAAAACAATTTGTTTACTTGTTTTTTCTACTGGAATCGGCTTCATCGCTAAATAAATTTAACCATATTCCACATTTTAACGCATGTCGGACTTTTAGGATTCTGTTATGTTTATGACTTCTGTCGCTCACAAAGTTTAAGTTCGGCATTTTTGGTAACCCTGGCTTTTTGGACTTATATGAAAGTTATCATCACCGTCACTGATCCTGAGCCATCAATATTAATTGACTAAACAGGTTGTAACTCTGTTGTCGACCTATGCTACTTTTACCTGTGGAAGGCTGCATTACCTTTTCTATTAATACGAAAAAAAATATTAATAAAATGAAATAAAGTATATTGAGTTCGCTTGCGGTTGATGTCACTCGGTGATTGTTTATCTTCATTTTTGTGATTTGTTTAACTACTTTTTTGACAGTATTTGTAACTTCATAAAATATGTACATAGTTCACACGTACAATGGATAATACTGACTGGAGAAGACGCTTTCATTTCCTGTACACATATCTTATACAGGTATCATAAGTAACGGATTTATGTGCAGTTTGGAGAACTAATATTAATTACACAACGTCAGGTGCAAAACTGAAACTACTCGAACATATAGTATTCCATACAATAGCAACGTTTTGATTAAGCCGATATTACACGGATTAATTTCGGTTCAATGATGCTTTCAATTTCATAGCTTCAATGGCATTGAGACATCTAAATATATTTAAAGGAGATTAAGCAATCTCATTAAACCTTTTGACCGCCACGCCAAAACCACACTGCCGTGCCCTGTACGCCAAAGCGAAAAGTAAACAAAAATACCTACGAAAAAAATAGTGTTGCCAAGAGTTGATATATCGATAACACAAAATAACTTGTTTTCGTTGGTTTTATATGCAATAAATGACTCTTTATAATCTGGTATGTTTTATTTAATCTTGTGTTGTCTTCCACTCTTTTTATTCTATATAAAGAAAAATATACTTTGTACATAAATAAAAAACAAACAATAACAATAAAATAGTAGTAAACCACAGCACTACTCTCCATCGTGATGACGTCATTGTCACGACTGGACGACAACGGCGTAGCTGCCCTTCTTTTTGAAACTTTCTTATTGATGTAGCCGTGTCGCACGTTGTGTATCGATTTCAAAATCTATCTAACCAAAATATACAAACATCGATTCAAAATATTTTATGTGTCGGGGGAGGCGTAGGCCAAGTGAAGCACAGAAGAAAAGTCTTACGCTCTTATGACAATGGGGATTTGATATGACGCTGATGCTGCCAGATGATTTTGAGATTGAGAAAGAAAATCGCACAACATAAAATGAAAAATTGCTCTTCATACCTTAAGTAAAATAAACCACATTTATTATTTGTGATTTTATATTATTAAAATAAAAAAGGTACATAATTATTAACCAATCAACAATTGTATATAATTATTGGAACTAGGTAATCAGTCTTAAAATCTTGGTCATTGAATAAAAAATCAGTACGTATTACAGAAATCAACAAATGGTACATAATTATTCACTAATCAACAATTGTGTATAATTATTCGCACTAGGTAATCAGTCTTAAAATCTTAGTCATGGAATAAGGCTTTCCAAAATGCGAGTTCTGAGGAATCGTTCACGATGCACTGAACTACTTTTCCCGCTAATCGCTTATGACATCATCAGGGTGTCGTCTATACTTGACCACAGAGTTTTAATATTAGATTTATTATGCGAAGAAGATTTGATAACATTTTTTTAATTCATGTAGCTAATTATAGTTTTATGTTTCTAACCTCTTTTTTTCGAATATCAATAATAATAGAAAAAAATAATAATTTTGAGTTAAATTTTGGATATTTTTCAAGAAATCCTTGCCTCCCGCGTACAACACTAGCGGTCAACTATAGACGACTTTGGCGTGCTGGACATAGTATTTGCTTACAGAAATATCCATTCTTTTTTAGTTCAATGTTTCTTATTAATTGTGGCTCTAGAAGACTTGTTTTTTATACTCACATGTTGCTGGGTTATTCTTTTTTGAGGAGAGTGGAATTAAAATACCAGTAATAGTTTTCCAATATGTATATTTCATATTTCTGTGGGCCAGGTTTTTTGTCAACTATAGACGACTTTGGCCGTCAAAAGGTTAAAAGCTTAAATTCACCGAACGCTTTCAATGCTATGGTAGCAATATTGGTGACTCAATCCGCGCACCGCACGACAGCGAAGCGTACGCGTTATTTCGCCTGCGCACATGGATTTTCGAAAATTATATAATATAATATATTAGTATATATTATACATTAATCTATGCGAAAATGGTTATCAAGTGGCGTGACAGTCATGATCCGCTATTTTTGGAACGATTCCAATTGTATGAGTGTTTGTGGAATACAAGATCAAAGTTTTAGAAAGATAGAAATCAGCGTGATAATGCTATAAGATCACTGATGGAACATTTAAAAATTGATGGTGTCACTGAAGAGGACATAAAGTTAAAAATATATATAGTTGCAGATTAACAAAATACCCGCACGTACGAGTTGGCGCGACATCTCATTGCGCTGTGAACATTGAATGTAATTTAAATGATTTACGTGTATATTGGTAAAGCCGTTTCTATTTAGTTGATCCGTGTAATATCGCCTATAGAATTTCAAATACGTTCGTTGTTGATTGCTCTTAACTATATAAATGTATCGTCTCCATCGAGTTATTACGTACTACGTACTAGAGGCGACACTGCACTAATTCAACTGCGGCAATATCGCCACACTTTACTCAGTCGCTCGATAGACGCTGCTAAGTTGACACAAGCTGTGTTCATAATATAAAAAAAATTCTTGATAAAATATGCCATGGTGTGTTTTAGATATTGCACAAATAATTCAAGAAATGTTAAACTAAAAGAATAACTTTTCATCGATGCGTAAGATACTTAATTAAT
This sequence comes from Parnassius glacialis, assembly GCA_033319125.1. Taxonomy (NCBI): domain Eukaryota; kingdom Metazoa; phylum Arthropoda; class Insecta; order Lepidoptera; family Papilionidae; genus Parnassius; species Parnassius glacialis. Next base: position 43,381,197 of record JAVANC010000004.1, read on the forward strand.
AAAAAAGTATTATAGATTAATAACCAAACAAATTATACCTAAGACGCCATCTCGGATCATGGAATATAGATTATGAAATTATTTTTTTCAGAGGCGACGTTTCTGTAGGTACTTAAGTGTGAGAAAAATTGTGCATAATATATTGTTTTTTTTTTGTAGAAACAAATAGAAGTATTCATGATTAAGCAAAATTTCTGATATTTAAATTTGCTGATTATTCTTTTATTTTATGATTAGGTTTCCACGTGCAAGCCATGACAACAGGCAAAAGTTTAATAAATTCGTCCATTTTTACCACGCTATCACAGAATACCAGCGTAAAATAGCAGCTTAATGCTGCTGTGTTTCGTATGGTGAGTGTAGAAAACCGGAGACCCTTTTTACTGGAAACGAGGCATTCCATCTTAATCCTCACGGGTGACAAGACATCTGCATTTTGATTCGTAATCGAGGATAAATGTAGATGTCTATGGGCTACAGCAACCACTTACCATCAGGTGGACTGTGTGCTCGTTTGTCACCCTTATCCTATAAAAAAAGTAACCCGGGTTCGATCCCCGTCGACACCAATGAAATTGTTAATTGCATTTTAAGTGCTAATTTACCACGTGCTCGGCGGTGAAGGAAAACATCGTGAGGAAACCGGCATGTCTGAGAAATAAGAAAAATTGGGGCAGCGCCGCGGACATTTCCTTGCCCTGAAACCCTCTCTGAAATGAGGGGAAGCCTGTGCCCAGCAGTGGAACGTATATATTATATAGGTTGTAACTTTAACTAACTTTTTACCTTTTAAAATATTCAAATAAAAAGAGTTTTGGGAGGTGGGGGAGGTGGGGGAGGTGGGGGAGGTGGGGGAGTGAGGCGAGGCATATTTCACAAAATCTCACCAGAGGGAGAAGGACGGTAGAAAAATTGCCAAAATCATCTCACGTAATGAGGTCTAATAATCTTCCACTCTCTAGATGTCGCTAGTTGTGACTGAGGTAAAGTTTATTGTTACAATGTGTCAGTTAATTAAGAAATTAGTTTTAAATAATAGTTTTACATTATCTAGAGTATTATATTAGTACACAACACAATGCGTCAGTAATTTTCATTTTTAATTTTTTGCACATTGTAACTCTTTTTTTTAAAAAATCGGCTTTTAGTTATATTTATAGTTTGGTTTATTCATTTCTAATGTGATTAATATAAAATATAACTAACAATACAGAAAGAAACCTTAAAGATTACATTTTCCTAAGAAATTATCGTTCCCGCTATGAAATCTGTCAAATATTTTACCTCACTGTAAAGTGGCGCCGCCCTAGTGGCAGAAAAAGTCGTGGATGCCCTCATTAAAGGACGCTTCCTTACCATCACGTGGACTGTGTGCTCGTTTGTCACACTAATACTATTAAAAAAATATTTTTCATACGATAAGAAGAATAATTATTATTTATGGGATGGATAATTTTTCCCATTCAAACATTTCAATCTAACCTAAGACTTAAATGTATAAAAATGTGGGTTTTATTTCTAAGGTGAGTTATATTTAGGTACTACGTACCTCTAACCTACGTACGTTATAATTAATTACGTCTACTAAATACTAATTTTCACTTTAAAACCTGAGATTTTGCAAATACAAGCGGGATTTATTTTGTTCACGAATGACGTTAGACCGATATAGGCTGATAGCGTGTACGTGAATGGTCTAGTATATCTTCCTTTGAAAGAGAAGAGAAAGAGTATAGTGTACACGTATGTGTACACTATACTCTTTGTCTTGTGCATTGTCAATTTATTCTAATGTCAGTTTATACTAAATCTATGGTTTTCATGGTTTACGTGGCACAATACTGTTTATATGGTCATGAGATAGATAGAAAATAATTTTAGTCACTTTTAAATAAATGAAATGTTCATGTTTAAATGGTTCCCCATAGTCATTTTTAGTTTTCATATTTAAATTATTTGCAATTCAATAATGTGTGGGAATTTAATGGAAGATAATCCAGAATTGTTTTACTTCCAGCTTTAGGTAAAACTAATTATGATAGTTATTTTCTTAAATAAATTTGTTATTGTAAAATTAAGTAAATGTTTTTAGCAAAGAATATTGCAAATAATTATTAAAAATATCATGCAAAATTAATATAAATAGCAAAGCCAAAAACTCAACATCGTAAGGTATCAAGCCAATTTTTTTATTTCATTAGGCAAACAGTGGCTAGAAATTGCGACGATGGGTTTTTGTTTCAAGAAACAGTAAAAGAGTAGACGTCGGATGAGTCTTTTTGGAACTAAGACTATAGCTAATATTTGTGTGCAATTTCAGGACATTAGCAGCATCACATTGCTATAGAAAGAAAATACATATCGGCGAAATAAGCAGCGCCGCATCGTCTGCGCACAACAAGCAGTCGTTGCTAGTGTCGAACAAAGGGCGAGACCGATGTTAGAAAGAAACAATTCTGTCGTTCGCGCACGTATTTCTGACAGTTAACCACGAATAATGTCGCACGCAGTAAATCCCTAAACACATTGTTTCAACTTTTTTATAATACAAATAACGATAATATGTCATACAGGTCTGGTAGCTCTGTAAACAACCGTTTTCCCTTATCGTGTTTCGCCCTGTTCAAATTCAAGAAATTAAAAATACCTTTTTCGTTTATTATCAAAACCTCATTCTTAATTGGCATGGTGTTAAAAGCACAAAAACATGCATATGTCATGTGTTAAATACTGCAAACTGCGAACAAATTAAAGAACATTATACTGACCTCCTTAGAAATATTGTAATGTTCCTTAGCGTAGTATAACGCCTTCTCGTGGTTTCCGAGCGCAGCGTGGGCGTTTCCAAGGGACCAACAAGCTCTACCCTCGCCAACTCGGTCTTGCAGTTTCCTGGCAGCGGCCAAATGTCGTGCATGGTACTCTTCGGCCACACGATATTCCCGGAGTAAAGTGTAAGTGTTGCCTAGGGAATAGCAAGCCTGGGCTTCCACTGCAGCGTCTCCCAACTCCTCGGCTAGAGCGAGGGTGCGCCTGTTGGAGAAACATGAATTAATCGTGTGTTCAATCGTTTTCAAATTGCGACAATTCCACATTGTATAACACGTGCAGTTCAACCAGGATAACTGAGAGTTCAACAGTATAAATTGGCAATGAAGCAGACACATAGCTTGCAGAACCACGAGCTGAAGAGGAAGAAAGGTCCTCGAATTAACACCGTCATCATCAACATCATTACAGCCCATCACAAGTCCACTGCTGAACATTTTGATCCCCCAAGGAATGCCAAAAGCAGTCCTAAACCACCTGCATCCATCGATTTCCTGCATGTCTTACCAGGTCGCCACTCCATCTAGTCGGGGGTCGGCCTACACTTCGCCTACCGGTAAGACAGCCACCACTCGGGAACATTTTTTCCCCATTGGGTGTCGATTCTTCGAGCTATATGGCCAGCCTATTGCCACTTCAGCTTACTAACCCCTTGGGCTATGTCGGTTACTCTGGTTCTACTGCGGATATCCTCACTGTTGTTAACACTGTACCTAACCCAAATGATTACTAGATTTTTACTCCTTTAAATAGGGGATCTAATGTGACATCCATGGAGTAAATGTATGCAGGTGGTTTACAACCGAACTTTGTTGTCTTTATGTCTATGTTTATCATTGGACTAGTGGTGAGTTGCAAAGATGATGATGGTATCAATTAGTATTGACTATAAAATAATTTTGATGTTGATGTACACACTTGTAAAATGTTTTAAAGAACTTCTAATAGATATAACCATTTCATAGTTAAGCCAGACGTGAAATACCCAGACCTCTAATCGATCACCACGTGCCACCTGCCAAGCGTCTCGATTAAGGTAAATTCGTCTAAAAATCAAAATCAGAGAGGCCTATGCCCAGCAGTAGACTTACGGGCTGATGAAGAATCTATATCTATATCAAACTTTTTTGATCAGATATCATGTCGTCGAGCAGTGCTTAAACTGGGTAGGATCTGCTCACCACAAAGCCTCGACAACTCCGCTTATTTTTGTCAATTTTATCATCAACTAGCTGTTCCCCGCATCTTCGCCCGCGTGAAATTTAGGGTTTTTAATTTTTTTGCGCGGACCCCTAAATTCTTTTTCTTAAATAATTACCTGAGTTACTTCTTATAACATCAGTTATCTGCCAGTGAAAGTCCCGTCAAAATCAGACCAGCCATTTCGGAGATTATCCGGAACAAACAGACAGACAACATTTTTAAAAATTGTGTATTTGTTATAAGTGCCGTATGTACTTCATGTGTATTTAGTAAAAAAAACTGTTATTTCGACATTACAAACAGACACTTCAATTTTATTTATTTGTTCAGATATAGATTTAGTGCTGTTTTCAATTGGTTATGGCCTATACTTCATTACGAGGATTTTTAGGAATCGCCAAACTCTACAGACGTGTAGCGGGCTTCACACAGGACGGTGCCTATCACGCTGAATATAGCAGTACTGTAAACGATGTACTTCGTTATAGAATATCTAAAGTTTGTAAAATAATTGAGAACTTGCCATTTCCCCCAGTCATTTTCGCAATTTTAGGGCATGATAGAGTTGGGGGTAGTCTTAAATTACAATCGGTACTAGAATAGAAATCTCACGCATGCTCTACTTATTGCTGTTTCGACTATGATGACAAATTATGAACATGCGTTTCACTGCACATAAATATTACTGCTATGCACAATTATAGAAATTCTCCATTTCTCTGTACGGGATGTAATGTGATGCAATAATATAGGAAGTGGTCTAGGACGATGTATAAGGGATAGAGAATAATTAAAATGCAACTACACGAAAAACAAGTTTGTGATTTTGCAAAAAACATTAGTTCCTACTGAAATTCGAACCCCATAGTAGCCAAATACTTTAACTACTAGACTACACAACCTTCATGCAAATACACTCGCACGCTAGCAGACAAGAAAAGAACCAATACTTAATTATTAAGTGTAAATAAAGCTTAGCATCACTACAAAAACCCGTGGATTAATTAATTTAAATTTTCAATAATTGCAATTGCATTGCATTTGAAAATAAGATAAAATATAAATTAATTTCGCCAAATAAGCACTAAGTATTTTTAAAACATATAAAATAAGGGTATAGGCACGTAGTCAAGGGAATATCATGATAACACAAATGCATTAGAGAAATTTCACATATGTAAAGCTTCCATAGTCATCAGCACAAAAAGTGATCAATTCTAAGCATGTCACCACCATCATCATCATTCATTCCATTCCATCCCCAAGTAATGCCAGAAAATACGATTCAGAAGAAATATCATTCAACGACTTCCCGCATGTCTTATGATGTCTAAGCAGGTTAATTAATATGCTCCAAATTTTAGTGCCTAACTACATAACTTAATCACTCACCGTGCACCTTTCACGTCAGCATAAAATTTTACTGAATCATTCATGTCGCTAATAGATAGTTCGAGCGTGAATGGATCGATTGCACACTGAACTTTATTTAATGATGAAAATAATTAATTACACCGCCGTCACATGAACATAATATAATGTTAAGCCGGGAATTTACTGATGTGTGAATGTCAGAAAATGTAACAACGAGCCAAAGTCAACAGTTTTAAAGTAAATCACGTTATATGCCGTGGGCACCTACAAGCATCCTCAATGAAAGTCAATTCAAAAGATAATTAAGATATAGATTATTGTCCCGCCTGAAGTCTAAGTCAAAGTGCCTCTTTCTCTTTCAAGTAATCCATTCTTATTTCACTTACTAAATGTCATAGGGCGCGAGCAACCTGAGTTCGATCCCCGCCAGTATAAATTAATTGTTAATTGCAGTTTTAAGTGCTAATTTACCACTCGTTCAGAATAAAGGGACTGGCTTTGCTTGTATGGTAAATTGCACCAAACCCTCTTAGAAATTCGTTAGACTTGTGCTTAGCAGTAGGAGGAATGAAGGCAATTACTTTTAGCAGGAGCATAGTAGCTAAATATTAATTAAAAAGACAATATTTTAAAGTACAGAAATAAACAGCGAAGCTTTTATCAATCGCAAATCGTCATCAAAACACGCTCAACTTTAAAAAAGAAAACCACATTAAAAGGAAACTAAGAAACCTAGCATTTAAAAAGCATCATTTTGCCCAGCTAATCTTGATACTATTTTAAAGTATCATTAATGTCCACATGATTATAACACAACTAAAAACTTTCGTACAAACTGGCGCACAGCGTAAAATGCAATAAATAGCACGGATAAAGGAAGTAGGTACGTTTGTATTCTTCTGATTTTTATTATAATATGACCATTAATCTAATTTAGATTAGTAAAAACACACACACACACACACACATACATTTTAACACAGATCTTTCCATTCATATTATTTATTTTAAATCCTGAAATATTTTCTAAAGTATAATTAAAAAAGAACATATTGAAGACAGCAAACGTAGCCTGAAGTTTGTTATAAACCGCTTCGTAATAAAGTCGTCTATAACAACAAATACTTACTTATAGTGTTCAGCAGCATTTTCAAATTGTCCAAGAAATATATGAGAGTTCCCAAGGTTGCTGTTAGCTCGACGTTCTGCCGCCTTATCTCCGACTTCTCTCGCAATCGTTAACCTCTCCGTGTGATATCGGATAGCACGTGTGAAATCACCTAGTAAGTAACATGTGTTTCCTAGATTACCGCAAGCCCGACCCATTGCTTGTCTGTCGCCAAGACTACGCATCAGTTCGAGATTTTCCCTGCAATATAAATAAACTATGTTAAAATTGACAAAAAATACGATTAGATGTCTAGATTTGACATCAATAGTACCAAGAGTAAAGAAATGACAAGACCTAAAAGTTAATGGAACCAATAAAACAATAAATTTAAATTTTATTTTTGACTAGAGATCCGCCCTCGCTTCGCACGGGTTATTTCTGTATCTCGACAACAGCGCCACCTACCAAGGTCCAATCGTGAATCGTTTACATCATCCAGTGTCACTCAAATACACAAATGTTGGAAAGAAGTTCTTTATCGCACGGTACGGGTTTGGCGGATGGGAGCTACGCGACAAAAAGTTTAAGATATTTTCGTCACTACCCCTTGTGTCATAGTTTAGACGGCCTTGGCGGCGAAATAAGGAAGTGAGATGGAATAATATCCATCTCCCTCGCACTTTTTCTTATGTTGCCATGAAAGAAATATTATTTTATTTCAAATGACGCTTCTTTTTAAAAGACGCTAGTAATTCATTCATTTGTATTTGTTAATCAATAATATAATACCTACGTTTATCAATAATAATATACTACGCAAGGAATTTCGTTCCAACCGCGTGTTCCACGGCACTCACGCATTTTTTTAATCAAAATCTATAGACTATCGGACAGCAATTTATTTTTATCTAGAGAGATAGTATTTCCAGTTTCTAATTACATAACAGTTTATTTTTACAAAAGCTTTTTTATTAACAGTGTAGTGGTGGTGAAAGATCCACTACCCCTTATCGTTATGTGGGTGTCGTTAGAGGGAAGCAAATGAGAAGATGAGCAGCAGCGTTTTCCCAATAACTAGAAAAAATAAAATCTGCGGTTGCCTAGCGTGGCAACCTACGGCAAAATCCCTCCTATGAGACAATCTATTTGTATATTCAGCAGTGGATTTTTGATAGTGTGTAATGCATAAAATTTTTAACATTCTACGTATTAAATACTGTTTAAGTGTAATACTTGACTCCAATGGACTATGACCTATTTGGGAAGAAAAATTAATTAAAAACTACAATTAGAAAACCGCACTTATTTGAATTTCTATGATGATACGCTGTCAAAACAAACTATATTTCTATTAAGCGTGTGCTTCCATCAAAAGTATGAACAAATATAGCTCAATGATTACTTTGACCATAGCTCTGTGACAGTTAATTTAGGCTACTTTCCATTGGATTGGAAATTGTTAGTCCGGCAACGCAGTTTCTGCTTGCCAAATTATTACTAAATTTCCAAATTGGATAAAAAACTGTACGACATGAAAAAATCTGCTTCTGTTTGGAGTGTCTGCGTACTGGTGAAAATGGAAATTTTTGTCCGACGAATTTGTTGTAGAAACTAAAATATTTATTTTCTATAAAATATTTATATTATAATACCATCCCTCACAATAATGTTCTAAAAGCAAAGGTGCTGCCAAAACTAAACTTCCAGCTGAGAAATCATGTAGTAGTCGACAGCAGGCAAAATTATCAGAATAAATCTGAATACTCCCTTGTTTTATTGCACTACTGTTACAAAATTTCGTGTAAATTTATTTCTTTTTGTTTATTGCGTACTGGCCCTAGTTATTTTTAATGAGACGAGCGTCATTCGACGCGTACTCATTTAACGAGTACCGGTAAGGGTGGCTACCCCATACCATCCCGTGGGTAGCAGGATATGCAACTACAACACACATAAAAGAATTGCAGTTGTAAACTGTTACGTTTATCTACGTAAATGTTTCAACTAAGGCAAATATCCCCCCTTTGAGGTAGTCAATGGGGGAGGTATATATTCAGATGTGGACTTTTGTAAGGCTATAATGAATGATCAATAAATGAATTCATTTATCGACACAGCCATTTTGATTAACTCTATTTTGAAAGCATTGTTTTCGTCCAAGGCATCCCTTTTTGTTGCTTTTAAACCTTCCCATTATTAAAAATTCCTATCCTTATTAAATACTTTGTTATGTAAAATGAAAATATTGTTTGACTGTTGTCATGTTAAATTATTTGTATTTTAACCTCAACTAGAATATTCGAAATTTCTCAAACGTTAGGACTCGATAATAAAATTGGCATTTAAAAAAAAATATTTTCGTATAAAATCGCGACATTGTTTCTGATTTCATTTTATAGGGTAGTTAGTTTTTAAATGATTCGATCGTTTTTAATATCACGATCCTTATTGTCTATTATATTATTCGCTGTTGTAATTGGTGACATAACCGCAACAGCGCCAACTAACATAAGCCACAACAGTATTATGTTATCTTCATATTATTACTAGGTTAAATGGAAATGGTATTTGCAATCAGAAATTCGTATCCGTTGTTCAATATTTAATATGTGAGTTTCAAAATATATTGCACGTATTCGCAGAAACGAATTTAATATTCACCCCAACAAGTTAATAGAATGCAGTAATTTCGAGCTCTTTGTATGAATTATAATTAAATTCAATATATTTTTTTTATAAAACTAAAGTGACAAACGTGACAAATGCTGCCAACTTCAAACAAAGAAAGGAGATGCCTTTTTCCTTTTGAGGACTAAGATAGAATGCCTCAAAGCCTGTCATGATACTGGCATTGCAACTTGGTGGCAGAAAAGGGTAAAAGGGTGTTACTTATATTAAATATATTTATATAGTAGTGAAATATGTAAAATATATTTACACAAGTTTACTGCTGAACATACGGCTCCCCCACGGAATGCAACAAAGCACGGTCCTGAGCCACCTGCATACATCTACTTCCTGCAGGTCTTACCAGGTCGTCACTCCATCTAGTGGGGGTCACCCTTCACTTCGCCTATAGTACAATAGACGACGGAACCACTTTTTAAGAAAACGCGTTAATTCACACTTGTGTAAATATAATTTACTGCTTGTTCGTTAAAGTCTTTCGCCTTTAGTTCCTTTTTTGTTCCTATATATACATGCCTAGTCAGGTCATAAATTTTGTCACATGTTTAATATAAAATAATTGAAACAAGTTTATTCATTATGTAACCATTTATATACCAAAATGAATTTAACAAAACATAGATTCTTATGACACTAAAGTTTATTCAAAATTACCTTCGTGATTTTGAATACAGGCCTTCAATCTACGCGGCCAGTCGTCTATCGCAGCACGAACGAGGTCCATGTCAATATCGGCGGCTGCCTTAATCGAGGATGTCTTGAGTGACTCCAAATTGGGATGAGGCTTTGAGCACGCCTTTTCCTCCAAGTGTTGCCGTATCTTGTAATCTAACGGATTCAAATCTGGACTGGAGGAGGGCCAGTCTTCGTGCCGGATGAAGTCGATTTCACGCGCCGCCAGCTAGTCTTGTGTGCTCTTCGCTCTATGAGCTGGTGCCGAATCTTGTTGGAATACCAGTGCCTGTTATTGAACATGGTATGAGAAACAGGTTCCACAAGGTTCGTCAGGACTGTATTTTGATAAACAAATGCATTCGTTTTTACACCTTCCTCACAGAAATGTACCTCTGTTAAGCCCCAATAAGAAACTCCCAACCATACCATGAGCGAGGATGGAAAATGACCTCGTTGGACACGCGGAATACGGTTGCTCGCTTCTTCACTACTGTGTGCGTACACCTTATCATTTAGTTTTTTGTAGCTCTCTTCTACGGTGAAAAATTTTTCATCCGAAAAAAGAATTTCCCGATATTTTTTCCCGCGTACTGCTTCAACAAAGCGCGGCATCTCTTCAGTCTCAGTCCATTAGACGAGCATTCAAACGATGTCCTGTTTTTCTTCGATATGCCCGAAGCCCTAAGTCTTCATTTAACACCCTTTTCACCGTGGTTCTGCTTAACCCCATCTGAAGGGCCAACAGTTTCTGCTTACGTTTGGGATTTATTTGAATTCGCGCCTTCAGAGCTTTTATCACTGCTGGAGTCCTAACAGACCGAGGGCGACCACTTCTTGACCTGTCATCTACACTAGAGTCTTCATTGTATCGTTTGATGGTACGATAAACGAATCTTTTGGTTATAATTAAATTTTTCAGTATGTCAAAAATTTGAATTGGAGCGTAACCGCAACGATGCAACGCAATAACTGCAACACGGTCTTCTTTAAGCGTCCACTCCATATTTAAAAATGAGTAAAATTCTAAAAAGTATACAGTTTTATTTTCATGAACAATTCGAAATTCGAATTCAATAAACTTTTTTGTGGCCAGCATTCTAAAAGAAAAGTTTTTACTGTGTTACAATACTTATGACCTGACTGTGTATATAGGAACAAAAAAGGACATTTAAAACCAATATAAGCACTGTAAGATCTCAAATACTATATCAAAATATGATAAGATACAGGGAGTAAAACAATTCAATTTGTTTTAAATTAATATCTGTGTTTAATATGTCAAAGCAGCATTCATTTTGCATTCGGTGAAGTTTAAATGTTTTCTAATTCTAAATTTGCTGCTTCTTCTCTTTTGAAGGATATTTTCAATTTTCTCTATTTGCATAGCATAAAAATTATAGCATGTATTACGTCGAATAGTCTTACATTATTGAATCTAACGATTGCTCTATAAAAAGTTTTGACTTTAAGTTAATGCACTCTAATGTATACCCGTTACAAGTTTAAGTTATATCAAAGAAAGAAATCATAAAGGGTCTAACTTATAATCGTTTATTTTCGCTTATTTATGTATTAATTATCTCCATACCTGTCTCTTACTATAGTCACTTATAAAAGAGAGAGAATGACTTTATTCTATTTTTAAGTTTATATTTATTTTATGAGTAAAGCAGAAACTATTATAAAAATTGTTCTGATGAACACTAACAGTGAGCAGGTTACGCTAAACGCGCATAGGAAACTCAATATGAATAGTTTGTCAAATAACCTGAAATGAACAATTTTCTAGTTTTAGAGAGGTAACCTACAGTTTGTTAACAATATGTTTGAGGAATTTGGATAACAGTATATTTTGTAATGTAATGCAACGCCATTTTTTCTATGTAATTGACATTTCGCTCCGCACTAAAGTTTTCGTAAAAAGAGTACAACTGTAGCCATCGTATTCACAACATGTTTGTGCCACACCCGTAAGTATGTATACAATACTTGTGCTCATGTATCATACAAGTTTAGAACGCTAAGTCTGATAAACATACTCAGGGGAAAGCGGCGTTAACTCATCTACACTAATAATATTATAAAGAGGAATTTGTTTGTTTGTTTGAATTCAATAGGATCAGAAACTACTGGACCGATTTGAAAAATTCTTTCACCATTAGAATCCTACATTATCTCTGATGAACACAGGCGATACAATGTTTTCAAAAAAGTTAGGGGTCCGTATGAAAACTTCGTTAAAAAGAAAGTTTGAAAAAAATCAAAAAGAATCCTTATTTCGCGTACGCTGCGGAAACTATTGACAAAAGAGCAAAGTGTTGTGCTACAGTTTTATATAAGACATCAATATCTACAAAAAAGTCTGCGATACCATATGTCTAACTATTACAGTTATGTCACAATAACTACTTTTTCGTGTTAAAGTATGCAATAGTAATGCCGAAAAATTCTTATATCGCGTACGCTGCGGAAACTATTGACAAAAGAGCAAAGTGTTGTGCTACAGTTTTATATAAGACATCAATATCTACAAAAAAGTCTGCGATACCATATGTCTAACTATTACAGTTATGTCACAATAACTACTTTTTCGTGTTAAAGTATGCAATAGTAATGCCGAAAAATTCTTATATCGCGTACGCTGCGGAAACTATTGACAATAGAGCAAAGTGTTGTGCTACAGTTTTATATAAGACATCAATATCTACAAAAAAGTCTGCGATACCATATGTCTAACTATTACAGTTATGTCACAATAACTACTTTTTCGTGTTAAAGTATGCAATAGTAATGCCGAAAAATTCTTATATCGCGTATGCTGAGGAAACTATTGACAATAGAGCAAAGTGTTGTGCTACAGTTTTATATAAGACATCAATATCTACAAAAAAGTCTCCAATATCATATGTCTAACTATTACAGTTATGTCACAATAACTACTTTTTATGATAAAATATGCAATAGTAACGCCGGTAGAAATTAGGCCACATTATTCGTACCTTCGTATTAATCCTTATATCCAAATAAATCACTTTTCAAGGCTATATCAATACCTGTACCATGCATAACCACTAATTACGTTAACCATGTGATTTAAGTAACATTATTCACTTTTTAAATCTTTGTCAATTCAGAAACCGTCCGCCGTGAAATCACTCTCGAAGTTCTCATGTCGCTAGGCGAAGACGTGTGATATACGCGGGTGAAACCGCGGGGCACAGCTAGTCATAAATAAACTTAACAAGAAAGGAACGTGTTCGTTTAATCAGTTTTTCACTGTTTTACTCATCATAATAAACTTCGTTATGATTGGTAATACAGTATCAATAATCATGACTGCGAGCGTAACTATTGATACTGTACTGATGTGAGTTTGAGCATATATTGGTCTAAAACTTATAGGTCACATGTTTAGGTGGGACTTTTACCAAAAAAAAAGGTAGCCAACTGGACATTATGCGCAACTGAAGATTACACATACATTAGGATATACGCTGAAGAATACTTCAATAAAAATTACTACAGTGGACCCACGGTAATCCGACAAAAGTTTTGCAAGGCGGTGTCGGATTACCAAATTTGTAGGACTATAGAGTACTGCTACAGACTCCTGATAATCCAGAACTTTTAAAAAAAGAGTACCTTGAAATCCGGCAAATTATATCAAATATAAGATAATGAAAGTTAAAAAAATCATGTGATGCAAAATGAATAACTAAACAGTAAATAATGAACGCCCCCTAGGCCGCTACCATAGTCACATTCAAACTAAGACAAAACGCATCAAGCATAAATTCTTGGTGGCGCAAACTAGTTATAACCTATTTGTCCACGTATTCGGGAAGAACACCTCCCCCGTGGCGGATTCATAACGCGACTCGACTGTACCCACATTTTATAGGCATGTCGGATTATAGGCGGTGCCGGATTAGACAGGGGCCGGATTACCGGGGGTCTACTGTATATATTAGGGGGTAGTCAAATATTGAAATGTTTTATCAAGCCTTAATATTTTAACCAAAAAAAACATCTATAAAGAATGTTTATGAAATATTTAAAAGAAAATAAGGTTGAAGGAGCTTTTTATAGCTAAAAGATTGAAGATAATAAAAATAATCGAAGGAAAAAATGGACTGTAAATGCTGTAAAACTTGTAAAGTCAAGTGTTACAGATGCTACGAAAAGGTCTAAAGGAATGGGCGAAATAGAACTCTTTTGGAATGACAGATACAGTGTTGTGAAAGGATGCTTACAGAACCTTTGTCAAAAATGACACATAAAGAAGAAAAGTTACCTGAAAATATTTATAAAACTATTATACATATAAATAAACTTAATCTGTAATATCTATAATAATTAGTCTGTAATATCTTACCAATTATCCTAAAAGCTTGATTTTTAAAATGATATAAATTGATACAATTTAAAATTAAAAATGTTGTACAGCCGACTTCAATATAAGTTATTAGGAATAACTCCAAAACTATTGGTCTGATCTTGATCAAATTCATATGGGACCATACGAGAAGTATCAGCTTCCAAATAAAAAAAGAATCATCGAAATCGGTTCAACCAGTAAAAAGTTATGATGTAACACACATAAAGAAACATAGAGTCGAATTGAGTACCGTCTCCTTTTTGGAAGTGGGCAGAAAATAAATGGTCTTTAATTATCGTATATCTAAATAACAACAGATTAATAGATCCTATACAGGCGGAGCCAGGGCGGGTCGGTAGTTATTTAATAAAATTAACGTGAATTAAAACATATTTTATACGTACAGTGGCGGTGTAAGAATATTCATTACCCTGTATCGTCCCGGGGTTGTCGTTACAGGCGACAGACGGTAACAAACCATTAGACGGGCAGCAACGTTTTCCTAATAAAAACTAGAAACTAAAAATGCAGTTGCCAATCCACTTGCCAATCGTGGCAACTGTGCCAAACACTTTCATAGGCGACGGCCCTGGCCGAGGGCTAGTACGTATACTTAGTAGTTCGCGTCTCGTCTCTCTAATCTCACGAACCGCACGCTGACTGACTGCGCTTTATACAAAAATAATGCCTATTCATTTGTATATAATTATTCTACCTTTATTTAGTTACAATATTTGTTTATTAGTATGGCACATTTATGTTATATGTAATAGTTTTAAAGTATATATTTGTACTTTTACATATTTATATTTCATTCATATATATATATATATATATATATATATATATATATATATATATATATATATATATATTAGTTGGCCAGGCAGACGTTGTTCTACCCTTTTCGACGACCTTTCATATAAAAATCTTTAATTTCGTAATAAAGAAATATTGAGTGTCACTTATCCGGATAAAAACTATCCTATCTCTCAAGTTGGACCAAACTGCACAGAGTGTGCAAAATTTCATTGAAATCCGTTCAGTAGTTTAGGAGTTCATCGCGGACAAACAACGTGACACGAATTTTTTATATATAAAGAAGATTAACGGTTATAGCTCAGTAAGTAATGACATTAAGTACATAGTATGCTAATGTTTTAGAATCCTTATGATATAGGCAAATTTTTTAAATGGTTAGCCACACAGATCCTGTACGTTTTTTTTTCACCACAGGTGCTCAAACTTAGCATTTAAATAAAGTAAAAATTTAAACTTATGTTTAGTGCAGTCCTGTAAAATACTACCCATAGTAGTTGAAAACTTTTAAGGGTAATTTAGAAACACCATTATTAGAGAACACGTTAAAAGAAAAAAATCCGATCTAGCCACTAAACTGCGGACGTGATGACCACAAATGTGAGCAGAAGTACGAATTTTCAGAATTTTATAAAACATGGCGTAGACCCCGAACCGTTCGGGATAGAATTTTTTTTGAGGGAACCGAGGCAACCTCCCCCATGCCCGAACACGTACGTACCAGATTATCCACCCTTACTGGGACAGCCTGTATATATATATATATATATATATATATATATATATATATATATATACAACGTGTCCCAAAATTCAACGATAAGCCAACACCGGAGGATAGACCTGCCCCGGACTAATCGGGGAAAAAAAGAAAAAAAAATATATCCCAATTATATTTTAAGTTATATAAAAAAATGAAATTCTTCAGAAATTGAGACCGTTTATGATATTTTTCACTACCATGACCACAATTTTTTAAATATTTTTTTTCTTTTTGTTTTTATAGGCAACCTGAATAGTACTGCTATCTAGCACAATTCTTAAAAACTCCAGAATAACTCTTGTTTTATCACGAAAATTAATGAAACTTATTTTATTCCCTAAATTTTTTGAAGACTTTTACTTTTAACCAAATTTAACTTATCGTGGTGTAAAAAAAAAGTATGAACACTAGTATGGCAAGTTTTTTTTAAAAATTGACGCAACTAACCAACATTCCAAAACGGTATAATACTCTAGGAAAACAAGTTATAAAAAAATATGGGCCTATTATTTCTTAACAGGGGCCAAATGTCGGTCGGGTGTAATAATAGTATTAGTTCTTGAAAAATGTTTAATATTTCAAAACAAATGGTACAAACAGTTTCACGTGTAATTTATTAAGTTATTAACATTATAGCAAATGTTTGAACTGTTTGCCACCAGCATTAATACATGCACGACATCGCCTTAAAAATGATCGTTTTATTTGTCTTGCATATCTACTGCTATTAATGTAATCAGCAGCCTGAGTGATATTTCGACGAAGCTCGTCCAATGTCACAATGGGTTTTGAGTAGACCCTGTTTTTAAGACAACCCCAATAGAAGAAGTCCAGGGGGTTCAAATCGGGTGAACGGGGTGGCCATAAGATAGGACCAAGTCGCCCGATCCAACGCCCTGGATACTCTTGATTTAAATATTCTCGCACAGGACGGGCTGGGCAACCATCATTTTGGGGTTCCATATGTTTTGAAGATCACTTAAGGGCACGTCGTTTAACAATTCTTGCAAGTCATTTTGTAAAAAGTTTAAATAACTATTGCCATCTAAGTTTCCTTGTAACTCAAAAGGCCCAATTACTTTTCCATTTAATATGCCGGTCCATAGGTTAACCTTGAATTGATATTGGGATTTGTCTTGTCTCACCAAGTGTGGATTTTCATTACTCCAACTATGTAGGTTGTGAAGATTTAAATACTCATCTTTCTTGCACGTTGTTTCATCCGACCATAGAATTTTGTCTAGGAAGTGGGGATCTTCACTGTGCCTTTGCAGCATTACACGGCAAAATGTGGCCCGCAGCGGATAGTCCCGCGGTAATAACGTCTGCACACGCCTGTAGTGATATGGGTGAAGCTTGTGACGTTTTAATATTCAATGTGCAGAACTTTTCGGGATTCCTGTAGCTTTTTCTATGGCACGTACCGAAGTAGTCGAGTCATTTTCTATCTCATTGAGAACTTCTTCATCACGATCCAATCTAGGTCTTCCAGCGCTTCTCCTATTGGATGGCATACGACCCTCCGAAAACGCTTGATGCACATTAATAAACACTCGATAATCAGGATATTTTTGAGCATTTGGGTATCTTTCTCGATACAGTCTGCTAGCAGCGTTAGCATTACATCGGCATTCTCCATAGATTAAATGCATATTAGCGTATTCCTGTGGTGTGTACGGTTGCGGCATGTTAAATGCCAAACAGTCCAAAATGCGCCAGAACTCTAAATCACAAAACACACAATCGTAGCCCAAGATAATGCCAGGTCAGTTCAGTTTGAAGATCACTTCCAGTCCAAATAATGCCAGGTCAGTTAAGTTTGCAGGTCGATTCCAGTCCAAAAAGCCAAGCCAAAAGTCGATAGTATGTACGGGGGCCACGTAAGTTGAATTGAGAACGGTGCGCAGTAAACAAAGGAGCAGAGCGTACTGAACCGACTTGCTGAGAATAATAACAGCTTCTCTACCTGCCCTGTTGTTGTCTCTTTTTAACGTAAATATCTATATCTATCTATCTCTCTCTAACATCTAAGGTATTAATGCCCCATTCGAATTTCTAGAAATTGTAACAGGGACCCATTTTGGGCATGTAGTAA
This sequence comes from Parnassius glacialis, assembly GCA_033319125.1. Lineage (NCBI taxonomy): Eukaryota > Metazoa > Arthropoda > Insecta > Lepidoptera > Papilionidae > Parnassius > Parnassius glacialis. Next base: position 43,399,132 of record JAVANC010000004.1, read on the forward strand.
AAGTGATTACTGACAATTACAATTTAAGGAATTTGGCCCCTGTTTAGAAATAATAGGCCCATATTTTTTTATAACTTGTTTTCCTAGAGTATTATACCATTTTGGAATGTTGGTTAGTTGCGTCAATTTTTAAAAAAACTTGCCATACTAGTGTTCATACTTTTTTTTTACACCACGATAAGTTAAATTTGGTTAAAAGTAAAAGTCTTCAAAAAATTTAGGGAATAAAATAAGTTATAGTATAGTATAAGTTTCATTAATTTTCGTGATAAAACAAGAGTTATTCTGGAGTTTTTAAGAATTGTGCTAGATAGCAGTACTATTCAGGTTGCCTATAAAAAAAATGAAAAAAAATATTTAAAAAATTGTGGTCATGGTAGTGAAAAATATCATAAACGGTCTCAATTTCTGAAGAATTTCATTTTTTTTATATAACTTAAAATATAATTGGGATATATATTTTTTTCTTTTTTTCCCCGATTAGTCCGGGGCAGGTCTATCCTCCGGTGTTGGCTTATCGTTGAATTTTGGGACACGTTGTATATATACAATATGTAACAAAAACCCTGTGGTTCCCGTTAAGTACGTTATCAGGATCATTATTCAAACGCATAGAAATAACTTTTTTTTTAAAAACTCGAACAATATTTTTTTGTTTTATTTCAAATAAAATAAAAAAGTTCCAATCAAATAAGGTCTGAAATCAAAATTTTGACATTCAACTTTGCATTTTTGATACAATGTAGTTTTAATGATACAAAACCAATGTGTGAAGGTTTTCGTGGCCGCAACCCCCGGCAAGAGTTAAAAAATTGTCAAGTGTTTTATTTCGAAAACTTAATCGAAAACGGTAAAAATTAGACAAAAAAGTTCTTATTAAAAATGTTTACAGCAAAATTTTTTACATAATAAAGGTTTAATGAGGTTTTGTTGTTGATATCAGGTAGCATATGAAGATATAGTTTTGTGTGATTCTTCTACTTTCATTAGCTCTCGCCCTTGTCATATAACTATATATATATATATATATATATATATATATATATATATATATATATATAGTAGCGTGGTTACCAGTTCTTTCTTTACCTTGTTCTCACAACGTTCTTTACCAAATATCTTAATTGGGACAGAGGACCCATTAACTATCAAACTCAACGCTTAACGCTACTTCACAATCCGTAAAGTCAAAAATCTTGGCGTAGGATTGAAACTCATTGAGCTTATTCACGAAGAACGCCAGACTTATTAATTTTATAATTAGGCCGTCATAATAAGGTTATAATTCACTCCGATTGTGAAACTTATTATGTTAGTGGAAGCAATCAACTTCATTCGATTATGAAATCTGCTGCTCATTCAGAGAATATAGAATTTCATTTTAATCCGCTTTCGAGTCTTCACTTTGAGGAACTATGGGAAGTACAAATTAAAGCCGTAAAATTTAACTATTATTGCATAGTCGGTGAAGTTGTTAATTTCGAAAAATTTAATAGTTTTTAATGCAAACTGATAACTGATTCTGATCCTAACAAGTACTTCCCCCTGGTCACTGTTTAAGGTTAGATCTTTTCCTGGTCCATTCTTGACTGTGACAATGCCAATATAAATCGCTAAGATCGCTGGCTACTTAAACAAATATTTCAACGCGATTTTTGGAATCATTGGATGCAAAAATATCTTTACGACGTTATAAAATGTTAAACCGAACCTATTTTATAGTTAAAACCGAAAGCGTACTTATGTACGTATGGTATGAGGTATGGTCAAAGCACTGACCGGAACATGCTAACCGTATTTCAATAGTCGCACAGCCGAAACTATCGATTAGAAAGGCCTTTGAGAAATAAAGCTTGCGCTGGCACTACTGAGTACCTATTAAGGTCGAATGTTTCGTAGTTCAAGAGAATTTAAAAACCAATTAACAGACTCGCGCGTGTATGTATGGCCATTTTATAAAAATTTGAAAACAAAATTAGAGAAATCAATTGAAATTTTTATTCTGTACATTAGACAATTGTGTCGTGATGTGGTGACGGCGCTTAGAATTTTTTTTATTGAAATTTACTATGGGATTGGACACCTTTTCTGCCAAAGTATCAGACTGATTGGGAGCCAGCTTGTTATGTATTTCTGTCGCCAGATAATAAGAATTTCGATCACGGCAGCTAGTTTCAATTGAGACTAATTAATCTGCACAGGACAGGATTATAGTGCCCGAATTTATGCGCAAGCAGAGATGCAAATTCTATTCCTTTACTCTCATAGCCCGATGAGTCGGTAAACCGACACGACCGGAGAGAGATCAGGCGCAGGACCGACGGCTTTACGTGCTTTCCGAGGCTCGGGGGTGAGTTGGTTTTTCTGGGGGACTTTAATGTCTGTCATCAGGACTGGCTGTTCCCATACCAGAAGACCGACCACGCTGGGAGAGAGGCGTGGAATTTTGCCTTGTCGCTGGGGCTCTCCCAGCTGGTGCAACAAGCGACTAGGGTACCTGATGTGGATGGGCACACAGCCAACTGCCTCGACCTTCTGCTGACGACCGATCCAGACAGGTACGATGTTCAGGTTACCTCACCCTTGGGAACTTCGGACCACTGTCTGGTGAAATCTGTATCGTTATATTCCCCACCTAACTACGATTTCCACGGGATGCGACGAATGTGGCGATACAAGTCAGCAGATTGGGATGAGATGCGGCATTTCTTTGCATCTTATCCTTGGCGGCAGGTCTGCTTCTCCTCTGGAGACCCATCGAGCTGCGCGGATGCCATAACCAATGTGATACGTCAAGCGATGGAGTATTTCATCCCCTTTGCTGACGTGCCCATTGGTGGTAAAGCTCGCCCTTGGTTTAACGCCGAGTGCGCTCGTGCTGAAAAGCACAAGCATATGGCGTACTTATCCTGGGTCGATGCTCGAGATCGTAAAGCTCCGGATGTTAGCCTTAAGAAGAGAACCTTTAACCAAGCCGCCAAGTCGTGCAAAAAGGCATTACGCCAAACCAGTTTCGACCGCATTAAACGCATCGGCACAAAGCTCTCTGTCAAACCATCTGGCAGTAGAGCTTTTTGGTCTCTCGCCAAAGCGGTCGAGACAAACTTTTGTCGGGCTACACTGCCTCCGCTGGTAAAACCAGATGGCTCACTGGCGCATGCGCCTAAGGAGAAAGCGGACTTATTTGCTTCTCTTTTTGCTTGCAATTCGCGTCTGGACAGTAGCAACAGCGTACCATCACAATTACCTCACTGCGATACCTCTATGACTGAGGTCCGTATCACCAACAAGGAGGTTCTTAAAACCTTGCGAAGTCTAGACGTGAATAAAGCTAGTGGACCTGATGGTATACCAGCTATAGTTCTAAAGGTCTGTGCACCTGAGTTGTCTCCTGTGTTGACACGCTTGTTCCGCCTCTCATTCAGGACTGGAATAGTGCCTAAATCTTGGAAGCTGTCCAATGTGCAGCCTGTGCCTAAAAAAGGTAGCCGTACCGACCCTGCCAACTATCGGCCAATTTCAATTACCTCCATACTCTGCAAGATTATGGAGCGTATATTGAACGCCCACCTTATGGCATACCTAGAGCAAAATGATCTCCTCAGTGATCGCCAGTACGGGTTTCGCCGAAATCGATCAACTGGGGACCTTCTAGCGTATGCCACTCACATATGGGGCGAAGCCCTCGAGAACAGTGGTGAAGCACTTGCTGTTTCCCTAGATGTTTCGAAGGCTTTTGACAGGGTTTGGCACGTTAGTCTATTAGGCAAGCTTTCAGCGTACGGCTTATCCCCTGGCCTAATTGTCTGGGTGAAGGACTTTCTGAGTGAACGGTCTCTCCGGGTCGTCGTTGATGGCTGCTCATCCAATACTGTGGCGACTAACGCCGGTGTTCCTCAGGGGTCCGTTCTCTCCGCAACTCTCTTCCTGCTGCATATAAATGATCTGCTCATTCCCGGTGTCTATGGTTATGCAGACGACAGCACAGTTGTGGAGAGATACCAACCAAGCGCCCGGGCCAGTCGGGATCAAATCCAGTCAGAAAGAGAGGCTATGGTTGAGCGTGTGAGTCTCACACTACAGGCAGTCTCCGAATGGGGCGATGCCAACGTCGTGAGATTTAACGCCTCCAAAACACAAGCGTGTCTTTTTACCGCTAAAAGGAGCCCGCTCACCTTGGCTCCTACTTTCCGGAATGTATCCTTGGAGTACACTGACCGCCTTCAGTTGTTAGGGATTGAATTTTCTCCGAACCTAAACTTTGGGCGGTTCATTGAGTCCAGAGCCAAAGCAGCCGCAAGGAAACTTGGTGTCCTTGCAAGGGTGCGACGGTACTTCACGCCGGGGCAGCTTCTTACCTTATATAAAGCCCAAGTCCGGTCGTGAATGGAGTACTGCTGTCACATATGGGCTGGTGCTGCAAAATGCCACCTGGCAGCATTGGACTCAGTGGAGAGACGTGCTAAGAGGCTCATTGATGACCTTGATTTGGTTGAAACCAATCTTGTCAGCCTTGAGCACAGGCGCAGAGTAGCCAGTCTCTCGGTATTCTATAGGATGCATTTCGGTGAGTGTGCGCAGGAATTACACGCCTTAATTCCTCCCTCTCCTTTCCACCATCGGACAACCAGACGGTCGGCGGGTCTTCATCCCTTTGTTGTCGTTATTCCACGCATTAGAACCAAACGGTTTGCTTCGTCTTTTGTAATGCGTACAGCAAAGGAGTGGAATAATTTGCCGGTGTCTATCTTTCCGTCCGAATACAATCTAGGCGTCTTCAAGGCAAGAGTGAATAGGCTTTTGTTACGATAAGACAGTGCGATTTACCATCTAAGGCTGCATCACCACTTACCACCAGGTGGGATTGTGGTCAAGCACTGGCTTATAATAAGTAAAAAAAAAAAAAGACACCGCTAACTTCCTGACTCCGCGCTGCTACTGAGAATTTCTTAACAAAAACCAATTGACTAATCTTGACCCGACCTGGGATTCGAAATGGGTTCCGATCTGAAAGGTACAGCCCAAGTAGCACACAAGTATTATGAACATAAATATACCAGCCCATATAGAAGTTAGAGTTCTTTTAGAAGCGTATAAGAGTGTCGAAAAGAGATTGTACCCTTATAATAATGGTTTATGAGTTATTTTGACTTTATACAGCTCAAGCTGTATAAAGTCAATATTATGGGATCTAAGTAAGCTTAGGGTTCTTAATCAGAATATGAAAACTCTACTATACAACTTTAAGTATTTTGTAACACTTCAATCTGATTTTATCATAAAAGCTGTATAGAAGCTGTTTTTTGCATGCTGTCACTTGCTTATTACAGCTTTAAGTGTTATAATAGTGTCATTCAAATATTATTTCTGTACGATGGTGTATGTGAACTCCCTTGTATAACTTATTCTTATGGCGTAATTGTACACTCTTGTAAATACAGTAGTTTTATAACTTCTGTCTATGCGAGTGATATAAAACTAAAAAAATAAATAACAGCTATAGTACAGATTATGTCTGTAACTGATTCTCACCTTTGTTAATTTTTTGTCATCCATAGATGAAAGTAGATGGAAATATTGATTAAAATTCAATAAATAAAAATTAATAAATATTATTATTCATTTTACTTGTTGTATCATTTTATTGTTTAGATTTACCGAGAATACAGTATTTCGCACATCGCTACATCTATCTAATCTATTTTAACGAAAAGTCTAGAACTTTTCTTCTTTTTTTTTATAGGACAAGGGTGACAAACGAGCACACAGTCCACCTGATGGTAAGTGGTTGCTGCGACCCATAGACATCTACATCTATCCTCTATTATAAATCAAAATGAAGATGCGTTGTCACCCGTGAGGACTAAGATGGAATGCCTCATTTCCAGTAAAAAGGGCTTCCGGCCACCTGCACTCACGAAGCGAAACGCAGAGGTAAACCTGTACTTCACGCTGGTTTTCTGTGAGGTCGTGGTACCACCCCGGTTCGAGCCGGCCCATCCGTGCGACAGCAAAAGCTGCCGCGTGGCTCTACCACTGTTTAACGATTATCTATAATAATAATAATTATATCGAACGATATTCGATATAATTATTGTGACTAATCGATTAATTGATATCGGCACAATTGAAAAATGGATTATTTCGCGATCGATTAGCATCTCTACTGTAGGTGCTCGTGGATTGCAGTAGCCACTTATCATCAGGTAGACTGTAAGTTCATTTGCCACTTGTGTTTTTAAAATAATACTTATTTACGAATAAATAATAAGTTATGTCGCTTTTTTTCACTTCATAGTAAGTAAAAACAAAGTTCTTTGCACGATAAAAAAGAGGTTTTAGAAATATATAAGAACATTCCTGTAGGAGAGCAATAAAAGTTCAAACCAAGAAGATCACTGGTCAAGCAGTGATCTTCCGCAGCTTTAATCTACTTTTTTAAAGCTTTAACTGCTCATCTATATACAATAATTATATAAGAGCAGTTAAAGCTTTAAAAAAGTAGATTAAAGCTGCGGAAGATCACTGCTTGACCAGTGATCTTCTTGGTTTGAACTTACAAATTTTGAAACTACAATAATTATATAATATAACAAAATCACTCACTCGTAATAAGCGACTGCCTGCAAAAGACACTCCCGTACTTCCTGGGGAAAGTGGCCGGGATCATTTTGACCAACACGTCCTAAATGCTTTCCCTGTGCGTGGTATACATTGCCCAAGTTGTAGAGTGCACGTCCTTCACTCAATTTGTCACCAAGGGATCTCGATATTTCAAGATGGCGCTTGCAACACTGTATAGCTTCAGCAAACTTTCCCATGACCTTTAAAGTGTTCCCGAGATTTCCTGAAGCTTTAGCTTCGCCAAGCTTGTCGTTTATTGTCCTGTGGATAAAGTTATAATTAGTTTCGAAAGGAGATGTGATGAAATTGGGTGCTTGACATCGTTCGTAACTGTTATACAAAAATATGTATGTAATATAACGATAAATTATAAACATAATTAAATGGTTTTTGTTTCTGTAATGTATGGGACAATCATAAAAACTTATTTAAACTGAGAAAACGAAAGCTAGTGTGATGAAATTGGGTGCTTGACATCGTTCGTAACTGTAATACAAAAATATGTATGTAATATAACGATAAATTATAAACATAATTAAATGGTTTTTGTTTCTGTAATGTATGGGACAATCATAAAAACTTATTTAAACTGAGAAAACGAAAGCTAGTGTGATGAAATTGGGTGCTTGACATCGTTCGTATCTGTTATACAAAAATATGTATGTAATATAACGATAAATTATAAACATAATTAAATGGTTTTTGTTTCTGTAATGTATGGGACAATCATAAAAACTTATTTAAACTGAGAAAACGAAAGCTAATGCTTTTACCATAGCAAAAACAAGATGTTTTTAAATATATTTATGTATTTTGTCTATGGCATTAGATAATGAAGGCTATTTTTTGGAATAAATAGCCTTCAGTATCAAAAAAAAACTCATAATATTGAAACATTGAGGCGAACCTGTAGAGATTAATACTGAATAAAAGAAATCTATTTAGAAAATCGATTAAATAAGCTACGTTATTAAACTAAACAAAATATTTGAATAATATCGGACACGACTGAATAGGCTGTATGGTCGTTGATGATTGACTGTTTAGAAGGAGATTTAACTTGCTAACTTCGAGTTTAAACTTGTCATGCGCATTTGGCATTGTGGTTGTGTTTGTGAATATATTTCGTGCACGGGCAATAATCTTCATAGAAAAAATATTGGACATAGGAAACGTCATAGCAAAATGATATATGACAGCTAATCCCCCTTCGCCTCTCGACAGCTTCTTCTAGTCTTCCATAGACTACTGTATATATACTAGAGAGTAGGCTCCATTGCAAGCATAGACATTGCGAGCCGTCGCAGTCATATTCTTTGTTTTCATTTTGTTTTGTCACTGATTCATTCATAGTGTCACTAAGTGATATTACTGATTTATGGATTTAGTGACAAATTTCCGTTTGGCTGCGTTTATTTATTTCCGCACAATCTTTGCATTTTTCTTTGCATTACTTGCAGTTTTTTTATTACGGTGAAGGATCAACATCTGCTATTGATGTGAAAAATATTTCAAAAGAAATTATTACGGCTGTTGGTGAGACAGGATAACATTAGTCTCGGATCAAGGGGCTACATTCATATCTGCTCTTAAACTACTGCAAGAGAAAACAAGAGAAGTTCAAATAATAGAAAATAAAAACCCAGGTACATACAATTAATCAAAACTTTACCGCCATGTGTACTATTAATAGAATTGCCTTGTCATTAATTTGTTTTATATTTTTAGACCTATTCATATAAGTGGTTTTATATGCTTGTCATACCTGATCCACCACATTTAATCAAAGAAATGGGAAACAATTTTTTAACAAAAAATATAAAATACCAAGAAAAGATTTCTACATGGACAGTTATGAGAGACTGTGAACAAGCAGAATCACGGTTATTACACAAACTTAACGACGAACACGTTATTCCTGAAAAAAAGGTATAAAATAATTGTAATTTTATTTCAATTATATGTGATTAAACTTTTGTACATGTAATACACTTTTTCCTAATCAAATTCTTATGGATTATTTTACCTCTATAATATAAATCAAATTTTAAAAGAGCTATTAACAATTTCGTTGGTTTCGGCGAGGATCAAACTTTCTTTTTTACTTACTATGCAGGCATTGATTTATTTTGATTTCTTGATTTATAAGTGTTTTTATGTTTTATATAATGTATCAATTGCGTCAATTAATCTCTTTTATTTTTAGAATTGATGTTAACAGCGCCATCTCTCTTTAAATCTATACATATAATAAAAATAGCGATAACATGTTGTATCTGTTTCTGTACATTGTATAGTATGTTTGTGACTAAAATCGTTATGGGGACTGAAAATCATTAAATAAGTACATTTTTATATCTTTTAGAACTGTCTGTCTGTCGGTCTGTCTGTTTGTTTATGAACGCTGGTTTTGAGTAAACATCTTTTTTTTCAAAGAAGTCGAAAATCATAAAGCGGCACCTCGAGTTCATTTTTAATCTTTTTGTTTTATTAAAATTGGTTAATTCTATCGAAAGTTATGATTATTATTTTGAAATCTAGGTTCGAATCTGTTAGGCGCCATAAAATCTCAAAAATAGTAATAAAAATATTCATGTGTAAAAAACGGTCTATTATAATATATTTGTATTTAAAACCCAGCAAACAAAAAAAGTGTTTTCCTTAAATTAAAAAAGGATGTTTTCTCACAAAGAACGTAATAGATGGCGTTGTACAAATTACAACCTTTTCTGAATTGCAGTGTTAAGATTTTTTTCCGGTGAATCGTACTGAGTACGATGAAGTTGAATGAGCCGTATCTAATACCAAATAACTTTCCATTTAGTTTTAAGCGTGTTCAATTCCCAGTCAGCGTGTGTTATGCGATTACCGTAAATAAAGCGCAAGTAGGGATGGGCAAAGGAAAAAAATATATCGATATATATCGAATCGATATATTTAAACAGTATCGATATATATCGCGTGATAAATATCGATATATCGATATTTTCGTCATCATTTGCATGATGCAAAGATAAGGTCCTTTTTATTTACTGACGGTTGGACGAAGAAAAAAACGATACAATATTTTAAAATATATCGAAATTAATACATTTCGATACTCGAAAATAAATATCGTTATATCGATATATCGTGATTTAAAATATCAACGATATATATCGATATTTTATTAAAAAATATCGATATTTCGATATATCGATATTTTTTACCCATGCCTAAGCGCAAGGTCAAATTTTACGCGTTCCAGGAGTGGACCTCAGTACCATATGTTTTGTACATGGCCAACTCTAGGTTCCTTTTTTCCGCGTTAGTAGGCTCCGTAAGCTTTTTGTGTACACCCCACCCCGGCTAAGTCTACTTCTAATGTCGTTTCAACTTTGAGGGTAACAATTTATTTTGTTACCACTTATTGATACAGTAATAATATAAATCGTTTAATATTATCTACGCAAGCTACGCCGCAGGCACCGTTAGTTTTAAAATATAGGTAGATTTTAATAAAGCACCATATATATATATATATATATATATATATATATATAGGCTGATTTTCGACGTAGGTGAGAACTTCAATGTTCGTAGAGAGTTAATAAAAGATGGTGCCAGACGCGTCAGAATATTATATTCTTCTTCATCATCATCAGCTCGCAAAATTCAAGTGCTGGTCTGGACCTCTTCTAGTGTGGAGGATTTGCCTTCATTGCATCACGCTCAGCAGGCGGATTGATGATCGTAGTACCAAATGTCTCAAACTTTCATGGTATTTTCCGTCACCGGAGTAAGAGATATTATAGTGTCACTAATATCTACACTTCTTCTAACTACCCCTTGTGTGATGTAAAAAGATCGTAGGTTGGTTAAGGATGTAGAGTCAAAAACAGTACAATCACAACTTAATTAGACCCGAAAACCAACAATTTGTTATTTTTTTAAGTCTGATAAACGTCTACACAGTCGCCCTGATGGTAAGTGGATGTTGTGAGCTACAGATATCTAAATCTATCCTCGATTAAGAATCAAAATGCAGATGCATTGTTACCCCTGAGAACTAAAGTGGAACACCCCGTATCCACTAGAAGGGTCTCCGGTTCTCTACACTCACCATACGAAACATAGCAGCATTACGGTGCTATTTTACGCTGATATTCTCTGGTCCTTCCCAGGTCGAAACGACTCATTCGAGCTACAACCAATATCTGCAGCATGGCTCTACCATGTATGTGCTCTACCATTCACATACTACATAATATACTGCTATATTCTACATAAATACCGCTCTACTGTGCTTGGAAACAAGAAAGTCATGCGGTTCATGTTATTATGTATGTGGTGACTGCTGTATAAAAATGGTAAATATAAACATTGCTCACATTGTAACCAAACACTAATCCAACTTCACATGCCAAATTTGCTTTTATAAAATATCTATTTTATTTAAATCTGAATGAAAAATGTAATATTTTTAAATAATAGATACATTCACAGATTTAATTTTTCCTATCAGAATTCATTGAATGAAGCAATCGAATGCAGACTTTTTTCCACGAATTCAGTCAGATATAATATGTAAAAGCCTTTGCTCATGTTGCTCAAAAATAACAAAATGAAACTTCTATCAGTTCGTTTGACGTTTGATTTTGATTAAAAATGTTGAATAAATTCTACATTTTAAATCTGTACCGAAAATATATATATAATATCAAACAACCGGAAATAACAATATTTTTGAGAGCCAATTCATTTTGAAATATTTTTAAAATGATTTCATTTTCAAGTATATACTTATAAGAAACTTTATAAAGCAAGTTTTGAAAATATAATATGAAATTATATTTTATAGAAAATATAAAGCGTGTCCTAACCGCGTAGAAGCGACGTAAAAATATCCACTACCTCAAATCGTGAGGAAACGTCGAGGAGGCTGTTATACGTATATAATAGGCTGTAACTTTACTTTTGTGGCGATATAATAACCTTTGCGTAAATGATGACGTCCGACTATGAGGCACAATCACTGTGTGTAAATTCAGACCGAAGGCTGATATCTCGACATTACACAAAGTCCCTCAATAAGTCAAAAAGATGATGTCGCACTTAAATTATAACCTCTATTAATGCACATCGGAGTACATAATATATACACTGCTACTACTGTGTTTACACCGGTTGCTCGTTATTTTTCCCTTTGAATTAGATTTAGTTGACTAATAGAACTATGCGCTACTTAACGGTAGTTCATCATAATTAATATGAAAAAAGTTATAACATTTCATGTCAAATATCCCACCTATGAGGCAATCAATGAGGGAGGCCTATGTTCAATAATGGACTGTGATTTGATTGTAGTGATAAACAATTAATTATCTACGCTACTAACTATCCTTTTATAAAAGCGAAGCAAAAAAAAACCTTACGTAATTTTTTTAAACAATAGGAATCTCTTAAGTACTGTTGGGGTGTTTATACATAAATTACACATGAACCTGTAGCAATTTTTTCGGATGACATACCGTCGGCCTAATTCGTTAACCTGCTAAGTCCATTTTTGGCAAAATTGACTTTTATAAGATTCAATAAGTTCAGTCTAATATCTACCGGAACTTTTAAGAAATAACAGCTATATTAGCCTAAAACGGTGACAAATGCTATGCCCGAAAAACTGCTTTCTGACCACTAACCAATCTCGACAACGTAAACCTGCTAAACCCTATTGGAGCCTTAGTTTTGCACTGACAACGTTCCCAAACCTACGTGCCGTGTGCGACGCGTCGTATTTTGTCGTGTTTTAGTCAAATATTTGGAGGATAAAAACAACGTATTATAAACTAGGTGAGTTAATAAAGTTTTTTTCGTTTAGTGCTTAAATCATATTTTTTTCATCACATTCAACTCATAACCGCATGTGTGCATGTGTGCTGCTGGTGTCCTATCTAAACATAATTGACAATGACAGCTGAGTAGCTGAGATGCGACTTTTGGACTTTGGACTTTTTGCTTATTATTTTATATCAATCTAAAGGTCTTTGACCAGTGATTTTAAAGATAACATGTCCTGAGTGAGCTTAGCCCATGTAACTGGCCTTTTACTTGTGAATAAATAAATAACCTAAGTTGCATTAAGTAAATTATAAAACAAAGTTTGTATGTACAAATAAACAGTTAAGTTAAAATCTGTTTTAGGACTGTATAAATGTTAAATTTCATTTATTTTATCATAATTTTACTCTTTTTCTTCTTTAATTTTATTAAATTAAATAATATTTTTTTCGACATTTTCAGAATGTATCGGAGGAAAAAATTGTGACTTTGGCTTCTGAGGCTTATAACTTACAAGATAGACCTGAAAATGTACCTCTGAAGTCAGATTATGATCCCAATAAAGTAATACATGTTTTGGAAGATATTTAGTAGTAGTAGAAAATATTTAGAACCAAGAAATTTTATTCCAGAACCTTCAGATTTAGTTGCTAATACAACTTATTATGAGATAAATGACGATATCCACCAAGTACTTTTATTAGAGAAAAGGTATAGAACGTCACTTAAAGAACAAAGTCGTAGATGTGCCAGCTGAATACATATCTATTGCTAAGCATGCTCGTAAAAGCCCACTACCCTATTCTGTAACATATTAAGACTACACTTACTTCAAAATTTTCGACAAAAATCAGTTTTATAAAAGTACTCGTCCAGGAAGATCCAAAGGGGTTCTTAAGGTGACTGACATTCGTGCACTACGATACGAAAGCAATAGATCAATTCTTTACAAAACTTGCTTTAAGGATGAATGGCGAAGTTTACTTCAAAGGCGATCTTTGCAATGTAATCCTTGCGAGATTTTTATTTTCAGTACCCTACTCTGAACTATTCCAATTGCACCAGAAACGACGTAAAATCTGCACGAAAATTTGAAGACATGCAGCAAATAAAAAAGACCCCTCCTTCCGACTATCGTAAATATCATGATGACTTGCCTCATGAGTAGAATAAGAAGTACCAATAAGTAGAATTTAAGTTCAATTACACACTCGACGACTGTGTCTGACGACAGTATGCTGAAGTGGCAATGGTACGGCCATATAGCTGGAAGAACTGACAACCGATGGGGAAGAAAGGTTCTCGAGTGCAGCCTCGTACCGGCAGACGAAGTGTGTGCTAGATGGAGTGATGACCTGATAAGACATGCAGGAAGTCAATGGATGCAGGTGGCTCGGGACAGTGCTATGTGGCTTTCCTTTGGGGAGGCCTATGTTTAGCAGTGGATTTGTAAAGGGCTGTAATGATGAAATGGTGAATGATGAAGTTTAATTACAACTTTACATTTTACCAAAGTTTTAGATTGATCTCTAAATATTGTTATAATTTAAGATTTTTGGAATTTGTTTCTGTTTTATTTTATTGTTAATAATAATTGATTGTGATACCGATAGTCGTAAAATAATATTAAATGGCTGTCAATAATAATAATGAAATACTTAGGAGTACAACTCGTAATACCACAAAACCAACACAATAACGTGTATTAAAACTATTAAACATTGTTTATGAAAAAAGTCTATCTTAGATATTATAACCCTGTTTGCTAATAAAGAAGACAGATTGTTTAATTTTTAATAATAAATATTTTGATTATTGATTGAATTCGTTTCACTGCACAATTAATTAATCTATACACCATACTAAATTTATATCAAAAACTAGCAATTTTTGATATAAATTTAGTATAGTAATATAGTATAGTCCTCAAACGATATGAAACTTCACCCCGAAAAACTGCTAAATAATTGTTTTCCTGAATTTTATAAAATGTGTACAAGTTATGCTACTAATTATATTTTTTAAATATCAAGAAAAGTCATAGAAACCAAGGGGTTTTTCAGAATTTTCATTGCTAAATTAATAAAGATATTATTCAGTTTTTTCCTCGTCCTGTAAACTATGTAAAATGACATTAGCAGGTTAACGATTTACGGACGACGATACAATAATGTATCGTGCGTGAATCAAGCCTGCAGTCTGTCTAACATCCTTCGGTAGTATATCTCATACTCTCATATCTGATGATGCAGTAAGGCCGTTTGTGCACTATACGGTAACGTTACCGAATCAATTATCATTTCTTACGATTGAATATAGCAAGCTACTATTCTGTATGCACTATCGTGTGTTCTCGTATACTATTCGTAATTTGACTAAAAAAAATGAAAACTGGGCTTCAAAGAACTGAAACGTATTTGCACATTCACCGCCAATGAACTACTAGCATAACATTCCGGACAGTAAAATCACAGTGTAGTGCACAAGTGCCTAGAGACAAAACTGGTCGGTTTTATACAAAAACATTTAAGTAGTTAGTATACCTATATATTTCAATCTCTTTGGTTTTATAGTAAATACATAGTAGTAGATATTAAAACAAATTGCAACTAAAAATTGTAGTGTATGTATTATTTCCGAAATTAAAACAAATGCTTTTGAATGTTTTCATTCGAAAAACATTACCCTCCTATCGGGGCAGGGTAAAAATTAAATAAAAGATTATCACAAAATTGCCGATAATCTTATATTTCAGACTGTATATAGTGTTAGCTCTATCACGTATCTAATCACAATTGGTTATGTAATTATATAGACACCGGCACAATTAGCGGAACACAAAAAAAAGCAGGATTTTAAAATCTTTTACTTGAGGAACTGGCCAGTTATGATATTTTTTTTAATTTATTGTCAAATTTGAAAATAGTAAATTAGATGACATACACTTTTTTCATTCATTTGTTTTATTTTCCCGAACAATACGTTTTGTCAACTTGTTCGAGTAATAACTACGTAATTGTAATTTTTTTGAAAAATTGCACTTAATGGTTTTTTATAAATTTGTTATTCTATAAGCAATTTTATTTATTAAAAGCTCTTTATTATGCCTGACTTAACATCACTGGAAATCATTAGGGGTGATGAAATGAGAAGAAATGGCCATACCTACAGATCGATTGCCTCAAGGCTTCGTCGACCAGTATCAACGATTCATCGCAGCATCCAGCGGTACAGATCGTCTAATTCTCTTGTGAGGAGGAGGGGTCAAGGTAGAAAAAGATGTACATCGAGGCGAGATGACAGTTTTTTACAACTTGGAGTTTTTTTTTTTTATAGTAGAGGGGGCAAACGAGCATGCGGATCACCTGATGGTAAGTGACTACCGCCGCCCATGAACAACTGCAACACCAGGGAGGGAATTGCAGATGCGTTGCCGGCCTTTTAAAAAGGAGTACGCTCTTTTCTTGAAGGTCCCTAAGTCGTATCGGTCCGGAAAAATCGCTGATGGTAATCGATTCCACAAGGAAGTCGTGCGAGGAAGAAAACATCTTCTAAATCGCACAGTGGTGGACCGCCAATCATCCAGATGGTGTGGATGGTATCGGGAGTTCTGCCGCGATGTGCTTTCGTGAAATTTGGCGGCTGGGATTAATCCGAACAATTCCTCAGAGCACTCCCCATGGTAGAAAAAAATACGCGATTAACGGCTGTACAAGCTCGAAATGAACTGGAAAACGTTCGAGGAGTACGAGTAAGTGAGCGTACAGTTCGCAGGAGATTTGAAGAAGTTGATTTAGGATCGTATATACCTGCCAAAGGCCCAAAACTTGAGAGACGTCACCGCGTAAACCGATTAAGCTATGCGCGAGAACATCGTCATTGGGATTTGAACGAATGGCAGCAGGTTCTCTTTACTGATGAGTACAGAGTTCTTTTAAAACAGATCGATGGGAGGCAGCGAATATGGAGACGCAAAGGAGAACGCCACATACAGTCTAATTTTGAACACACAGTGGCTTATGGTGGCGGCTCGATTATGGTTTGGGGAGGGATATGTTTGGGAGCTCGCACGGAGTTAGTGACAGTCACAGGAGGGACCATGACAGCAGATCGATACATCAGAGACATTTTAGAAGAACATGTTGTACCATTTGCCCCATTTATTGGTGACGACTTTATTCTAATGCAAGATAATGCTCGTGCTCATAGTGCACAATCGGTACAGGCATATCTGAGCCACGTAGGTATACCGGTGATGCAGTGGCCAGCAAATTGCCCCGATATGAATCCGATAGAGCATGTCTGGGACTTGCTAAAAAGAAGGGTTAAATCCAGAATGCCACCCCCCAACAATCTGAATGAACTTGGAAACGCATTACTTGAGGAGTGGGAGCGGTTGCCTCAAGAAATCATCGATAACATAATCTGTAGCATGCCCAGACGAATAAAAACCGTAATCAGAGCAAGAGGGGGAAACACTCGTTATTAATTTTGCTTTAATTTTATTGTTAAATCATTTAATGCTTATTTTTTTTAATTTTTGTGATGGTTCATAATCATCTAAAAATTTCACTTATTTCAAATTTCTTTATTTTTCAATAAAAAATAACGAAGACTTTTCAAAGTCGTTGTTAAAAGATGTTAATCAATTTGTTATTTTGTGTCTAATTACATTTTCGTCAAATATATGCGTTATTATCTCATAGTCTCACTTTTTTTCTGTTCCGCTAATTGTGCCGGTGTGTATAGTTGTAATTGTTTATGTAATTGTGTTTATCAAAAGTTTTTGTATTTATAACGTGGAAGAGCTGCTGCTTATGAAGTGGCGAAGCTTGCGAAGTCACTTATTGATTTCACGATGTCTGTCCGTCTGTCCGTCCGTCTGTTCGTCTGTCCCACGATTATCTCGAGAACGGTTTCGAATTTTCAAATTCTGTTTTCAGCAATCGATTACTGATCACCCAGGCATCCGAACCTCCTATTTTGAATTTTTTTTCCGTTATAAACCGCTACAAAGCTGATTGCTTCGCCACTTTGCTATGCTGTTAGCTTGCTAGGTTTATTAAGACTGCAATTCGAATGCGTTGGCGTGACTGGGAAAGTACCACGCTCGTACAGAAAATGTGAAATAGCAGCATAATACTGCTGTGTTTTAAACGCTGAGTGACTGAAACCGGTGATCGGTGTTAGTGTTATAGGGGTGTGTCTAGGGCATCGGAACCGTTTTTCCCGGTTCCATAATAATCGGGAATTCTCGGTTTTAGGGGTCACGAAAAGAACCAGTTGCGAAAATTTAAAACCCGGTTCTTTCGGTTCCTTTACAGAATTTCTTAAAAAGTATATCACTGCAATGTAGTGTTATAAAAAACGTGATTGTTAATCATTTCTGCTATTTATAGCAAACAATATGATTTGTAATGATATTTTACGTTGTTTGAATGATTGTTTTTTTATCAATATTCTTAGTTTGATAAAACAATATGTGATCGATATCTATATTACTTAAAATTCGCTATAAGAACGTTATTTGAAATGAATACTCATCTTAGTAAGAAAATGGTTACTGAATTGCGATAACAATATAAAAAAACGACGACTAATCCAAGCATTAATACTGCGATACTTTACCAACCCTGACAGTTATTTTGCCAGTATGGACGAAGATGCAACTACCTTTTCCCGGCCTACAAGTGATGAAATGTTACATGAAATTGTAAAGCTACTGCATCGCACAAACGCTAGACAAAAAGTATCCTATGAAGAAACGCCAGCAATTGGAAATCAAGATCTGCAGGAAGTTGAGTTACATGAATCCACCCCTAACAAATGAAGAGGTTGGTTACAACAGACTTGAAAACTTGACAAGGAAAATAAGAAATAGTATCTATGATTTGCAATAAACTGTTTTATTTATGAATATGATTATTACATCGTTATTCACATTCAACGAAAGTAGCCTCCAATCTAAAGAACCGGGTACCCGGTTCTGGCAAAAGTTTCGAATCGAAAGAACCTGTTCCTGGAAAAGGACCAGCTCTCGATGCCCTAGGTGTGACAACACATTTGCAATTTGATTCTTAGTCCTATTCAACATTCATTATTTCATCAAAGCCTATCAAAGTCATAAGAGCTAAAAAGATTTATGTTGAAACAAAGGGAAAATTCCTCGCGAGCAAAGCTGACGATAAATACTAGTTACATAGTAAATGAACTGTAAATGAACCTAACTAACAATAATAAAAATGCAACCAATTTGTTATACGAAAACACTTTTCCCAACACAATCCGCATTTAGCATTACCGTTACAATATACAGGGTTATTTTGCAATAACCGGCCATATTTGTAGAGAAGGTTTAGAATAAGTATTATAGGCAAATGATGAAGAAAAATTAATAAAAAAAAATCTCAAATATTCGATCCTTTTTATCTTTTAAATTTAAAATGCGTGGTAATGCACTATTTTAACTCCTTTTGCTGCACACGCACACACTCGTAAGGGTCGATCGGTAGGCAAAAACGTTGTTGCCATGCACATTCAATTTGGGATAATTTCAA
Source organism: Parnassius glacialis (assembly GCA_033319125.1). Classification (NCBI taxonomy): domain Eukaryota; kingdom Metazoa; phylum Arthropoda; class Insecta; order Lepidoptera; family Papilionidae; genus Parnassius; species Parnassius glacialis. The sequence continues at coordinate 43,418,130 of JAVANC010000004.1, forward strand.
TTAAAAGTAGAAGTATTATTTACTGGCATTTTCAAAAACTGAAATAACGGTATATCATTATTTACGAGGTCTGTTCAAAAAGTATCGCGAATTTTGAATTTCCGCGGGCTACGTATATTTGATTTTTGATTTCTTTTTGTACCCTTATGTTGGTACTCATGTCCCTTACTTATGCTGACAAGGTCGGCCATTTTGAATGTTTAGCTAATTTTTGACAGCTATTTTGCTTGGATGTGTTTTGACTCGTTTTCGATTTTTGTCTATTCCAAAAAATGGAACAAAGAATCTGTATTAAATTTTGTGTGAAAAACAAAATAAACAAAAGTGCACGGACGCATTCCGAATGTTGACTGTGGCATATGGTGAAGCTACCTTGGACCAAAGCAACGTTTATTGGTGGTACAAAATGTTCTCAGAGGGCCGAGAAGATCTGAATGACGAACAGCGTGTCGGACGCCCGAGTACGTCAATAACAGACGATAACATTGATAAATTGAAGAAAATATTACTGAACAATCGTCGAATCACCGTTAGAGAAGTTGCTGAGGACCTAAACATATCGATTGGCTCGTGCCAAAATTTCTCTATTTCGACCAAAAACAGCATCGCATTAACATTGCTCAGGAGATGTTGGACTCCTTGACGACCCAAATGTGCTCCAGAGGGTAATAACTGGTGACGAATCATGGGTTTATGGTTATGACGTGGAAACCAAAGATCGACCATCCCAATGGAATCTGCCGCATGAACCAAGACCGAAAAAATCGCGCCAGGTTCAGTCGAATGTGAAGGTTTTGCTCACAGTTTTCTTCGATTGCAGGGGCGTGGTGCATCATAAGTTCTTGCCGCAGGGTATTATGGGCAATAAGAAATATTACCTGCAAGTTATGCGCAATTTGCGCGAAGCAATCCGCCAGAAACGCCCGGATTTGTGGAAGAACAAAAACTGGCTTTTGCACCATGATAACGCCCCTGCTCACACATCGTTGCTTGTGCGCGAATATTTATTCAAAAACAACACAGCAATGGTCCCACAGCCACCGTATTCCCCAGACCTGACGCCCCGTGACTTTTTCCTGTTCCCAAAACTGAAGAGGCCCATGAAAGGACGACGTTACGCCACGATTGAAGAGATAACGACGGCATCGAAGGAGGAGCTGAAGAATTTCACGAAAAATGATTTTTTTTTTAATAATTGGCTACTATTTTAAAAATAACCCTGTATCAAAAGAACACAGCTGAACATAGGTCTCCTCATACATCGCCTCATAGAATGTATATTTTCCAATTTTCCACAGTTGCCGCACTTGGTAGGCTAGTTGGCAACTGCTGTTGTATATATTTTACTCGTATTTGTTATTAGGAAGAAACTGCTGCTCATTTCCAATTCTATTTCTCTCTGTCAGCCTCTCCCATAGATTGGCTCATAGGAAGAATATTGCCATAGTTGCCATGGTTTGCAACAGCAAATATTTATTTATTTATTATTTTATACCAGGATGATGGTGCTGCTCCCTGTTACAATTTGCCTCTGTCGCCTTTTATGGCACCTACGGAAAGATATGGCAATATTTTGACACCGCCATTTATAAAAATACATAAAATCTATTCGTTTATAATGCTTACCTAGCTAAAGTTAGGTCGTGTTTATGGTACTGCATTGCTTTGTTGTAGTCACCCAAGTAAAAATAAGCGTTGCCAAGTTGACTGTAGATAGCGCTTAGGGTGCGTAGATCATCCGTTCCTGCTTGTATTGCCGCCTGGAAGAAAGCGACTCCTGCCCGGCAGTCACCAGCCTTGCACAGTCTTTCGCCTTCTAACGCCAACTCTAGGCACATGGACCCTCCATCACAACTCTGAAAGTATTAGGAGTATATAATGCCACGTCCAAATATTGAAATAAAACACCAAATTCTCACGGTTACGAAGCCGCCACCCTCACGTAGTACGATGGCCAAAACCGTTGAATTATATGTATTTCTTCTAGGATGGGTGTGAAAAGCTAAAAATATATAAATATATTAGTATTATAATACATATGTATTATAATACCTATTTACTTAAACTACAAAGTAAAAAGCAATAGCCCTCTTGCGTCCCCCAGCTGGGCGCAAACTATCTCACACTTTGATTAGGTTTTGGAGTAGGGAAGGGTTCGTCACGATGCTCCAATGCGCATTGGTGGAGGTCACCTCCTGATGTTTACCTTTACGACCGAGCAGGTGGTAAGCAAACACTTTATAATACGGTTAACAATTTCAATTTCGTATGTGTGCATCGAGCTCAAGTTGCACGGTATCCTATTAAATTTAAATTGAATTTAAATTGCTCAGAACATTCGCCTTGTAAAATTAAGGCGAATGTTCAGTTTAAGCCGCCTTACTGCCGTATATATTTATGGTAAATTCTCAGGTTAAGCCGCCTTATTAGTTAAAGGATATCGATATAATGATAACGTGCGATCAGAAAAAAAATCTACTGGTTTTCACTCGAAAATACTATTTAGCTCAACGTGAAAACTTGATTCCTAAAACGAATCATGCCCGTATGCCCACAAAATAAGAACAACCTGGAGAGAGATAAAAGAGCAACCTGGTTGGCAGACGGCTGGCATTGTGCCTCACGAGAACTGAAGTTTGTATTTAGTTCACAAATCAATCATCCCTGTAGCCCATTAAACTTCAGTCAGCTGATAGTTATTATAAATCCAAAGAACAGCATATATTCTAATATTAACATATAAAACATGGAAGCGTTTCGACAACGAAAACCACAAATTATTTTTTATAATAAAACAGCTTTACATCGAGTTGTTGACATAGCCATGACAATCACTATGAACAAACTTCTTGTTATTCGTGTTATATGTTGAATCTTAAAACATTTGGTAAACAAGCAAAATTAAACAACATTTATTTTCATACACTACCAACATACAGAAAAACGTCAAGACTACTTTCCACATCTATATACTGGTTCACAATTTTTAATAAACACACAGTAAAATAAAACTCCATTTAGATGCAAATATTGTGCTATCTCTAAACTTAAAGTAATGTAAACAAGCACAAATGCAAATTTAGTTCGTCTGATAGGTGTATCAATATGATCAAAAAGTTCAACAGCAACTTCGTAAGAAATAATTATAAATGTCAAATATTGTCAAAAAAAAAATGAACGAGAATTTATTTTAATATCTATTATGTATGTACTATTTGAGATTTAAAATTAACTGCAAACTAATATTCCAATTACTTATCATAAGACATCGAGTGACATTTGCAACCGGATACCAGAGGGGAGTAGTCATAAGCAGGCGTTCCCCGTATAGTATAACACCGCGCGGTAAATGCGTACAAGAGAGCTAGTTGTAGCAGTCGCACTGCTCACTAGACTTAATCTAGTTGCGCGGCTGAAACGACGTCCTACAAAAATGCAGTTTTTTTGCTGCAAAAAGAGATCTACCACGTTAAATTTACAAAAAGATACCTTTCATATTCATGTAATTTTAATCTTATTATATAAATCTTGCGGTATGCCTAACGTGACCATACGTCCCACTTTAGGCGGGACAGTCCCGCTTTCACGCTGTCTGTCCCGCTGTCCCCAGTGAGGGCAAAATTGTCCCGCTTTCACAAAAACACCTAACCATAATTCAAAATGTATTTTTCCCGCTTGCAAAGCGTGGCGCGGCGCGGCCGTGGAGGAGCGCTGCGCTGACATGCGATAGTAGGATAGATAGATCAGACTCGCCGGCGCTCACTCGCTGTTCGGAAGATCTTTATTTCTCAATAAGCAATTGTCACTTACATGATAACAATAATTAGATAAACATAGTAATAACATATTGTAGTGCGGGTATAAATAAAACTTTGTTGGATCACTTTCAAAAAGCGAATACATAGTTGCTTACTCGAATTATAAGGTGGTGGTCCAAGTTAAGTAAAGTATTTCGCTTTTATTTAATAATGATATAGATTAAGTACTTAGCTGTTGTGAGCATAAGTAGGCAACTTCTGTTTGAAAGCATTCAAAGATTTCACCTCCACCGATGAATGCAAGTTTTGTTTTAGTTCAAGTCGAACGAAACGAAGAGTAGACGTACGTACGCCTGTGATTGTAATATCATAATAATGCCTAAACGCAAGTGCTCGTTTAATATTACTTTGCAACACAAGTATCCATTTATAAACAAAGAAGTGATAATACAGCAAACGTTATGTGTAAAAGTGTCGTACTGATTTTAGTGTTGGAATATTGAAAAACATTTAAAGTCAGAAAAACACAGGCTTTCACACAATGCGAAGACGTAAAAGACAAGGTTTTAGAGTTTCGGGAGCAGCCAGGTGAAACATCAGATATAATTGTCGATTATTTAAAGGAAATATTATCTTGCAATGATTTGAATTTAAAAAAATGTGGCATTTTGTGGAGACAACACGAACTGTAATTTTGGAGGAAAGAATAGAAAAGCGAGTAACAATGTTTACGCAAAATTGGACCATTCACTGAGAAGGTAGCTCATTGGGATTGGATGTGGAGCCCACATAGTCCACAATGCGATCAAAACTGCCGCTGATTGTCTACCTGTTGACTTTGAATACATCATTGTGAAAATTTATTCATTCTTCTACATCTACAGAGTTCGAAACTTTGAAAGAGTTTTGTGATTCAACTGATACAGAGTATCACAAATTGCTGGGCTACAGTCAAAATTGCGTTAATGCCCGCGCTTGAGAGAGTTCTAAAAATATTTCAACCTTTAAAAAGCTATTTTTCTAAGTATCAACAAATGGCCAAATATTTTAAAAATGTTTTTCGAAAATCCCAGCTCAGAGTTGTGGTTATATTTTTTGCACGCACAAGCAGCGACATTTCATGAAGCTGTGTTAAAAATTGAGGGGCAAAACGTGACTGCAATAGTCTGCGAAGGAAATTAATCGTCTCAGAGATAACCTGGCACTCAAAGAGAGCACGATTTTCCTTCCTCACAGCGTCCGTAACGTACTTGTAAAATTATAAGAAAATAAAATTTCTGTTGACCAGCAGAATGTTAAAACTGCAGCGGCTGAGTTTTATAGGACAAGCAAAGAATATTTGGAGCAGTGGTGTCAATTCAAAACAGAACTAGAATTGTTTGAATGTGCAAATTTAACAAAAGCACCTACTGGGATGAGGTACAAAATGTAATGGATTTGCTGATTACGCAAAGTTTATTAGCAGCAGCCAAGATACCAATGCTGCTGAAAACCGTTGGTTTGAATTATTCCAGCACTTCCGTGCCAACAATCTCCACTTAACGAACTTTTGTACAATTATTGAGTACATTACGTGTCTGCCAGGAAGTAATGCGCCGATCGAAAGTTTTTTCTCGAATGAACAAAATATCAACCAGTGATAAAATTCAGTTAAGTGTAACAGTAACGAAAGCCATTTTAATTACCAATATAAATATAAATAAATCCTGTACTGAGCTCCATATGTACCTAAAAACCAGACCCGATATTTTAAAACTAATTTGTTCAGCCGACAAAAACAAAAATACTATGTAGAAGTCACGCCACTACTAGGGCTTGGTAACTCATGCAACCTACTTAATTATTTTGTAACAAGTGCTTTGATTATTTTTTATTATTGTTATTACCTTCCATATTAAAAAAAGCTTGTAAACCACCAAAAACTTGTATTTACCATAACTCCGTAAGAGATGTCCCGCTTTGATAAAAAAAATAAATGATCACGTTAGATATTGCCTTAAAGATGCATTGTAGCAAAACAAAGAAAACATCATGCATCATGTGTAAGTGTGACGTAGATTACATGTAATACATCCCATACAAGATATTCAAACAGACTTCTATCACTAGATACGATGGAATATATACGTATTTTTTTTATGTTTACTAATATAAACTTTTTTCTTTGTACTTATATAATCACTAAATCTTAAATAAAAAAAACTAAATCTTCTTTAGCATTTATGTTTACAAGCGATCGTAAATGGGCTAGTTTTTAAACGGGCTAGTTTTATGATAACTTTTGCCTTCAATAATTTTATAGCCATCAAGTCTTGTCTATATCGCGCATCGCAGTGCAATGTTCTTAACCTATTTGCAGAGTATATTAAAAAAAATTGCAGGTAAAGTGTAACCGGCAATATATCTGAGAACATAAACATAACATAAACAACACACAATAAAGTGATGAGCTATAGAGCTAGTATGATACTAGATGTACTAATACAGTATGCTACTGAGAACCTTAGAGCTATTTTATAAGCCATTTTAGATTGATTTATATTACTATGTTATAATTAATAACATAATTTAGTATAACCAAACGAACTTTATTGCGTTTGAGCTCGTAGTTTCAGTAAGTTGCAATTTACTAACAAAATATTTTCTAAACTATGACATTTACAAACAAGTAACTAAAATGACACGAACATACAGCGAAATACATGTTACATACTATTTATGTGGGAATATGTGAACAAAGGATACGTATAGTTTACATGTAAGGTGACCTGTAACTAGATCAAATCCGATGCAGTGTCTGGCTAACCGAGTTTCACCCTGGATACCTAATTTGCACAGAAGTTACGTACCATGAAAATTGATTGAAATGTGATTTTGACATCGACGCGCTGCCAAAGCGTTCGAGCAGTCGGAAATGTAATTTCCACGGTACAGGAGTAAATTTAAATAGTTGTATGCAACATAGTTAGCACACATTTACTGTTTGAAATTTTCACATTCCCGACACAAACATTCCCGGGTGAAAATTCCGAAAGTAAATTCCGTTTTAGTTGTATCTAAAAAAAGCCTTAGTGTGGGAAACTACTTGCGTAGACACTCTGGCGGCCTCTCACATCAGCGGTACCTCGTTTAGAGCCGGGGCGGCATCAGAGGCAGCTGAACTGAGTAACTGACGCAAATATGAGTCTCTGAGAGATGACTACATATTTGTGCCATTTGCTGTAGAGACTATCGGTCCGTTGGGTCCACGTGCGGTGGAGTTCCTAAAGGAAATCCATCCGCGGCTGTTCGTTGCTGCTGGTGATAAGAGGGCTGGTTCTTTTCTCGCTCAAAGGCTAAGTATAGCCATTCAGCGGGGAAACGCAGCCAGACTTCTTGGCACGATACCGCGGGGAGTAGGACTATATGATAATCAACGTTCTAGTTTTTTTATTATTATTATTATAGTTTGTAATAAGTATTACATGTAAAGTTGTATCTGATATTTACATATCGCAATTTCACATCACTATTCGGCAAATCTGTTTAGACCGTTCGCGGTAAACTCGTTTAATTTCAGCATGAGATTTTGTATATTTGAGATGAAATCTGTTTTTTCATTATTTTAATTCTAAATATTTTATTTTTCTTTAAAATATAGAAAATTATTCTATTCGTCGTTTAGGTAAGGTGAATGAGGCTATCTTAATAATAATAATATATAACTTAATAAATAATACACATACATTTTTGTTCATTCTAATTAAAAGTTAAAATTCGCCTAAGTACTACAAGCTAAAGTTGCAATTAATAATATCATCCAAACAAAATTAAGTTGCGGCGGCCAGTCTCAAAGGAGACTAGCCTATCTGCGCAAGACGGGATTATAGTTCGTAAGTGTATGCGCAAGCAAGCACAGCACTCTATTCCCTCACTCTCATAGAACTCATAGTCCGCTCCGATGGGACTGCAATCCGATACGTCGACCGGAGATAAGGCGCAGGACCGACGGCATTACGTTCTTTCCCAGGCACGGGGGTAAACTGCGGATATCTTCTTTACGAGGTCTATCACGGACAGAAACGCAAAATAAATATTATTAAACGGTCTTATTATATAACATGGTTAACTAGTAATATCGGATTTAAAGGTTTTGTCATGATAGCAGTCTCGTAGCCGCGATGCCACAGTCAAATGTAAAGCAATGTAAAGTATGAAAACTGTCATTTTGCCCAATTTCATAGTAAATTTTTAATGCGATGTTTTTATTGAAGCAAGACTAGTCCAAAACCTGTGACTAGTTATAAATTACTCTTTGTAATGAGGCGGAGTGTTGTAAATATATAGATATCACTGTTGTAACATTATGTCACAGTAAATATATAGTAGAAACAGTATGGAAACTTCCTACAAACGCTCGAAACGGCACACTCACACAAACATACGCAACGACGATACTTCTAAGCGCTCGTCGCGGTGCTCTCAGTAGCGAGTGTCGCCTCAAGACTTTAAAAATGCCACGAACGTATTGCGTAGTATACGGCTGTTTGAACTCGGCTTCATCAAAACCGGAGCTATTTTATTTTAAGCTTCCTGCTGATTTTGAAAGGTAAGAATGATTTTTATTATCATTGTTATAATCGTTATCGAATTTATTAATGAATTAATTAATGAATTCGTGAACTTATTTGTAAATCCAGAATGCGGCGGTTTTGAGGCTATTTAAAGCTGATAGTGCAATAGTGGTAACAAAAAGTAAATCCAAGATGGCGGCTGCAATAGGTATCATTTTTTTCGTCATGGGTGCCATTTTCATGGGTTTCGAGGGCGTTGAAGCCGATAGTGCTGTCGAAATATAAATCCAAGATGGCGGCTGCAATAGGTATCAATTTTTTCGTCATGGGTGTCATTTTCATAGTTTTTAAGTATGTTGAAGCCAAAAGTGCTGTTGAAATGTAAATCCAAGATGTCGGCTGCAATAGGTATCAATTTTTTCGTCATGGGTGCATCGATCACTAATAAAAAATATGGGTATCATTTTCATGGTTTTTGAGGGTGTTGAAGCTGATAATGCTGTCGAAATATAAATCCAAGATGGCGGCTGCAATAGGTATCAATTTTTTCGTCATGGGTGTCATTTTCATAGTTTTTGAGTATGTTGAAGCCGATAGTGCTGTCGAAATATAAATCCAAGATGGCGGCTGCAATAGGTATCACTTTTTTCGTCATGGGTGCATCGATCACTAATAAAAAATACGGGTATCATTTTCATGGTTTTCGAGGGTGTTGAAGCTGATAATGCTGTCGAAATATAAATTCAAGATGGCGGCTGCAATAGGTATCAATTTTTTCGTCATGGGTGTCATTTTCATAGTTTTTGAGCATGTTGAAGCCGATAGTGCTGTCGAAATATAAATCCAAGATGGCGGCTGCAATAGGTATCAATTTTTTTGTCATGGGTGTTATTTCCATAGTTTTTGAGTATGTTGAAGCCGATAGTGCTGTTGAAATGTAAATCCAAGATGTCGGCTGCATTAGGTATCAATTTTTTTGTCATGGGTGCATCGATCACTAACAAAAAAACCTGGGTGGCATTTTCATGGTTTTCTAGGGTCTTGAAGCCGATAGTGCTGTCGAAATATAAATCCAAGATGGCGGCTGCAATAGGTATCAATTTTTTTATCATGGGTGTCATTTTCATAGTTTTTGAGTATGTTGAAGCCGATAGTGCTGTCGTAATATAAATCCAAGATGGCGGCTGCAATAGGTATCACTTTTTATCGTCATGGGTGTCATTTTCATAGTTTTTGAGTATGTTGAAGCCGATAGTGCTGTCGAAATATAAATCCAAGATGGCGGTTGCAATAGGTATCACTTTTTATCGTCATGGGTGTCATTTTCGTAGTTTTTGAGTATGTTGAAGCCAATAGTGCTGTTGAAATGTAAATCCAAGATGGAGGCTGCAATAGGTATCAATTTTTTGGTCATGGGTGTCATTTTCATAGTTTTTGAGTATGTTGAAGCCGATAGTGCTGTTGAAATGTAAATCAAAGATGGCGGCTGCAATACGTATCATTTTTTTCCGGCTAATGTCCGAAACGGCTAGACCAATTTTGACGGCACTTTCACTGGCGGATAGCTGATGTCATAAGGAGTAACTTAGGCTCCTTTTTTTTAGAAAAAGAATTAGGGTTCCGCACTAAAAAATAAAAACCGTAACACGCGAGCGAAGTCGCAGGGAACAACTAGTGAAGAATAAAGGTACGTTTTCGTCCCGTACGTTCCCGCCGAAACTTTCAAAAGGTTACGCCGTAATGACAAAGTTAAAGATCTATAGTTCTACAAGTTGTTGTGTGTTAATATTAAATTGTTTTCCGTGTTTAAACTATCGTTTTTTGCTGAGATTACCTATTTAAATTGTAAGCTAGTTATTTAAATTCGATTGATTGATAAAAAAAGCAATATCAAAACATTAAATGTTACAACCCTGTTGCTTCAATGGAGCGTAGGTAATTATATCCTCAACTAGGCTTAGTTTCCATACTGTTCATATTTATACTGTGATTATGTTTTAAGCCAGCATCGCCCGGAGACCGCACATATTCACTCAACATGACTCATTCACTCAAAAATTTAAACATCCGAACTAACGAGAAGTACACTCGTCGTGCCAACTACACACTAATATGAAACGTGCAACATTCCTGCGGAGAAGCCGCGAGATATAATAATCTGTTTGAATGATACTTATTAAATTTTCCTACGGTTTAACTCAGTGATTCCCAACCAGTGGTCCGCAAGAGCTTAAATATGGTCCGCGAAAGTTTTAAATATTTTACCTGCTTAGCCGTTTTAAATAACACATTTATTATTTTCTCGTCACACGGGCAGTGCAACATGGAGCGCACTTTAGTAAGTACCTAATAGCTTTTACAATAAAAACGCAAATAACATTGTTAATGAATGCTGCTTTACAGTTTATTATATATTAATTATGTAAAAGCGCACACGACACGCGTAATTGACAAAAGCAAGCCCTGCAGCGTGCCGTGTAATGGTAGGATGGCCTGGATGACCTAGTTTTTAACGGGAAAGCTAATTTTATTGCCAATTTATTAATTTTGTAGAAGCAATTTCAATTTGCATAAAGCGAGGTTTACACTTTATGTAAAAGCAAAAACTAACTGAGTTGCTATCATTTAAATATCTATGTAAACCAGGAGTTATATGCTTTGTTAATATTTATTCAAAAAATATTGCTATGCCTTAAGCGCAAAGCGCGTAGGTATGTTCTACTAGCGCCTAAAAATCAAAATTCCAACGTTTTTTCGCATAAAATCGTATCTAACAATTATATTGAACATATGAATGATATAAAAACACGTCAGTATGACAAATGATTGTTGAACTCATTAATATTTGTTTTTCTGCCGACTTCCAAAAAGGAGACGGTACTCAATTCGGGTGTATGTTTTTTTTTTTTTTTTTTTATGTGTGTTACCTCATAACTTTGTACTGGGCGAACCGATTTCGATGATTCTTTTTTTATATGAAAGCTGATAATTCTCGTGTGGTCCCATATGAATTTGATCAAGGTCAGACCAATGGTTATTGAGTTATTCTTAAATAACCTATATTGAAGTCGGCTGTACAAAATTTTTAATTTTAAATTATTAATCGATTAATTGCAATTTTTACATAAAAAGTAGTTTTAGTGGCTTATTGCGTAGATTTATCGAGACCGCATGGAGTGGTAAACACGATAACGGGTACGGTAATAATAAGGTTATTAGTGAAATATTTTGTGTGTAAACTACTTTAAAAAATTTACGTATAATCATGTTATACGTAATTTTTTAACACACTTAGGGCATGCACAATTGGATATACTAATAGTTTTTATTTATTTTTTATATTTTGCAAAGATTAGAACTTTTTTTAATCTATTCATACATTTTATGATATTATATCATTATATTAATGTAATATATGAGATTATATATAAATTATCAAATTATAAAAAATCCAAAGGTCACAGAAATAACACATAACGTACAATATGTTTTTTTTTAAACACTAACTATACAATATATCTGCCTAATTGGAAAAATCTTAATTTATACTATTATAACAGAAAATTTGAAAAATGTTGCAGTCATCTTTACTAAAATATATGGTACACAGGTATTTGTTAAATATTCATAACTAATTTTTTTTATGGAATTACCCCCATTCTCTAAAAACAAACGAGGACACAATCCACATGATGGTAAGTCGATGCTGTGGCCCATATACCAACATTTATCCTCAATTAATAATCAAAATGCAGATGCGTTCACACCCCTGAGGACTAAGATGGATTAAGCCAGTAAGAAGGGTCTCCGGTTCTCTACACTCACCATACGAAACAGAGCATCATTAAGCTGCTATTTTACGCTGGTATTGCGTGAGAGTGTGGTCCTACCCCGGTCTAGCCGACCCATTCGTGCTACAACGATAATATAGTTGAAGTGCGGCTCTATCTTCGAATTGTTTAGAAGAAGACTATAGGGATTAAATTGAAAATTTTGAATGTGAACCAGTTAAGAAAGTAATATAATATATGCTAACTGAATTCATTACTACTAATTATTACCTACCAAAAGTACAAAAAATAAATGATACTATGGTTTAATTATGTAGTATTAACATGTTCCGTGAGTGAGACTGTGGTGTCAACGATAGGAATAATCCTGATAGTTACACATTTCACAGGGAAATTCGCAAGACGTCGTTACTGCTATGACGGGTCTATTCTGGGTTAAAATTTATGTTAATTTTATTAATTTTGTATTTTGCAAACAAAAAAGTCATGTTGTTAATAATTTGTATGATTTTGGTGAATTCATTTTTAAACTAAATATTTTACATGTACGCTAGGGATTGACTCAATCACTCAACTATATCAAAATTAATGTCGATATTTATTTATCTTGAATGTGGAGTGGAACAACAAGAGGAAGGAAAATTATAATTTCATTTTGCTGTTTCTCAAACAGACGGATAGAATAAAAAATGGATAAGGTCAATTTGGCGGGTTGGTTGAAATCCAAAGAAGAAATACAATTTGCATCAAACGTTTGCTTGAAAAATATAAAAGAAAAAGCAGAATAAAAGCTATTTCATTAAAAGGAGGCATTCCTACATTATTTGTACCAGTACGCAGTAAGACTTTAAAAACTTTAAGTAAAAATAGAGATAGATTTTTATACATTAAAAACTGTAGTATATTAAAAATAAAAATTGTTGAGATTATCCCATTTAAGCAATTATGAACCTAACGGAGTATCTATTTATCAATTAAAAATGTATAACCTTACTTAACCACCAGCACCTCACGGTCACAGTAGCTAGTACGATATTTTCCAAAAGGGGTTGAGCGTAATTTTCAGTTGAGTTGATATTGCTTTTACTTTCGATTATTGAGTTTATTGTTGTGTTTTTAAAGTTAATTGTTGTTATTTGTTGAGTTTGTTTATTAAAAATACCAAAACGAACAAAAAAATTGTTAAGGCGAATCAAGCGGGGGCGTTAGTCATTCGCCTTTGAGATACTTTAAGCGGGAACAACAAATGCGGAATAAATATAAAATTACTTCATTTCTTTTTCTTAATTTTACCACTTTCACTGTTTATTTATTTGTTTATTGTAGTAAATGAATCGTAAGTTACTTAAAGAACAATGCCCATTTTTCACCTGACAATGTATAGAAATGAAATAAATCTTAAAATTCAGCTTATTGAATTGTAAATTAATTACGCTTATCACAATGTTAAAAGAAACGCAGGAAAAAAATATTTTTACATATTTCTATAAGCTTAGTCTACGTCAAGGGTAAACGTATTATATATTTCGAACGCATCTCAACTACTCTTTTTCTAGGACGTTCCATTTTATACACTGCTACTTTACTTTTTTTAACTCTGTTTCTGAGTTTTATACATTATTTTATGTTTCATTTAATCAGTAAGTATTTATTTATTTGTATTTGTATAGTACATATTAATATAAAATAATAAAATAAATTAATCATTCAGTATATCATCGAGTGCGGATGAATGAAACGGATTTTTTTTGACATTTGACAGTTCTGCAATTGGCATCGGCGCAGTTCTTCGTTGTTGCGTTTGCGTCTCGTTGTGTACTGTGCCATTTTGTTTGTGTTACTTCTTTCTACAACCCTATATGGTATCAAGAAAATATTTTTGCTTCAGCAGAATTTCTGGATGACGTAGTGGTAAGAGATTTAAGTGAAAATTATGATAATTAATAAACCATGCCACTTTAACATAGTGTTTTATATGTTTATCCCACCCATTTTGTTCATCAGGTATGTATGTAAGTATGTACCATAGGCCAATGAAATGTGTTTGGTTGATAAGTTATCATTTTGACAATACAAGATGAACTAAATGTAGTTAGTAAGTATTTATGTGTGCTGAAGAAATAGCAGATAGAGATAGACACTCAATTTATGGTGACAATCATCGAGAGTAAGTGGTGACTTAGGGGCAGTTGGTTTCAAGAAATTCACAAAATAAAAAAGATATTTTAGACCATAACTAGATAAGTATTGCTATCTTAACTTCGAGCGTTAATAATAAGTTATAGCACATTTATTTCTTTATTACCTATTTGGTTACGGCAAATCCTAACCTAAAAAGTGACATTAGTATTTTTTGGTATTCGTAGAGTTTAAATCGTAAAAATGACTATATGACATTATTTTCCCAGCTTACATGTAGGTTTTCTACTATACTTTATAATTATACATCAACTTTCACTATCAGGTTTTTTAAATGTATGGAAAGTGGGCATGATTCTTTAGTAAACATGAATAAGACAGTATTGCACCACACCTACTAAAATAGAATTAAGTATATTACTTATTGTTTGAGATTGTATTCGCTTGACAGTTTTTACGTCAGATTATGAGGCACATCTCTAGTAATTAAAAATTTTGATGTATCTTGCAAACAGAGGCAAGTTACGTTCTAGTGACCTGTCAACCTGTGTAACCTTATCTTAATTTTATCTTTTAAATTCAAAATTCGTGGTAATGATTTTTTTAGGATAAGGGTGACAAGCGAGCACACAGTCCACCTGATACTAAGTAGTTGCAGTGGCCCATCCATATGTACATCTATCCTCTGGTGAATCAAAATGCAGATATGTTGTCAGCCGTGAGGACTAATATGGAATGTCTCTTTTTTTTCTAAAAAAGGTCTCCGGTTTTCTACAAACACTATACGAATCACAGCAGTCCTTCTCCGGTCGAGCCGACTCATTCGTGCTACGACTATACAAATAAGACAGCTGCAGCATGGCTCTACCACGTAATAAAATGTATTATTTTAACTGATTTTACTGCGCACGCACACATTTGTAAAGGTCGATCAGTAGGCAAAAACTTTGTAGCCCATAAATCACATTCAATTTGGAATAATTTCAAATAAAAATAGAAGCCTTATTTACTCGTATTTTCAAAAACTGCAATAACGGTATAACATTACTTATATAAAGACATCAACATAATCTAGGGATACCTTAATCCTAAATTATTTACGACTTATGGTTTAAAATATTTTTAGTTTCCATAAAAAGTTTATACACAGTTTGAAACCTCTTTTATTCTATTTTCAAAATTTAAAATGTAAATAAAAAACAAAAGAAAAAACAAAATACGGCGGCAAAATTGTTAGTAATTCGTTACGTCAAGTAAAATTAATGAAGAGGCATTAGATTGTTTTTCTTTTTAATTTAACGTGCCGTGTGAGCTTTAAGAGTCCCGCCGTCATTTTAGTCGAGATAAAATGTTACGAGCAGTGGGCATGTTAGAAAATGGTGCTATTAAACGCGTCGTTGCTGAAGCGCTACACACCAGCCAAAACGTGATGTCAAGGTTGTAGTCACGTTATCGCAGTATTGGGCATGTGGCTAAACGGCACACGGATAGATATAGTATTACTACGCAGAGACAGGATTGATTTCTCCAAATGACCGCCAGAAGACAACCCAATATCACGGCGATACAACAACTACAAAGGCTCCAGGAGGACTACCAGCTGTTGATAAGCGCCCAAACCGTTCAAAGGAGGTTGCATGAAGTTGATCTTCATGCTCGAAGACCGCTACAGGTCCCAGCATTGCGACGTGGCCATAGCGGTTGGAGGCTTTCGTAGGCTCGGGAACATTTATGATGGAGTGCCGAACAATTGTCTTTGGTGCTGTTCACCGATGAGTTCCGGTTTGTGTTTCATCCAGATTGACGAAGAACACGCGTTTGGAGAACTCCAGGGAGAGTTAGCCGTCTACGGCACCCTCAGGAGATCCACTCATACCCAGGCAGGACAATCATGGTGTGGGCACGAATTCGTCTTGGGGGACGAACTCAGCTCGTTTAGATCTAAGGCAGCATGACTGCACAAAAATACCACGAGGTGGTAGTAGAGCCTGCTATTGTCCCACACAGAACCCAAATGAGACAGAAATTTCTACTCAAGTAGAATTAGAATTATTTAGAGCGATTAAATATTAATGTGAATGGGAAGGCAAGAACGGAGCCACAGTGTTTCACAAATAGGGGTGGTATGTTGTCAGGGCCAGGTCCTTTTTTTTCATTGAGGTGTTGTATTTTTGTGTACACTTGTGACTCGCTCAAATTAAGCTTAGCAATGGAATTATTCGTATTCACAATATCATCACTATGAGAAACATCAGTAATGCTATTATTGGAGTACACGGAAGAAAAGTGACTTGCAAAAAGGTTCGCTATATCGGTGCCTGAGGATGCAGTTGAATCTTTCAGAATCATTTTAGCGGGAAGTAAAGAAAGACCTTTACGCTTATCTTTGATGAAACGCCAAAATTTCTACAATGCTCCTTCCCATACAGCGCGGCTGTTGTCAGCCGCTCTCCGAGACCATGATATTCAAGTTTTGGATTGGCCTACACAGTTGCCCGACTGAAGTCCTATCTAGCATGACATGTTACAACGAAATGTTTACAGATATTTCCCGCCAATTTGACGACAAAACAAGAACTTTAACACTTGCAAAGAGCATGTTGTGACTTCATACCGCAGCAAGACATTGACAAATTAATTTTAAATATGAACAATCGACGTCGATTTGTAATTAATATTGATTTTTTCAATTTTAATTAAAATTATTAGTTTTATAAGAAGAAATTAAGTTTTTTTATCAAAATAATTTTCTACGACGATTAAAAAAATTATCATCTTATTTGAAACAAAAAAATTACGAAATATTTTTTATCAAAGGCCTTAAAATAACCTATCATTCTTCCATTTACTATATCAGAAAATTCTTCATAGGCTACCCTTTAAAAAATAACCCTGTATATAAGCTGACAAAATCTAGTACTTGTGACAACCCTACATGGTTTGCATCATAGATATAGTACAGTATAGATTGGCGATGGAGTGATTTGGGCGAGACCAAAATCAATATACACCAGTGCACTGCACGACGCATTGCCTACCTCAACTTCAATTATCGATAGAGAATATTCATGTCTTCCGATTTGATGCAGATGATGTAAATAAATTTATTTACTCAACTACAGCGAAGCCAAAAGGTTGGTTACAATTTTAGAAGACTATGTATGTACGTATGTTCATCTGTTCCCTCAGATCTTCTAAGCTACTCATCCTATATTGACAAATTAAATATCTTTAAAAGCATTCTGCCCTTTCGCGGGTTTTAAGCTGTGTGAAGTAACATAAAAACTAACATGACGGTTTATTGCGGACATATAATGAAACATTGAAATAGAAACAATATTAAAAAAACCATGTATTTAAGAAAAACTAAAACTAAAAACTTAAAGGATTATCATCCAGTCCTACTTCCCGTGGTATTGTGCTCAAAACGCTGGCTGCGTAATAGTGCTAATTAAATAAATATTGAAATATCGTGCCAATAAAAGGTGTGATTCAGGATATCTTCGACATTTCGAAAATACATGTTATAAAAATGTTAGCTATATTAGTATTTATTACTTAAAGCTTTTTTTATAAAACTAATGTAACCAACGAACTTACAGTTCACCTGACGATGGTAAGTGGCTACTGCAACCTATAGAAACTTGCTGCTAACTTCAAACAAAGAAGGTTGTTGTCACCTTTACGGACTGAGATGGAATGCCTTACAGTCTTTATTTATTCCGGTATTAGGTGAGACGGTGATACCTACCCACACGACCTCACAGACAGTAATGGAGTCCTACCACTTAGTTCATACATAAACTTCAAAAATTGTTAATATAAATTCGCTGAAAAAAACATCCCTTCAAAAATGATATGCGTGTTATGATGTGTATGTAAACTTTTTAATTTATTTATTATGTATTTTATATTTATTATGTAAAATTTTTATAATGTAAACTTTTTGGTTTTCCAAACTGCGATAGGAAACGTGTACTAAAAAGGTATTAAACAAGACCGCAATATCAAATTTTTAGAATCCTTCAAACATAACAACTAATTTAATGTTAAAATGTTGTGAATTCTCCTTAAGGCCCTAAATGGGGGTGAAATGCCTAAATTCTTGGATTATTTAAGTAAAAAAAATCACAATAACTATACATTTAATTCGCAAAGAAAAAATACAGGGTGACAGAAGAGGATTTAACAAATGTTTTTAATTGAACAAAATTATATTGTTTGTCAACCCGTTATTAGAAAAAAAACCCCAAAGAGTACCTATCTTTGTCATATTTTGCAAAATTTCTCCAAAACGGCACAAGCTCTTTAAATAGTTATTATACTAAAAAAAAAAGATCTTAAAAATATGAATATTTTTAATAGAGAGTTTTATTTTTATTCCCCATTTTACTTGAGAAAATATTATTTTCCCCGAACCCTGTAATCACTTTATCACCCGCGAGCTCTGTCGCAGTCCGTTTTCGGACATCGTCGAGGGTGGCAGGTATTATATTCATCGGTAGCGGCCATTCATACGAGACAGTTTTCTGCAGCACTTCGCCTACGAATTATTTCAAATAAGAAATACCAAAAAGCCAGCATCAAATTTAACACGCTTTTATTAGCTTGATATGTATCTATGTAACGGAATTTTTGGATGTGATTTTCATCCCCTTCAAAACGTCACATTGATTTAAAACTTCGCACACTTATCAAGGCAATAATTTAAATAGTTTGTCCCATTATCCTTGCCAGGATCTTCAGGATTTGCGAATAATTCATAAAACAACTACGATTTCTGCCAGTTCAGTCTACTGTAAGCCGCGTAAAAGAACTTCGGCCCAAAAAAAACACGTTTTTATAGTTTGACACACTAAAAATAGAAAATAAATAATAGTTTAAATAAACTAAATAAACACGCTTTTGTACATAGCCGAACTAAAAAGTATAAAATAATTTTCATTAAGTTTAAAATAACAAAAAAGTTATTAACACACAAAAAATATTTTATTGTAAAAAAGCGTGGGGTGCTTGATGTCATTTGTTGTAAATATTTTTGTGGATATTTGTAAAATTAGCGACATTACGAGGGCTGCACTTAAAGTATCGGGAATGGAATATTTCCACTGTTCCTGTCATATTAAAATCTTTTTAATTGAAAACTCCTTGGTTTTAAAAATCGAATACCATTTATTTATTTAAAAAAAGATTTTCGGTCTTGTCACAAGGTTTTGTCAAACTTGTTTAGTCGTTGAGAAAATGGAATTGACTCGAGAAAATTCAAGAGCGATGATTTATTATGACTTTCGAAGTGGTTTAACACAAAAACAGTGTGTTGACCGGATGATTTCTGCATTTGGTGATGAAGCCCCATTCAAAACCACAATTTATCGCTGGTTTGCTGAATTCCAACTTGGACGTGTCAAGCTCAGTAATGATCCCCGTCAAGGTCGTCCAAAAACTGCAGTCACCCAAGAAAACGTTGATGCTGTGCGTAAGCTGATTGAGGAAGATCGACATGTGACATACCGCGAAATTCAGGCAACTTTAGACATTGGCATGAGTCAAATACAAATAATCTTGCATGAACAATTAGGTCTAAAAAAGTTGTTTTCCCGATGGATACCGCATTCGCTCTGTGAAGAGCAAAAAGCGGCTCGCGTTACTTGGTGCGTCAGAACTCTCGAAAGATTCCACGCAGGATCCTCAAATGCTGTATACAACATCGTATCAGGTGACGAATCCTGGATATACGCGTACGAACCCGAAACAAAAAACCATTCACGAGTTTGGGTGTTCGAAAATGAGTTAAAGCCAACAAAAATTATTCGTTCACGGAGTGTTGAAAAAAAATGGTGGCCACGTTTGTCTCCAAAACCGGCCATGTTACGACTATTCCTCTTAAGGGACAAAGAACGGTTAATGCAAAATGGTATGCTAGCATTTGTTTGCCACAGGTCGTTTCTGAACTCCGTAAAGAGAACTGCAACCGCCGCATCATCCTCCATCACGACAATGCGAGTTCTCACACTGCACGCAGTACAAAAGAGTTTTTAGAGCAAGAAAACATAGAATTATTAGACCATCCGCCGTACAGCCCCGACGAATGATTTCTATACTTTCAGAATAAATTGCGTGGACAGAGATTTTCATCACCTGAAGAAGCTGTGGACGCCTACAAAACGGCCATTTTGGAGACCCCAACTTCCGAAGGGAATGGTTGCTTCAATGATTGGTTCCATCGTATGGAAAAACGTATCAAATTTCGCGGAGAATACTTCGAAAAGCAATAAATACATTTTTAAATAGTAATGTTGTGTCACTTCCTTGATTCCCGAAATTTTCAATGCCGCCCTCGTATAAAAATATCTGAAAGGCCATGGAAAGAGAATTAATTTTACCTGTTTTCAAAAATCAATCAAAATTCAAAAATAATAAAATAAAAAAATGTAGACTGTACGTCTATACATACATATATTGGTTTATAGCGTAGTAACTGACGGTTACTCAGTACCTATATAACATCCTGCAGTCACGCCACATCTAAGAGGAGAGAATCACTGTACAAAACAGAATAATTTATTACAAAATTTTTGTGACAAAATAAAAAAAATACAAACTTATCCAAGATACCCAACCCAATACGTTACAGAAAAAATATAACAAATAATGAAGTAATGAGTTTGTATCAGTTTTTAACAAGGTTACAAGATATAACAAAATTAATTGTCATAAAAGATCAGGATCTGATTGACGATATAGAGCTGATAAACAATACTTCTGTGAAAAATGGTGCACACAAGAGAATGAAGAACAGACAAAATCTTTCTTTTCAAATTTCCGCCGAGTTTTAAGTAAAAGGCGAAATACGCCATGTACCAATTTAATTAAATATATTTTATATAAAGTGATCTTGACTACGTGTCATCAATTCACCATTGATAAAAATGAGAACAGCAATTTTACAATTGTGTTTAGAAGAAACACTATCAGTTGAACCTTGCAGCTTGTTCATTATTTTTATTATAAATATCGATAAATGTATATATTATAATAAATAATTCCCATAATATCTTGTACCTATATTTTTATTTTTCCCTATTTGAAATGTACTAAACTCTATAGAAAATGTGGCATATGAAATGACTCACAACCACTAGAACATTATATCTAGGTACAAAGCTGTTTTACGTTATCGTGGCCTCCACATGATATTTTTCGTCGGTCGAATCACGAAGGGGCGTATCCCACAAATATTCGATTTTTAGTTATCTCCACCATCGTAATCTATAAGGCAAGTTTTATAGCGTCACGAAAGGGCGTAATTTAAAACACACCGGAAACAGATTTACAAACAATTACGAAAAGCCCTATCTGCTATTCATCCCAATTTAAAAATCACGAATAGTCGTATCCACCAGTTACGCCTATTCTTACCTGTTCCCATGCAATTTTTTTTTCACGAAGAGGCGTAACCTATCTAACGTGATTACGCGAGTGAAACAATGACAGGTCAAGACGTGTTAAGCAGTCGAGCGAAGTTAGTTGCAAGTTAATAAGGTGCATTGTTTGTTTACGAATATTAAAATTAATAAAATTCTGTCTTCAAAGTGAATGAATACTTATTTTAAGAGTTACTTTTATTTGTGTTTTATACAAATCACAAGGTTATTTTACAGTAATGTACCTATTGCTTTTAAACGCATAGTTACCTAAAAGATGAATTAATATTTTAGGTTAAAATTTTAGAAAAGTTATTTATTTGTTATTGCAATGTTTTGTTACCTAAACCATAGTTTAAATAATATGCAAGTTACAATGTCAGTGTTTAACTATTCCTAAATGTGACAGTGTGTAATTAATTTTCTTATTTACGGTTAAATTATTCTTTACAGATACCTACTATCTACTTAACTTTCTGTGGGATGGTTTTTCAATGATGGACGTGTTAGTTACATGGAAAGATGGCACTCAAAATGTTGTACACACACGGGAATTATTTCCAATCAGAAAAGGTCAGAAGATAACACTTGGTACAAAGGTGAAAATGTTGTATGAACGAAAATGGTGGTATGGTACAGTAACTGTTGTCGAAGCAAAAGAATACTCTTCGTCTGAAGACGAACCACTTTCAACTTATGTTCCTGCAAACCGTGTGCAAAATTGCTGCGAGTACATTAACTGTCATAATCCTATTTTGACTACTTGTACGGAATGTGCTTGTTTCTTGTGCGCTGAACATTACCAAGAAGACGCTTCCTGCTCTAATCATATTTTAGTTAGCAATAACATATCCACATCAAAAAATCAGGATACCAGCTATGAATTATCATTAACCAATTCAGAAAAAAAAATTTATGATACAGTATGCACTGATGAAAATTATATAGATATACAGAATGAATACCAAAAATGCTGTCACTTTTCGATTTGTACTGATGAGGTATTTAGTGCATGCCATCGTTGTTCATGTCTCCTTTGTTATGAACATTTTGTCAACAATTGCTCTACCTGCGAAAATCATCTAAACTTTGAAGCTGACTTGACGTTAACAGAAACTTTAAAATTTGATTTTGGGCAAACTGATATGCAGCAGACTTGTGAATATGCCAACTGCACTAACCCTGTACTAACGACATGCTTTGCTTGTTCTTGTTTACTGTGTGATATTCATTTTGCGTCTGTGCTTTATATGCAATCATGTTCTGATCATAAAAAAAATCCAGCCTCGCTTGCTGATTTCGATATTACCGAAATTGAGAATGTTTCAAATGATTCTGATGCAACTATGGTCTTATCTGACACTCGCGACTCACCCAGTATTTTAATGCAGAATACAGTTTTGGAACCACAACAAGACAGTTATTTGGCCCCAGAAGACTTTATAGTAGATGGCGTTTCCCGAGAGGAAGAAAGATCGAAACCTGTTAGAAAAAATAAATACAAAGAAGCCAAGGTTTTGCGACACGCAGGACAAGAATATATTTCGACATATACAAAAAAAGTAGTTCCTGGAAGGAAGGTTGGTTCATTATGCAATTTAGAAAATTGCACAAAGCAAGGCCTGTACTGTTATCGTTTTAATGAACAAATACGCGAAAATATATTTATGGATTTCTATTCATTAGCAGATCTAACTTTGCAAAGAGAATATATAGTGAGATTTGTTGAAAAAAAGCCCGTAGGACGCAAAACTACTGCCACAGAATCTCGTCGGAAGTTTACCAACTGCTTTTACTTACCATTAAATGATGAGAAGCAGAAGGTATGCAAGAAAATGTTCCTCAATACTTTGGGAATTTCAGAAAAGACGTTTCGCACAGCTTTGCAAAAATTAAAGAACACCGGTGTAGTAGAAAAAGACAGAAGAGGAGGAAGGCAAGAGGTCTATCATGAAAGGGATACTCAGCTGCGATCACTCATTACTGAACATATTAACAGATTTCCGCGTGTTGAGTCTCATTATTGTAGAAAAAGTAGTACAAAAGAATATCTCCACCATGATTTATCTTTGAAAAAAATATATGGTATGTTTTTAAAGGAGTATAACCAACCCGTAAGTATGACACTTTATAGAAATGTATTCAAAGGCATGAATTTATCGTTCCATAAACCAAAAAAAGACCAATGCAGTTTATGCATGACATACAGAGAAGGTACAAGCGAGGTGAAAGAGAAGCTGCAGAATAAATATGATGCACATATTATAGAAAAAGAAGAAGTACGACGAATTAAAAACGAATGCAAGAATCGAGCAATACAAAATATAACCACTTGTTGTGCTTCGTTCGATTTACAGCAAGTCATCTATTTGCCACAATCCAATGAAAGTGCTCTTTTTTATAAAAGACGTTTGGCTAATTATAATTTCACAATTTATGATTTAGCCTCCAAAGACTGTATATGCAACTTATGGAATGACACAATCAGTAGAAGAGGTGCCTCTGAAATTTCTACTTGTGTTTATTATTTCTTAACAAATTGTGATAGAAAGAGTGTGAAAGAAGTATTCTTATTTTGCGATGGCTGCTCAGGCCAGAATAAAAATTCCGTGATGGCGGCTATGCTCTTATACTTAATAAATAATTGTGAATCTATTGAAGAAATTAGTTTACGATACTTCTGTTCGTTCCATGGGCAAAGCGAGGGCGATTCTGTCCATAGCGCGATAGCATTTGCAATGGCAAAGGCTGGGAACGTCTTTGTTCCATGCCAATTGGAGCCGATCATACGATTGGCACGCAAAAATCCATACGAAGTCAAGGTACTCAATTACAATGATTTTAAGGATTTTAAAAATCTTGCCTTAAAGTTAAGGTTACTTAAATTAAAAAACGATAACCAGACAGCCGCCCTCTTTAAATGGACAGATGTTATGGAGTTAAAAGTCTCACGAAAGTCTCAAAGTAGTCTATTTTTTAAAACGAGTCACAAGGATAAAGAATACAGATCGATATCAATAAAAAGACAAGATGTTAAATGGCTGAAGGAAGAGGTGGGACATTTAAATAAATCTCATTATGAGATATCTAAAGAAAAATATAACGATTTAATTTCTATGTGCAGGGGAGAGACCCCTTTGATAAGATGCCGGGAATATCAAACTTATTATGAAATCCTACCACATCAATAAGATATTGTTCCATTACTTAATATTACAGTCTTTCTTTATTTAATAGTGTTTTAATTTATAGTCTTTTATTTCTTTTATAGTTAAGATAGCCGGACGTAAATGTTATTTTGAAATATTTGCACATGACAAAAGGGCGTAAGTGAATTTTTTTTCAAAAAAAAGGAAATATATCTACAAGTAACTAAAGTAAACTAATAAACTAATTTAATATCAAAAGAGGATTAGTTATCAATCCTAACGACAGTCCTGTAAACTGCGTAGTAGTTTTACATATAAAGTTACGACGGTGCATCACGGTGGACTTTATTGAAAATCGCTCTACTGTAAAATTGACTAAAATCACTTACGCCCCTTCGTCATTCGACCGACGTTTTGTCAGCATTAGGTACCCTTCTGTATCGCAAATGAATATGAACATTGCATATGAATACGATACAAAAGTAAAGTAACAGGCTATGTAAGTCCCTCTGCTGGGCACAGGCCTCATCTTACTTCTGAGAAGGTTGTAGGGCAAGGAAATGTCCGCCGCGCCGGCCCAAAGCGTGTTGGCGAACTTCACATGTCATCGAATTTTTTTACTTATTCCTTAGACATGCAGGTTTTCTCACGTGCTAAATCAGCACTTAAAATTGCAATTAAAAATTTCATTGTTGCTGCCGGGGATCAAACCTTGGCGAAATTTACATCGAGCGCTTAGACCCAGAGCTACTAATACGACACAAATAAATATGATTCAAAGAATATAATAAAAACTCTTACGTACTTAAAACTTAGATACTTGATAGCTCGTGATGCCTACCGGATGAAACTTTAGCACCACATCGTGCAATTTAATTGAAGATGCTTAACCACGAAATAACTCTCAGTAACGCGCAAGCATTTTAAACGTAGAGCCATGCTGCAGATATATTAGTAGTATAGTTGTAGCACGAATTGGTCGGCTCGGTCGGGGAAGGACCACGCTCTCACAGAATACCAGCGTAAACTAGCAGCTTAACACTACTGTTTCGTATGGTGAAGGTAGGGAACCGGAGATCTTTTTTACTGGAAAAGAGGCATTCCATCTTAGTCCCCACGGCTGACGACGGATCTGCGTTTTGATTAGCAAACGATAGATGTAGATGTCTATGGGATACAGTAACCACTTACCATCAGTGGACAGTGTGCTCGTTTGTCACCCTATCCTATAAAAAAAGCATAATAGGCAGTATATTCCTTATATACTTGTCACCTCTGCAGTCTATTAATCTTTGCACTTTTCTAAGTAATACAGAACGTAGTCGCTAGACGGTGTTGACGTCGGCTAAAATCTCAGCGGTTGCTGTTTCGTCATTCAGGCTTCTTAAAGCTTTTAAAGATATTTTACAACTTTGCTACCTATTTTATTCTAATAATAAAAGAAGTTTCAAAATGTAATTTTATTAATATGTGTTTATGGATGGATGTGTTATAGTTTTCCCTGAATTCACCTCTATGAATAGAATATAATATTTTTTATTCAATATGGATTATTACATTATGCTTATTGAGTATTTTATTTTATTTACCACTGGTTCGTAATATGTCTCGGTAATTGGTATACGGTATATGTTGTCCCGGGAAGAAACAATAAGAAACCCAGAGGGACTTTTTTAAACAATTTTTACTTTACTTACTTTACAATAAATTGTTCGTACAAGTTTTAAATTAATTTTAATAGAACCAGCATGGTGGCGATCACCTCATTCCCAAGGATTATTTTCATTTATGTATTCTTTCATATTATAATAACCCTTTTTGTACAATTTTTTTAAATAAAACATTTAAATTTGTTTATTGACAAATTTTGTACATTTTCTGGGATTTTCTTGTAAAAGCGTATGTACATTGCCTCATAAATGAATTACTAATTCTGGGGAGTCTAGTAACTGGTATTACAAACTTATGTTTATTCCTAGTGTTTAAAGTATGAACATCTTTATCCTTATTAAAATTAATTTATGTACGTATATTACATTTTCATAAATATATTGCAATGCCAAAGTTAATACCTATGTTTATTTCGTTAAAAAAATCTCTAAGGGTCTCTTTACAATTTAAGTTATAAATCGCCCGTACGGCTCACTTTTCCAATACAAATATGAATTCAATATCAGTCGCATTACCCATAGCAAAATTCCATAAGACATTACGCTATGAAATTAACTAAAATAAAATAATCTAGCTGTCCCAACATTGGAGACACTTCTAATCTTTCCTATAGCATATGCTGCAGAACTAAGTCTGTCTGCTAATTTACATAAGGAGCCCCATTGAAGCTTCGAGTCAATAGTATATATAGCATATAGCATCAATAGCATATATAGCAAGATGAAATGCAATTAAATCTATTATGGACGCAAAAAATAGTGTTGCCCAAAATGGGTCTTGGACTTGCAGTCTTGGTCTTGTTCTTGCATTTTTGCAAGACTATGACTAAGACCGCCTAATTTTAGCAAGACCAAGACCGAGAATGACCCTGCAAGATTTGAGCAAGATTCGAACAAGAACAAGACCAAGCCTGTGAGACTTGCGTCTTGCAGTTAGGACTGTGTGTCGTTTCAGGGAGTATAGGAAGTTCGGGTATACTCTTGGGGACCCTATGAGACGCTAAAAAATATACTTAAAAAATTTGGATAACTGGATTTACTGCGAATGAAAATATACATTTAAAGAAAAAAGAGTACATTCCTAGTTTTGACCATCGGCACTTTGATAGTGCGCGGCGTCTTGTTGTTGGCGTCATCAAAGGTCGGATACTGATCTGTCAAAGAAATTTTACAGCTATTCAGAAGTACACGTTCAAGATACACGCGCCGGCGGCTTCTATTGATATCGCATATAATTGTCGCCGCCGTGCCGTACGTATTACATTGGACACTGTCTGATTGCCGCCACAGAGTACATGTTCCAAAGAATAAGTTTCCGGGTGTTCAGAATGGACACATATACATTATGCTGATCTCGCAAGGAATATTGTAATTAGATAGTGGTAAGAATAGGTAGATATCATAATAATTTATTCTAGTAAGTAATTATTATAATATTAACTATATGGGTTTATAATAATTACTTTCTATTATTATTATTACCTAATAGATAAACATGTTCAATAAGTTAACTGCAAATCTCGATTTTTTAGAGGTGTGTGTTTTTAAAACACAAAGTGCTCGTACTTTTAACATATTTGAAACATGTAAAAATTTTCTAGTATACTAATCGAATAATATAAAAAGCGTGCAATAAGATCTATGTACTGATTAGGAGCCGAGTATATCTGAGAGAACTGTTTAAAGAAATTGATATCTTGACTGTTGCATCACAATATATTTTTGCAAACTTCATGTATATATGACAAAACATTCACTTATATGTAAAGGATAGTGATTTGCACAATTCTAATAGTAGAAATAAAATTAAAATCATATGACCTACTTTACATAAAGTAAACAAATCATTCTTGGGTAGCGGTATATACTTTTTATAACAAGATTCCTTAAGAAATGTTAGGTCTTGCACCTTTTCAATTTAAGTCGCGCATTAAAGTTTGTTTAACCAAAAAAGGATTTTATTCTGTAAATGATTATCTTAATGACAAAAATGCTTGGAACTGACCTCTCCTACTACACAGGACTAACTAGATATTTCTATACCGATTTGGTATCTACATATACACTTGACATTTTATGTTTGACTTATCGCTTTACATAATTATTTATTGTAAAAATATTTTGAAAATAGCCACTACTGAGTTTCTTACTTTCTTCCAAGATTCAATTCATGATTCAAGAATCAGCACCCCTGAACACGGAAAAGAAAAAAATTGGGAGAACAGTGATTATATGACTATTTGAAAGTGTATTTATAATGCCTACGTGAATAAAAAATATTTAAATTTTGAATTTCGTATAAGTGAAGTCATATTCGCGCATTTTGTGTTTTACTAAATCACACATTTCTAAAAATTTATTAGCAGTATCGGTTTATTAACTTCTATCCTACTCTATTAGTTAGTAAGTACCTAGATAAATACAGCAAGTAACGTACCTAGGCAAATTTAATTTAATTAACGTAGTATAAAGTAATAGTGATGTCAAAGCTATTGTATACTGTTATGTAATTTAATTTGTATTGTATTTTATTTTTTATTGAAATAAATGGTAAATTGTATAACTTTGTTATTCCATTTCATATAAGATGAGGGTCTATCAAGCTCTTTCTAGGCAGATAATGTTCTTTAAAATACAGTCAAGTTAATGTCATTGATTTCTTTTTTATATGTTATAACCATGTTTTAGCACATGTTAGCTTATTAAATGTAAACGTTTATTAAGAACAGACGTCGCTGTGGGACACGGTAGATAGCTGTTGGTAGAGCATCGACACGGATCGGTTAGGTCCTGAGTTCAAACTCCACCCGGTGTCAGTTGATTTTTCGAATTTCTCGTTAAATATTTAGACATTTAATAATTTGGTTGGTCTTTACTATGGCTATATTAATTCAAGCTCAAAATGTACCTACTCTGTTAAGTTGTTCTAAGATCTAAAGTAACGTTTAATAAATAGCAATAGACTAAAAAGTAACTGCCAGACTTACGAGATTTTTGCTGCAAGACCAAGACAAAGACTGGGATTGCAATACCAAGACCATGACCAGGTATATTTCTAAAACACCGCTGCGACTTCTTGATTTGATCTAGTCAATTCATTATCAATTTTCAATTGATAGTTTGTGTTAAGATATTTGTCTTTACCGGTTTCGCTATTAATTATACTCCACTCATTTTCATTTTATTTGTAGCAATCTTAATTTTGTGGCTAATACGTAAAGATTTGGCTGTGGAGCACACTCACTTGAAACATTGTAGAATAATTTTTGACATATTCCTTAAAAGTATCGGAAAGATTATATGATCTTTCATGGTAAAGTTCATATAATCTTCGACTGCTCCGAATAAATTCTACTGTCGCCTAATCATTAGCCTTCCGACTGTTATTGGAGACTGTTTTAGAAGCAATTTTTTTATTAAATTCATTGCTTATAAGGGTAAATAAATACTCAATATAAATAGTCGGAATTGTTCTTGTAAGAAAACGAGGGAAGGGTTTTTTACCATATTACTTCTAAATCTCTCCAGACGTTTTGCATTAATCGATTTCATTCGAATAGATTGTAATGAAACCAGTTGTCCACAGTGATCTGAACGTAGTTATTGAATTATGAATTTCTTAATTTAAATTCTTGATGTTACTAGTCCTCTGCTGAGTGAATATTTGCCACAGTTGCCACGCTTAGCAAGCGAGTAGGCAACCACAGTTTTTTTTTAATTTTTAGTCTTTATTAAAAGCCGCTGTTGCCTATCTCCTGCTTTGTTTCCCTCTGTCGCCTCTTACGACACCCATGGGACGATAAATGTGGTAGTGTATTCTTACGCCACCACTGCACGATGGGCACCTCTATGAGAAAAAAAAATTTCTTCAGAGTACTTGCTGCATAAAGACGAATATTTTCCTTTGGGAACCCATTCTTCTCTATTTATTATTTTCAACCATTTTTGTTGAACATTAATATTTTGTGAAAATCTGCCACAGCATCCATTTACCACCAGGTAGACTGTATGTTCGTTTGTCACACCCTATTTCTATTAAAAAAAATTTCATACGATTAGACGAATATTAAACGAACCTTAAAATAAAAAAAATACTAAGCTGAATAACCCTTTCAGACAGGTGCTTAAGTTACGTCGAAACTTGTTATTTTGAGAACGAATTCTAGTTAATTTGGGATTGTAGATTACAAATCTGAGATTTTTTTCGGCTATTCCAACACCAAACTCATCAGAATCAGGTAAGTTTGTCGTATTACCTTGATAAATTTCAAAGTCCAATACTAGTCCCTAGTAGTCATGACATAGGTTTGTTCTAAGAAGAAAGAACCGCTCCAGTATTCTCAGAATTTCTCGTTCTAGTACGAGGGTGGATTGAAAAGTACTCGGCCTAACACAGATCCATTCAATTCTAAAAATCAAATCTACCCACATTATTTAGTTCAGTTCAGACTAGTTCATTGTGTGAAGTTCGAAACGTGTGCGATAATTAGTTGTGATTTTATAAATTTATTAACAAAGTAATCGGACATAATTTCCGCGAATGGAGCAAATCGAGCAGCGTGCCGTCATTAAGTACCTCCATAAGAAGGGGCTATCATCAAAAGCCATCCATGATGACATGGTCAGTACATTAGGCGATTGTGCTCTGTCATATTCATCCGTCAAAAAATGGATAGCAGAATTTAAGCGTGGTAGAGAGAGTGTGAAAGATGAACCCCGCTCTGAAAGGCCTTCGACGTCAACTACTGACGAAAATATTAAAAAAGTACTTGATTTAATAATGGGAGACCGCAGATTAAAAATTAGAGAGATAGCCGAGATTATAGGCATCTCTTATGAACGAACTCAAAACATCATTGTCAACGAGTTGGGTTTCCACAAGGTGTCTGCGAGGTGGGTTCCGCGACTGCTTTCAGTTGAACAAAAAAGGACGCGATTGACTATTTCACGCGACTGTTTGGAGTTATTTGAAGCCGATGCAGATGATTTTTTGAATCGTTTTGTTACTATAGACGAAACATGGGTTCATTACTGTACACCGGAAACAAAACAACAATCAAAACAGTGGAGAAGACCTGGTTCACCACCCCCTAAAAAGGCTAAGTCGATTTTGTCGGCAAATAAGGTGATGGCTTCAGTATTCTGGGACTCGAAAGGTGTGATTATGATTGATTATCTTGAAAGGGGTCAGACTATAAACTCTGATTACTACTGCACCTTACTACGTCATTTACGAGAGGAAATAAAAGAAAAACGTCGAGGAATGCTCAGAAGAAAAGTCCTGTTTCATCAAGATAACGCCCGTGTTCACACGTCAGTACAGTCAATGGCTGAAATTCACAACTGTGGCTTTGAACTGTTACCGCATCCGCCGTAATCACCTGATCTGGCACATTCAGACTTCTTTCTGTTCCCTAACCTAAAAAAGCACTTGGGAGGTCAAACATTTCGACAAAAGACGAGGTCAAAGCAGCTGTAGACGCATATTTTGACTCTAAGGAAGAATAATTTTTTTTCAACGGTCTAAATGCTTGGAAGAGGAGGTGGCAAAAGTGTATTGAACTTGATGGTGATTATGTAGAAAAACAAAAATATAACTGATTTAGTATGTGTTTATTTTCTTGGTTAGGCCGAGTACTTTTCAATCCACCCTCGTACATCTTAAGTCTTGGTAAATGTATACATCCAACCATAGCATGGATCCCGAAAACTTCTTTATATCAGCTAAAGTACAAAGAAGTTTCATTTGTACACCAGTATTGACCTCGTATTGGCAAATTGCTTTACCACTGTAATACGCCAGTATTACAGTGGTAAAGCAATTTGTTCAAGAAGTTCTACAGTAAAATACAGTTCAAAATGTTCTGCTCAAAATGCAGAATATTGTGCAGAATCGCTGAAAATATAAGTTATCTCAAGAAACCTGCCGGACGTTTATGTAGGGCCTTTAGGCCATGTAGGGCTCAGGCTAATACAATTGTGTCAGTAAAGTTCGTTATCGGCGTTACACAAACTAATTTTCGACGTGCATCGTAATTAACTCTGAGACATCCTATATTTATCTATTTAACTAATCATTAACACATATTTTACTACACTTACAAAATAAATGAAATATGATACTTACTATCGCCAAATCGGGAAGCGTGTTTTTTGACTGTTTGAACAGATTGATTCCTGCTGTCTGATTGACGCGAGCCGTCATAAATTTGCACGGGAAGTGAAATATCGCTATCCGCACAATCGTTCTTTACTGGGTCCGTCCACAAAGACCATAAAACTGAAGAGCTAAACGCAATTTTGTAATACGCACAATTGTATTAGACAGGTCCGAAAGGGTTCCTTCATTCAAAGCGTACCTTTGCATGTTGAGGACATTTCGATACGATATTACAGATAATGTCAAACTCTACAAAAGTGATGTTAAAATTAGCAGAATTTTACGTATTTATAATTATTTTCAGTTGAATTGCTTTGCATTTGGATGATAATTATAAAATGTGATGATTTCTCCTATCCGTTTAAGTACAAATTGTTTGTACCTGCTCTAAAACACAGCATTTAGACAGCTAAACATTTCAATCGTACTTACTATAGGACGAGTGACCCAGTAATTCCACATCTGACGTCGCCAAGTAGTTGATTGTTTGCTTGGTGGTGTGCGTCGAGGCGTTGTAGTGGTGAAGGAGGATCCTAATGCGAGGTTGTTTCTCCAACTTTTTCCAAGACAAGTGGCAAACAATTGTTAGTGTACCACTCTGCAGTAACTGTTTTTCAATGCTCAAATCAATTGTTGCGTAATGACGTGTCCTTCCGAAAAACAATGCCACCATCTTTGTTCCAATGCTTCGACCTCTCTTCACTTTAGTTGACCACTCCTCCGAAGGAAACACCCAGACAGCAGACTGTCTCTTAGTTTCAGAATCATGACAATAAATCCTGCTTTCGTCACCCGTAAGTATGTCGAACACAGTATTTGAGTCACCTCCGTTAAATCTTTGAACCATTTACGTCACCACGCAACACAACGGAGTTTTTGGGCGTCTGTCAAATTATGAGGTATCCACCGGGCACAAAGCTTCCGGACCGCCAAATGTTCATGGAAGATTTTGTGCACTTGGCTCATATCAATGCCTCAGCTTTTTCGAATCTGCTAATAAGTCACTCTTTTGTCAGTCTCTATCATACGCCGCACAACACTGATGTTATCTTCAGTCGTCGCCGTAGAAGGCCGTCCCTCACGCAGATCATCAGTGAGATTAGTGCGACCAAGTTTAAACTCATTAAACCAGTTGTTAATAGTGGCAGGAGATGGGGCTTCATCGTGAAAGGCCAATCGAGGTCCATCATAACTTTCTGAATTAACTTAACTTATTGACTTAAATGGCATAGAAGACATAGAAATTCATAAAAAAATATTATACGAAAATTTTCTCGCGTTAAATTCATGCTGGAGTGACACAGACAATTTAGAATTTGCCGCCAAATCGTAAAAAAAATTACAAATTAATAAAATACATACACAATAATATTGGCATAAAGTTCCATTTTCAAAATTTGAAGTTATTTTTTTATTATATCGTTTACAAGTGGCCAGATCTAAAAACTTTCAGTGTCGCCTTCGTATGTCGTGTCAAAGCATATTTGGTAGGATAGATCAAGTAGATCCTTGGAACGAAAGAAAAGGGGCCTCGCTGATGCAACTTCGCCCACGTTTATATTAGTCGACGCTACGCCTCTGATTGTAAACTGTTATTTAAAAAAAAGTCCCGCTGCGTTTCTTGCTGGTTCTTCCATGAACAGAGGTTTTTTTTCGAACCAATGGTAATTAAGCAAGAGTGACTTTCAATAAGTATTATTTACAATATATATTGAACTAGCAGTTCCCCGGGACTTCGCCCGCGTGTTATTTGGATTTTAATTTTTTTTGCGCGGAACCCTAACTCGTTTTCTAAAATAAAAGTAGCCTAAGTTACTCCTTGTGACATCAGCTATCTGCCAGTGAAAATCCTATCAAAATCGGTCCAGCCGTTTCAGAGATTAGCCGGAACAAACAGACAGACAGAGAGATAGATAGACAAAAACTTTAAAAATTGTATTTTTGTTATTAGTACCGTATATACTTTCATATGCATTTTGTAAAAAGCTGTAAAGTTGACATTATAAACAGACAATTCAATTTTATTTGTATATGTATAGAAGATAAAAGTTTCTGTTTCTGTTTCTGTATAATTATGAATAATACACGAGTCACGAACTCATCCGAACGACGCACGATAATCCACGAACACTGAGTTTCGGCGCCGCCGAAGGTTCGGCAGATTTTTTGCCGAAACCGAAACTATTGCCGAGACTAGATATTTTTGCCGAAACTTGCCGAAACCGAAACCGAACCTTCAGTCGGTCGCTATTTATAATACATTACTTTACAGTGCTGAGATGCATTTAAATGCCTGAAACCTGTTTTAAAATATTTGTTACTCGTATTTTAATTTCAGAATCACAACTTAATTTCATACCACACTGCCCAATCAACAACACTGTACCAACAAGAAATGATCAAGATATGGAAAATATGAAAAGAAAGTAAGACGCAAATGCAATGTACCAAATAGCCAGGATCATCATCATCATTACAGCCCTTCACAAGTCCACTACTGAACATAGGCCTCCCCCAAGGAATACCACAAAGCACGGTCCTGAGCCACCTGCATCCGTCGACTTCCTGCATATCTTACCAGGTCGTCACTCCATCTAGTGGGATATTAGCCAGAATAATTGAGAGTTATCAGCAGTTATTAATATTGCTGTTTTAATTTTTCCCAACAATACAACAACAGTAGCATTACTGTAATTTAAAATAAATAAGATATCAATCAAATTTTATCAATGGTCCAATGTTATTTTAAATTAATTTGTTTTCTTTCAATTTCTGTTGTAAAAGAATCAAATTTTTGGTTTATTTTAAATATAGTTTTCACTGTTATATAAAAAATTTAATTAATAAATTTGATAAATTAAACTAATGATGAATTAAAATATTTCTTTATTACTTAAATATATGGTTAAACTTTTTATCATAGTTTTATTATTAAATCCTTTTTAAAATTACGTTACCTATATCATTTTTTTTTTAATACTGATATCATCATATACATTTAATGTAACTTAACATTATAAGTATTCATATTTCCTACATGTGAAATCCGTCAATAAACCTCTCAGAAATGAGAATAGACCTCTGCCCAGCAGTGGGACATATAAAGGCTATAAATTAACTTTTTAGGCTAATATTGATTAACAGTACTTCATTCGTAATATGTCTTCTGAGAAGATTCTTCTCATAGGTTGCATATTTAGGTTTTATTCATGGCTTAATATACATATGTCCTTAATAATACAATAATTAGCCCTAAACTCATCATCACTGATAAAAAACTGTCTTTAAAACGTATTATTCGTAGCTCATTTCGTATTTTTTAATTGTAATGCAAGATTACGGCGTAGAATATTAAACACAAAAGCTAAACATGCCATTATTTTATGACAATGAATAAGATAATTGCAGGTAAACGTAGTGATTATATTCTCTTTGATTGCAGAAAACAAACGATTAATATGAACACAATTTATAAAAAGTTACAGTTTTGCTATTGCCTAAATTTCAATTCCAAGGCAATACAAACACAATACGTAGCTGTCAACTAACTGTCAAAACTGCGTCAAGAGTGCATATTTTGCTTACAATCGGATTGGATAATTGCAATTCACTGACCTCTATATATGGACTGGCTATAACCGTGACATAATGAGGCCATTTAATTTTCGCCATTTTGGCGCTGACAGCAGAAGTGAACGTCCATGGAACTAATAATAGAGATAAGACAGTGTAAAAAAATATATCGATAAGAATTCTAAACCCAGGCCTACCCATAATATCCATTCTATTTATGTATCATATTAATATAATGCCATACAATAAATAAATGTATCAATTAATACCTAGGCCTTAGACGCAAGCTTTTTACTTCATATAATACAAGAATCAACGATGCATAGATCTATCAACCTTTTTATTCGTAACTACAGAACGGATTTTGTTCCGGGTTTCAAATGAGAAAATGCCTACGCATACCTGCATTGCGGGGGCAAAAACGGATTATGTCGGATATGCACCTACTAAAACCCCGTGATGTTCCACCTTCACCAGAAACACATCCGCGGCCCGACCAGCGAGAACCCTTCCTTAGTTGAGGACTTCCCTCCCCGATTTCCCGATATGTGAAGGCCATGGAAACAATTTAGTTCTACGTTTCTTCTTCGGAGTATGTAAAATATTATCTTCCGTGCCAGTAGAGCCGAACTTTTCTTTATTAATATTTGTTATCGTTCGTTTGCTAACTCCAAGCGCCTGAGAGACGCGTTCTTGTACTTGTTCGACAGGTAACAGGGGTCCGCCATTTTGCCGCTCCCGCTCAAAGTAATCTTGCAGCTTGATGATTAACTCACGGGCTCCACTTTTCAATGTTTGTCCACGTTTAGGCATTATTATGCACCAAAAGTAAAAAGAACGCAATACAAAACACAATCCAAGTCCGATTTAACGCTGATGTCAGTTTGAAAAGCAGAAACAGTCCATTAAACGAAAGCCGGGTAATCAAATAAAAACAGATCGAAAACACTTGAAGAACGTGGTCTATGCGCACGAAACGACAACAGACGACTGTTTTAGCGTCACAAAATGGCGGCCCATAAAGCCATTTGGGGTTACCATTTTCAACCTAAATATAAAAATGCTACTTTCTTTCGCGCGTTCGGTTTGGTCGTAGTTTTATTTTTATATTTAATAAAAGTTATCTTATAGTCCATTATTTTCAAATTCTTAAAAAGAAAAACAAAACGTATTATTTTATAAAGTATAACTGTATAAGAACAGATTACGATACTGTTATTGCCTGTTATTGTTAGCACAGCACTACAAATATAAAGCGCTGACATAACCTTGTAATAGCGCAGTATAGATTTAGAAAAATATTGTTTACCAAATTATTTGACACTCAGTTTGGCACAAAATTATAACATTCATTGATTATTGATATAATAATGTTGTTTTAATGCTCATCAATCGTTAAAACGGTAAACAACCAGCAAAAATATTTTTATCGTAACTGCAACGCCATTACAAAATTACGTCGTCAGTTCAATCGCGACGTGTCAGCAACGCATTCTCTGAACGGCCGAACTATAGTAACTTTTTTTGCTAGTAGATGTTGGAAGCACTTTGCTTTGCAAGTTGTTAATAAGTACATTTATCGAGAACAATAAACACATAAAGAGAATCTAGGGATACCTTAATCCTAAATTATTTACGACTTTGAAGTTTTAAACCTTTTTAGTTTCCATAAAAAGTTTATATATATATACAGATTGAAATCTCTTTTATTCTATTTTCAAAATTTAAACATGTAAATTAAAAAAAAAACAACAGAAAGAACACTAATTCCTTACATCAAGGAAAATTAAAATTGTTCTACTCAGAATGATCAAACTTTGTATGGGATCCGAGAAATTAGCACACAATCATAATTTTGTCTACGTGTGGGTTGGGCGTATAAAAATAAAGCGAGAAAAAGATATCGCTGTTTGTTTCCCTCGCGTTGTTTACATTGATACATAAATTCATATAATATCGGAAGAAACTGAAAATGTTAATTCTGTGTAAAACTTTTTTTGTGGTTTGTGCCTCAAAGTATAATTACATACATATTACTCTGAGATTTGCACAATTAATTTACCTATTAATTGATTAAAATTAAATTATTAAATGTTAGCAGATTTCTATCAAAAGAAGCAATGAATAAAAAGAAGAAAAAAATTACATTTATTTGTCAACGTCTCTCATATCGAAAATATTTTCTGAAAGATTTTATGTAGATTTTAATATTTATTATTCATTTTTGCTGAAATTCAGTTATTATTGCCTCAGAATACTTCATTTTCGTTTGCAGGCATTTCTTTGCCAATACACAGTCATAATATCGTCGTCAATATACAGCAGACATGTAAGTAGTAGTAATAGACCGAACATCAGCAACAAAATGGTCACCTCTTACTTATGTCCTATGGAATATTATTCGGATTTGTGTCATTTAGTCTTAGTGACATCAAATGCTCAAGACGCCTTCGTTTCCTAAATTTAAAAAATATTTTAAAGAAAATAAGCCCCATTGTGCATTAAGGTATTGTAAGTCCCGATATGTAACAAAAACTGAATATGATTTCGGTTTATTATCAAAGTATAATGAATATATATCCTATAAATTTTACATTTTATTATTTTTGGTAGATTGTTCTAGAAATTTAATCACTAATGTAATAAGCGCCCTTTAAACGTCATCAAATGAGTTAGTGACTGACAACGTTTATCGATTGGTACTATCGATAAAAAATATTATACAGAATGCAGATTTAATCATCTACAATATTGAAGGAGGTGAAACAGTAAACGACACTGTACCCATACCAATAAAGAAATCGGGTGGGCCTGTGTCAGGGCACACGGCCGTTGGTTTTAACGTGAAACGTCTATGTCAGCCAGTACAGCCAGTAAAACCAGTCACCAACAAGGTAGCCTTCTTTTTAAAATTTCAATATAATTCTATAACACCAGGAGAATTGTAGATGCGTTTCCGGCCTTTTAAAAAGGAGTAAGCTCATTTCTTGAAGGTCCCTAAGTCGTATCGGTAATAAAGATCGCCGATGGTCCTAAGAAAACTCCTAACAAATCGCACGGTAGTGGACCGCCAGGTATCAAAATGATGTAGATGGTAACGTAAGTTTTGTCGCAATGTGTGTTGGTGGCTGGAATTAATCCGAACAATACCCCAGAGCACTCTCCGTGGTGAATAGAAAACGCAAAGGGATGCAAAATCTCTACGCAGCGCCAGTGAATCGAGCCAATCAAAGAGAACTCGGTCGTCGACGATTCGAGCCGCTCTGCTTGGAAGTGGAAGGAGCTCGCACTGGGGAACCCCACAAATGAGAACAGTATTTCATGTGAGGCCGAACCTGCGGTTGTAAAGTTGCAAACGGTGTGCAGCTATGAAATACTGTCCCGCTCTACCGAGTACGCCAAGCTTTTTAGAAGCCAATTTAGTTTCTCTTCCAAGTGACCATGCTGCTGCAGATCATTCAATATGTCCGAATATTCCACTACCGACTGCGGCAACAAAGTAAGTGCTCTGAAATTGAGGAGATACGACAAAGGTGTTATTTTTAGCGGTAAACGCGCAAACTTGTGAATTTGTATAATAATTTATCGTGTAACGACTTTTAAGTTCAGTGCTTTTTTAAAATATGTTAGATTTAAGGCGTATTTTTGTAAAAGAAACGAATTTGAAAAACATGGAAGAGCTCTCTTATTGGATTTGACGTTTCGCGATGTGCCTTTGACACCGGCGTCTAATGGACCTAGTGACGTCATCCAAGATGCCACAATTGTGACTGCTGTTGAATTGATTCTTAGTTATTGGAAATTAAATATTTTATTTCATGACATTTTATTTCATTCATGACGTTATTCATGACTTAAAAAGTTTATATGATTTTTTGGTGTGATGGGAATCATAATAAATAGATTTATACAATAAAAATGCATGCATATTCCCTATTATTATTTCGTAAAGCATTACAAACTTTATCGATACTTTGATGTCGAAACGGTAACATTCCTTAAACGGAGTTTTTTTTTACCTTACATTTATTAGCGTCACCTACTGGGAAATAGCTGAAATGTTTTCCTAATAAAAATTCAACGTAGTTTTGCTATTTTTAGCTAGAGGGCGTCAGACAAGCGCGAGCTCAAAGCTTTTTTATGCATATGTTCCCTATGTCCGGTCTATAGTTTACCTATATATTTAAATCTCTTTGATATACAGGAAAGATTTTTTGTGAGATGTTGACTCTGTATAAGATATTTACTATAAATTAATTCATTATTTCAAAATTTTATGCACGATGTGTGATCATAGTCGAAAGTAAAGTGTTGTGCGAACAAAAAGCACAAAATCATCTGATCACTTTCCGCAAGTTTTCTTAAATAGGAAAAGAAAAACTTATGACAATATTATGGGAAGTCTATAAACATTTTGAATTTATTGACCGTCATTTGTAGGGATTATTACGATATTGACTCGAATTGTATCTGTTTCAGATCACGTATTTAGGCTGAGTTAAGTTTTCACCATGAGCATTTTACTGATTTAAATTTACGTTAATGTTCTGTGAAGAATAACTCTCTGACAATAACATATATTAGATATCAATAACATGCGTAGAAATATTATGTGCAAAAGCAATAAAATCATCAATAATAATTGTATATTGTATAATACAGATAAAATAAAATTACATAATAGACCGGGTGTTTGTGAAATGCTCCCGAAAACGAAGACGGACGATAGTACTAACGATACCTTTGATAATAGGTCAGAAAGAAAATCGATTCCGATGGAAAAAAAACGTCTTTTCACAACGTTTTATTACCTTTATTTACGTTCCATCATGTTAGTACAGCTAAATGAAAAAATCATGAAAATACTTAAACATAAAACCAGCAGTGGAATTTAAGATGAATAAATCAGCTGACAATAGGGTCAATATTCGCGAGGATGCTGAACTTTTTTATCTAGCTCGGTACGAAACAACACATTAGGTAATCTGTGAAAGGGAAGCCTTTCACACACGTGCTGCCGCCGCCCGGACGCCTTGTGTCGCCTCGCGCTGTGCAATTTACACATGTCAGCGTTGCCAACATGTGGGGAATTTCCCAAATTGGGGGTTTTGAAAATTGATAGCCCGGGCCAAGTCAGAGCCTTTTTTCAAGAAATCTAATTTTTTATATAGGATAAGGGTGACAAACGAGCACACAGTCCACCTGATAGTAAGTGGTTGCTGTGGCCTATAGACATCCACATCATCACGATTACGAATCAAAATGCAGATGCGTTGTCACCCGTGAGGACTGAGATTGAATGCCTCGTTTCCAGCAAAAAGGGTCTCCGGTACTCTACAGTCACCATACGAAACACAGCAGCGTTAAGCTGCTATTTTAAGATGATATCCTGTGAGAGCGTGGTCCTGCCCCGGTCGAGCCCACCCATTCATGCTACAACTGTACCAGTTATATAGCCGCAGCATGGCTCTACCACGTCAGAAATCTAAATACTTATCTTAATATTTTTGTTAGATTACTTATAAATATCGAATGACTCCCTACTATTTTTAATTATCTTCATTGCACCCCATTTAATTTTCTGATTTATCTCCGCAACTTTTGTGTATCATTTAATTCTTTTCATTTCTTTATTTTTTTAATTTTAAATCAGTAAATGCAGATACTGTGATACTTTTCAATGGCAAAAACGGGAAGAATTAAAAATACTCCATGGAGTAAAATGCTTGTTACAAATATATGGAAACTGTGAAAAAAAATGTTAGTAAAAAATAAATCTTTTCAAATTAGTTGAATATTGTTTCATTTCTTAATATAAAAATGAGGGTAATTTGACATGGTTTTTCGGGGAATTCGACAAATTGGTTTTGGCAACGCTGCCATGTCGCACCGAAATTTAGTTATTTAGATTTAGAAGGGGCAATCACAATAAAACTTGCAAGTAATTTTTAATAGTTTTGACACCTCGTTCTTATTAAATTAACCTCTTATTAAATTCAGAGTATTGGACAGAATAAAAAGGAGCAAAGTCAATTAAAATGAAGTGAAAGAATTATTTTTTGATTAATTCTGATAGATTAATCAACTGTTGATCATAATTGCAATTGATTTTAACTATGAAATTATTCAGTACCATTTCATTTTTATTTTCTTGTATAAAATCAAAGATAACGATGAAATAGTGTTTATAATTGTGTAAGTGAGTGCCCAATTAGTTACGTTTATTAATTTCAATATCATTTTTGTAGTAACGAACTGTTTGTTGCGTCAGGGTACAACTGATTGTCTAATTGTATTAAAAAATGACAACTATAACTTCTATATTCCATATGAAGATCGTAGGTATAACTAAACTTATAAAATAAAAGTTGGGAATGTCGTAAAGGTTTAACCATTTGTGGAAATAATCAAAAGATGTTAGGACGCATGCACTTTGCGGTAGGCATTTGTTTTGGTGGGATTAATTAATTTTAGTTTTTGAGACAGTTTCGTGTTGATTATCACGTGCGCGTGAGCGACAGTTCAATAGTTTTGTTTATTAAATTCTTGTTGTTATTATTCTTGTTACTACGTTTTGTGTTTGTTGTTTTGTTTCACTAATGCCTAACGCGTATGTTTATAGTGCTCGTGAATACGGCAACAAGTTATTGTGCCATGAAAAAGCTCGCGGGAATGCTTCGCGTGCATTACGAATTTACTGAGAGAAATTCTTGATCGCCCGACACCCAGCTGACTCTCGTCTGATAACAGCAGCATTTCAGCGAGTGTTGGAAAATCAGCTCATTGCTTCGGTAGCACCAGTAGGTAGAAGTCTAGTGGCTGTTCACTCCGAGCAGCGCATTGTAAATGTCGTTCGCCGGAAATCAAACCTAGGTACACGAAGTATCGCTAAATTGTTAAGGCACCAGGATGGAACAAGTGTGTCATACTGGACAGTTCACAAGGCGTTAAAGCATAACCGAATGCGACAATACAAAGTGCAAGCTCTAGTTCCTGGCGATCACGACCGCCGGCGAGTTTTCTGCCGTTGGTTGTTAGACCAGCAACAACGTATGCCTGGTTTCATTGAGCACGTCATCTGGACGGACGACTCGACATTTATTAGAAATGGCCTGTGGAATCGAAGAAATACACACGTGTATTCCGTGGTTAACAGGCACGCTGTTTGACAAATCGGGCAACAAACCCGATGGTCGATTAACGTATGGGCAGGTTTATTTAAGGATCGTATACCAGGGCCAGTGTTTCTGCCACAGTGACTTAACGGATAGCGATACCTAAACTTCATAAATGTACAGTTGGTTAACATTATAGACGACCTATCGTTAGCTCAATATCGCCGCACATTGTTTCAGCATGATGGTGCACCTCCACATGTCGTGAAATTCGTCCGTGAGCGGCTCACCGAACTTGACCACACGCTTGGCCACCTCGCTCACCAGATCGGACCCCGTTAGATTTCTTTCTGTGTATGTGAAAGAAAGGGTTTTTAATCGTGAGTGTGATAGTGCTGACGAAATACGCCAAGCCATTGTGGATGTTTTCGACAAACTATGTGCGGACTGTGTCGAAGACGCCACCACGATGATGCGAATGGGGCACAATTTGAGCATATGGCCACGGAGGATTTAGATCAGTAAGCTGTTTCATACCTATTTTTTTTAAATAACTTAGTACTGAACTGACCTGAATAGGTACGTAACTGAATAAATAAGAATAATAATCATACCTACACGATCAATAAAAAGCATGACTCTATCATTGTTAACATTCCAATTAAGTTAATTTTTCATTAGTGGGGAATCGAACCAGGTATTTGGTTTATTTAACTTTTTTAGTTAGGTATTTAGACAAGTGTTGTAAATTATAAGGTACGGTCCGCGCAAATTCGGCGTGCGCGCGAATATTGACCCTATTATTTTTACCTTTAGCTGTACTAACATGATGGAGCGTGAATAAAACTAAAAAAAGGTTGTGAAAAGATTGTTTTTCCATCGGGATCGATTTTCTTTCTGATCCATCATCAAAGGTATCGTTAGTACTATTGTCTTTCTTCGTTTTCGGGAGCGTTTCACTAACAAACTACTCCACTAAAGTAAATTCGAGTGAGCTTGGTGCAACCTCTCTAATGTATGGAAATTTACCCAATAGGCTTCTCAGCCCTGAGCCGAAATTACTCGGATTTGCCATAAATGATTTGAGTCGAGATGAAATGTTACGAGCCGTGGAAACGACGTGACGTGCCGTTGCTGAGGCTCTACACACCAGCCAAAACGTAATATCAAAGTTGTGGTCACGTCATCGCAGTACTGGAGATGTGGCTGAACGGCAGCACACGGGTAGATATCGTATTATTACGCAGAGACAGGATCGATTTCTCCAAATTACCGTCAGAAGACAACCCAATAGCACAGCGATGCAACTACTACAAAGGCTCCAGGAGGAGTAACAGCTGCTGGTAAGCCACCAAACCGTGCGAAGGAGGTTGCATGAAGTTGATATTCATGCTCGAAGAGTGTGTTCCAGCATTGCGACGTGGCAATCACGGACGACGGCTTTCGTGGGTTCGGAAGCATTTACCATAGGGTGACGAACAATGTCTTTTCTGCTGTTCA
Organism: Parnassius glacialis; assembly: GCA_033319125.1. Classification (NCBI taxonomy): domain Eukaryota; kingdom Metazoa; phylum Arthropoda; class Insecta; order Lepidoptera; family Papilionidae; genus Parnassius; species Parnassius glacialis. Next base: position 43,462,962 of record JAVANC010000004.1, read on the forward strand.
CCGATGAGTCCCGGTTTGGGATTCATCCAAATTCACGATGAACACGCGTTTAGAGAACTCTAGGGAGAGTTAGCCGTCTACGGCATCCTCAAAAGGTCCACTCATACCAAGGCAGGACAATCATGGTGTGTACAGGAATTAGTCTTAGCGGACGAACCCAGTTTGTTTGGATCCAAGGCAGCAGACTGCACAAAAATACCACGAGAGAAGACAGTAGAGCCTGTTATTGTCCCACACGGAATCCAAATGGGCCAGGAATTTCTACTCACGCACGATAATGCTTCTTCCCATACGGCGCGGTTGGTGTTGGCCGCTCTCCGAGACCACTATATTCAAGTTTTGGATTGGCCTGCACAGTCGCCCGACTTAAATCCTATCGAGCTTGCCTGGGATATGCTACAACGAAAAGATTTGAGAGATTTCCAGCCAAATTTAATAATGGAACAACAACTTTTCGAACACTTGCAAAGGAACATGGGACTTCAAACTGTAGCAAGACATTAACAATTTAATTTTAAGTATGAACAATCAATGTCGATGTGTAATTAATGTAATAGGTGGCAACACTCATTATTATTAATTAGATTTTATAAGATTTTTTCAATTTTAACTGAAATTAATAGCTTTTTTAGGAAGAAATTAAGTTTTTTATCACAATATTACTATATCGAAAATTCTTCATATATTATTAGATATTTGATGAAATATAAATTAAATATAAATGTGTTCGAAATCAAATTTAAAAGACTCCGACTGGGTAAGTTAAACTTGGACTGAGAGGTCAATCGATAGATTTCACTCAGCTAGGCAACATTTGGGTTTAAGAAATATCTTCTCGTCACATATACCTCAAAACTAGTAAAATACTCATTAAAAATTATAACCTAAAAATCAAAAGTATTATGAATAATACGGACAAAAAAGTCATCATTTAAAACACAGGAAGTGATTTTTTGAGGCTTTCAATTCATAATCAAACAATGTATGACAGCAGAGCAGTGCCCTTTATCTGTTATTATCGTCTCACAAACTTTGAAGTTAGGTTTTACTAGATTTGTTTCTGCCTTAAAGTATTGTATGACTGTTAGATCCAATAAAACACCGTAGGTAATTTAGGTAAATACGTGTATTAAACTAGGTAGCAAAACAAATGACAAACAGGTCGACTTAACTAAAATTACTTCTTAACAATGTTATGCAAGTACCTTCATAACTATTTATGCCAATATCATCATCATCATCATCATCATTACAGCCTTTCATAAGTCCACTGCTGAACATAAGCCTCCCCCAAGGAAAGCCACAAAGCACGGTCCTGCATCCATCGACTTACTGCATGTCTTACCAGGTCGTCACTCCATCTAGTGGGGGTCGCCCTACACTTCGCCTACCGGTACGAGACTGCCACTCGAGAACCTTTCTTCCCCATCGATTGTCGGTTCTTCGAGCTATATGGCCGGCCCACTGCCACTTAAGCTTACTAATCCGTTGGGCTATGTCGGTTATTCTGGTTCTACTGCGGATATCCTCATTTCTAAGTTTATCACGCAGAGAAACCCCGAGCATAGCCCTCTCCATAGCTCGCTGAGCGACCTTGAGCTTCCTCATATGGCCAGCAGTGAAGGACCACGTCTCAGATCCGTAAGTCATCACTGGCAACACTCACTGGTTGTACAATTTCGTTTTCAGGTTTTGAGGTATGTCTAACGAAAAGATGAGTCGTAGTTTCCCGAACGCTGCCCATCTGAGTTGAATCCGTCGATTGACCTCTCGGTCGAAGTTGGACTTACCTAGTCGGACTATTTGTCCCAGGTAAACATACTTGTTAACAACTTCGAGCTTAGTGCTCCCAACAACTACCGGCATAGGTGTGACATGGACATTAAACATGATTATGACAATGTATGACATAACAATGACGAAAATAATACAATGTTTTCTTGAAGTGCATTCTAATGACTTGATAATTTTTTATGGTTGTTTCATATTTTATTTTTGTTTATTAATATGACTCAAATCAGGTTCTTTAATATTTAATAATGATTTATTTTTTTGTAAAATTTAAATGTAAATAGGGATGTTGAATTTTTTTTTAATTGTTGAAAATTGACTAGTTCAAATTGATGTAATGAACTAAATTTTATGTATGACACAAATGATTTAGATTTTTCAATGGTCAGATAAAAGTTATCCATCAAATAAATTATAACCTTACTGAATTTAATAACTGAATAATCGGTCCTTAGTTTTATTACAATTTATCACTTAATTTTATAATTGGGTCATAAACTATAATGAATCATATAATATTGTCATCAACTATAATGAATCATATAATAATGTTGACTGGCAGAGAATGCCAACAGGCATTAAGGCTGTCCATTGTTACCTTAGTTGTATGGTGTCACAAGAAAATAAGTAAATAATAAATTATCTAAATGTCTTCAAGGACCATAAAATGCTTATTATATTTTCAATTTCAGCAAGGTACTGGATGATGCTACTTGGTTGAATTAGTCCATAGAAGTGTGTGTCTGAAAATGTAAGTTGTGTAGAAAAGGTAATTTGAGAAGACGGAGGCATATAGACGAAGTCTTATTGAATTACACCCACAGCCAGATTTTCCCCAATGTTGTGAAGGTGTTTACCTACATAAATGTCACATGGCCAAGCTTTGATACCCAGATCCGGAACAATTATTTGTAGGAAATGCAAATACATGTTTTGTATGGAATTCAAACCCGCAACTCCAAAATCTTTGAGGAAACCAAGGGTTTTGTCTGTGCGATACAAGATCAGGTTAAGATCAATAACTATTGGAGATACATCCTAAGGAATGGCACCGTCGACATTTGTCGAGCTTGCAGCCATCCCGGAGAGCCACTTAGGCATGTCATCTCCGGTTGTTTGGCACTTTCTAACTCAGAGTACATGCACAGGCACAACCTAGTAGCCAGAATTCTACATCAGGAGCTTGCTCTGAAATACGACCTTGTGGACCGGAAATTGCCTTATTACAAGTACTTGCCGGTAGCCGTGCTCGAAAATGACCACACCAGGCTCTACTGGACCCGGGCCATCATCACAGACAGGACTATTCTTGCGAATAAGGCAGATATTGTGGTGATGGACCATACACGGTCAGTGATATTTTTGATCAACATTACCATTCCATATGACAAGAACCTCGTGAAAGCTGTATCTGGACCTGGCTCACGAGGTAACCGACATGTGGGGTGGCCTGCCGACCGAAATTATACCTGTAGTCGTTTCTGCGAACGGTCTAATCCCAGTCAGCCTCTCGGGTTATCTGAGGTGACTGGGACTTTGTGACAGATCGCTCCAGGCTCGAATGCAGTAGACGGTGCTCCACAACATCGTCCGCTGGTTTCTCTCCGTTTCCCCCTAACCCTCGCTGGTTTGATCAACCTTGCCGAGGGCTTCCATCTGGTTGGCTTTTTATTTATTTATGTATTCTTTATATATTTATATATTTATTTCACTATATTAATATATTTATATTTATACATATTTATCATTTCCATTTATATATTTATGCAGCCCAGCCAGATGAGAAAACTATTTAAATACCCACCATAATAATAATAACAATAATTTATTAGACTCTCAGCTTGACAAATTACACTAATGTATTATATCTATTTTAAATTGCACATCATTGTGTGTACACACAAAAAGTTTCCACACTTTAGGTACATACATCTGTGTTGAATGGTGGAGGTTTATATTAAAAATTAACAACTGAAAATATAAGTATGTAGTTTTGATTACCACTAGTGACATAGCTAGGATATATTATTATGACATACGAACTAAACAACCTTAAAAAAATAAATATGTTTTTCAAAGGATGAGGAAGATATTTTTTCATAAGTGTTGTAGAATCTATTATGTTTACTGGATAGACAACAATAACAAGTTTATGGTACATTAAATTATGTTTGGTTTAGTTATTTGAGGAGTTGATACAGACTCAACTTGGTACTCGGTTCCTGATGTTTGCATCACTACAACCCCCACAGAGCTTATGTTACCACAGGCTATTTTAGTGTGGCCGGAGTCAGTGTTTACGTTAAAGAGATATATCCTCCCTACAGAGTCTTTCCTGGATGCATACATATGCACCTAAATATGTATATGTGAGCAGGAGTGTTGATTCAGACAATAAGTTTATGATAGCTTTCGCTTTCTTTCGCCTTCACTTATAAAGTATGTGGAGCTCATCTATCTTCTTTGACAGACTTTATAAAATATGTTACATAATCATATGACAACACTTGAAACTGCCCTTGTACTGATACATAATTAAATGAGTTTCATTTGCACATAGAACAGTCTTTTTAATTTCTGAAATATGATCTGTGATTAGAAAGGTTGTGCTATTTTAAAAAAATTACCCAACATGGGTCTTACCCTAACATTTCATTTTATTTATTGTCATATTTGTAAAATGAAAATTAAAGAAACAATTTCATAAATACATACATATGTAGCTTCAAATTTAAAAGGTACTGCAAATGTTTAAAAAGGAATATTTGGGAACTGATTTCACTTAAGTGGATGCATAAATATCTTTTTCAGATTAAAGTAAAAAGGTTGATGATAGAAAATTTAGAAACCAATGGTTGTCAATCATTACAATTCTGTAGATGGAACTGTATTCTTCTTCACATATTGGGACTTGCTAGATAATGTTTTAATATAATTGTTCTAATTGTAAAAATATCAAGTGTATTGATTTGTTTATGTATTTGAGAAGTATTCATGCTATAAAATTTTAGTGAGTTTTAAAAAGGAAGTCATCAAAAAACTTGCACCTAAAATTTAAGTTAGTTATGGAAAAAGTTAAACGAGAAGTATTCTAAATTTAAAAGTAGCATTAATTAATACACGTTTGGTACATTAAGATAACATTCGGCCTAATTAATAACAGACTCAGGAGATAAAGAAGTTTGAGATGTTGAATAGGTTGGCGCGCAATTTACTTTTGTAACTGCAATGTTCGAGCATATAAACGACAGTCACAACTTCCGTATTAGGGCCCTATTGAGTGACTCATTGGTGACTGTTTATTAATTAATGTACCTACTGCGAATTTAGTACATACTATTAACTATTTATAAACATCACCCAATGTTAAAGTACTGAAATAGAATATTAAGCATTATAATTTAAATAACAATCAGAACAAATATATTTTATGTACATACTTGGGCATCTGTTGACAGATTTTCAGCGCTGGCGCTCACAGACATCTTAAGCACTTATGTTATTAATCAAATTATCAAAACTAAATAAATTTAGTACGTATGCAGTTAATTTATTTTCATAATTTTGTTTACATGAACTAGTGTTTAGTTTAGTCCACTTGGACTTGGTTATAAAAAGATACTCTATGGCTTAGTCGCTGGGCGTTTACGAACGTTATGGTTGACAGCTCACAGTTGCAGCTGCACAGCACACAGCTATACTTTTTGACATCAAAGACAGTCATAGATAATTGTAGTTGTTACTTTTCGTCAATTAAGGCAGGCAAAGATCTTACGGCATAGAGCTTTATCCGATGTTATTTTATTCAGTAAATTATATACAATTTATGCTGATGCGCACATTGCAAAGATTTGAGTAGATTTTGACAGCAACTTGACCCAGCGCTCTGTTGATAAAGACAGTGTCCCATGCTGCCCAACGGGATTAAACCTTGAAATTAAAATCACCACCAGGGCACTTGTTTAATCGTTTCCACAAAATCACACCACTTCTATGTATCTACATACAATTCAAACAATTAAACATATAAACTATATCCGAAGCAACAATCCGCCGGCGGTCATGTTTCGCCAAAACCCCTTATTTTTCATAATTATAGATTATTAACACGCCGGTAGGTCCATAGGTCTATGTCTACCTCAAACCAAAGATCGCATAAAAATGTTTCTTGCAAGAACGGCAGAATTTAATCCTTCATAGCCAAAGGCTTCAAAGCAAATATTTTACTATGCCCTATGTATTTTTTATGAAATTTACCATTTTTGATAAAAGTGAACATAAGATGACAAATGAGTTGAGCGGGGCTGACTGCACTTTATATAGTCATTATATGAATATTCGATAAAATTAACTATACATAATTAACTAAAATATCTATTTTTGTAGCACTCCTTGGCGGAAGCTTATGTTCAGTCAAGTAATTTCCTTCCTTTAGATGTTAATTTTCTATTTTATTATCTTAGTTATAGGCGGGATGACTGGTGTTTTCCAAATAATTAGCATATTTATAAATAAGAATTATATTTATAAATAAGAATTATATTTATAGAATATAATTATATTTAATTAGAATTATAATTATATTTCATAAATAAAAATTCATAAACAGAGTTTAAAATATAGTTATAACCTTGACAAAATAATTTGAAACTACACCGATTTAGTTATCCGAAAAGTGCCATCTATCATCAAATAAAAAAGTAGTATGTTTTGCCTTCAGTTACTAATAAATTAAATAATATAAATAACTTATATTTATATGTTTAAATAATTAGATTTTTAAAATTATTTAAAAGTTCTAATGTTTAGTTTTTTAGTATTTATGTTATTTTATTTAAAAATTATAATAATTTCAATACACACTTAACAGTGGCGTCTATCAAAAATAAGAAAATTGATAAGGTTATTATTTCCATTACTAAATCTATAATATGTAAACTGATTAAAACTGGTATGTCTGCAATTATTGCAAAATATTCATTGGTCATATGACGATATCATGAAACCTTTTTAACCGCTAGCAGCGCTGATAACGTATTTTTAACAGAAACAGAATTTGTAACAGAATTAACATCACATTATGCTTTATTGATATAATAAATAAATGCCATCAAAAACATAACTTGGTAAAAAATAGTTTTTTTTAGAAGAAAAAAGAAAAAGGAAAGAAAAACAAGTCTCGCAACTCGGTTCTTCTACCGTAAAAAGTTTGTAAGAACCGTGTAATACCAAGTCGGTTAATTTATTCAGTCCCTATTTAAGGGTACTTCTATCTTAAGTTATTACGTAATTAGCTAATCTAACAACATCTTATAGTGACCATAAAAGTAAAGTAAAGTTGCAGCCTATTTACGTCCCACTGCTGTGCACAGGCCTTCTGAAAGGGTTTTAGGGCAAGGAAATGTCCCCCGCGCTGCCCCAATGCGTGTTGGCGAACTTCACATGTCTTGGAAATATTTTATTTCTTATTTCTCAGACATGCAGGTTTCCTCACAATGTTTTCCTTCACCGCTGAGCACGTCGTAAATCAGCACTTAAAATTCAAATTAACAATTTCATTGGTGCCGGCGGGGATCGAACCCGGGTTGCTCGAGTACTGTGAAGCTTACATCGAGCGCTAACCATCTGAGCTACCACGGCTCCACGGCTGAGTGACCATATCAATATTATAAATCATTTATGTTTTAAATAAATAGATTAACTTGACCATCGCATGAAAACACAATGTATCTCACAAGTATTAGTGCGATTGCCAAGTCAATCTATTTATTTAAAACATAAAAGATTTTTAATATTGATATGATCACTATAAGATGTTGTTAGGTTACCTAATTGCATAATAACTTGAGATAGAAGGACCCCTAAGTAGGGACTGAATAATTTAACCGATTTAGTTTTACATGGTCCTCACAACTTTTTACGGTAGAAGAACTGGGTTGCAAGACTTGTTTTTTTTTTACAAGTTATGTTTTTGATGGCATCTCATTTCTTTTTGTCCTATCTACACCTATTATTCCATTATATTAAATTTTCAGGTACACATATTTATTCACTGCAAATGTAACTTTGTAATCCTATATTTTTATATGGGGTTACAAAGTTAATTATTCACTTAATGTATCTAGAAAACTGGACCAAAATTGCAAAATATTTTAGTTTTTCCTTAATTTATACACTATTAAATTCCAAATTTTAAGCTTCTATGTCTGCTAGAAGTGCCGTAGAGTTTTGATGATCGGTCATTCAGTGAGTGACAAAATTAAGAAACTTTGACTAGTTATAATTCTTAAACTACAAGTTCAAATTGAATGAAATTTGAAATATACCGTGTCTATACAATGCCTGCTTGGCTACTGAATTCAGGCTTCTAGTTTTATCCACAACGAAGTTATATGGGGTCGAATATGGCCTGAACTGCTTCGAGAAAAGGATGGTACGGCCGTGCCGCTTTTTTGCTCGACTTGGCGGAGGCACTGCCGTGCCCCCAGATATGCGCTTCTATCGCTGATATTACAAGATAGTATAGTGTTAGATTTCGTTATTACATCTAATATTGGCGCCATCTACTTACTTCCAAATAAATTAAAATGGTAAGTCACTGATAACAGAATGCTACTGAATATACGATATAAATAATAATTGAAATCGAATCGTTCGTGGCATCGTTGGATGTGCAATTACTACGTAGATGTGGTCAACAATCATTGCAAAAGCTTAGTCTCAGTTATTATGAATTGTTTTAAACAAATACGAGGGCCGTGTAGCTCGCCGTAAATTTTCATCATAACACGGGAGCAAAATGTGTACGATTCCCTTTCTTTTTTTTGCGCCCAGAAACAAATTAAAGGGCTACCCTCCGGGAAGCGGTGGAGGGAGGTGGTGAATGCTCTAAGCATACCACGACAGCTGGCTGTGTGGTTATGTGGGACTCACTACGAAACCTAAGTGCCTATCCACTAAACACCACCTGTGGGACTGGCATTGGCTTGTTTGGCCTTTCTGCCAAATTGGATGTGACCCCCTTTAGGGAAAAGGGGGCGCAGATAAAAATTTTCATTAACATTATAGTTTTATTAAAGTCATTTTTATATATGTCGTGGCTCTTGCGGAAAAATACTTTAATTAAAGAAAGCAGATTTTACTTAAACAAAGGTTCATTTTATTTTACTTGTCAAAGGAGGAAATAAAAATGATTAAAACTTAAATTTCATGGTACGTAAGCATTATTATATATTTTAGCATATTATATTTTAATTGCATTTTGAAGTGTTGATTTACCACGTTCTCGGCCGTGAACGATAACCTGCATATCTGATAGAAACAGGAACAGAAACATTTTTATGCAATATAAGTTATAAATAATACTTATTGAAAGTCACTCTTTTGTTTAATTACCACTGGTTCGAAAAAAAACCTCTGTCCTGGGAAGAACCAGCAAGAAACCCAGCGGGACTTTTTTAAATTACAGCTTACAATCACGTATGTTACACAATTAACCACACAAACCAAATTAGAAATAGCTTGGTAGCGGTCACCTCATTCTCAGGGGTTATTATCATCCATAAATTCCTTAATATTATAATAACCCTTTTTATTTATTTATACCAATTTTGTTTAATAAAGTTTTTAAACTTTGAGCAGGTTAAATTTTGTATATTTTCTGGGATTTTATTGTAAAAGCGTATACATCGCCCCAAGAATGAATTATTGACTCGGTGGAGTCGAGTAACTGGTACAACTAGCTTGTGTCTGTTCCTAGTATTTACAGAATGAATATCACTTATTTTTGTATAACTAACTTTATTTTTGTGTACATACATTACATTTTCATAAATGTATTGAGTGGCCAAAGTTAATATTATATTAATTTCCTTAATTTATTGTCGGAGCGACACTTTAGGTTTTAAATCACAGATAGCTCTTATGGCCCTCTTCTGTAAAACTAATATAATTTCAGTGTCAGTCGCGTGTCCCCATAGCAAAATAGCATACGACATTATGCTAAGGAAATAGCTAAAGTAAACAAGTCTAGCTGTTTTCACACTGGTAAGATTTCTAATCTTTTTTACAGCATATGCTGCAGAACTCACTCAATTGAAGCTTCGCGTCTAGTGTTATTCCAAGAAAAATGGTATTATCGACAAGACTCCGTACCTCCCCATTTAAAATTACATTAGTATTTAATTGTTTGGCATTTGGAGCCATGAATTTCATACATTTCGTTTTAGTGCCGTTTAAATGCAAGTTATTAACATTAAACCAATTTACTAATTTAGATATAGCATTATTTACTTCGTCATATTTTAATAATTGTCGTTTTAATTTGAAAATTAATGAAGTATCATCAGCAAATAATACTATATTATGGTTATCCCATAATATGTAAGGTAAGTTATTAATATATTATACAAGAAACAGAAAGGGGCCGAGAATTGAGCCTTGAGGCACGACTATTTGTACTATCGACCCGGAAGAGCTCATATTGTTAATGACAACTTTTTTGCGTTCTTTTACTTAAACGTGAAATAATTAATTTAAGAGCATTACTTCTTACACCGTAGTGTTGTAGTTTCCTGATTAATGTTTCATGATGAACACAATCGAAGGCTTTGGATAGGTTACAAAATATACCTTCCTTAAGCTTCCTTAAGCCTGTGAATTCTCCCATACTTTCAAAATATATTTAATTAGCTCAACACCAGCATCAGTTGTCGAGCGACCCCTTGTGAAACCGAATTGATTTTTATGAATTAACTATATGCCTACATTAAAAAAATTAACATTTGATCAAAAATAAATTTTTCAAAAATCTTACTAAGTGTTGGCAGTACAGAAATTTGTCTAAAATTGGCGGGGTCTAATGTACTACCAGATTTGAATAAAGGTATTACTTTACTATGCTTCATCAAATCAGGAAACATACCATATTCGATACTAGTATGTATTAAAAATAATAGCTAGATGCGGCGCGATTATATCTATTATAGACGCAATAACTTTAACGGAAATACTTCACAAATCTGCAGTTTTCTTCATATCAAAAGTTTTAATATATTTTAAAATATCTTTGGATTTTATGAAATGTTAAATTCTTTGTACACGCGTTTACATTTTGTTTAAGTAATGATTTGGCGACGACAGAGAAGAATTCAGTGACTTAGTGGTTAAGATCGGAATATCAGTAAAATATTTCTCAAAAACCACTGCAAAATCCTGATCTGATTCAATTAATTTGTTGTTAAAACTTAACCGGTAGTTTGAATTGCGAGAGTTGGCTTTACCCGTTTCAGTATTAATTATAGTCTATGTTATTTTAATTTTATTAGAAGCAGTCTTAATTTTGTTGCTCAAATGCAAGGACTTTGCTGTGGAGCAACGCGGGTTTTTATGGCACTTTCATCCAAAGATGTGTAAAGAAAACCCCCATGAAAATAAAAATTAAAACCAAACGTGATAAAATCCGTAACATACGTTTTATAGTATACTTACATCAATATAGAACTGCATTTATGATATATTGAAGTCTACTCGAGTGTAAAAAAAATATCTACCTCTATTTTATGGTGCCAATCAGTATTAAATAGGACAAATGATATGAATAAAATATCTCAAATAAACATAATACCGTAAATTGATAGAAGACCATTAAATTCATCATTATTTTGTTAAAACTAAATTAACTTTGTTTTTGTGTTCTTCTGCGGCGGGTCTTGCAAAACTTAGCTCCGACCGCATGGACATTCATTCATTTATTGCAGTCTTCTAGGCACTGAAAACGGTTTTGTAACTCGAGCTTAAATGTAAATCAGGAAGATGCTGCTGCCCATCTCCTGCCTGTTTCCCTTTGTCGCCTTTTACGACACCCACGGGAGGATATGGGGTAGTGGATATTATTGACCGCCACTACACTGTGCCGCCACTTCAGGGTATGGAACTTTTTATTCCATCCTCTGTGGTGCCCATCGGAAGCAGATCCCAGCCATGGTTTGGGCGCTCCTGTAAAATAGCATCACGCTATAAGCAGGAGTGCTACCGGGCCTGGGCTGACGCATCAACGTCTCGGGATGTAAACACCAGCGCACTTAAAAAGAAGTATAATTCCGCCTCCAGGTCCTTCAAAAGCGTCACTGCCGAGGCAAGGTCTGAGCACATCGGCAGAATTGGCGAGAAGCTAGTTCGCCTTCCTTCGGGAACCCGTGCATTCTGGTCTCTCGCCAAGGCTGTCCAAGGGAACTTCTGTCAGCCATCTCTTCCATCTCTGCACAGAGAGGACGACTCACTGGCCCATGCCGCATAGGAGAAAGCCGATCTGTTGAGCTCTCTCTTTGCGTTCAACTCGACTCTAGATGACGGGGGGAACACACCGCCGACCATCCCGCGATGTGAGTGTACATCACAGTCACAGTTCGCAAAGCACTCTTCTTCCTGGACGTCAGCAAGTCGAGTGGGCCCGATGGAGTCCCTCCCATTGTGCTCAAGACGTGTGCTCCGGAGTTGGCACCGGTTTTAACGCGTCTTTTCCGGTACTCCTACTCCCAAGGCGTAGTCCCGAATTCATGGAAGACAGCTTTGGTCCACTCGATCCCTAAAAAAGGCGACCGCTCAGACCCGTCCAACTACAGGCCTATCGCCATCACGTCCTTGTTCTCCAAAATAATGGAATCCATTATAAACTGCCAGCTTATGAGGTACCTTGAGGAACACCAGCTGATTAGTGACCGCCATTACGGTTTTCGTTGGGGTCGATCAGCTGGTGATCTTCTAGTCTATCTGACTCATAGATGGGCGGAGGCAGTAGAGTCCAATGAGGAGGCATTGGCCGTTAGTTTGGACATAGCGAAGGCCTTCGATCGGGTCTGGTAAACAGCGCCTGTACAAATACGCAGTGTAAGAAAGCGCCGAACAACCGGAGACTAAGTGACTCGCCGGGATGACGACAAGCTCTACAGATGTCGATGGTGCCATCCTTTAGGGGCCTAGATATAGCCTAAAGTTTAGGCTATATCTCCAGTAATTGTTGATCTTAATAACCTGATCCTATATCGTACAGACAAAAGCCTCGGTTTCCACAAAAAGGTTACCAAACCGTAGTTAGCGGAGGGAGGCGACCGTGACTACGAAAGGTACGAGCATGGCAAGAGCCTTGTAGAACCTACCGTGCAGCTCTTTTTCCTTCCATACGGTCTTCCGATCGGAGACGCTCTGACTCTGCACTGCCGGGTACCATTGTGCTTGTTGACCAAGGATAGTGGAATGAGTCCTTTATCACACATAATAACGCCCTTGTAGTGTAGAATGAATCATCCGATTTCGTCTAAAGTAATTATGTACAGAGGCTGCAAACTTCCCGATTGAGCATGGTGAGGGCGCTTTAAAAACCCCGCTCACCATGCCTCCGCGGCAAGTAGTTACAACCTGATTACGATTTCGGATGCTGCATTCTATGGAACTTTTCTATCCAGTGCGTTGAGTTCGGTCTGAGTGCACCAGAGTATGCCAGAGGTATAAATGAGTATGGGCATGACCCAACCGATAATTTGCCAAGCGTGCAAAAAACAGATCGCCAATGCCAACTAATAATAACATCAAAATAATTTTAATGAGCAAATGTTAAAATATTAAAATGCAAAAATAAAAGTTCCTACATGGATCATGGCTGTATTTCTTAAATGGAATGATGATCCAAGATGACCCACGACTTTCTGTCATCAGGGCGCCGCCCCGCGCCACCTCTTCGGAGTGAGGTAAAATATTTTTGACAGATCTCAGCGGAGTAGCGGAGGAGCGGGGTAGTAACGATTGTTAGAAAATTGTGAAAAATATTGTTTCTTTCTAAAATATTAGTTAGTAAAAGTAAAAAGTAAAAAAAGTAAAGACAAAATATAGGAACTATTTTGTCTTTATTACATTAGAAACCGAAAAAGTTATCCGGGATAACGTCAGCTACGGATAATCATATAAGAAGAAGAATTTAAAGACGTTAATCTGTCAAGTTTTGGACAGTTTGTCTTACAAAACACACGGAATGATAATATAAATATTCATACACCTCCACTACACGGTAATTGATAATTTCTTAATACATTTTATTTATCGACAACTTCTGGCAATCGTCGTTACTCTAGCGCTCACTTGACCTTCATACAAATAATTCGATAGGTATTTTAATTTTTGATATTTTTAGATAAGAACATAGTAATGATTCTAAGCAAAGACATTTAAGTAGTAGCTATATATTTTAAATCTCTTTGATTCTAAGTTATATTTACTATCATAAAAATATCTTTGGCCTGACCTGCGAATACTAGATATAGGTACTATTTGGCTTGACCATAGTTCTGACTAAGTTTGTCCAATAAAATGTCGGAGTCTGAGAAAGAAACGTGTTAAAAATTAAACAACACTAAGGAATTGTTTTGTGTATTAAGTACACTATATATACTGTATATTGTATTAAGTATTTAAGTACACTAGAAACGAAAAAGCATTTTTAAAACACAACTTTTCAATGACGACAACACCATATGACCATCTGCGTGATCTCCGCTAGGAGTAAAAGTATTCTGTGCAATAATCTATGTCTGTGCTGCGTGATAACTGATAACTCAGGTTCAGGCGTGGGACAGTTGCCGTCATGAAGTCATGGTTGCCTTGAACCACAAAAATTCAATGGATGGTGGCGCCATCCATAATTTCCTTCCAAAAAACAAATTGTTTATAATTGGTCTAATAGCTTCACAGATGTCTTTGTCTTGTTTTGTCTTTAGAAAAAAAAGAAATTTTCTTGCAAAATAAAAATAAGAGCACCAAAAAATTATTGGTGATGATATGAATAACAAATTATCATTTTAAGATAAAAATACGTAATAATTATCGAATCAGTCGATAAATATGATAATTATAATACTGGCAACCAGCATAATACTCTAAAAAAATAAAAAATAAAAATGAAATAATTGTCATAAACTTAATATATCACACACACCGGCCGGCAACGCATCTGCAATTTCCCTGGTTCCCCTGGTGTTGCAGTTGTTCATGGGCAGCGGTAGTGACTTACCATCAGGTGCGCCGCATGCTCGTTTGCCCCTCTACTATAAAAAAAACACACACACACACACACAATCTACATACAATTTAACAAAATCCCAGAAAACATACAAAACCTGATCAAAGTTCTAAAGTAGGCACAAGAGAGAACGGTGAGCTGAAAGTATGGAAATTTGGAATAGGGCAACGGAACCCAAGGGGCCAGCAGCTGGCCGACTTCATGAAGAAAGAGGGACTCTTTATGATGAACTCTTTCTTCCAGAAGCGGTCCTACAGGAAGTGGACCTGGTCGAGCCCCGACGGTTCGACAAAAAATGAGATTGACTTCATTATGACGAACAGACGACAAATATTCAGTGATGTCTCTGTGATCGCGAGGTTGAAAACTGGTAGCGATCACCGATTGGTTAAAGGCACACTGAACCTAAACGTTAAGTTGGAGAGGTCTCGTCTAATGAAGTCAACGCTCAGTCCCCCTCGTGCTCTGTTCCAAAGTCCTGAAACATTTGAGCTTGAGTTACAAAACCGTTTTCAGTGCCTAGAAGACTGCAATGAAGTGGACGATATGAATGACAAGCTCATGGAAACTGTCCATGCGGTCGGAGCTAAGCTTTGCAAGACCCGCCGCAGAAGAACACAAAAACTCTCTGATCACACTCTTAATCTCATGGCTGTTAGACGGGACATGAAGCTACATTCTTCAACAGATTTGACAGCATACAGGCAACCGAACAGACAGATCTCCAAATGCATACGGCGGGACTTACGCAACTTCAATACAGCTTGTATTGAAGAAGCGATCGAGCGGAACCAAGGCTCCAAAGTCTTTGCCAGAGATCTGTCTGCCAGAAATAGCCAACTGTCAAAGCTGAAGACCGAGTGTGGCAGCATCGTTTCCGGGGCACCTGAGATTTTGAGTGAGATTGAGAGGTTCTATGGACAGTTGTACACGTCATCCTTGGAGCCACACGCAAGTGTGAGTAACGATCCAAGAGCGAGTCTTATCCGACACTATTCCGAAGATATCCCGGACGTCAATCTGAGCGAGATTAGAATGGCTCTCCAGCATCTTAAAAACGGCAAGGCCACAGGCGATGATGGAATCATAGCGGAGCTTCTGAAAGCGGGTGGAAAACCGGTACTGGAAGTCCTTCAGGGGCTCTTTAATTCCGTCCTCCATGGTGGCATTACACCGGAGGCATGGAGCAGAAGTGCGGTGTTCTTGTTCTTCAAGAAAGGCTACAATGCTCTCTTGAAGAACTACAGACCGATTTCCCTTCTGAGCCGCGTCTACGTGCTGTTTTCGAGAGTCATTACGAATCGTCTCGCACGCAGACTTGACGACTTCCAGCCTCCCGAACAAGCCGGTTTCCGGAAAGGCTTTAGCACCATAGACCACATACATACCCTTCGACAAATTGTACAGAATTCCGAGGAGTACAATTTGCCACTATGTCTGGCGTATGTGGACTATGAGAAAGCCTTTGATTCCGTCGAAATTTGGGCGGTGCTGCAGTCTCTTCAGCGGTGCCGAGTTGACTGTCGGTATATCGAAGTGTTGAAGTGCTTGTACAGTAGGGCTACGATTGCTATCCGAGTACAGAACCAGAGTACGAAACCTATCCAATTGCAGAGAGATGTAAGACAGGGTGACGTTATATCCTCGAAACTCTTCACCGCTGCATTGGAAGACGTTTTCAAGCTTCTGGACTGGAAAGGATACGATATTAACATCAATGGCGAGTATATCACTCACCTTCGATTTGCCGACGGTATAGTCCTTATGGCAGAATCGCTGGAAATCGCCTAAGCACTATGCTCAATAACTTCAACAGTGTCTCCCAACAGATAGGTCTTAAGATGAACATGGACAAAACAAAGATTATGTTTAATGTCCATGTCACACCTATGCCGGTAGTTGTTGGGAGCACTAAGCTCGAAGTTGTTGATGAGTATGTTTACCTGGGACAAATAGTCCGACTAGGTAAGTCCAACTTCGACCGAGAGGTCAATCGACGGATTCAACTCGGCTGGGCAGCGTTCGGGAAGCTACGACACATCTTCTCGTCAGACATACTTCAAAACCTTAAAACGAAATTGTACAACCAGTGCGTGTTGCCAGTGATGACTTACGGATCTGAGACGTGGTCCTTCACTGCTGGCCGTATGAGAGCTCAAGGTCGGTCAGCGAGCTATGGAGAGGGCTATGCTCGGAGTTTCTCTGCGTGATAAACTTAGGAATGAGGATATCCGCAGTAGAACCAGAGTAACCGACATAGCCCAACGGATTAGTAAGCTGAAGTGGCAGTGGGCCGGCCATATAGCTCGAAGAACCGACAACCGATGGGGAAGAAAGGTTCTTGAGTGGCAGCCTCGTACCGGTAGGCGAAGTGTAGGGCAACCCGCACTAGATGGAGTGACGACCTGGTAAGACATGCAGGAAGTCCATGGATGCAGGACCGTGCTTTGTGGCATTCGTTGGGGGAGTTCTATGTTCAGCAGTGGACTTATGAAATGCTGTAATGATTATGAATGATCAAAGTTCAAAAATTTTAATAAACTATGTTTGTATAAAAGGGTTATTATAATATTAAAGAATTTATGGATGATAATAACTCCTGAGAATGAGGTGATCACTACCACGCTATTTCTAATTTGTTTTGTGTTGTTAATTGTGTTATACATGATTGTAAGCAGTGGCGTAGCTATATATAGGCGTGGGCGAAGTGGGCCCTCGCCCACGGTATTGCACTTAAAGGGGCATCGCGATGCCCCAGAAATGCGATGCCCTTTACCACAGATGCAGGGGCGTAGCTACCGCCGTATCAGCCGTATCAATGATACGGGGCCCCCGGGCTACAGGGGCCCCCAACGTGTGTAAGCAAAAACTCCAAGGACTTCTAATGGGACAGGAAAGGCTATCACTATTCTCTAAAGAAGTAAAGAATTTAGTAAAACTGAAATCGTCTTCAGCTATGTTCGCCGAACAAAAGGCACGAAAATTAAATTGTTTGGCTAGCTTAGTTCCTAGGAGTATTTATTGTAAGTAATAACTCATAAGCCCGTGTAGTGGCGGGTAAGAATACTCACAACCCCATATCTTCCCGTGGGTGTCGTAAAAGGCGACAGACGGAAACTGAGGCAGAGGATGGGCAGCAGCATCTTTCTGATAACAGCAAAACAACAATAAAAAAACTGCGCTTGCCAACCCGCTCGCCAAGCGTGGCAACTATGGCAATATACCCCCATGAAAGTAACGAAGAGATGGCCCCCAGTCCCCGGCAGCCCCGCTATTCCTGGCTAAGGTGGCGACCATGGTAACAGCGAGGCAGGGGGTGCTAAGAGTCTCCGGTGGAGGTTCTGTTGCCACCTACGACGACTCGACATGGCAACTTATAACGCACGCACCCTGAGGACTGACGAGAAGGTCCTGGAGCTAGAAGAAGAGATAGACAAGTTGCACTGGAATGTCATAGGATTATCCGAAGTCTGAAGAGAGGGGGAGGTCACGGTAATCCTCGAATCCGGCAATTTGTTCTATCACCAGGAGGGCGACCATCTGTCCCAAGGAGGTGTCGGATTTATCGTCCACAAGTCTCTCGTTAACAACGTTGTAAAGATTGGGAGTGTGTCGACGAGGGTTGCGGACCTTATACTCAGAATCACCGAACGGTAATCGCTGAAGGTTATACAGGTTTACGCATCAACCTCGGTACACGCCGATGAGGAGGTGGAAGAAATGTATGAGGATATCTCTAGAACAATGCATTCCTCCAAAACCCACTATACGGTGTTAATGGGAGACTTCAACGCAAAACTAGGCACAAGAGAGAACGGTGAGCTGAAAGTAGGGAAATTCGGAATAGGGCAACGGAACCCAAAGGGCCAGCAGCTGGCGAACTTCATGGAGAAAGAAGGACTCTTTATGATGAACTCTTTCTTCCAGAAGCGGCCCCACAGGAAGTGGACCTGGTCGAGCCACGACGGTTCGACAAAAAATGAGATTAACTTTATTATGACGACCAGACGACAACTATTCAGTGATGTCTCAGTGATCGCGAGGGTGAAAACCGGCAGCGATCACCGAATGGTGAGAGGCACACTGAACCTAAACGTTAAGTTGGAGAAGTCACGTCTAATGAAGTCAACGCTCCGTCCTTCTCGTGCTCTAATCCAAAGTCCAGAAACCTTTCAGCTCGAGCTACGAAACCGTTTTCAGTGCCTAGAAGATTGCAATACAATGGACGATATGAATGACAAGCTCGTGGAAACTGTCCATGCGGTCTGAGCTAAGTTTTGCAAGACCCGCCGCAGAAGAAACAAAAAGTCTCCGATCACACTCTAATCTCAATGGCTTTTAGACGGGGTATATAGCTGCAGTCTTCAGTAGATTTGACAGCGTACAGGCAACTGAACATACAGATCTCCAAATGCATGCGGCGGGACTTGTGCAACTTTAATTCTGCTCGTATTAAAGAAAAGATCGAGCAGAACCAGGGCTCCCAAGTCTTTGCAAGAGATCTGTCTGCCAGAAAGAGCCAACTGTCGAAGCTGAAGACCGAGTATGGCAGCGTCGTTTCCGGGACACCTGAGGTTTTGAGTGAGATTGAGAGGTTCTATTGGCAGCTGTACACATCATCGTTGGAGCCACACGTAAGTGTGAGTAACGATCCAAGAGCGAGTCTTATCCGACACTATTCCGATGATATCTCGGACGTCAGTCTGAGCGAGATTAGAATGGCTCTCCAGCATCTTAAAAACGGCAAGATCCCAGGCTGGATGGAATTACAGTGGAGCTTCTGAAAGCGGGTAGAAAACCGATACTTGATGTCCTTCAGAAGCTCTTTAATTCCGTCCTCCATGGTGGCACTACTCCGGAAAGGTGACAACGCTCTCTTGAAGAACTACAGACCGAGTTCCCTTTTGAGCCGCGTCTACATGCTGTTTTCGAGAGTCATTACTCCCGAACAAGCCGGTTTCCAAAAAGGCTTTAGCACCATATACCACATACATACCCTTCGGCAAATTGTACAGAAGTCCGAGGAGTACAATTTACCACTATTTCTGGCGTATGTGGACTATGAGAAAGCCCAAAGACTTTCAATCAAAATTACGTCGAAATTCGGGCGGTGCTGCAGTCCCTTCAGCGATGCCAAGTTGACTGTCGGTATATCGAAGTGCTGAAGTGCTTGTACAGTAGGGCTACGATGGCTATCCGAGTACAGAACCAGAGTACGAAACCTATCCAATTGCAGAGAGGTGCAAGACAGGGTGACGTTATATCCCCGATACTCTTCACCGCTGCATTGGAAGACGTTTTCAAGCTTCTGGACTGGTAAGGATACGGTGTTAACATCAATGGCGAGTACATCACTCACCTTCGATTTGCCGACGATATAGTCCTTATGGCAGAATCGCTGGAGGACCTAAGCACTATGCTTAATGACCTCAATAGTTTTTCCCAACGGATAGGTCTTAAGATGAACATGGACAAAACAAAGATCATGTTTAATGTCCATGTCACACCTATGTCGGTAGTTGTTGGTAGCTCTAAGCTCGAAGTTGTTGACGTTTATGTTTACCTGGGACAAATAGTCCGACTAAGTAAGTCCAACTTCGACCGAGAGGTCAATCGAGGGATTCGACTCGACTGGGTAGCGTTCGGGAAATAACGGCACATCTTCTAGTCAGGTATACCTCAAAACTTGAAAACGAAATTGTGCAACCAGTGCGTGTTGCCAGTGATGACATACGGAACTGAGACGTGGTCCTTCACTGCTGGCCGGATGAGGAAGCTCAAGGTTGCTCAGCGAGCTATGGAGAGGGCTATGCTCGGAGTTTCTCTGCGTGATAAACTTAGAAATGAGGATATGCGCAGTAGAACCAGAGTCACCGACATGGCCCAACGAATTAGTAAGCTGAAGTGGCCATGGGCCGGACATATAGCTCGAAGAACCGGCAACCGATAGGGAAAAAGGTTCTCGAGTGGCGGCCTCGTACCGGCGGATGAAGTGTAGGGCGTCCCCCCACTATATGGAGTGACGACCTGGTAAGACATGCAGGAAGTCGATGGATGCAGGTGGTTCAGGACCGTGCTTTGTGGCATTCCTTGGGTGAGGCCTATGCTCTTTAATGGACTTATGAAGGGCTGTTATGATGATGATGATGATGATGAACTAGTGGAATTAGTACTTTTGCCGTTGTCGTGATAATTGACGATAATTTATGTGTACATAGAGAACTGAAGACCATTTTTATGTATATGTTTTTTATTCCTTTATTCGTTTTTTCATTCCTTGGACTTATGAAGGGCTGTAACGATGATGATGAATAACTTAAAATCAATATATAATAATTTGAATTCAATGCAAGCGTTTTTGTTCCTTTTATGAAATCTTTACTCTTCATTGGGGCCCCCCAACAAATTTTGATACAGGGCCCCTCGAAGGCACGCTACGCCACTGCACAGATGACTAATTAATTTAATCACTTTCACGCTCGAAAAAGAAAGTCACAAATTTAAGTGTGTTTGTTTGGGGCCTCGCAAGAAGCCCCTCTTAAGTGCGACTGCGAGGCCGTTGTAACTACCTTCAAAGACCGCAACTGTTATATTGACGGAATACGACACTTGTCAGGAATTAATAGATATGAGTAGGTATGGTGTATCAAAGCCTTCAGAGGCTGTTAGCTGTTATTTAAAAAAAGTCCCGCTGGGTTTCTTACTGGTTCTTCCAAGTCCAGAGGTTTTTTTCGAACCAGTGGTAATTAAACGAAAGAGGGACTTTCAATAAGTATTATTTATAATCTATATTGAATAAAAAAGTTTCTGTTTTTGTTTCGGTATAATTATGAATAAAACACGAGTCACAAATTCATTCGAACGACGCACGATTAGGGTTACAATATTTTAGGATTTGTCCTGAGATTTCAGGATTTTTGGACTCTTCTCAGGATTGCGGCTGGATTTTGCAAATCTCATGAACTCTCACGATTTTTATAATTTTCAATACAATACAGCTTATATTTTAAAGATCTCTTTAATAAAAAGTTAAACAAACCAAAATTGATCTTCCTTTGGTAATAATTGCACAATTCAAATCTGAAGTTATTTATCCAAGTAGACTATTATTACAGGTTATTTAAACAGTTTTATCATAATTAATATGTGAAGATACCTTCACTTTTCTCTCTTTGTGATAACTTGTAAGAAATAAAAATTTTATAGTCACAACTAGTGACATCTGGCGAGCAGAAAATTATTAACCCTCATTCTGCCATCAACTAATTAGTATTACGTAAACTGGGAAAGTTATGATCCACATACACTTGATGGCGCTATTTTCTATAGCCAAATGCCTTGTTATGGAATGAGGGCATCCAGGACTTTTTCTGAAACCAGGGCGGCGCCACTAGAAAGTAAGGTACAATATTTGACAGATTTCATAGCGTGGAAGTTAATTTGTTCGGAAAATGTAAGGGTTATTGTCTCTTTTTGTACTATTAGCTATATTTTATATTTATAGAATTAAAAATAAATAAACGAAACCACAGATATTCATAAAAGTCGCAAAATTAAAAAAAAGTAAAAATGTGCAAAAACTTAAAGAGCAACTCACTGACGCATTGTTTTGTGTATTAATATAATACTCTAGAAACTGATAAACTTTTATTAAAAACCAACTTCTCAATTAAATTCCATTGTGTAACAAAAAACTTTATCACAGTGTCAACTAGCGACATCTAGTGAGCAGATTGGCTTGATAAATTTTGAAGTGTGTTGTTAAATTCATGTTGTTAAATTCATGTTATGACCTGCAAAATAGAGGCTAGATATCTTGGTTATTAAAATAGAATAATATTTTACTTCTAAACAAAAATTAAATAAAATGACATCTTACAACAACTCTTATAAACACGTATAGAGAGAGACATTTGGTACAATGCAATTTAATGAACCTATATTTTAGTAATAGGTGGCGCTTATATTACAAATGATATACTACCTAATTTGTGAAATATTTATTAATTCAGCTCCAGTTTATTTTAATTCGATGGCTTAATTTATTTTAATAGTTTTATGAAAACAGCTATACTAGGTATTTTCATCGGTAAGAAATACTTACTTTGTTTTCAATTCTAGGTAGGTACTTATTGCATACCTTAAGCGAAAGCGCAAGGTATTGCATACCTTAAGCGAAAGCGCAAGGTAATGTTCTACTATCGCCTAAAAATTAAAATTCCAACATTTTATCGAATAAAATCGTATCTAGCAATCATATTATACATATAAATGATATAAAAAGCACATTGTTAGAAAGATAAATGATTGTTGAACTTATTAATATTTTTTTTAAATCGATTAATTGCTATTTTTAAATAAAAAAAAGGGTTTTAGTGGCTTATGGTGTGGATTTATCATGTCCCTGTGGCTTGTAAACACTATAACTTTTGAAAATATCAATTGTTTAACTCAATCTATTTTTTAATCTCTTCATCTATCATGTGGGAAGCCACTGAATGTAAATGGCAGTGTAATTTTGTTTTGTTTAGCTATAATTAATTTTTTTCGGTCCCTAAATGGCGAAATTTTCGTTGATTTCGTTGCCTCGTATATAAATTGTTTCTGTAAATGGGGATCTACAGCCACAGAGTAGTTTAGTTCACAGAGTACCTTTGTATTAAGTTTAAGTTTAGTTCGGATCGGCTTCAGTCGCCGTCGTGAGTGGACATTGCTTCGGTTGTTTTCAGCGGCTCAAAAAGATCGCTGTACAAATACACAATATTCGAATAACCAAATTTCTTAAATACTTGATTATAATAATAATAAGAGATTTTTTTATTACAATATTTAAAACATAGAATTATTACTTTAAAAGCACAGAATAAATAATAGTAGTACGTACTAAAAGTAAGTAGTATAATTTTTTTTGTCATGGGTGACATTTTCATGCTTTTTGAGGGTGTCGAAACCGATAGTGCTGTCGAAATGTAAATCCAAGGTGGAGGCTGCAATAGGTATAAAATTTTTCATCATAGGTGTCATTTTCATGGTTTTCGAGGGTGTTGAAGCTGATAGTGCTGTCGAAATGTAAATCCAAGATGGCGGCTGAATTAGGTACCAATTTATTCATCATGGGTGTCATTTTCATGGTTTTCGAGGGTGTTGAAGCTGATAGTGCTGTCAAAATGTAAATCCAAGATGGCGGCTGCAAAATATATCAATTTTTTCATATTGGGTGTCATTTTCATGGTTTTCGAGGGTGTTGAAACCGATAGTGCTGTCGAAATGTAAATCCAAGATGGCGGCTTCAATAGGTATCAATTTTTTCATCAAGGGTGTCATTTTCATGGTTTTCGAGAGAGTTGAAGCCGATAGGGTTGTCGAAATGTAAATCCAAGGTGGCGGCTGCAATGGGTATCAATTTTTTCATCATGGGTGTCATTTTCATGGGTTTCGAGGGTGTTGAAGCCGATAGTGCTGTCGAAATGTAAATCCAAGATGGCGGCTGAAGTAGGTACCAATTTTTTCAACATGGGTGTCATTTTCATGGTTTTCGAGGGTGTTGAAGCCGATAGTGCTATCGAAATGTAAATCCAAGGTGGCGGCTGCAAAAGATATCAAGTTTTTCATCTTGGGTGTCATTTTCATGGTTTTCGAGGGTGTTGAATCCGATAGTGCTGTCGAAATGTAAATCCAAGATGGCGGCTGAAGTTGGTACCAATTTTTCATCTCGGGTGTCATTTTCATGGTTTTCAAGAGTGTTAAAGCCGATAGTGCTGTCAAAATGTAAATCCAAGATGGCGGCTGCAATAGGTATCAATTTTTTTCATCATGGGTGTCATTTTCATGGTTTTCGAGGGTGTTGAAGCCGATAGTGCTGTCGAAATGTATTTAAACCACTTTAATAATTCCGTATAATCATGTTATACGTAATTTTTTTAATGCGCTTAAGGTATGCCCAATTGGATTTACCAATATTTTTTTATTATAATTTATGTCTATTAATAGAGTTAGAAGCAGTTCTTGTAACTACTATTATTTATTATATGGTAGTAGGCATAGATAGTAATACACTATATACCAGGAAGTAGTAGGAGGTACGATACTAAGTAACTATAATTACAATTTAATCAATTTTAATTAATAAATGGGCCCTATAATATTGTTCAAATCCTTGAACAACTTAAAATTAACTTGAAATTCTAAATTAAATTAACTTATTAAGTTTTTTTTTCATGGAAATAAGAGTAACAAAAGAGCACACAATTAATTTTATTAGCTAAGTACTTACCCGCAAATATTAAATCTATAAATACAAATCAGTTGTTACTGTTTTCACCAATAAAATGTATCTCTGGTTCTCTGTACCTATTTATAAGAACAAAGCAATACATATTATCATGCTATATTTTTTTTGAGTAAATCTTAAGTTTTTTTTTATAGCCTATGAGTTATAAACGAGCACCAGTACACCTGTTAGTAAGTGATTGCTGTATCCATAAACACCTATGCCTCTAGTCTCGATTAAAAATCAAAAGGTTGGCAGACGTATTGTCATTACTAAGGACTAAGTATGGAGTGTCTCTACACTCCATAGAACTAAGATAGAAAGCCTCGATAGCTATAAAACGGTATCCGATTCTCTACGCTTACCATATGAATCACACTAAGCTGGTATTTTACCTTGGATTTCTGTGAGAGCGTGGTCCTACACCGGTCGAGTCGATCCAGTCGTGCTGTAACTAAGTGAAAATTGTAAGAGGGATATACCAAAAAGATGTTATAGCTTTAAATAAATGGAGTTATAACCATGAGTTATAACAATCTCGCTTACGTTAGACGTAAATTACCCAGACCGGAGATGAGTTACAGCTGCAGAGCTGAAAAAAGTTTTTTTCGCATCCTTTCTAAATGTCTTTTATGGACTCACACTCACCATAGCAGCTTTATTATTATGCACGTGAGAATAATAATAATAATAATCTTTATTGAACAGCCCCTAAACTAGGATATTATACCTGTATTTCAGGGGTTAGTTTTTCTTCCCTATTCTTAGTTCTTATTAATATAGTTGTTTATCAAATATTTCTTAAAACGTAAGTTATAACAATGTAAAAAAATGTAACAAAAAAGTGAAAAATGAATGTAGTACTGTAACCAAACTGTGTGTGTATTGTGTGTGTGTGTGTGTGTGTGTGTGTGTTTTTATACATCCAACGAAAAAAGGCTCTCCGTACCTTCATAATCAAAGTTTTTAGCCATTCTGTAATTTTACTTTTCACTTCAAAGTTATTTAGTGATCTTATGTTATGACATCTATTAAGTTTGTTGTATAGTCTGGGGGCCGAAAAGTCAAAATGTCTTCTAAACACAGCACTATTTGATCTTTGGTGATATCTCCTTACACTTTGAAAAATAAATGTTTTGCGGACAGATAACACTTTCGCTCTGTCACAGAGACATTGTTGATTGGCGAAATGGTAGCCGAAAGATTACTTTTAAGTCCACTAAATAAATTAATAGTCTAAAAATGTCTCCCTTTTGAGAATAGTTTTTTTTCTCTATATTGATAGAGAGAGAGAGTTGTTTACGAATGGAGCAAAGAAAAATCAGCCGCTTAGTTCCCTTTGTCGCATTACACGTTTGTTCAAAATATATAAGCTCTTTACCTATGAAATTGCCGTTTTTTATTCAAGAAGTTAACGCAGGACTTCATGCTGGCAATAATTGAGTTCGTGGGGCACTCATTTGTCAAGATTTTTTACAATGCTAATTTGACGCAAATGGACCAATATTGTTTTGATGCTAACGTTGAAAGCTGCTACTAATTCAGCCGTAGATTGAGTGTCATTAGTTTCAACAATCGCCTTTAATTCGTCATTGTCGACCAAAGTTTTCGGACGACCTCAGGGTTCATTTTACAGGTCGAACCTTCCGGAACGGAAGCGGGTAAACCAATAACAGGTGGAGCGTTCGTTTGTAGCTCCGTAAACGCCGTTGATGTGTGCCGTTTGTGCTCCGCTGCTGTTACGTCGGTACTCATATTCCATATAAAAAGGTTTGTGTCGCACGGGTCTTGCGACCTCGATCACAGATCAATAAACTATTGACCTTCTATTCACAGGCCAGTACCACACCACGCTGGGTTTGGTAAAACGACGTTGGCGTGACCTTTTCCATTTCGTACACAACCCCGATACTTAAAAGAAAGGGGGTAGACTAAGATGACGGGCCGGTATTGGAATGGTCCCGGTCTTGAGTCTCGACGCCTATCGTATGTTCCTATGTGGACTGTATCTTCTTACCCTACTATTAGGTTTAACACTGAAGGACCTTGAATACGTAGGTCACTCAATAAGTTTTGAGATATACAAAAAGTATTATAAATACTATTAATATTTATTTTATATCTTTTCAAAATATTCTCCACCATGCTCTATACAAAGTTCCATTCGCCTAAACCAACTCTGAAAACACTTTTGCCAGTCTTGATCTGACAGGTCGGAAATCGCTTCTTCGTAGGCAGTCACGGCTTCTTCGGCGCTTGAAAAAAACTTGCCTTTTATTTTTTCTTTGACTCTTGGGAACTAAAAGAAACCTAGCTCCTTGCGTAGCTAAGTCAGGACTGTAGGGTGGGTGACTTAGAGTTTCAACACCAGATTCCTCTATAAATGCTTTTGTTCTAAGGGAGGTATCTGAAGAGGCGTTATCGTCATGCAGCATGATTCCCCGTAGCCCGGTCTTTGGTTTTCTTTCCCGCACAGCTTGAAAAGCTTTGGGTAATGCAACTGTAGTATACCATTCAGAGTTGACTGACCTACAATTTTCCAGCATTGACGTCGACAAATGTCCGCTCCGCAAAAAAAAACTAGCCACCATTTTTTTGCCGACGTTGCGAGGTCTTTGCAGTTTTATCGGTAACTCTCCTTCTGAGTAGACCCATAATCATAATCATAATCGTAATCTTTATTGCAATCAAATGGTACCAATAGATGTGATGTTTCAAAAATAGTCCACATTTGAACCCGGTTTGGGCGTAGCAATCATAAAAAATTGAATTACATTATTGAATACTATTATTAAGTTACATTATTAGATTTACGTTATTAAGTTACATTTTTAAATAAGTTATACAATATTAGATAAATTATTGAATATTCTAAAAATTCAATTCAATTGATAATCACAATTTCAAGTAAACAATAATAATAATAATAATATTATAGTGACCGACATGTGGGGTGGATTGCCGGCCGAAATTATACCTGTAGTCGTCTCTGCGAACGGGTTAATTCCAGTCAGTCTCTCGGGTCACCTGAGGCGACTGGGACTCTGTGACGGACCGCTCCAAGCTGAATTGCAGAAGGCGGTGCTCCTCGATACGAGGGCGGCACTGAAAATTTCGGGAATCAAGGAAGTGACACAACATTACTATTTAAAAATGTATTTATCGCTTTTCGAAGTATTCTCCGCGAAATTTGACACATTTTTCCATACGATGGAACCAATCATTGAAGCAACCATTCCATTCGGAATTTGGAAAAATGGCCGTTTTGTAGGCGTTCACAGCTTTTTCAGGTGATGAATATCTCTGACCACGCAATTTATTCTTTATTTTAGGGAAAGTACAGAAATAATTAGGGCTTAGGTCGGGGCTGTACGGCGGATGGTCTAATAATTCTATGTTTTCTTGCTCTAAAAACTCTTTTGTTCTGTGTGCGGTGTGAGAACTCGCATTGTCGTGATGGAGGATGATGCGGCGGTTGCAGTTCTCTTTACGGAGTTCAGAAACGACCTGTGGCAAACAAATGCTAGCATACCATTCTGCATTAACAGTTCTTTGTCCCTCAAGAGGAATAGTCGTAACATGGCCGGTTTTGGAGACAAACGTGGCCACCATTTTTTTTGCAACACTCCGTGAACGAACAATTTTTGTTGGCTTTAACTCATTTTCGAACAACCAAACTCGTGACTGGTTTTTTGTTTCGGGTTCGTACGCGTATATCCAGGATTCGTCACCTAATACGATGTTGTATACAGCATTTGAGGATCCTGCGTGGAATCTTTCGAGAGTTCTGACGCACCAAGTAACGCGAGCCGCTTTTTGCTCTTCACAGAGCGAATGCGGTATCCATCAGGAAAACAACTTTTTTACACCTAATTGTTCATGCAAGATTATTTGTATTTGACTCATTGTGCTTACGCACAGCATCAACGTTTTCTTGGGTGACTGCAGTTTTTGGATGACCTTGACGGGGATCATCACTGAGCTTGATACGTCCACGTTGAAATTCAGCAAACCAGCGATAAATTGTGGTTTTGAATGGAGCTTCATCGCCAAATGCAGAAATCACCCGGTCAACACACTGTTTTTGTGTTAAACCACTTCGAAAGTCATAATAAATCATCGCTCTTGAATTATCTCGAGTCAATTCCATTTTCTCAACGACTAAATAAGTTTGACAAAACCTTGTGACAAGACCGAGAATCTTTTTTTAAATAAATAAATGGTATTCGATTTTTAAAACCAAGGAGTTTTCAATTAAAAAGATTTTAATACGACAGGAACAGTGGAAATATTCCATTCCCGATACTTTTAGTGCAGCCTATGTACCGCCCGCATCGTCCGCCGGTTTCTTTCCCTTTCCGCCTAACCCTCGGCCGTTTGGTCTCCCCTGCCGAGGGCTTTCATCTGGTTGGGTTTTTATATATTTATGTATTTTTTATGTATTTATTTTATTTTATTGATATTTATGTACGTTTTTTTTATAGGAGAGGGTCAAACGAGCATGCGGCTCACCTGATGGCAAGTAACTACCGCCGCCCATGAACAACTGCAACACCAGGGGAATCGCAGATGCGTTGCCGGCCTTTTAAAAAGGAGTAGGCTCTTTTCTTGAAGGTCCCTAAGTCGTATCGGTCCGGAAAAATCGCTGGTGGTAATCGATTCCACAAGGAAGTTGTGCAAGGGAGAAAACTTCTTCTGAATCGCACAGTGGTGGACCGCCAATCATCTAGATGATATGGATGGTATCGCAAGTTCTGTCGCGATGTGCGATGGTGAAATTGAGCGGCTGGAATTAGTGCGAACAATTCCTCAGAGCACCCGTGGTAGATGCGATAAAATACGCAAAGAGATGCAACCTCTCTACGCAGTGCCAGTGAGTCAAGCCGATCGGAAAGAACTCGGTCGTCGACGATTCGAACCGCTCTGCGCTGGATGCGGTCAAGTGGAAGGAACTGGCACTGGGGGGCCCCTGCCCAGAGATGGGAACAGTATTCCATGTGAGGCCGAACCTGCGCCTTGTAAAGTTGCAAGCGGTATGCCTGCATGAAATACTGTCCCGCTCTGCTGAGCACGCCAAGCTTTTTAGAGGCCAATTTGGCCTTCTCTTCCAAGTGACCACGAAACTGCACGTCACTCGATATGTCGACACCGAGGATTCCGATACTGGCTGAGGCAACAAGGGGAGTGCCTTGAAACTGAGGAGATACGACAAAGGGAATCTTTTTAGCGGTAAACGCGCAAACTTGTGTTTTCTGGGGATTGAACTGGACTAGATTTAGTCGCCCCCAGTCTGAGACTTTGTTCAACAAAGTTTCGACTTCAGACACAAGTTTGTTCCGGTACTAGCGACGTTTTCCCGAGAAATATTGGCACGGCCGGTGTATAAAGCATCACCAGTGCTGTCGTCTGCATAGCAATGAATGTTACTGGTTTGCAACATATCATTGGTATCCAGAAGAAACAGCACGCAGCCTTGTGGAACACCAGCGTTAATGGACTTGTAATCGGAGCATGCACCGTCTACTACGACCTTGATGCTCCGATCTGCAAGAAAGCTGGTGATCCAATTGCACAATTTCTCGGGAAGCCCATAGGAAGGCAGCTTCGAAAGAAGCGCTTTATGCCAAACCCGATCGAAAGCCTTCGCTATGTCCAAACTAACGGCCAACGCCTCCCCCTTGGACTCCACTGCCTCCACCCATCTATGGGTCAGGTAGACCAGAAGATCACCAGCTGAGCGACCTCGACGGAAACCGTACTGGAGGTCACTAATCAGCCGGCGATCCGCAAGGTACCGCATGAGCTGGCTGTTAATAATCATTTCCATTACTTTGGAGAACAAGGAGGTGATGGCGATAGGCCTGTAGTTTGACGGATCTGAGCGGTCGCCTTTTACCATGTTTATTTACAATTATATATTTATATTGCCAAACCAGATGAGAAAACTTTATAGATACCACATAATAATAATAAATTAAAAAATTATACTGAATAAAATTATATACTTAGTTAATTAAATAAAAACAATAATTATTGAATAATTAAATAAAATAGGCAGGTCGAAGTTGTCTATACAAATTAAATAACATTTGTAACAAAATATTCATTTAAATTATAGAAACATTTTTCAATGAAATATAATTTTAATTTTGATAAAATAATGTTGTATCCGTTAGAATTTTTATGTAATTTAGTAGGTTATTAAAAATTTTTACTATCATACAGTAGGGACTAGAGCTATGTAATGCGAGTGTGAATTTCGGCAAAATTAGCCTATTTTTGTTAGGTCTAATTAAGTATTTGTAATTAGTGTCGCTTAATTTGGTAAATACGAGGGTGGATTGAAAAGTACTCGGCCTAACACAGATCCATTCAATTCTAAAAATCAAATCTACCCACATTATTTAGTTCAGTTCAGACTAGTTCATTGTGTGAAGTTCGAAACGTGTGCGATAATTAGTTGTGATTTTATAAATTTATTAACAAAGTAATCGGACATAATTTCCGCGAATGGAGCAAATCGAGCAGCGTGCCGTCATTAAGTACCTCCATAAGAAGGGGCTATCATCAAAAGCCATCCATGATGACATGGTCAGTACATTAGGCGATTGTGCTCTGTCATATTCATCCGTCAAAAAATGGATAGCAGAATTTAAACGTGGTAGAGAGAGTGTGAAAGATGAACCCCGCTCTGGAAGGCCTTCGACGTCAACTACTGACGAAAATATTAAAAAAGTACTTGATTTAATAATGGGAGACCGCAGATTAAAAATTAGAGAGATAGCCGAGATTATAGGCATCTCTTATGAACGAACTCAAAACATCGTTGTCAACAAGTTGGGTTTCCACAAGGTGTCTGCGAGGTGGGTTCCGCGACTGCTTTCAGTTGAACAAAAAAGGACGCGATTGACTATTTCACGCGACTGTTTGGAGTTATTTGAAGCCGATGCAGATGATTTTTTGAATCGTTTTGTTACTATAGACGAAACATGGGTTCATTACTGTACACCGGAAACAAAACAACAATCAAAACAGTGGAGAAGACCTGGTTCACCACCCCCTAAAAAGGCTAAGTCGATTTTGTCGGCAAATAAGGTGATGGCTTCAGTATTCTGGGACTCGAAAGGTGTGATTATGATTGATTATCTTGAAAGGGGTCAGACTATAAACTCTGATTACTACTGCACCTTACTACGTCGTTTACGAGAGGAAATAAAAGAAAAACGTCGAGGAATGCTCAGAAGAAAAGTCCTGTTTCATCAAGATAACGCCCGTGTTCACACGTCAGTACAGTCAATGGCTGAAATTCACAACTGTGGCTTTGAACTGTTACCGCATCCGCCGTATTCACCTGATCTGGCACCATCAGACTTCTTTCTGTACCCTAACCTAAAAAAGCACTTGGGAGGTCAAAGATTTTCGACAAACGACAAGGTCAAAGCAGCTGTAGACGCATATTTTGACTCTAAGGTAGAATCATTTTTTTTCAACGGTCTAAATGCTTGGAAGGGGAGGTGGCAAAAGTGTATTGAACTTGATGGTGATTATGTAGAAAAATAAAAATATAACTGATTTAGTATGTGTTTATTTTTTTGGTTAGGCCGAGTACTTTTCAATCCACCCTCGTAGTTCTGGATGGTTATTTACAAATTTACATGCTTCCCAAATATAAATATGTAGATATGAAAGTCCATATTTTAAGATTTTTTAAAGTGGGGCCTACAACTTTCTGGAATTTTTATATTTGCCAAAATTCTTATAATTTTTTTTTTGGATTATAAATAATTGCTGCGCATCAGTACCATTTCCCCACAATATGACACCGTATGGTAGCCACGAAGATGTGTACATGAGTAATACGCCGACAGAGCGCTGGGGACATCCGTGGTTTTCTTTATTTCACGTAATGCGTATGTGAACCTGGATAGCCTGCTTTTTACTTTATTTATATGTGCTTTCCAGTTTATATGGCAGTCAATTTCCAGGCCTAGCAAGTTGAAGTTTTTAATAGTTCGTATAGGTGTATTATTATAATTAAAAGCGATACTTAGAAGTGATTTTTGAACTGGTCGGAATTGCATAATTTTGGTTTGATTAAAATTTATCTCTAGGTTGTGATGTGTCAGCCAATTTGTGACCTGGTTTAATACATGATTCAGTTTATTATTTAAATTCTGGTCTTTTGTGTGAGAAATAAGAATAGAGATGTTATCTGCAAATATAACAGAGGTTTCACTCAATACCCTAGGCAGTTCGTTTATGTAAATTATAAATAGCAAACATCCCAAAACGCTGCCTTGAGGGATGGGGCAAGTAGTGTGGATTGCGTCAGATCTAACGTTACAGATTTCACCAGTGTCATGGTTATAATACACTATCTCTACATATTGTTTTCGGTTTTCTAGGTAAGATTTAAACCATTTGTATGCCGTATCACGTATACCGATGTCATATAACTTCTGTAACAGTATTGGGTATTGTACTCTATCATAGGCTTTGGACATATCTAATAATATACCTACGGCGTATTTCTTTTCATTTAGAATATCTTTTTGTATATATTTGTATACTGCAAGTGTCATTGACCGTTTCTTCCTAAAACCATTTTGTGAATTATCAAATAGTTTAAATTTTCCACAGAATGCGTAAACTCTATTTGACATTGCCTTTTCAAAGATTTTCGAAGATGTAAGTAACATTGCAATTGGTCTATAATTTTTAGTGTCTGTTTTTGATTCCTTTTTATGTATAGGTTTTACTATAGCAGTTTTTAATATATCTGGGAACGTTCCTTCCGTAAAAGATTGGTTGACTAAAAAACTAAATGGAGAAGTTAATGAATCAACACATTTTTTTATTAATTGCGGTGGTAATTCATCTATTCCATAACTATTTTATTTTTTTAATTTTTTGATAATGTTACTAATTTCTTCGTGTTTAACATGACATAAAAACATAGTATTTAATGTACTTGTATTTTTAAAGGATTGTATTTGTTGAGATGGTATGTTTGCTTTTGAGATGTAAAGAAATTATTAAATAAGTTAGCTACCCTTTATGGTTCTGATACATATTGGTTATCCACTAAAATTTCAATATTTTATTTTATTTTATTTGTTGTTTTATTAGTACGTTCCTTTATAATGGCCCACATACATTTTACTTTACTTTAAAACTCTTTTATTTTGGCATGAAATTTTGAGGCCTTTTGTTAACCAATGAGTTTTTTGTCTTGCTATTATAAAGGTTTTTTTAGGAATGCATTTATTTAGCAAGTTTTGTAGTATGTCATGAAATATATTATAGTTGTCATTAAGGCTTCTTTCGACATTCAGAATAGTACTTCAGTCTATAAGTGAAAGTTGAGATTTAAATTCATTTGTTTTTCTCGTTATAAAATCGTTTTGTAATTACTCTAGGAATTGTTTTTATTTTGGTATTATCGGTATTTAATTTAATCATAGTTCCTTTGTGATATGAGAATCCTAAATATGCAACGTAAGTTTTTAACTCCGCTAAGGAGAAGTTAATGAAGATAAGGTCTAGGCATGTGGCAGAATTACAAGTGACTCGAGTTGGCTCCTTTATAATTTGAATAAAATTATATTCTAACATAAAGTTTAACAGAAAGTTAGATTATTGTGATTCCTTTAAAGTATTCACTTTAAAGTCACCTCCAATTATAATTAGTTTTTAGGGTTCCGTACCTCAAAAGGAAAAAAACGGAACCCTTATAGGATCACTTTGTTGTCCGTCTGTCTGTCTGTTTGTTTGTCTGTCAAGATTCTTTATCTCAGGAACGCGTGGAGGTATCAAGCTGAAATTCATATCAAATACTCAAGTCTACTGTCCCTTGGAGCTGTGAAAAAATCAACATTCGCAAGGGAATCAAAACCTACAGTGTACTTCCCGTGAACTCAGAATCTTGAAATTTGGTACGAAGCAACGTTTTATAGTACAGATAAAGGAAAAATTGCGAAAAGCATAAATTTTTAGTTACATCATATAATAAAAATATTTTTAATAATTTTAAACTTATATACCTACAGATTTGTTCGGAACCCTCGGTGTGCGAGTCCGACTCGCACTTTGCCGGTTTTTCGTCATGTTTTCTATTTAAATATTGTAATAACATTTTCATTTGTGTGTAGAAAAGTTCGCTCTCTCTATTATTCCAGTACAGACTAACAATAATAATATTTAATTTGGTGATTTCCATAGCACAAAGTTCTATTACACACTCTATTGAGAAGCTGCTCACATCTTTTATTTCTATGTATTCTAAATCATTTTTTAGTATGATACAAACCCCACCTCCTGTGTAGTTTTCTCGGCAAAAAGAGGTTGCTATATGATAGTTTTGAAATACTACTAATTCTAGTTTATAATTAGACAGCCAAGATCCCGAAATGCAAACTAAGTGTGGTAGATTTTGTTCTAAATAAGTTTGCAGGAGATGAGTTTTATTGAATAAACTTTGCATATTTTGGAACAGAATACTTATATTATTAATCGCGAAAAAAGATTTTGGTGTTGAGTTTATGGTATGGTTTGTTCCAGATACATTACAGGGCATTGTTTTTGTTTTCAGTCTTATTAATATCATACCATAATAATTGTTGTAATAATGATTTTAAATTTCGGAAGATTATTTTCATGCCAAGGTTATTCAACTTACCCAATGGCCTAGAGAGCATAGTGTAATCATAACTTAGCTCAAGGTTAGAATCTAGTATAAATGCAAATTCATGAATTTGTACTTCTTTGTAGAGCAATGCATTAAATGTTTCAATCCTTTTATATATTTGGTAGTATTTTCCTAATTTAAAGGTAAGTAAGCATAGTATAACGTTCGTATTTTTTATTTTCAACAAGGACTCTCTTAATTCTTGAACACAATTTCTATAATTTCCGCTTCGTTCGTCCCTTCTCTTCCCTTCCCTTATTAATAGAATACAAAAGTAATTTTTCGAAAGATACTTTGCTTGACTACATTAGGTTGCCATACTGACATTAGATCTCAGGAAATGGCATATTATCTCATAGTTTTCGTCAGCAAACGTTGTTAACGCTATGTTAGTGACTTTATTTACTTTTCCGCTAGAAAATATGTGTATTTTGCTGGTTTTATAATTTTTGTACTCTTCATACCTATTGTTTATCGTTAGAGCCGTAAGTCTATTGTTTAGTAAGCAAATATCTTCTCTTGCTTCTTGTAGTTGGTTTTGTTGTTCAAAGATCATGGATGCAAGTTATTTTATATTAACAATATTTTTCTGATTACATGTCGGTGTTTTCGCCGGCGTTATATTATTTTCGATAAAATTTAAGTGTTTTCCTTTCATGCGCTTAGGGACTTTATTTTCAATGTTTAATAACGCGTTAGGTGAGCTGCAAATTGTCTCTAGCTGCTTAATTATTAATTCATAATTTGAAACTTTTTTCTCTAACATACTATTTTCATCAAATAAGTTTTCAATTTCAGCATCAGCAGATGCTAATTTTTTTTCTAATTCTCTATTTTTCTCTTTCAGTGTATGTATATAATCATCATAATCATTTTTACTTAGTTTAAGATCAATATCAGGATAACTCAGATTCAACTTCACCGATTTGTTCATGTAATTCTCATCGTCAGTGTTGATTTCGTCTCCAGAAAACGTTTCAAATGAGTTTTCAGTTGAAACATTTGCTAGTAGTAGTAGTAGTAATCCAAAGAGATTTAAATATATAGGCTACTTAAATGTCTTTGTAGTAATCCTTTTCCGCATTCTTACATTTTCTCTAGGTGAGGTAAAAGAATTTTTAGAATGTTCTGTAACCGGAGATACCGGCTTTTGAATATTTTTCTCTAAATCTGTTCGACAACGGACGCATTTCCATTTTTCTTTACTTTCTTTTTTCATTAAGCTGAATAAAGGATATGAAATATTTGCACATTCTAGGCCAAATATCATTTTACAAATTGAACATGTCATAGATTGTCTCTTTTTAACTTTTTATGGCATTTTGCTCAACTCGTCATCTTTAAGTGACCTCTAGTGTTGGGCTGTAGTACTGCTTAGTTAGGTTTGATTCTAAACTCTGATTTATATCGCTTGTAGCAGCTGGTACAATCAGTCGCCGCTAGGTGACACTATTTAGTTGATTTAGGCAGTTTTTATCTGATGTATAAATAAGTATAGGTGTCACTAGTGGTCAATATTCAAAAGCAGCTGATTAATAAACTGAGTTTGTTTACACTTGAGTTTAAATGGCAAACTGATGAATTGATGTCTTGTAATTAGTTTTTTTTGCTTAATGAATCTCATTGCCTTTTTATTCTATTGATTATATAGTATTGCCGTTAGATGTCGCATATACACTACTTTATTGATGTAGCATAATGCTCCTGCTTTATTTTGAAAAGTAAAGCTATTGCATACAAGATGTTGCTGTTAAATTAAATATTATAACGGTTTGTTTTTAAATATTAACTACTATTCTGTATATGATTCTTCTTTGTTACTATTTCACAATCCAATTTTTTTTCATAATTTACACTTTACACTTTTTTTATTATAGTTAGCACTATACGTGGGTATTATTATAATTTTTTTTTAATATTAACACGGGTTTCAAATTAGGTTACATAAAATGTTTATTTTCATTTGAAATAATATTATTTGTTTTTGAGTCACAATCACGTAATATTTCTTTAAGATAACACAACACTTACACTAATAGTTGATGTACTAATTACTGTTTTAATACAAAAATAGGAACGAAATTATAACTTAATATATTTTTAAACTTAAAATAACAAGGGAGATGAACTTTGCAAGGCGCCCTCTAGTGTCATACCGATGATTGCCTTTTATTTTCCGGATCATATTGATAGATCTATGTCTCGTCACCAGTAACGATTTCTAAAACACGCCTAGATGCCCCGTTTTTAAAATGTAGACACATTTTATGTCACCAATCCACATGAATCTGTTTTTCGCTTTCGGAGAGCAAACGAGCGATCCATCGACAACAAAGCTTCCTCACTCGAAGACGTTGATGTAGGGTGGTATGAATGCTCCCTGGACTAATGCCAACAATCTTTTCGATGTCCGTATATGTGATTCGTGGGTCTTCTCGCACCAACATTTCAGTAGTCCATACATTTTCTGCCGTTACTACTGTTTACCCTTATTCTTTGGTCATCTTTAAGATTAATTTTACCCCTTTTGAATTTAGAAATTCACCGAAAATTGTTGCGCGTGATGGAGCTGATTCCCATAATGCTGATTATAATCGTAGTAACCGATTTATTCGGTTAAACCAAAGGAGAAGGAGACATCTCCATACATTCTTGGGCCCAAGTGAACAAGATGAAAGTAGAACAATTTTAAAGCGTATATATAAACAATGCATAGCTGAAAATCTGTCAAGATTTGTCAACTAGGAGCTGAGTTATTGTACAAAAAGTAAAAGTGAGATTATCTATTACCTACGATGTAACAGGTGATTTTTCACTGTTATTACACTGTAACAGGCAATTTTTTATTATAATTACTTAAAGATATAAAAGCAGGATTAGTATAAAATCACCGAAACAGCTGTGGTTAGTAATGAAACTGGTGAAACGATTTACAAAATTTAAAACAACAGCTAAGTGAAGTGAATATTAGGGATATCGATCTGAGATCGATTACTTGAATTGTTGTTGTAATTGTTACTTGTTTGAATGTTGATATTTTCTATTTTTTATTATTATATTATATGTACGCAATTATTTTTTGTCTCCGTAGTTAACACAGAAAAATAATCGAAAATAAATACTAAAATGCGCAATTTAATCGATAATCGATTATATTACGGTCGTTTCAAATCGAATCGAAAATCTGTCTTTTTCTTTTAAGCAAATAGTTTGAAGTTTGAACTGTCAACTCAAAATGACAAGTCCTCTATTGGAAGATAAGGTCAAGGATAAGGTTAAGAAACAAGAATTTCACCAGCGTATTCTTTATGGTAATCGATTTATTGCCATAAAGAATACACTACAATCCATCATAACTTATTTATTATTTTATCGTTTTTTCGAATTCTAGATTGTAAAAATAGCAACTTTAATGTATTTTACTTTAGAAAAATATGGCCAATTTTTTAAAGTAGAAACGAATTAGTTAACTTCAGGCCCAAACATCCCATTCTCCTTTAAAACCATAATATATCATAGCTCGCAAATGTTCACGGTTAAGATCCATGGTTTTAAATGAAAAGCGCGGAAAGCGTTGCAGAAAAATTAATAGAACTTTGTTTTTAGGGTTCCGTACCTCAAAAGGAAAAAACGGAACCCTTATAGGATCACTTTGTTGTCCGTCTGTCTATCTGTCTGTATGTCTGTCTGTCAAGACCCTTTTTCTCAGGAACGCGTGGAGGTATCAAGCTGAAATTCATATCAAATACTCAAGTCTACTGTCCCTTGGAGCTGTGAAAAAATCAAACTTCTAAGCCAACGCAATGAAAAGATACAGCCGTTTATGCCGTAAAATTTCGACATTCGCAAGGGAATCAAAACCTACAGGGTACTTCCCGTAAACTCAGAATCTTGAAATTTGGTACGAAGCAACGTTTTATAGCACAGATAAAGGAAAAATTGCGAAAAGCATACATTTTTAGTTACATCATATAATAAAAATATTTTTAATAATTTTAAACTTATATACCTACGGATTTGTTAGGAACCCTCGGTGCGCGAGTCCGACTCGCACTTGGCCGTTTTTTTTAATATTGAGCAATTGGCTTATGGGGTTCTAATTTTTAAATAAATTTGCTTTTTAGAAACATATAACACGGGTGCGTTCCATTTTTAAATTTCGAGCATCTCAAAACTTATTGAGTGACCTACGTAAAACAGCAGTTCGCCATAAAAATTTCCCCGTTAGAAAATGCGATATGATGCATTATTACTTTTTCTTTACTTTTCACTTATTTTCTTCTTCTTATTAGTTCCCGAAATTGTCGCTGATCCCGAACGAATTGCAACTATCCTTTTCGTTTGCGAGTGCATCATTGCACCGCAAGTCTCTAGTCTCCGGGCATACCCCATTACCCGGAATCTCCTCGCGGTACACAACTATGTAAAGGTCGTGGGAGCCGGTCTTGGCAGTTATTGTGGACAACGATGTAAACTTGCGCAGTCATGCGAAACATCGTGATAAGTCACGGCCTTCTGATACGCGATCTCTTGGCCTTTGAGCATCAGTGGTGATGGTATGTTCCTGAGGCAACGCATGAGCAGACCGCTCGTCCTTCCAACATTGACACTATTCTAAACTCGTCCAGTCATTGTGGTAATAGGTCCAGCAGACGCTACATCCTGGCAGATGCTAGGCTCTTCTCGATGATTTGAAGTGGGCGATATCGTCCCCGTATAGATCCAGCTCTACATTGTACACATTGTACATCGTCCTCCCTTTCGCACAGGTGTTCTGCCAGGGTTGGGATATCATTGGTGTAAGCCGCGTACAGGATCGGCGAAAGACAACTGCCCTGTGGTACGCCAGCTCTTATCGCTTTCATTGCGGACTCGACATCCTCGAAACAGACTTACAACATCCTGTCCGCTAGAAATCTCTCCTAAATCCATGTTGTTCCGCCTGAAGTTATATGCACGGGCGAACTCTTCTTAGTAGTAATCATTCTAGTAATTTGGCTAAGTGCGCAGGCAGTGTTATAGGCGTGTAAATAGCTGCTCTACGCCTGTCCTTCCCGGGTTTCGGCAGACAGATTACTTTGTCGATTTTCCAGTCTTCCGGGAAGCGTTCCATTGTAGAGCCGACCTATCTCTATTAGTACTCTATTGGGCAGCTGTCGAAGTGCTGCGTTGGTAATTCCGTCGTGTCCAGGGGCCTTCCTCGGTTGCAAGCGGGTTACTGTCCTCCACAGTTAAGCGGGGGAGATGAACCACTCTCCTGCAAGCGGTGGCGCGGGTGACGACGGGAATTCCTGTAAGCGGCTCGCCTTTTGGGCATGAAGCTCCATGAACTCCGCAATTGCTGGGTGCGGCATAAATTGCTCCTCAAAGTGCTCTATTAGGATATGCGCTCTACCTTTGGCCTCGTAACAACGCCCGCCCGCGTTGTTGGCATTCTACTCTCCCGCTTTCCAAATACGCCGCTCCCAGGCCTTTCCTCTGTGGGCCAGGATTGCAACCGATAGTTCATCCGTTATCTTATTGAGTTGTGCCTCAAGTCTGAGACAGCGAGTACGTGCCCAGAGCTTCATCAGCGGTCTTTTCCAGTTGAGCTGCGCGCGTATCTCTCGCGGCATATCTCCTTTTAGTTAGAGGGACGATCGTAGAGGCCGCGTAAAGGGCGTGTTTGATTGATTTGATTACTATATATACTGGAGGTCTCTCCTGTAGATGTTATTGCAAGAGTGTCGAGTCAATCTTGGTCTTAAAATGACTGGGCAGGGTGGTCACATCCTGAGGCCAACAGCACCTCTACCACTATAGGACATTGACTTTCCTAGAGAGCACAATGTCCAATACATCCGGACATATACGGTGGTCCGTAGGGACGTGCATTGGTTCTTCTGCTCATATAGTTGAGTATAGCCACAACTATTTACAAAATTCAGGATATGACTCAATTAGGGTAAGTTTTGAGTTGGCTATTATTTAGCACCCTTTTAAACATAGGGTGCTAATTGAATAATGATTTACCCCGGATTATTAGAAATTTTACACGAATCAATCGCATACTAATAATTTTGAATTTTCCGTATGTAAAGCTGGAGTAAATTCCAAAAAGCACCTACATTTAACTAGTCGAGGTCGGTAGGGGGATGCCGGGGTGGGGTAGAGGAGGGCGCGGGACTCGTTAACTATGCAAATATCGAGCGGCAGACGCGCCGAATTGTACGGTGTCCACCAATTTGGGAAGTGTGATTTTTGTTTAAGTAAAGAAGTTTAGTAAAAACAATTTTATATGATTTTAGTAAATTTTATCTAATACTGAACAGATGAGCAGCTACAGTTAGTTGTAAAGATTGAGAGTGTGTCGACGAGGGTCGTATACCTTATTCTCAGAATCACCAAACAGTATTCGCTGAAGGTCAAATAGGTTTACGCTCCAACCTCGGCACATCCCAATGAGGAGGTGGAGGAAATGTATGAGAATATCTCTAGAGCCATGCATTCCTCCAAAACCCACTATACGGTGTTAATGGGAGACTTCAATGCAAAACTAGGCACAAGAGAGAACGGTGAGCTGAAAGTATGGAAATTTGGAATAGGGCAACGGAACCCAAGGGGCCAGCAGCTGGCCGACTTCATGGAGAAAGAGGGACTCTTCATGATGAACTCTTTCTTCTAAAAGCGGCCCCACAGGAAGTGGACCTGGTCGAGCCCCGACGGTTTGACAAAAAATGAGATTGATTTCATTATGATGACCAGACGACATCTGTTCAGTGATGTCTCCGTGAACGCGAGGGTAAAAACTGGTAGCGATCACCGAATGGTTAGAGGCACACTGAAACTAAACGTCAAGTTGGAGAGGTCTCGTCTAACGAAGTCAACGCTCCATCCTCCTCGTGCTATGTTCCAAGGTACCGAAATCTTTCAGCTCGAGTTACAAAACCGTTTACAGTGCCTAGAAGACTGCAACGAAGTGGACGATATGAATAACAAGCCCGTGGAAACTGTCTATGCGGTCGGAGCTATGTTCTGCAAGACCCGCCGCAGAAGAACACAAAAACTCTCTGATCACACTCTTAATCTCATGACTGTTAGACGGGAGATGAAGCTACATTCTTCAACAGATTTGACAGCATATAGGCAACTGAACAGATAGATCTTCAAATGCAATGCATTCAATACAGCTTGTATTGAAGAAGCGATCGAGCGGAACCAAGGCTCCAAAGTCTTTGCCAGAGATCTGTCTTACAAGAAAGAGCCACCTGTCAAAGCTGAGGACCGAGTGTGGCAGCATCGTTTCCGGGACACCTGAGATTTTGAGTGAGATTGAGAGGTTCTATGGGCAGTTGTACACGTCATCGTTGGAGCCACACGCAAGTGTGAGTAACGATCCAAGAGCGAGTCTTATCCGACACTATTCCGAAGATATCCCGGACGTCAGTCTGAGCGAGATTAGAATAGCTCTCCAGCACTCTAAAAACGGCAAGCCCCCGGGCGAGGATGGAATTACAGCGGAGCTTTTGAAAGCGGGTGGAAAACTGTTACTTGAAGTCCTTCAGAAGAACTTTAATTCCATCCTCCATGGTGG
Organism: Parnassius glacialis; assembly: GCA_033319125.1. NCBI lineage: Eukaryota > Metazoa > Arthropoda > Insecta > Lepidoptera > Papilionidae > Parnassius > Parnassius glacialis. The sequence goes on from JAVANC010000004.1 coordinate 43,506,352, forward strand.
CACTACTCCGGAGGCGTGGAGCAGAAGTGCGGTAGTCTTGTTCTTCAAGAAAGGTGACAATGCTCTCTTGAAGAACTACAGGCCGATTTCCCTTCTGAGCCGTGTCTACGTGCTATTTTCGAGAGTCATTACGAATCGTCTCGCACGCAGACTTGACGACTTCCAGCCTCCCGAACAAGCCGGTTTCCGAAATGGCTTTAGTACCATAGACCACATACATACCATGCGGCAGATTGTACAGAAGAAAGAGGAGTATAATCTGCCACTTTGCCTTGCATATGTGGGCTATGAGAAAGCCTTTGATTCCACCGACTTTTTGGGCGGTGCTGCAGTCCCTTCAGCGGTACCAAAAGTTGACTGTCGGTATATCGAAGTGCTGAAGTATTTGTACAGCAGAGCTACGACGGCTATCCGAGTACAGAATCAGAGTACGAAACCTATCCAACTGCAGAGAGGTGTAAGACAGGGTGACGTTATATCCCGAAACTCTTCACCGCTGCATTGGAAGACGTTTTCAAGCTACTGGACTGGAAAGGATGCGGTATTAACATCAATGGCGAGTACATCACTCACCTTCGATTTGCCGACGACATAATTCTTATGGCGGAATCGCTGGAGGACCTAAGCACTATGCTCAATGACCTCAATAGTGTTTTCCAACGGATAAGTCTTAAGATGAACATGGACAAAACAAAAATCACGTTTAACGTCCATGTCCATGCATAACGTCACGTCCATGCCGGTTGTTGTTGGGAACACTACGCTCGAAGTTGTTGACGAGTATGTTCTTGTTATGTTTACCTGGGACAAATAGTCCGAATAGGTAAGTTCAACTTCGACCGAGAGGTCAATCGACGGATTTAACTCGGCTGGGCAGCGTTCGAGAAACTACGACACTTCTCGTTAGACTCAAAATATGAAAACGAAACTGTACAACCAGTGCGTGTTGCCAGTGATGACTTACGGATCTGAGACGTGGTCCTTCATTGCTGGCCGTATGAGGAAGCTCAACGTCGCTCAGTGAACTATGGAGAGGGCTATGCTCGGAGTTTCTTTGCGTGATAAAATTAGAAATGAGGATATCCGCAGTAGAATCAGAGTAACCGACATAGCCCAACGGATTAGTAAGCTGAAGTGGCAGTGGATCGGCCGTATAGCTCGAAGATCCGACAACCGATGGTGAAGAAAGGTTCTCGAGTGGCAGCCTCGTACCGGTAGGCGAAGTCTAGAGCGACCCCCACTAGATGTAAGGTAAGGTAAGGTAAGACATGCAGGAAGTCGATGGATGCAGGTGGCTCAGGACCATGCTTTGTGGCATTCCTTGGGGGAAGCCTGTGTTCTGCAGTGGACTTATGAAAGGCTGTAATGATGATGATGATGATGGGCAGCTACATCTTCCCAATAACGGCTACAAATAAAAGAACTGCGGTTGCCAACCCGAGTGTGGCAACTATGGCAAATATCCCCTATGAGGCAATCTTTGGGGCAGGTCTATGTTCAGCAGTGGTCTTTAATAGGCTGTAACAGTAACGGTAACGGTAATGCTGAACATAAGCCTCACCCATAAATTAACACATGACATGCTTCTGAGTCATTTGTATTCATTGAATTTCTGCGTGCTTACTTAGTTCGTCACTACATCTAATAGGGTGTTATCTAACACTGCCAAAAATAAAATCGGTTGGAACGAAGTTTCTTTCGTAGTATATTATTATTATTGATAAACTTGCTTACTTATCTTCACGCACAATCCCTGACGGGGTAGCCAGAGAGAACAGATCGCGAAGTGTCACGATCCTTATATACCTCTTTCGCTTCTTTCAGATTCATTAACTTCTTCATACATGCACGTCTAGGTATCCGAGTACTCTTGACCCTCCCCTCTTCGAGCAATTTGCTCACATGGTCTTCGAAAGTTAGTCTCGGTCTACCTCGACACCTTTTAATATTAACTTTCGCGCTATATATTTTCTTCACCATTCGGTCTTCACTCATTCGCTCAACGTGCCCAAACAATCGAAGCACGCCCTTATCAATTTTTGTGATAAGGTCATCTTTCAAACTTGCCATATTGCGAATCTCTTCGTTTCGCTTTCGGTCGGCCATGGTAACGCCGCACATTTTACGAAGAGATCGCATCTCCACTGCATTCAACTTGCTTTTATGCTTCTTCTGGCATACCCAGGTTTCGCTGCCATATAACAAAGTCGGTACCAACACTGTGTTATGTATTGCAAGGCGTGCACTCTTCACTACGCCTTGCCTTTTGACTAACACAGTCAGGGCACCATTGACTTTGTTCCCGGCAGCGAAACGCCTGGCCACATCTAAATCACATCTTCCATCCCGGCTAAAAGCACTCCCCAAGTATACAATTTCATTTACCTGTTCTAGACATTCCTGATTGACCCATATTTCACACTTCGTTCTCTCTTCGTCCCTTTCAAATACCAGAACCTTAGTTTTATTAGCATTCAAGCGGAGACCTTTAATTTCACATTCCTCTTTCATACACGTGACTAATGCCTGCAGTTCTGCCTCTGATGGTGCAATAAGCACTGCATCATCAGCATACAACAGAAAATTTACATTAATGTCACCCAATTTCCCACCCAAACAGCTATCTTTCAGCTTCTGTAAACAGCTGTCGAGATACAGTATGAACAGCCAGGAAGACATGACACAACCCTGTTTTACGCCCGTTTGGACGTCAAACATGGGTGACAGGTCATGCCCTACCCGCACGCAGGCTTTACAGTCACAGTAAAAGTGATTGCACAGCCCTTAGCAATCGACCATCCACACCATACCCCGGCAACAGTTCCCACATTTTCTTCCTTACAACCTTATCAAATGCTTTCTCAAGATCCACAAAAGCACAGAAAATCTTCTGGTTAGCAGGCAGAAGCTTTGCCGTGATCATGCGGATAGAAAACATTTGATCCGTGCATCCTCTTCCAAGTCTAAATCCGCATTGTGCCCCCCATAGAAATCTTTCTGATTTCTTTTGCATCCTATGTGTCAAAACCTTCGAGTAAACTTTACTTGCTAAACTGGTCAAGCTGATCGCCCGATAGCACCCGCAGTCAAAATGTGAACCTTTACCTTTATATAAAGGTACAATGACTGCGGATCGCCAATCATCTGGGACATCCCCCGTCCGCCAACACAAATTGTACAGCAGATGAAAGCTGTCCCAGACGCGAGGCCCACCATACTTGACCATTTCAGCAGTAACTCTGTCTAGTCCCGCAGCCTTACCACATTTCAAACTTCGAATCGCACATTCAATCTCTTTCATACTGATGACCTCAGTCTCATCGAGGTCCGGGTCTGGCGTACCAGTCACGGCACACGCATACATTTCTCTATAAAATTCGCCCCATCGCTGCATGACGTCCGATTTTTCTGAGAGGACGTCATTGGTTCTCGAAAGCACTTTGTTCATTCTTAAGGCTGTCGCACCACTTTGGGTCCTTCCAACCTCTTTCCAGAAGAGTTTGGAGTTCTACTAAAAGTTGTGCGACAACCTTTCGTCCGCTTCCATTCTACACCTTGCACGCACTTCCTCAATCAATGCTTTCGTGTGAACTTTCTGCAGCTTATATCTTTCTTTCATCTTCTCTCTCATATCCTTATCATTACTAGAGGCCAAGTAGTCTAACCATGCTTTCTTTTTCTTCTTTACAGCTTCTTTCACTTCATCATTCCACCATGCATCTCTTCTTTTACTACTGCCTCTTTTAATCGTTCCACACACTTCTTCCGCCGCACTTACCATTCCATCCCTAAGGTTCTGCCATGTTCTTTCCACACATTATTTTCTGCCATCGATGCTGTCAAGCTTTTCGGCTACCCTCGCATGATATTTGTCCCTAGTATCCGCTTCCTGAAGCTTGCAGCTTCGGATGCGACAGACCGACTGTGGTTCTATTACTGCCGTCCGGTAGCGCCAACCTGCGAACAGAACCCTAAATCTAGTAATCACTAGATAGTGATCCGTTCCCAGGTCAGCACCCCTGAACACTCGCGTATCCATCACCTGTTTTCGCAGTCGGTCATCCACCAGGAACAAATCGATCATACTTGTCTCATTCTTTCTTTCTCTAGTATACATATGGATTTTCTTGTGATTAAACATAGTATTTGTCACAAGAAGACCCTTTTCCTTGCATACAGCCAGTATAAGTTTGCCAGCATCACTAACCCTTTCATCGCCAAACTTTCCAAGCACCGACTCGTCCCCTGGTCGAGCTGTACCAACCCATCCATTCAAATCACCACATACAACAATTCTTTTGTTTCCCCTAACCAAATCTAGAACTTCTCTTACATTCTCCCAAAACTCCTCCAGCTCAGCCCTGGACGACGAAGCTACCAGCGCATAAACAGCCAAAAGGAATTACTTCGTCAGTCCCAATTTAAAGCGAACCCAGAGAAGTCTTGAGTTCACAACCTTATATTCAGTCATAACATCGACCAACCGAGACGACAGCAGCACCCCCACTCCCTGGCAGGCGCTCTCGCTCTCCGGGACTCCGGACCATAGAGCTAACGCACCGCGTTAGCTCTATGGTCCGCGTAAGGGAGCTCTTCAGTACCACTGCCCTTCCGTTTGGTCTCCGACATACACACGACATCTAATTCTCTTTCTTTCATTATTTCGATCAACTCATTCGTCTTATCTCTCATGCCTCCTCTAACATTCCACGTGCCAACTCTGCACTCTGTCCTCCATCTTCCGCCGTGTCGGGCTGTGCGTGACGGGTGGCGGTCCCCATCGCCGCTTTGCGCGCTGCATTCCACTCCAACGGGGACGAGCTGGTGTGCGTCACCTTGGGGGGACGCCCTAACCCTCGTTGGCATGGGTGCGCAGCTGTGTAGAATTGCAGCCCTGAAAAGGGCTGGCAGGGGTCGCGACGAGCACGCTTCTACAATGACCCCCATTATTGATAAACGTATTATATTATTGATTCACAAATACATTAAAATGAAGCGTCATTTAAAATAAAATAATATTTCTTTCATGGCAACATAAGATAAAGTGCGACGGAGATGGATGTTATTCCATCTCGCTTCCTTATAGCCGTCAAGGCCGTCTACACTACTTCAGAAGGGGTCATGACGGAAAAGTCTTACACCATTAGTCGCCTAGGCGCCATCCGCTAAATCAATACCGTCCGATAAAAAACTTCGTGCCAAAACTTCGTTCCAATAAATAAATAAATTACGTCTCAACTAAAAAATTATCTTTTCAAAATTTAGATTACCGAATTAATACTTCTTTATGTCGACCTCGTCTTAATTTTGATTTAAAAAGAGTAGCTGAGTCGAAAGAAATGGGTGGCGATTTATAAATGCATCCCGTATTTTATTCTCAGATGATATCCTGGCTCCTCGTAATCTACTCTTGAAGGTCTTTGTCAGAAGCATTCCTTGATCAATCCTTTTCAGAATGTCTTCTGCCACCCAATAATTCTATGCAACCTTTCCAAATGTTTGAAAAAGAACTTATGAAGCAATTATACAATTTTCGAATGGTTCTGCTGGCGGCATTGACGGAATTACGCCTCGACATCTTAAAGATCTTGTAAGCGCGTTTGCCGGTGACGCCGTTAGAGTACTTCTGAATAACATTACAAAATTATGTAATTTTATGCTTTCTGCTAATGTTATTCCTAATTTCATTCCCTAGTTACATGAAGCAAGATTATGTGCCTTCAAAAAAATAAATAACGTTATCTTTACAATTAGTGTTGGTTCCAAATTTAGACGAAGAATGTTCTTGTGAAGGCGGGCCTAAGGAATGCTTTTAACTCTATCGATAGGGATAAGTTATTTAAAGAAGTTGTTGTTGAAAGAAGTGGCTAACAATACCTTCGAAATGTATCATTACATTTGGCAATGGTACAGACCAAAATACTAACTTGTTTTACGAAAACCATAATATCGATTCCGCTGTCGGAGTTCAGCAGGGTAACCTATAGATCCAGCTCTTTTCAGTTTAGGAATTCAACGCATTATTTCAAATTGGAAACCCAAGCTGAATGTTTGGTACCTGGATGACGGTGCACTGGGAGGTAGAGCAGAAGACGTCCTCAGCGATTAGTGATTATTCATATTTTTCAAATTTAAAAAAAATTGGTCTTGACATATTTCTCCAGGAATAAAAACTATCAGTGCGGAATCGCTATACCTCCTAGGTGCTCCGTTATTTTGTGATGTTTTAAACCTGTTTTAAAAACAACATTTAATCAGTTTTTTAACCACATTGATAAATTGTGTATCTTAACCCCCATATTTCTCTATCTTAAAATATTGTCTTCTTGTGTCTACATTTACATGCTTACTACGCTCGAGTTCAGTCTGGAAATGTTCGGATATTTTAAAAGATATTAATAAAAATCTTAAAATAGCTATAAAAAAATTCTAAATTTAACTTTAAATATAACATTCTGGACTTAATTCATAACACAAATATCGAAATGATAAGCTACTTTATTTGTAAAATTTGGTAGTATTGGTGTAAGAAATCTTTCTACCGTTGCATAGCCTGCTTTCCTTGCTTACATGCATAGTGTCCGTGACTTATATAACATAACTTTAAATAATAAAGTAGACCTGTGATTTGCTGCGCAGGGCAAGGCAGACATGGCAAACGCTCTGTCCCGGCAAAAATGTTCCACTGGAAGTTAACCGACAAAAACAGTGGGATATTCCGTTAGTACGGAGTGTGCAGAAAGATTTGTTTTAATAATTTTCATAGTAACTAAGTTCAGGCCCGCCTTCTAGCTGTTTCGACTAAGGAATCTAGTCACTGGTTACACGCTTTAACATCTAGTAATCTCGGCACATTACTTGATGGGGAAACCTTACGCATCGCCGTAGGATCTCATCTGTGCCCCAACGTAAGATAAGTGCTGGTAGGTTTTTACCGTCACGGTTCCTTGAACGATGTCATCCAAAGAGCTCCTTATAAATGTTTCTTCGGTTTTAGAGCCTTGTGGAATATTTAGAGACGATGGCAAGAGACCCTTGATCTCTTGGGAGAGAGGTAAAGCCCTAGTATGGGATGCTACTTGCGTAGATACTTTGGCAATCTCTCATCTCAGGGGTACCTCGTTTAGAGCCAAGGCGGCATCAGAGGCAGCTGAATTAAGTAAGTGGCGCAAATATGAGTCTCTGAGAGATGGCCACATATTTGTGCCATTTGCTGTAGAGAATATAGGTTCGTGGAGTCCTTGTGCAGTGAAGTTTCTAAAGAAATTGTATCCGCGACAGTTCGTTGCTGATGGTGATGAGGGCTGATTCTTTTCTCGCTCAAAGGCTAAGTAGAGCCATTCAGCAAGCATTCGTGGCACGATACCGCGGGGAATAAGACTGTATGATACGAGGGTGGATTGAAAAGTACTCGGCCTAACACAGATCCATTCAATTCTAAAAATCAAATCTACCCACATTATTTATTTCAGTTCAGACTAGTTCATTGTGTGAAGTTCGAAACGTGTGCGATAATTAGTTGTGATTTTATAAATTTATTAACAAAGTAATCGGACATAATTTCCGCGAATGGAGCAAATCGAGCAGCGTGCCGTCATTAAGTACCTCCATAAGAAGGGGCTATCATCAAAAGCCATCCATGATGACATGGTCAGTACATTAGGCAATTGTGCTCTGTCATATTCATCCGTCAAAAAATGGATAGCAGAATTTAAGCGTGGTAGAGAGAGTGTGAAAGATGAACCCCGCTCTGGAAGGCCTTCGACGTCAACTACTGACGAAAATATTAAAAAAGTACTTGATTTAATAATGGGAGACCGCAGATTAAAAATTAGAGAGATAGCCGAGATTATAGGCATCTCTTATGAACGAACTCAAAACATCATTGTCAACGAGTTGGGTTTCCACAAGGTGTCTGCGAGGTGGGTTCCGCGACTGCTTTCAGATGAACAAAAAAGGACGCGATTGACTATTTCACGCGACTGTTTGGAGTTATTTGAAGCCGATGCAGATGATTTTTTGAATCGTTTTGTTACTATAGACGAAACATGGGTTCATTACTGTACACCGGAAACAAAACAACAATCAAAACAGTGGAGAAGACCTGGTTCACCACCCCCTAAAAAGGCTAAGTCGATTTTGTCGGCAAATAAGGTGATGGCTTCAGTATTCTGGGACTCGAAAGGTGTGATTATGATTGATTGTCTTGAAAGGGGTCAGACTATAAACTCTGATTACTACTGCACCTTACTACGTCGTTTACGAGAGGAAATAAAAGAAAAACTTCGAGGAATGCTCAGAAGAAAAGTCCTGTTTCATCAAGATAACGCCCGTGTTCACACGTCAGTACAGTCAATGGCTGAAATCCACAACTCTGGCTTTGAACTGTTACCGCATCCGCCGTATTCACCTGATCTGGCACCATCAGACTTCTTTCTGTTCCCTAACCTAAAAAAGCACTTGGGAGGTCAAAGATTTTCGACAAACGACGAGGTCAAAGCAGCTGTAGACACATATTTTGACTCTAAGGAAGAATCATTTTTTTTCAACGGTCTCTAAATGCTTGGAAGGGGAAGTGGCAAAAGTGTATTGAACTTGATGGTGATTATGAGAAAAATAAAAATATAACTGATTTAGTATGTGTTTATTTTCTTGGTTAGGCCGAGTACTTTTCAATCCACCCTCGTAATAAAATTTTAAGTTTTTTTTTATAGTTTTTAAATATTGTATGTTTTTCATCAGGAATTTTTATTAAGTTATTTTAAGTTAAGTTATATAGTTATTTAATATATACTAGCTAACAATATTTCTTGGTACAATAATATTGTTTAATTGAATAGAAATTGTATTCTGAAAACAAAAACAAAATATTTTCCACAATGCACCAATGAAGGGGATTTTATATTTTTATCTATTGGGAAAATTCCCGTGCATTTTACGTTCATACGATAGAAACATCGATCAATCAGTCCAATGGGATTTATTACATTAAATTTGGTTCTTATTGTAAAGTTACATAGACAATTTCAAAGCATGAAAACTTACATTTTGGGAAATGTTAGAAAAATCTGATAGCTTCCGATACAGCCATCCATCACAACCTATAAGAGTTCACTGCTGAACATAGACCTTCTCCGTAGATTGCGTCATAGGGAGGATTTTACCATAGTTGCCACGTTTGCTAGACGGGTTGGCAATCGCAGTTTTTTTTATTATTTTGAGTTGTTATTAGGAACATGTTACAGCATAACCTGGCTTAATTTCCCTCTGTTCTGGTTTAATTCCGATACATCCGTAAAAGCCTGTTGCTGATTCTGTTGATTCTGATAACAGGTCCTTATACGAAGGTTTGACAGGTGGATTGTCGAGCACAGTACTAGATGCCTCGATTGTTGAACAAGCGGTGGACTTATTAAGAGTTTATTGAAGGAGAAAAGGTAGAACCGATTTTTTGTTTGGAATCATTACATCTACAGAAGTCGTAATAAATAGAATAAATTTACTGAACGATTTTTATTACAAGAATTTGAAGCGGTGTACTTTGATGAATAAGGAAATAGTGACAAGGCAAATTTATGTGGCAGAGTTAGCAAGGGTTGTCTTAGACGGAAGTTTATCAACTACATTGGCGATATATTGAAAATGGGACATATTTAGTGAACTCTAAACCGACGATCATATAATATGTACGTAGATATATGGATCTGAAAGGGCACGCAGGCGTAAGAGTTTATCTTTGTTAAATTGATCCCAAAAAATTAAGAAACTTTGTCTGGTTAGATCAAAAATAAATAAATACTGTATATAATATTTGTCTCTTTTCGATAGTTAAAGCTGGTAACCCAATGCGACTCGCAATCGAATCGACAACCAGGCTCCCGGCAATGATTAGCAGACTGCACGCAGCCTAGAAGTAAAGCTACCTCCCTACAGAATGTATATCTGTTTTTCTAGTTTGATGATTTATTAAAATATGTCAGAGAACTCACATAAAAAGAAATATGGTGATGGTGTAGTATGCTGTATATAAAACTATACTTTTCTATTAGTAACTTCATTCTTACACTAACCGAATCATGGCACTATTAATCATGATAGAACATTTATTTATTTACTGGCACTGCGTAGAGATGTTGCATCTCTTTGCGTTTTTTTTCGCATCTATCACGGGGTGAGTGCTCTGAGGAATTGTTCGGACTAATTCCAGCCGCTCAATTTCACCATCGCACATCGCGACAAAACTCGCGTTACCATCCATACCATCTGGATGATGGGCGGTCCACCACTGTGCGATTTAGAAGAAGTTTTCTCCCTCGCACGACTTCCTTGTGGAATCAATTACCACCAGCGAATTTTCCGGACCGATACGACTTAGGAACCTTCAAGAAAAGAGCTTACACCTTTCTAAAAGGTCGGCAACGCATCTGCAATTCCCCTGGTGTTGCGGTTGTTCATGGGCGGCGGTAGTCACTTACCATCAGGTGAGCCGCATGCTCGTTTGCCCTCTATTCCATAAAAAAAATTATCAAGGGTCAATTTATTTGTTTCAAACAAAATATTCGGCAAATGTTTACACTAAAACAGCTAATTATATTATTAGTTATGTAGCCGTTACAGATTTTATCCTCTTTCTAGCCGTTTTACATTATTCAAATATTTTGAATTTAGAACGTTATAGTTTTTGTGTAATAAAGTTGTTATCTGGAATCTTGGACCGTGTTGGTTTTATTTGAAACGTATTAATAGCAACTTCATTCTTTAACCGCTATTGTTTTCTTGATTCATCTCTCTAGTTTACTACCGTCTAAGTAAAAGGTGGAGATAGAGAATAAAAAGTGCGGTCATAAAAGTATTGAAATAAAATAAGTTATTATGTTTTTAACACCATTTTTAATTTTTTAATTCTTCATATTTTATGACGGAGTTACAAAAGGTATGTATGCCAAAACAAGTAATGAAATATTTTATAGAGACCCTTCTTTTGTTTCAGCACACTTTTAAATATTGTGTTTTACGCGAATAATACAAATTAAGTAAAAACTAATTGTTGCAAGTTAAACTAAACTTAGCGCCTTTGTTAGCTTTGAACATTTTGTTAAAAGCTTTTATTTAACTTGCAATGTTTATTAGTTTGTTTAGGTCAAATCTTGCAAGCTGAATTAGAGCCTGTTTCTCCTAACCGTTTTTCTGAAATTTTACATACACCTTTAGTACTTGACAATGTAACAATACAATATACAATACTCAATATTGTAATATTTTTAAAATAACCACTATACAAATAAAGGCCCATGACACGACTGCTGCACTCATAGCTGGTTCCGGACAAGGTCCGGTCAACGGTCAACTGCACAGACATCAAATTTTGCATTCAAATATAATAGCCCGTTCAAAAGTCTGGCAGAACTTGGATAGTGCACCTTGGTTGGCTTCACGCCATTACTTGTGTAATTTGACGAAATGGGCGTTAGGGGAAGGAGAGCTCCAAAATCAAATCTGGAACTGTGTTTCCTTAGGTACAAGTAAGCTTCAAGCTGAAATAAGTGGCGCATGGATCAAACACCCAAGATGAGGCCGTGCGGAGGACTGTGAAATCTTGCAAGCTGAATTAAAGCTAACCTCTTAACCGTTGTTTCTAAAATCTTGCATCAACTTTAGTTCTAGTGACCAAATCTGTGCCATTTCCGGCATAATATAGTCACGGCATTGCTGATGAATGAAGAATATTGCCAATTATATAGGACTTAATCAGTAGTTGGTTACCGTGTATTGGCTGTGAGAATATCCAAAAAAACGCATATCGTCCTGAGGATGTTATAAGAGGCGACAGCTAGAAATGAAAACAGAATATGGGCAGTAGCATAGATTAATGATAGGTCATCGAGCGCTCTGACGCGCGCTCTGACCTATCATTAATATAAGGGGCAGTGGCATTTTTCTGATGATAACAACTCGAAATAATAAAAAACTGCGGTTGCCAACACGCCTGCCAAGCGTGGCAACTATGGCAAAATCCTCCCGATGAGGCAGGATGTAATGGATGGATGTACACGGTGGGTACACGAAATGCAGGGTGTAGTACTGTCGACCATACTGTTGTTTATTTAACCTGAAAGCTCTTAAGCTTACGTGGATTTAAGCAGGGCCAAGTCACTAGAAGTTATCTTTTAAAAAAAACTATACTGCAGCAATTTAAGAAACCAAGCGACCGTGCATTAATGACGCATTAATTGAAATGTGTAGGTTTATGATAAAACCTAGGCTTTTGATCAAGAACCGGAAGAAAAAAAGAACTATTTTATGTAATCATAAACCTGAGAAAATCCTAGATTTTTTTGAACAAAAACCTAGACTGATTTAGTTTTAGCTTAGTTTTTTTAAACAAGTTGTTCAGGGGAGATAGTAATTAACTTTGTCTTCTTCCGGTTCTTGATCAAAACCTTAGGTTTTTGATCAAATACGTGATTTTAACGCAAAGCTGCGACATAAATAATAAAAATAATACATAAATTTATAATAAAAATCATCATTAAAACAAGTTTTTATTTAAATTTAATACGTGGTAGAGCCATGCTGGAGCTATATTAGTAGTATATTTGTAGCACGAATGGGTCGGCTCGACCGGGTAAGGACCACGTTCTCACAGAATACCAGCGTAAAATAGCAGCATAATGCTGCTGTGTTTCGTATGGTGAGTATAGAGAACTGGAGACCCTTTTTACTGTAAATGAGGCATCCCATCTTAGTCCTCACGGGTGACAACTCATCTGCATTTTGATTTGTAATAGAGGATAGATGTAGATGTCTATGGGCCGCAGCAACCACTTACCATCAGGTGGACTATGTGCTTGTTTGTCACCCTTACCTTATAAAAAAAATCTCTAAGAAATCTCTACTAACATTGTACATATTTAAAAGTAAATGATATTGCATTTCATTTACTTTTAAATAGAATATTAGTACTAAAAAAATATTGTAATATAACGGATTTATTTCGGGCAATATTCTTTCTTTTTATTACTTGAGGCGAGATACATTCTCGCAACAACCTTTTATATCATATGAAATTGTATAATGTGACAAAATGATGGGTTTTTTGACAGCTTGTTTTTAATAATATTTTTTACTATCAATCTTTTGGTAGGTAACTGCGTTGTGTGCTATTAGTTAATTAATCTGTCAGTAGTGACGAAATTGTATCTACTACATAATAATCTTATGAAGTACGTCAAATATTCACAAGTATAATAAATTTTAATGTTAGTGTAAACATCGTTTAAAATAGCATGAAATTGTTTTTAACCGAATTTAAAAAACGAAGAGACTCTATATGCGATGCCTGTACATACTTTTATACTTGTTCACCGATTTCTCTCAAAATCCATATAAACCGTAATTAATTGGAATGTGTGTGTCTAGGTGTAATTTATCATGTAAAACGTCTTCAGGACACGGAAGAGATTACTAGTTCTTTGTAACGTTTTTATGATCATAAATAAATTTTTAGTATGTAAGTAATAATAATATCGGTATCCTTTTAAATATTTATATATATTAATAAAGATTTCGTTCATTCTTGTTAACGGGTAACTCGGATCTTTCGATGTTCAGGGCGGTGGGAACCGCCCAGTGACGCGGATATACGGTGTGTACGCGGTGTGGTGGGATGTGCTGCGCGCACATCTGTGGACTCGCTGCTTCCCTTCCGTGTCCTATCTATGCTTGTGACAGTAGGAGCGTGTGTAGCGTTGGTGCGTGATGACCCGTCGTTTTTAGGTCGTCGGAGTTTTTTTTTTTATAGGATAAGGGTGACAAACGAGCACACAGTCCACCTGATGGTAAGTGGTTGCTGCGGCCCATAGACATCTACATCTATCCTCGTTTGCGAATCAAAATGCAGATGCGTTGTCACCCGTGAGGACTGAGATGGAATGCCTCATTTACAGTAAAAAGGGCCTCCGGCCACCTGCACTCACCAAGCGGAACGCAGAGGTAAACCTCTACTTCACGCTGGTATTCTGTGAGGTCGTGGTACCACCCCGGTTCGAGCCGGCCCATCCGTGCGATAGCAAAAGCTGCCGCGTGGCTCTACCACTGTTAAAACGCGTCGCGTTGTCATGTCTAACGGAATCGCGTTTTCAATTAAAACGTTACGAAGCCTACGGAGGGAGGCCGTGACGTTTGGAGTCGGAAAGTAGGTATATTTATCACTAGGCAGGTAGCAGGAGATGTTTCGATGCTCTCGAAGTAGCGCTGAGACATTTCCTTGAAATATTCTAAGATAGTCGGAAGTCAGCAATCTCTGTGAACATTGGAGTTTCGCTCGTACCAACGGGCTCCAGTGGCTTTTTGAATGAAGCTGTTTTGGACAACTTGGAGACTGTTCGTATTGGTTTCGGACACACAGGCGAAAGTTACGCCTGCATATGACACGACAGGTCTTACGCATGTTTTGTAGAGATGGAGCTTGTGTCTTAAGGACAGTTTGCTCTTGCTGTTAACTAGCGGGTGAAGGCGATTATTTATGAATTTGGCACCGTTGCGGACATTGCGAATGTGTTTCGCAAAGGTCAAGCCGTGGTCATATGTGACCCTTAGGTATTTGGCCGTTGATTGACAGGGGATCTGGCGGCTGTATAGGGTGATCGTGCTTAATGATTTTTTGGGATTTGAGTGAAGATTGATAACGGAATGCCTTTGAAAGCATATTTATTATTATTTATTATTATTTTCTCAGGAATTACTTTGATTTTCCATAAGCGGAATCAATCGACTAAGCGGTTGGGTGTTTCGAGGATCTGGGCGAGTATTGTTTTATTGTGATGGGCAACGAAAAGTGCCGTGTCATCGGCGAAGAGAGCAGTATTAACAATTGGGTCCTTCGGGTTGTCACTTGTGAAGAGTGTAAAGAGGAGTGGGGGAGGACTGAGTCCTGAGGGACTCCAGCCTTTAGGAGTCATTTCGATAATTGAGTGCCCTCTATTCTGATGATGTAAATGAGCTTATCAGGCACGTTGAGTTTATACAGTCTGTAAAGTAAGCCGTCGTGCCAGACTTTGTCCAACGCTTTTGCGACATCGAAAAAGAGTGCGCCAGTGTTAGTGGTCCTACAGCTTCTTTTTGGAACTTTGAAGCCTTTTAGGACGTACTCTGTGAGGCGATAAAATTGATTTCTACACGAGTGTTTGGATTTAAAGTCGAACTGCTTGTCGGGAAGCAGTTTATTTACGAAGACATATTTAAGTAGGCGGTAATTCTACGAGCCTTGCTGTCGTTACTATGACCGTTGGGGTATTCTACTAGTGTCGAACTGTCGGATCGTTTTGTTGAGAGGCTGCCCTGTGTTACATTGAGATGGCTAGTGATACTGTCGGTTTGCATACTTTGGTGTTGTCATGTAATAGGGTCCTGATAGTAAGCAGGGTTTGTTACCGAGTAGTGTTCTTTTATTTAAATAATTTTGAGAATAACTTCTAACATCAGAAGTGAAATAGTTTCTTACAATAGATATATTATCTATGTTGAATATTTATACAAGCACAAAAGATTCCACGAGCACTGCTGCGTACGATTACCGAAATCAAAATCGACAGATATCGATACCACATCGTTGTTTTGTTGAAATATACATGGTTATAATTGTAACTCATGTTGAAATATAGACTTTATCTTGAGGCCTTTAGAGAAAATAATACGGTGAGGGACAACAGTCTAGTTGGAGTGACTTGCAGAGGCGCGGTGGTCCACAACAATTGCCGACCACTAACAACGACTTGAAGTACAGGTTAATGAAAACTTAGAGGCAATGTAGTCATTTTGGTCACATCGCTATTTTTCATAATATATATTTAAATATAAGTAGAAAATGCACATATTAACGTGTTTACAAACTGTTAATTAATAAAACTACATTTAATTAATAAGACATTATTTTAAAGGCACGTTCGAATCGTATTTAATTTTTTTTTAAATAAATCTCCAAGTTTTTCGTCAAAATATAGCCTAGACTCTTTCTGGTATTACTCTCATCTGTTCTTGAGGTTTCATTATAATCGGTTTTGCCGGTTTGATGATTAGCTCGGACAGACAGACAAAATTAAAAAAATGGATTTTCATGTCTTAATGACATAAATAATTCAGCTCAATATTAGGCAGATATTTCGATATTACTGACAAACACTTCAATTTTATTTCTAGGTAGTTTAGTGCGTAGTATGTATATATAGATGTGGGAGACGTTTAACATTTTGATGTCAATTTCTCAGAAAATCGTCAAAGTTAATAAAATAATAATTTCTATATGCAGTCGCAATATTTGTAAGAAACAACCTCCGTTCGCAGTTATACTATGATGGCCCTGTTGCTGGCGACATGAAAGGCGGGTATCACCGGCGCTCGGCGACTGAGAATGATATATGGAGAGGCTATGACGCGCTGCTTTGATGCCACGTCAATATCCATCTGTTAGTGGCTCGAGTGGACGTGCTAGTGAGGAAATAAGAAAAAGTGGAGGAGGCATAAATTACAACGATTTAATTGACAACATTGTACAATATTGATTATTTCGGGAACGTAACAATTTATAGGTACCCATAAATTTTTTAAAGATTAATATAACGACTATTTATGCAAATACTACACATGGAATAAAACGAATTTTACGAATTATATCGCGTTTAATGTCTTTATTTAATTACGCCGAGCCGTTGCAGCTCAGGGCCTTAGCGCTCGTTGTAAATTTAAAAGTACGCGAGCAACCCGGGTTCATTCCCCGCCGGCACCAATGAAATTGTAAATTGTAATTTTAAGTGCTGATTTAACACGTGATCGACGGCGAAGGAAAATATCGTGAGGCAAGCTGCATGTACAAGAAATAAATAAAATAAAAGATATTTCGAAGACGCTTCCTTGCCCTAAACCTTCTCAGAAGAGAGAGGAAGCCTGTGCCAAGTACAGCCTATATACGTGGACGTATATAGTCTGTAATTTTTAAACACGATAAACTCCATAAATTAGTTTTATATTATGAAAGGTTGACAAAAATCTGGCAAATTCAGAATGCAGCTATTGTAAAAAAGTACACAAGTACCAAAAATAAAATATCTGAAGAGAAGAACAAGAAAAAAAAATCGAGAATCTTATTTATTTTTCGAATATCACAATATATTTACTTCTTTATCTTACCGTAACAGTTCACTGCTGGACATGAGCCTTTCCGATAGTAAGTATGAAGGATTTAGGTACAATAATCGCCACTTTTACTATATTCTCGCACTATGACCCTTCTTCCTGTAGCCGGTCTGGATTTAAAAAAAAACATGACAAAAACACATGAACTCTCGCACTACGACTCTGCTTCCTGTATCCGGTCTAGATATTACATCTGTATTAGATAATATATTACAATTGCGTAGATATATGGATGTAGAGGAGGCGAGAGAGGTGTGTCAGGATCGCGCCAAATGGAAGTCCGTAGTTTCTGCCTACCCCTCTGGGTGACAGGCGTGAGTGTTTGTGTGCAAGACTGAGGTGTTTGACATACCGATGTCATGGCTACGTTCAGTTTTGAATATTAATTTTGGTCCGATCTAGGCAGAATGAGCTTATAGTATCTTGAAGTCTTGCAGTGGTATGCTTGGGTTAGGATTTAATTTTATTAATGATAGGATCCCAAGGAGATGGCAGCACCCATCCATTTTGTCTATTGAAATTAGGATGTTTTTTTTTTAATTTCAATAGCGTCGCGAATCATCCTTGGTAGGAATTGGTGTTCTTTTGCGAGGATTTGTGGTCTATCAAATCTAATGTATGGCGGGGACGATCTTGAACATATTCACACACTGCAGACTTTACGGAACGTCGGTGCTTCAAGTCAGCTATTTGTCATCTATCGGAAGCCATGATAACTTTCTAGCCTTTCCCATGGACGACTCATTGTTACCATAGTTTATTTTTTATTTTTTTTTTAGTTTCATCGTAATCGCATTAATCTTACAGAAACGCATACGTGACCGATCGACCGGGATCAATTCATGGCAAAATTCCACTTAAAATCGCTAATCCAAACTTTACTGACCGTAAACGGGAATATCAATAAGAAGATTTCAGTTCTTTACTCAGCGTGCTTGCTCAGTGAAAAAGTATGAACAAATCTAAGTAATGCAAGGGTGTATTCTTCAAAGAGCCTATATACAACAGTGTTATCAATCAATCAATTATTCTTTATACATATCAAAACGAGACAAATTAAATATATGTATAGAAAGTACAATAGGCGATCTTATCGTTCTGGAAGCGATTTCTTGCAGACAAACCTTTTGGGCAAAGAACTGTTGTCTACATTTTAATTTTTGAATTGTAAGTATATAAAACGGATGTGGATGTTATAATATTAAAGAAATAAATAAAAGTGTACATAAAAACCAAGGGGAACTAATATGACTCAATTTTTGTCTATTCACGTTGCCATATCTACGAGCATAATCTTTGTATATCCCGGTTTCAATCGCAGCCTGTCCGGGGCCATAGGTCGGCATTCCAACGCCGACCGGTGGGGTCCGCCACTCGGAAAACTCTGGTCTTTTCATAATCAGCGCCAACCCAATGCAATACCATATTAACCACGTCACGCACACCCAAGGTCTGGCTATCAATGAAGTCGAATGTTCAAAGGTCGTTCCTTTCGCAAAATGTTCTCGAAGCATGTCACATAGTTGGCGCTATATTGATTCGGACGCCGTTATGAAATCTTTTTATTCTAATTCTAACATATATTTTCTCGGACGCACTCTGCCACATTTTTTCATAATACAAATTCATTCTTCTAATGTGGATTTATAAGAAACAATTTGTATTATGAAAGAAAGTATGTAAATTGCTTCATGCATACCGTGTAGTGGCGGTGTGAGAATATCAACTTTCCCATATCGTGTGTAAGCCATATAGTGTTGTAAGAGGCCACAGAGGGAAGTAAAGCCAAGAGGTAAGCAGCAGCGTCTTCCTAATAACTACTAAAAGATTGAAAACTACGGTTGCCAACCCGACTGCCAAGCGTGGCAACTCCTCCAAACCTCCAAATGTGAAAAGCCTATGTTTAGCAGTCGAATTTTCTAGCCTGTTATGGATGGATGGATGCTTAGAACTTTTTTACTTTTTCTACAAATAATTATCAGAATATTCTGTCTGAACGATGTCGATGTCGGGACAGACAAATATATTAACACACAGTCCACCCGTGGGTGTGTCTTGAGTTCAGTTGAGTGTTGCCTATAGACAACCCTCAATTAAGAATCAAAATACAATTAGCATGATGCAATATACAATCTAATAAAAGGAATATGTAAGTGTGTGAAAAGGTGTATTTTCTCGGTACGGATGGTACTCAATTCGACTGTATGTTTTTTTTATTTGTGTTACCTCATAACTTTTTCTGGGTGAACCGATTTCGATGATTCTTTCTTTATTTGAAAGCTTGTGCTTCCCATGTGGTCCCATATACAAGATCAAGATCTGACCAATAGTTTTTGAGTTATTCCTAATAATTTATATTGAAGTCGGTTGTACAAAATGTTTCATTTTAAATTATTTAGTTCACGGTGACAAGTAAGAGTAGATGTTAGGAGAAGAGTGAATTAAGATTCAATTTCTGAAAATTGTGTCTCCTAAAGTTCAGAGGAGAGAAAGAATTTTAATTGAATGTACAGAGAAGAAGTTCACAACAATTGCCATATCATTATCTTGTAATCAATTTAATGTATTTCAGCGTCAAACTATTTCCGGACAGGGTACGAATTTAGGTCTTCGGCTGTATAGTATTGTATACCCTCACTGGCTATACGTTTATTTACAGTACTAATCCCTATTCCAATCTGCAATGTCTAATGGCAATGTAAAACGAGCGTATTGAGTTATATAACAATTATGAGTTATATAAAAATTTCAACAGTGGTAGAGCCACGCGGCAGAATTGCTGTCGCACGGATGGGCCGGCTCGAACCGGGGTGGTACCACGACCTCAAAGAATACCAGCGTGAAGTAGAGGTTTACCTCTGCGTTTCGCTTGGCGAGTGCAGGTGGCCGGAGGCCCTTTTTGCTGGAAATGAGGCATTCCATCTTAGTCCTCACGGGTGACAACGGATCTGCATTTTTATTCGCAAACGAGGATAGATGTAGATGTCTATGGGCCGCAGCAACCACTTACCATTAGGTAGATCGTGTGCTCGTTTGTCACCCTTATCCTATAAAAAAAATATACTATGTAACAAACACCTCGTCATAGCTTTGACGGTTGTTCTATATTAAAAAATAAGCTTATTATAAGAGATATAATGCAACCATAATATAGCTACAGCGTGGTAGTTCTATACTACAGGAAATATATTACTGTGGCAAAAAAAAATGGTCAGGCCCGACCGCACAAGGACCACACTCTACCAACGTAAAATAGCAGCTAAATACTGTTGTGTTTTGTATGGCAAGTGTAGAGAAACAGATACCCTTTTTTATTGATAACGAGACTTTCTATATTAGTTCTCAGGGGTGAAAACGCATCATTATTTTGATTCTTAATCGAAGCTAGATTGATATATATATATTATATATTAGATAGAGATTTTCATCTATGATGATGATAAGATGGACTGTGTGCTCGTTTGTCTTATACGAGTAGTCCGTAAAAAATCAAATATTTTTTACGGACATAAAAGTTTTCATTGCTTAATCAAATTAATGTAATAAGTATTTAGCACAGTAAAATGTCGCAGTTCAAAAGTATAAGCTGATTAGTTATCAATTAAAGGCGCGGACAGTGCGTGCGTGTATGCACGTGCTTAATTTCAGGCAGCACGTGCCGGCACGTGACGCTAGCCTGTCACAATACGGCATGATCGCTTCCTTCCTGCGTTACACGCCTACCTTTTTAAACGTATTATAACGCCCTGTTAGTTTTCGAGGACATTTTTTGTACAGTTACGATTGAACGGGTTTTTTGACGTTGATGTTCGATTAACGCTGTTTTTCAAGGAGCAAGATATTTTTATTTATTTGCTGTAAGTCCCCACAGCTGAAAATGTATCTTCGTTTAGATTCGTCATCATCATTATCATTACATCGCATCATTAGTTCACTGCTGTAAAGGCCGCCCCCAAATAAATCCACAAAGCACGACCCTGAGCCACCTGTATCAACTTCCTTCATCTCTTGCGTTTTCACTATTAATCTAGAATAAATGAAGGTGTTTAATCTATACTATTTTCATTCATTCCTTTATCAACTTATTTTGTATAAATAAAACTATCTTTATTGACAGCGACTTACTGCAACTACAACTGAAATATTGTGGGTTCTTACCACTTACTTATTCCCGCTGCAGCCACAATATATGTAACTGAAGCTTGTCTCTACCACATTCAAAAGAGTAAATAAATAATGTAACAAACTGAAATGCGAGATATTTTATCACAAGTATCAAACAACTTCAAAGTACCTTCTAAAGAAAATCACCATAAGGACAAAAAGGGATTTGGTATTTTTTATTCCCGTGCGCCCGCATGTCTCTGTTTGCAGTTGCAAATATTGTTAAGTTGGGGGAGCCGCCCTTCGAATTATCTGTCATTGTGTCTATGCCTTCATGGACTCGCTGCTAAGTTTATTTCTACTGTATTTATGAAGCGGTAGCTGGGGTGTATTGTGTATTTATGGCTAATTGGTTTTATCAAAATAATATTCCATCATCATGATCATCATTACAACCCTTCACAATTTCATTGCTGAACATGGGCCTCCACTAAGGAATGCTACAAAATACGGCCCTGAACCAGCTGCATCAATTGACTTCCTACATATCTTACCTGGACGTCACTCCATCTAGTGGGAGGCCGCCCTACACTTTGCTTACCAGTTGGTTGCCTCTCTAAAACCTAATAAAATTGAAAGATACTGTTGAAACTAATATTTCAAATAAAAAAGTACACGTGAGCGTTTCGTATTTTTATTTACTATACCTATATTGTTTTATTTTAGAATCATTTTCATTTTCAAATGGTTGAGTATTTCTCCCCCGATTTTGTTTATGCTTGTTAACACGAATCTGATGTTAAAATATTGGTTTGTCTGTCTGTAAAAGCATAATATAATTAAACTGCGTACAATTTGCAAGAACTTTAAGACCAACCTTTGTAATTAATTTGTTAAAGTCTTTACAAAAATGCTCTCGCAACGTAGTTTAGTACTGTATCTTACAAGGTCCATAAAAGGAAGGATGCAGTAAAGTTGCGGATAAAGGCGGGAGGACTCCGGTTCTAGCCAGGGGTTAGTCTGGGTAAAGCCATACATTTTAGGCTTTTTATCTGAGTCCTCAGATGTGTAGCATTCTTTGCTATATATAGCCACTAGCCTACGAGTGGACTGTAAATTCGCTAAATAAAAAAAAATTACTGTCAATATTTATTATCAGTTTATAACTGTCTACAGCTAGACGTGGAGGATTTGCCGTAACCATAGAATCCAAAAGACGTAAAAATAAATTTAGTGGGAAATGGCGGACAATCTTAATCCGCAGGAGAGATGTCGCCCTTTCGCCGCTGGAGGTCGTTACAGGCTGCTATTCAGTTCTAACTGCCGGCTTTGCTGGCGTGCAATTATGTATGTTGTACGCGTCACTTGACTGTATTCCCTCACCCTCTATATAAAGAGCATTATAATCTTGATATTTGGTTTACAATATATTATTTTGGAACGAAATATTACCACAAGTTTTATTTTGTTTCATTTTATTTAAAAATAGAAAACGTCGTTTTTACTTAATTAATTATTTTATTTTTATGCTTTGACATATTTTTAATACCGCTTTCATCATCATCATTGCAACTTATAATGAGTCTACTAGTCGACTTCTGAATATAGGACTACCCGCATAGATTCTCCCAAAGCGCGGTTCGAGGTTTTCCTTCGACACTCTGCATTCTAATCAGGTGATCATTTCATTAACATGAGGCTACATAACACAGACATGCTAAACTACACTTGCCATTTCGAAATATATATTCAGTAATTCTTGCTTTCTTTTAAAAGTTTAACACTAAGCTAACGATTCTAAACATAAATTAATGTGAGGCAATTTCATGCACCATCCACGATCATGCTTGACCCATTCATGACAATTTTTTTTCCAGTAAAAGTGACAAACATAGTCCAACTCGTGGTGAGTGAATACAGCATCTATAGAAACATACACCTATTCTCGGTTAAGAAACAAAACGCAGACCCGTAGTCGCTCCTGAGGAATAATAAGAAGTTCTTCTTTACCAGTATCAATGTTCTTCGGTTCTCGTCATTCGTTTTAAGTAATATAGAAGCATTATATTGTTATTTATTCTAATGATATCCCGGACGTTAGTCTGAGCGAGATTAGAATGGCTCTCCAGCACCTTAAAAACGGCAAGGCCCCAGGCGAGGATGGAATTACAGCGGAGCTTCTGAAAGCGGGTGGAAAACCGATACCTGAAGTTCTTCAGAAGCTCTTTAATTCCGTCCTCCATGGTGGCATTACACCGGAGGCGTGGAGCAGAAGTGCGGTGGTCTTGTTCTTCAAGAAAGGCGACTACGCTCTCTTGAAGAACTACAGACCGATTTCCCTTCTGAGCCGCGTCTACGTGCTGTTTTCGAGAGTCATTACGAATCGTCTCGCGCGCAGATTTGACGACTTCCAGCCTCCCGAACAAGCCGGTTTCCGAAAAGGATTTAGCACCATAGACCACACACATACCCTTCGGCAAATTGTACAGAAGTTCGAGGAGTACAATTTGGCACTATGTCTGGCGTATGTGGACTATGAGAAAGCCTTTGATTCCTTCGAAATTTAGGCGGTGCTGCAGTCCCATCAGCGGTGCCAAGTTGACTGCCGGTATATCGAAGTGTTGAAGTGCTTGTACAGTAGGGATACGATGGCTATCCGAGTACAGAACCAGAGTAAGAAACCTATCCAATTGCAGAGAGGTGTAAGACAGGGTGACGTTATATCCCCGAAACCCTTCATCGCTGCATTGGAAGATGTTTTCAAGCTTCTGGACTGGAAAGGATATGGTATCAACGTCAATGGCAAGTACATCAATCACATTTGATTTGCCGACGATATAGTCCTTATGGCAGAATCGCTGGAGAACCTAAGCACTATGCTCAATGACCTCAATAGTGTTTCCCAACGGATAGGTCTTAAGATGAACATGGACAAAACAAAAATCATGTTTAATGTCCATTCAAACCTATGCCGGTAGATGTTGGGAGCATTAAGCTCGAAGTTGTTGATCAGTATGTTTACCTAGGACAAATAGTCCGACTAGGTAAGTACAATTTCAACTAGGTAAGGTCAATCGACGGATTCAACTCGGTTGGGCAGCGTTCGGGCAATTACGGCACATCTTCTCGTCAGGTATACCTCTAAACTTGAAAACCAGACTGTACAATCAGTGCGTGTTGTCAGTGATGACATATGGAACTGAGACGTGGTCCTTCACTGATGGCCGGATAAGGAAGCTCAAGGTCGCTCAGCGAGCTATGGAGAGGTCTATGCTCGGAGTTTCTCTGCGTGATAAACTTAGAAATGAGCATATTCGCAGTAGAACCAGAGTAACCGACATAGCCCAACGGATTAGTAAGCTGAAGTGGCAATGGGCCGGCCATATAGCTCGAAGAACCGACATCCGATGGGGAAAAAAGGTTCTCGAGTGGAAGGGCTGTAATGATGATGATGATGATGATGTTGTTATTTATTCTGTAAGGGCCCGGTCTTTGCCCAGTCATTCCTGCCTGTTTCTTCTGCAGCCTTAATGCATTTGAAGGTTAGTTTTACGAGTATGTATAAAAATGTAAAATCAATGTCACTAAGTTTTATTTTTCTTCATCAGAATTACTAAATCGAAGTACATATAGGCTTACTAACACATCGACATGAAGAAACATCATGAGTCACGTGCATTATCGATTCCCTGTATGTCGTCAATCCGTTTGGTGATGTCAACAAGGAGAGAGTCCTCCCCTCCCCTCTTCTTCACACATCGTCATGAAAATCAGTCGTGAGTTAGATGCACTATCGACTCCGCATGTTTCATCTGGGTGTCACTCTGTCTAGTGAGACCAAGAAGCAGAGCGCCAGTAGAGCCATTTACGAGAGAAACGTTTCTACTCTAAGTCACTACATTCCTACAGCAAGTCCACACAGACATTGAAAATATAATTCATACAAATAAATAAAATTGAAGTGTCTGTCTATAATATCGAAATAATTACCTTTTATTGAGCTGAATGGGGTTATTTGCATGCCATTAAGACATAAATTAACACGTTTAAAATTTTTGTTAGTTGACTTGATGAAAAGACAGAGAGCACCGCCGAGAGTGATCTAGGCACTATTTTTTTTGAAAAATTAGGAGATTATGTTTCTGAATAATTAATAAAATAAATGGTCTTTTATGATTATTTTAAATGAAAATAACGCCATATTAATAAATCCTATTCGCTAGTATATAAATAAAAAACAATTATTATTGACAGATCCAAGTATCAAGACTTGCGATTTGTAGTATTTTTAAAATGACAGCGAGCGGTGATTACAGAGGCCTAATTCGATAAATAGGGCTCCTTCAGCCCTTCAGTTAACCGTAGCGCTCCGCGGCTACGGTTAACTGAATTTATTACTTGATTGCACCGTTTGTGTGAAAACATGACACAGAAATCACTACTTCCAATGATATAATCCTGCTAGACTCGCATTTTGCTAGACTACATTATGCTTGTATATTTTAAGACTGGTGCATAGCAGATGTGTGGAACAAATCGGTATTACAGCAGCTTAACGACACCGGTTGTAATGTAGTAAAATTTTTGGAGAACGTTAAATCATCTGTAAGTCATCACGCCATGCATGGTGAATGAGAATGTTGAGAGGTTTAGTTTATTTTGTTGTTTTTGTGTTGTTATTATGCTCTTAGCTCATTCCTGGGCTACATAGAGTCACCTCTAAAACACACGCAGGGCGCTCAAACAATGCAACTGTCACTATTGTTTAGTGGCTATTTGATATGTTGACGGCTGCCGTCCCATTTAGTCGAGCCCAATAACTTCTGTGAACTGTAAGATTCATAAAACAGAAGGAAAATTCGAGACAACATGTTATAAATACTAAAAATATTCCAGAGATTGCACTAAAGAAAAATATCTAAACTAAACGATAGTCACTAGTGTATGATAGGTACTAAGAATTTTATTTGCCAAGAAAGCATTCATAAATAACTTGGTCCAATTTTAATAAATATGTTTAAATATCCGATAACATAAATACTTGCAGAGCTTTATAGTTTCTTACAATGAACCATTACTTTGAATGTTAATAACTACAAACTGGTAGTGTTGTTGTCATTATATTACAGCAGCTGTGCGAGACTTACTTTTAAAGTAGCAAAAAGAAGCTACATTTAAATTTTGTTACATATTATATATATCTTATCTTATCTTATCTTATCTTTATATATAAAAAGTACGTGTCACGTTGTTTGTCCGCGATGGACTCCTAAACTACTGAACTGATTTCAATGATTTTTTTGGGTGAATGTGCAGTTTGGTCCAACTTAAAAGATAGGATACCTTACATCTCAATTTATAGTCGCAATACAATATTATTTTATTGAAAATTATTGGTCTATTATTTGACAGTCACAATTATCGGTTAGCTCCAAACGATTCTGTCAGATGACGATATCTGTTGACTGGATTGAGTAAATATTTAATAGATGGCGCTATGTTAAAAATGCAAACGTTTAATATAAGTTACAATTTAGTAGTATAACCACCACGTGTTGCTGTAAGTATTCAACAGATAGAACCGATTTCAAAAAAAATTTGCAGACTGTGTGTAGTTTGGTCCAACTTGAGAGATAGGATAGTTTTTATCCCGATAAGTGACCCTCAATTTTTTTATTGCTAATTTCAGGAGTTTTTTTGGGAAAGCAAATGGTCGTTCGGAAAGGGCAGAACAACGTCTGCCTGGTCAGCTAGTCTTTATATATAAAAATTACGTGTCACATTGTTTGTCCGCGATGAACTCCTAAACAACTGAACTGAATTCAATGAAATTTTACACACTGTGTGCAGTTTGGTCCAACTTGAGATATAGGATAGTTTTTATCCCGATATGTGACCCTCAATTTTTTTATTGCTAATTTCAGGAGTTTTTTTTAGGAAAGCAAATGGTCGTCGAAAAGGGCAGAACAATGTCTGCCTGGTCAGCTAGTATATATATATATATATATATATATATATATATATATATATATATATATATATATATATATATTCATGGAACACTAAAAACTAAAATCTAAAAAAGCCGGGCAGTTCTCTATGGCGCAAGTATTTCTCTAGGGACGTAAGGAGAAATTTATGTAATTTTCTCCCAATTACGACCTCGCCTTGTCTGAAATGTTTGCTGATTGAAGGACGAAGCTCTGAGAGCTGACTGAGGACACTGAATCATATAACTGAATAGTAAAACTATGTTGGAATGAAAAATATATGGAATGTATGGCTTACAGGCGGTTTCAAGTTTTCCGAATATTTTCATAGATTTAAACTGTGTCAGCTCGCTTGTGTAATGCTTGATAATGCTACTTTTTTACTTTCCATAACAAAGCATTGAGATTTTTAATTTTTTTTAAATGTATACTTAACGCTAGAGTTTCATTTGTTCGTACTCGTTTCCGAATCGATGAACTTGATGAAAATGATGTCGTTTCATCATCATTATTATCGTCATTACAATCCATTGCTACAAGTCCACTGCTGAACATAGGCCTTCCCCAAAGAATGCCACAAAGTACGGTCCTGGGCCACCTGCATCCATCCATGCATCCAGATTACCCCGTATATTGCCTGCTACTCGAATATAGTTTTTACCGATTGATCGGTATCCTGTTTATGTAAAATGAATGTAGCCATTAACGAACTCTGTACTAAACTAGACGGGGAGCGAACACTGGTTTAATATTTTAGCGTTTTATAGTGTGCTTGATAATAATGTATGATACGATTAAGGTCTAACGTTCCTTAATGTTTCTTATATCTAGAGTATAAGAGTTAAATTGGCGCGTTTTTTCACATTTAATCGGCGAATGACTCTACAAAGTTATATTGTGTGGCATGCTTCACGCCCGCGGTTGAGCAGCGGTCGGCGCACGCGCCGCGACACGCTTCGTTACCAATAAGTATGATTTACCTCCAGCGTGATCCGATTTAATACATTTATGTACCTAAGTTGAGATAGTTTGTTTACAGTTACGGCCTAAGTACAGAAATAATATTTTCTACCTTTATTGAAGTCAAGATCATTAAGGTATCTAATACTGACTTCGATTATAAAACATCAGGAAAATTTTTTTCGTGACACACTGAAGCAAAGAAAGAAAATTGTTCTTAATGTTTCTTATACTATACTCCGTGCAATATTTCAATAGATTACTTGACATTAAGTTCAATTTATTTTGTCTGCTTAAGACACTAAGCTACCGTTACAATCTTCAAAAGCATTGCAATGAGATTTTTTTTATATGATAGGGTGACAAACAAGCACACAGTCTACCTGATGGTAAGTGGTTGCTGTGACCCATAGACATCAAAATCTATCCTCGTTTGCGAATCAAAATGCAGACGCGTTGTCACCCGTGAGGACTAAGATGGAATACCTCTTTTCCAGTAAAAAGGGTCTCCCGTTCTCTTCACTCACCATGCGAAACACAGCAGTGTTAAGCTGCTATTTTACGCTGGTATTCTGTGAGGTCGTGGTACCACCCCGGTTCGAGCCGGCCCATCCGTGCGACAGCTAAAGCTGCCGCGTGGCTCTACCACTGTTAAAAATTATTTTTTCGGATGAAAAATGTTTTACCGTAGAAGAGAGCTACAACAAACAAAATGATAAGGTGTACGCACACAGTAGTGAAGAAGCGAGCAACCGTATTCCGCGTGTCCAACGAGGTCATTTTCCATCCCCGCTCATGGTATGGTTGGGAGTTTCTTATTGGGGCTTAACAGAGGTACATTTTTGTGAGAAAGGTGTAAAAACGAATGCGAGGTCCTTCCCCGGTCGAGCTGACCCATTTGTGCTACAACTATACTACCATAGCTGCAGCATGGCTCTACCACGTATAAAAATATTATTGTGAAGTAATTTGTTACATATCATACTTCGTATATAAGTATTATACGGCGGTTAATGTATTCTTTTCGGGGGAAATTCTTGTAGTCAATATCACAATAAATTAAAAAGGAAACACTGTAATGGTCGCCACACACGGTCAGTTTAATTTATCAGTTTAACTGACGCACATCCAAAAACTGAGCGTGAGTGTGAAAGCTTAAATTGAAACTTTTAACTGATGGCAACCAACGGATTTTTTCGGGCGTACTGTCAGTTATACTGCTCAGTTGAACTGACGTACATCCAAAAACTGATCGTGAGTGTGAAATCTTAAGTTGAAATTTTTAATCGACGGCAATCCATGGATATTTCCGGGCGCACCGTAATCCGCTGGCTTCAGTTCGTTTCAATTATTAGTAAGTACTTACTTTCTTAGTAGCTACTTACATTATTTCTATGCTGTTTAGATTGTTTATAATTTTATATATTTAGAGAAGCTAGTTGGACGGAGGATGGAGACCAAGGGGACTGTGATGATATCACCTTCCTTATGGTGCACCCAGAAGTTGGGTAAAGGATCTCAGTGATGCTACTACGTAAAACCATCGTGCTTGGACTCATTTTCAAAAACATGGATGGAGACCTAGATGACTGTGATGATATACATTTCTGATTGTGCAATCCGAAGGTGGGTATAGGATCTCAGTGACGGCGGTAGATAGAACGATCGTGTTTGAACTCATTTGAAAGGGCTCATAAAGACCTAGGGGACTGTTATGACCTCACCTTTCTGATGGTGCAATCCGAAGATGGGTATAGATAGGATCTCAGTGACTAGATATAAAATTATATTTTTATTTTATAGGAGTTACGCCAACCAAACGCTTACGACTGTGGCTCCATCGATCGAGAAATAAAATCCGTTCCGTTTGAACTAGGACTGTTAATAAAATATCGATATATTGAAAAATCGATATTATTATCTATAAATACGATATTTATTTCTAATATCTTTGGACGGCATATTTATAGTTTGATATTGAAATATAAATATCGACAGTCGAATTTTTTTATCGTAAATCATTTAAACTAAAACAAGATCATAAACATAAATCCTAATCCTTGATGAATCCAATCTAATGTACTTTATTTACACGATATTATGTTTTTAATTTTTCCCAGTTTATTTATTTGCTTATTATCTTAAAAATAAATGTGATTTTGTATAGTATATCTCAGTGATATTAAAATTACCATAATCTATGACACTTAGTACTACTTTACTTACTGTGAGTTTTGGCAGGAAATTGGCCGTAGACGGATTGTTACTCCTATTTTATCATTTAAATAATCGTTTGAAGTGGATTTTTATACGTAAAACTGATGCTATTATGTGTATTAAGTGTCTGCGCATGTGAACTATTAGAGAAAACGACGAAACAAGTGCTAGAAAGAGCAAGGTCGACTTCGCCGTCTTCAGATGGTACCTAGTGGACTCCGTTAAAGTTTGAATGAAATCCCCTGATGTTGCAGAAGTTCACGGATAGCGTGGCAGGGGTCATCTTTGTTTTATTGCTCTACT
Source organism: Parnassius glacialis (assembly GCA_033319125.1). Lineage (NCBI taxonomy): Eukaryota > Metazoa > Arthropoda > Insecta > Lepidoptera > Papilionidae > Parnassius > Parnassius glacialis. The sequence goes on from JAVANC010000004.1 coordinate 43,537,116, forward strand.
TGCCATGAGCAGTTTTAGTCTTGAGCGGGATGCCCCCCTCCCGCCCTCTGCCTCCCCCTCCTCAGGATACACGAGGCAGCCTGAGCACCCGCTCTAGCTCAGCCAGGGATTCTCCAATACCAGGGTGCTAGTACCCTCCTGGGATGGTTACTTATTTAATTACACTACCGTGTTAAGGGGAGAGGGCGTGGGCCTTAACAGACGAAGTAAACTTCTACTTCACGCTGGTTATCTGTAAGGTTCTGGGTCTCTTCGGTTTGGGCCGGTCCACCCATTCATTACAGCTCCTCATTTCATGTCTTACCACGTCGTCACTCCATGTAGTCTGGTCCACCCGTGCAACAGCAAAAACTGCCGTGTGACTTCCACTTATGTTGTTGGTCTATATTATTAACTGTAATAGTCATTGTTTATGCGTTACGCATAATATTTAGTAGTAAGTGAGTAGCTTTGCTTTATTATGCCCTGGAGTGGGCGACAAGGAGCTAATGATGAAGTAGTTTTGAACCTTGAAAGTATTAAATTCTAATATATCATTCTAAATATTATATCATCATTGACTAAGTTTCTGAACGAACGCAGACTGTTTTTAATCGATTTCAAAAAACGATCAGGTTCTATTTTTAACGCGTATGGTTTTTATGTATGTTCGCCGATTTCTTGAAAACGACTCAACTGATTGTGATTATAATGGACATTTTAATGTAAATATTTTATTGACATTCTAGTTGTTAGTTTAAACCTGTTATTGCCTTAGAACACTCATACCTTACTCATACTTACCTTACTATTATTTATTTTTATTAGAATGTATTTTTATCTGTTTTAAAACAATATTTTTAATAACTATTTTAAGGCATTTTATTATAATCCATTAGCGCGCAATCAATTAATGATAAATGCTTTTAAAATGCCAAAAAGACTGTTTGTGTTACAACTTTTCATATACAAAGTTTCAGATCAATTTAATTAAATAAAACTTTTTAATTAACAGACATTAGTGAATCCGATTTCAAACGTACGATACAAATATATTTTAATGGAAAGCACTAAATCAAATTTTGATTACGGGAGAAGGTCGAATACATTCGCGGTCGTAACTTAGCCAGGCGTGGACGGCGTTAAATGTATTCGGCTGGTGAAAAAACTCGCTTTTATTACAAAGTTATTTATTCGATGCACAAACGCTAAATATCTAAGTATTACAATGAAGAAGTTTTAATGCGATCGGACGAAGCTGCCGAGCGAAAAAACCACGTTGCTTCGGCGGCGATGTATGGCTTTGGTACAGATACAATATTACGAAATATTTTTGTAATATTTTTTAATCATAAACATAAAGTTTTGAATTAATTTATACTCGTTTCTTTGTAAAATGATTATGTAGAAGAGGTAATACATTTTTTTCCTCATTATCTCCATTCAAAGTTGTTCTGGAAAAAAGCACTTTTGCAGATAAGGCCGCCTATTGAGCCTAGCACCTTTTAACGTATATTTTAATATTATTCCTATTGTGTGTGTGCCAATATCTTCGTCATCATTACAACTACAGCAGCAGTCCACTGCTAAACATAGGCTTCCCCCAGGGAATGCCACAAAACTTCGCCCTGAGCCACCTTGCATGTCGGTTCTCCTAGCTAATAAACCGACCTGTTGCCATTTAAATTGTCACTTAAGCTTCCTGACACGTTGGTTTAAGTCAGTTATTCTGGTCTTAAGGAGGATATCTTTAAAACGAAGATTATCACACAGAGAAACTGATTATAGCCCACTTCTAGCTCCTGTCATAGCTCGCTGAGCGACCTTGAGCCATTTCATACGGCCAGCTGTGAAAAATCACGTCTCAGATTCATATGACAATACCGCAATATGCACTGGCGATCTCTCTGTTTATATTTATTCAATTGTAAACCTCAACGGTGCACCCACTGACATAATTAAAGATGTCTGTAGATGCAACCACTGTTTGCCGAACAATGCTCTAGCTCTCAATTGATAATCGCGAAATCCGTGTAAAAACCCTGAAAACACATTTAACAAATTCATCTAGCATTATTAGCGAAATTATTTGACCTAGTTCTCACCAATCAACTTGCCCGGCGTGGTGAGTATAGGAATATCTTTCAAGAAGTGTTTTGCCAGGGCTTTCTTGTACAAACTATTTTAGTTTGTTGTTAATCGATTGTAATAGATTATCACCGGCAAAATATTCCCACCAGTTACACTATTTGACCAGCAGCACCGCTGGACTTAAGCTAGTTATGTTGATAATTATTTTGATAATTGATTACGAAATTAATGAAGAGACGGCTCAGGACCGTGTTTTGTGGCGTTCCTTGGCAACAAAGGTCACAATTTATATCTGTAAACCCGAATGATTCTGCTGATGCGTAGATGAAGAAACCTTTACTTACGGTGGAATAGAATAGTAAAACTGTACTGCCATTTCAGATATCAAAAAGTGCTAAATTATCCGCTAGGGGCTAATGTTCTCAGACGAAAGAACGCTGCTAGACTCGCCTAAGGCGCTAAATTGGCAACACTGCAACAAAAGTAGTATGAATTTAAATTCGACTTGACAGACAGACCGACAGGTTGACTCGTTTTTAACCAAAGACTTAGATGAATAAAAGTTGAAAGGTAACAAACTTTTATTAAATTTAATTTCAATGCTTTAATTTGATTGAAATTCTGTTCAGGTGGTTCAAACTACTTTCGATTTAGCAGTTGATGGACTAAAATCGATTCGTGTGAAGTCGTTATACCTAAAGCGAATTTTCCACGCAACAAAAGAGGATTCATGTTCATCTTATACGGTCTTGTGAAAAAGAAAAATAAGTATAAGAATCTATCTTAAAATCGGTTACATAAATAAGTTTGGAGACGTGTGGACGTTCTTGTGACACGCAGAACCACAAAAAACTGTGTCTTTCAGTGGACCAGACGAAGCACGAACAGTAAGTCTTGGTCGTACTAGGTGGTAGCTATTTTTAGGAATAGGCATGATAGGAACGTTAAGAGTTTAAGAGGCAAAGGACCCAGCAGCTAATGATTGGGATATCCTATTGTATATTAGATTAAAATACTCCTTATTGGAACGAAGTTCCTTATAGGACGGTACGAGTTTGGCGGATGGAGGTTATGCGAGAAAAAGTGTAAGATTTTTCCGTCACGACCCCTTCTGACGTAGTGTAGACGGCCTTGGCGGCTATAAGGAAGCGAAATGGAATAATATCCATCTCCGTCGCACTTTTTCTTATCTTGCCATGAAAGACATATTGTTTTATTTTAAATGACGCTTTATTTTTTTGTATTTTTTTTTGTGTTTGTTAATAAATAACATAATACGTTTATCAATAATAATATACTACGAAAGGAACTTCGTTACAATTGAGTGTTCCACGACACTCACGCATTTTTTTATACAGTGATTTATTTCTTAATTTCTACAAAAGAAGTCATTAACAATTGATTAATCGTGTTTAGTGTTTATGTGTGCTAAGTCGTAATATAACCAAGATTTAATAATATAAATGATACCCGTTCGTCCAAACTAGGTGCGTTTCGATCAACTGCTGTCGGTACAGTCGCGAACAAATAGCAATAAATATGAAGCTCCATATATCTGTCGGCGGTCGGCCAGCGTTATTTATGGCGCCGGGCGTATAAATCGCGCAGTGTGTAAACACCCGCGGTTCTGGCCCGCCCCGCGCTGGCCCTCCATCGCGCTGACAAGTACGGAAATTATTTTGGCGGTTAACCACAGCTTCCTGCCTCCTACACTGATGAATCATTTGTTGCAGTGCATTCATTTGCGATTTGTTCCACCACAACTTTTATGTACTGATTGAACTAATTTTTTGTAACAAGTTATTTGCGCAGTATTCTATTAAAGTTATATGATTATAAAAGAGGCAGTACACTAGTCCCGTACATGAGGAAACAATGTAAGAGCGGCCCAATATTTTGACTTGTACTATTTCAAATTATATATCGCATTACTCTTTACTTTCAGATGGGAACTACAGGAGGAGAGTGATAGAGGACGAGACACAGGCTTCAATAACACGTTCTTTTTATTTAACAGATATTTTCGTGTTCGTAATTCCATTTTTTTAAATACGTTTATAATTTATTTATGATTTGTTCCGTATTTACTAAATTAATGTTTTTATAACCAAGTCGCTTTACAAAAATCGTCCATTGTCAATTGCTTCATATTAATTTGCCACAAGTTTTACGTGATTCCACATATTGTAATGTAGGGCCATACAAATACAGCAATACTACATCAGTACTCTTTACTTCAAATGTACCGCCGAACTTCAAGACGCCTCGCCTTATTTGAAGTGGGACATTGTACTGGCTCTGTAAAAAAAGGGGCTACTCATACAAACTCAATTTTATATCGTGTACTACTCAACACTAACTTAAAGGTTGTTGTCATTGTTGTTACGTTTCAAGTTAAAGTTACAGCCTGTATACGTCCCACTGCTGGGCACAGACCTACTCTCATTTCTGAGAGGGTTTTAGGGCAAGGAAATGTCTGCCGCGCTGCCCCATTGCGTATAAGCGAACTTCACATGTCTACGAAATATCTTTTTTCTTATTTCTCCGACATGCAGGTTTTGCTTTAGCGTAATTACATACATATCATGTATAGAGAGAGTTTACAATTCTACATAAAGGGAGTCAATATATTTATCTCACTTCTTCTAACTCTATTTTCCAATAAGAAAAAAAGAGACAAATATATTCAAGATGTTGTGAAAATAGAAATGTCAAATGATCAAAATTTAACAAATACGAGTCAACAGTAAGTTTCTTGCGTAATTGTAATATCGGGCGTTGGCAGCGAATAATGGGATACATATATCTTTTACGCTTCTTCGGTACATCAGCCACTGACTATATTTTTAAACAACAACGTCATATCTAAGACAGTACGGCTATTTTCTAAGAACGTTTTTTTGATTTTTGAATTTGGACGGACTTTAATATGTTTGTAGCCTGTAAGATAATTAGAATAAGTATGAGTTCTATAATTCAAATGCCTTATAAACTCTGCCTGAATCCTTTTAATTTGTTATTTATGCATAATATAATAGAGAGACCAAATACTAATTGCGTATCGCTTCAAACGTACTCGTAATGAACACTTTTGATACAGTTTATGTCTGAAAAAGATTTGCAAGTACATTTTTTTTATAGGATAAGGGTGACAAACGAGCACACAGTCCACCTGATGGTAAGTGGTTGCTGCGGCCCATAGACATCTACATCTATCCTCGTTTGCGAATCAAACTGCAGATGCGTTGTCACCCGTGAGGACTAAGATGGAATGCCTCATTTCCAGTAAAAAAGGCCTCCGGCCACCTGCACTCACCAAGCGAAACGCAGAAGTAAACCTCTACTTCACGCTGGTATTCTGTGAGGTCGTGGTACCACCCCGGTTCGAACCGGCCTATCCGTGCGACAGCAAAAGTTGCCGCGTGGCTCTACCACTGTTACAAACTTTAAATTTTTGTAAGATCTTTGTACTATTCTATGAACATGTTTTGTCATAGTCAGTTTTTGTCTAGGGTAACGCCTAAATCAACAATATAAAAAGTCCGAAGTCGAACTCATAGCACCACCTAACGAAAAGGGCAGAACTACGTTTATCGTGCCAGTTAGTCTTTTATTTATTTATTTTATCTTTATTACACACCTTATAAAGAGCAGACTTATTGTCTTATGGTACTCTACCAGTCAACCCTGGACGATTTGAGAAACTGGGCGTCTTCTAGGCAAGAGCGAATAGGCTTTTGTTACGCTAAGACACAGGGTGATTTACCATCTAGGGCTGCATCACCACTTACCTTCAGGTGGGGTTGTGGTCAAGCATTGGCTTATTATAAGTTAAAAAAAAACTGTGGCAGGTACAAACAATTTACTAAATAACATGAGTAATAAAGAATATACAATAAACATGGTACACATTAGTATATAGTTAAATTGGTTTTATTTCTATGTAAAAAGCAAATAAATATGTTGTTTGAACTTTCAATCTGTACTTTGTGTTATTTTTCTCATACCTAACTAATGAAAACTGACGAAAAAACGTCGCCTAGAGGTTTTTACGATATATTTTAACTTACCACGATCGATCTGAATTACAAAAATCAGCTAGATTGAAATATAGTTTAACACAATTGATTGAATCAAATTTAAACGTTTTTTTTTAGTAGCATTGATGAACACTTCGTCCGTAGTGGGCTTTCGATTAGTTCGTAACCTAAAAAATAACTCCACATGAATAGTTTGCTTCTGCCATAGCACCTTGTTATATTCCCATGTTACAGAGAGGCAGTATGATGAGTCGGGTATGAGGTAGTCATGGGTGACAACATACCTGAAGAATATTTTTCGAAGTTTTTTCGAAGCACGCATTTTTTCGACTCTTCTCTCACCATACAAAACAAAGTAGCATTGAGCTGCTATTTTCGGTTGGTATTCTGTAAGAGTGTGGTCCTTCCTCGGTCGAGTCGACCCATTCGTGTTACAACCATAAACCATAATATGGCTGTAGCATGGTTCTACCACGTAAGCAACCAGAAAGCGTTCAGGTGAGCGTGTGACGAAGAGGCGCGAGACAGGTTAGGCGTAGATTTTGAGCAGTTTCCGTTGATGAAATTATTGCTGTAGGTTTAAATGTTGTAAGATACGTGAGGGTAACATGGTCACCTTAAGTTTTGCCGCCCTATAAAACCAAAACTAGGAGGAGGGCAGAGACAAATGTTGTATACTATAAGTATAACTAATATGATATTAAGAAAAAAAAAACAGCAAACAAGCCTTTGCAGTAATTACGAACACTGCAAAAATCAACTTAAAAAAACCTAACTACACTACCTAATACTAAAATCGACTAAAATATTTACTATAATATCAACTATCAAAATGGCGTCGATAAAGCGGCACCCTTTTGATTTTTTGAATGACAGATGAATAGCTATCATATCACAAAGCCGTCTATCCAAATAAGGCTGTAGTTTTTGAGTTATAAGAAAGTGACAATATTAACCGGATGACCATATTACCCTCACGTACTATACAATGTGTACCCTACGTACCCTCACGTACTAAAAAACATCGCGAGAATACCTGCATGTCTGTCCCCTAACACGTAGCAGAGCGGCGAGTAGAGCGGCGAATAGAGCGGCGAGTAGAGCGGTAATTTAAAAAAAAATGTTTTGTTATATTTTATATTTTGTTACAAGCTTTAATTTTAATTTATGTTAAATTTCATATTTACGCTATCCCTTGTGAATCGATGTTACTATATGCTATTGAAAGTTTTAATGTTATTTACTTTCTTGACTTACAATATTATGTATTTTTAAATATTTGCGCCATCTCTTAGATCAAATGACATTTGTTACCTCAGTGTTCGAATCAAGGTGATTAGCAAAGCCTACAGCCATCGATTAAATCCAACAGCGGTAGGCATCTTGTTAAACGTAATGTTATTGAAATTTATTCGGTTCAGAGTTGGGGTTGGCGTAATAAATGAATAATTTGCCAACATATAAAAATTTTGTGTAGTTTTACTAGCTACTGAAAAAACATTGTTTCAGATTTTTATCTCCCTTTCACATCTATAATGAAAAAACGTAAAATTTAAGTAGATAGCATATGTAAACCAGCATTATCTTATTTAAACAGGGCCATGGCTAGGTGAATATAACAAGGCTTAAAAAGGAAAATAATGAGTTAACGAAACTATACAGACTAGGAAGCTGAATTCGATAGTGAGTAATGGTGGTTTAATATATTTATGATTTTATTTTTTAACTTAATGATTATTTATTTTGAAATCCGATAATACCAGATTTTCCACTTCAATTGTCGAAGATATGTTATTCCTATAAAGTATCCCAAATTACTTTTAAAATAGTCCAAAATGTGTAATAGGCTTTTATTTCAATTTACTTTATAGTCAACATTAAATAATTGCAAAATTACAATTTTAAGTGCTTGATTATATAAAACACGTGCTAGTCGGTGAAATAAGTGGTCATAAAGAAACCTGCAATTCTGATGACATGTTATGAAATCCACAAATACACACCGATGCACTGCGGTGGAGTAATTGTTCCATATCAAGTAATTGCTTGAAAATTGATATAAGTATTTGAGTAATTGTTTAGAAAAGAGAGGAGGACTGTGACAGTATTGGTATTTATACATCGAATTTAAAAAAGAAGAGATAAAAAAATTGAGTGAGTTAAACAATTGATATTTTCTAAAGTTATCGTGTTTACCATTTCATGCGGACTTGATAAATCTACATCATAAACCACTATATCCACTTTTTATGTAAAAATAGCAATTAATCGATATAAAAAAGAATTAATAAGGTCGACAATCACTATCTTTCTGACTATGTGCTTTTTATATCATTTATATGTTCAATATGGTTGTTAGATACGATTTCATGCGACAAAACGTTGGAATCTTGATTTTTAGGCGCTAGTAGAACATGCAATATTATATACTACCTAGCTCGTTGCCGGCGCCACAGAAGAAATATACTATTGGTAAATCCAATTGTGCATGCCTTAAGCGCATTAAAAAATTACGTATAACATGATTATACTTAATTTTTTTTAAATAGCTTAAATACACACAAGTTTTCCCCAATAACCTTATAACTATACTTCCAATTTACTGATATCTTTATGTCAAACTGCAATAATTTTTTTTTGGAAAATCCAAAAGTGCACGACTCACAATGATAATGAAAAAATTTTAAAAAAATTGTAGATTGTGGTTCTATACGTCAATGAGTTACAGTAGCAGTCAACGAAGTACACCTTGAAGTCAGTGCGGCAAGTCTGGAGGTAAGGTATATTCTATATATCTATTATATTCTATAACTAACAAAACGAGGCTAAACTTGTCACATTTAGTTCTTCTCGTCGAGGAGTTCCAGTAGCAGTCATCAAAGTATACTTTAAATTCACTCTATCAAGTCTAGAGGTAAGGTCTCATCATAACTAATAAAACGAGCCCAAACTCGGCATATCTAGTTCTCCTCGTCGAGGAGTTTTAGTAGCAGATATCGACACACCTTCAGGTCTATAAGGTCCAAGATGTATAAGTATATTTATATATAGATCCTGCGTGATTTTAGCGAAACAAAATATTGTAATAAAAATCTGTGATTATAAAAATAATAATAACTTACCTTGGTCAATGTAGTGTGTATCAAATTTGGTTTTGGAATATTTTATATTTCTACGGCGATCGATATTTTCCTGCACGAGCCGCTGTAACAAACAACCACTTACGACAGCATTTGAGCCCGGAATAAATAAAGTACTCTGTGGTTGTGGCTCGGAGTGCGTCTGCGGCCTATTTAGTAAAATAAAATAATACAAGGCTCTCAAACCACCAAAACTTACGCCATTTCTAAGCCAAAAAAAAATTATAACTAAACAAAACAAGATTAAACTGCAATTTACATTCCATGGCTTCCCACATGATAGATGAAGAGTTTTAAAAATAGATTGAATTGAACAATTGATATTTTCAAAAGTTATCGTGTTTACGCCGCCATGCGGACTTGATAAATCCACACCACAAGCCACTAAAACCCCTTTCTTTATGTAAAAAGAGTAATTAATCGATTTAAAAAATATTTATAAGTTCAACATTCATTTATCTTTCTGACAATGTGCTTCTTATATAATTTATATGTATAATATGATTGCTAAATACGATTTCATGCGGCAAAACTTTGGATTCTTTTTTAGGCCCTAGCAGAACATACCTGCGGGCTTCGCGCTTAAGGCATGCAATAATTGTGGAAATATTGGTTTAAATTTGCAAGAGTTATATTGTTTAATGAGGAATGATAATACGTTAATGTCGGTACGATATGAGCGCCACCTACTGTCAGTTAATTGTACTATGTCTATAACCTTCGCGTAAGTGTAACTAATAAGTTGACAAAGTGTTATCGCAATGATGAACGATATTGCAGCTCATAAAATATGAACAAACAACATTATTTATCTTATATATATATATATATATATATATATATATATATATATATATATATATATATATATATATTAGATTTTTTATTAATACAAAAAGTTAATGGAAAAAAGATTTCGTTCAAAGAGTAAAAGGCACATAAAGTAGTAAAAAGCATGTGAAGTCGAATATACGTGTAGTTCATGTTTTTTGATAAAACACAGAGGATAAATATTGCAGTATCATCTTCGGATGAAGGCAGTGTCCCGGAGAGTAAGTTAGTACCGACGAGCCGTGAAATAGGGAGGGTATATAGGCGCCTCAAGTAGGGGAGTTCGTTACTCGTCTTGTACCCGTAACGAACTGTTTGCTGCCCACGGGGGCAGGTAATCTAATCTCACGGACGGCCCTCCCTCCGTCCCCTACGGGCCTCCCAGATCGCGGGAGCCAGCCTCACCGGTAGCGTTTTTCCTAGCTGTTTATGCCAATATCAGAAACGGTTGCGACGTGACCGGAATGTTGGTTCGTGATCGATACAATTTGGTTGTAGATACGAACGAGATTCGTAGCAGCGATTAGTCAAATGTTTTTGATACTGAAAATTGTCCTGATTCTTTTTTTATATAATGTATGCGTTGTTGTAAAAAAAAAAGGCGTAGCAAACGAGTAGCGGCTCACCTGATGGTAAGTGTCGACCGCCGCCCATGAACAACTGCACCACCAGGGAAATTGCAGGTGCGTTGCCGGCCTTTTAAAAAGAGTAGGCTCTTTTCATGAAAGTCCTTAAGTTGATATCTTGGGTCACACAGAAATAAAATACTTTTATAAAGTACAAATTATAGTTTTTTTCCTTCCATAAATATTGAGTATACACGGCACGCCTAATGGTAAATAATAAATACTAAATTTGTATAAATAAATATAAACCCAATAAAGCCGGAGTTTAGAGGAAACATTAAATTAAAGGAAAGAAAACATTAATTTAAATTAAATTAAAGATAGACATAGAGCATTGAAAGAAGTGTTTTAATTATCTCATTCTCTCACGCGGTGCAGAATCAGTGAATTTCAATCCCTCAGGCCCTTAAGTATACAATAGCAGCTCGTGCCACCGTATTTTATTGCGGAGCAAACATTATTTTATTGCACAATAACTATATTAACGAACGGACCATACTAGGCCAGTTTAATTCACAAGAGCATAGGTCTGTAAATAGTTTGGCACAGTAGCAAATGAAATTTTGCAAAAGCGACCAATTTGTAATCAACTGCCGCTTACATAGTTCTTTCAATTGGTCTTAATTTCTAAAGAATAAGGTAGACATTCGTAACTTTAAGGGGCAAAACAATGCTGTGAAACATTGCATTGGAAAGCAGTGATGTGTGTAGGCGTCGCGTGTCAATAAATCGGTCACACGCGAGGCGCTCACTCATCAGTCATCATTCACTCAACGTTGACCAAACTACTGCCGGTGAATGCGCGCAGGGGAACGGTGTAATTCGCAAATGACTGGGCTATGCCGATTTCGGTGCTAATGAATACCCGAGGTGCGCCTTTGATCGTGTAATGCGGGGGATTGTACTGTGTTGATTACAGATGACTTGAGATCCGCAATAGCTTGTAAAGATACATGAAAACTTACAGATATAGATCACAGTTGAATCCCGGTACTGTGTATGTGTAAATTGAAATAAGAATAGAATTTATTTTTTATTTCTTTTAGTCCATCGCAAGACAAGCTGAATTAATCTGCTCCCACAGAGGGGACAATTTGCCATAGATGCCGCGATTGGTTGATAGTTTTTTAATTATTATTGAATTGTTATCAGGAATTTTTTTTTACGTTACCAACGGTATAATATGGAGAAGTAGTATCTTACGTCGCCTCTCTTACGACTAGTAATGTGTGTTAAAATAGAATAGCATAATTTTTCTTCAATATAGTTTACAAGAATTATCGAAAGTCATTTTATCAGCTTTTACTAACACTACAAAAAAACTTCGGCCTTGGGAAAAATTTGCAACAAACTCTGCGGGACTTTTTAAATATTTATTTACAAAAAAACTCATTTACCGCTTCTAAAAACATTTTAATGTTTAAAAATATAATTTTCAGTTACCCATCCCACCCCAAACTCATGACGTAAGATCTATTTTTCTTTCACACACTGACATTTAGCAAGAGAAGGAGTACGTATAAAATGTGCCGCGTCTCCAGAGACTTGTTAGCGTAACGTTTGCAGAAAAAGTGATGTTATTGTTTTTAATTTAGCTTCCCAAAGGACTTAAATCCCATTGGGTATGCTTGAATCTAAATTGGGGTGTCTTAAAATTCAATGATCATTAATAAATAGATGTTCATAGATGTATTTATTGATGATCATTGATAATAATGTCCCCCAGACCGAATTTTGGTCACGGCGACCAATTTGTCAAAAGTGAGAACTTCTTGGACATGCTTGAATGCAAACGGTGTTTTAAAGTTACGAGTGCACAATCCTTTTTTATGGAATAAGGGGACAACCGAGCACACAGTCTATGTGATGGTAAGTTGATGCTGCAGTCCATAGACTATCCCCGATTAAGAATCAAAATGTAGATGTACGAAACTCTCATTCATCATCATCATTACAGCCTTTCATAAGTGCACTGCTGAACATAGGCCTCTCCCAAGGAATGCCACAAAGCACGGTCCTGAGCCACCTGCATCCATCGACTTCCTGCATGTCTTACCAGGTCGTCACTCCATCTCGTGGGGGGTCGCCCTACACTTCGCCTACCGGTACGAGGCTGCCACTCGAGAACCTTTCTTCCCCATCGGTTGTCGGTTCTTCGAGCTATATGGCCGGCCCACTGCCACTTCAGCTTACTAATCCGTTGGGCTACGTCGGTTACTCTAGTTTTACTGCGGATATCCTCATTCCTAAGTTTATCACGCAGAGAAACTCCGAGCATAGCCCTCTCCATAGCTCGCTGAGCGGCCTTGAGCTTCCTCATACGGCCAGCTGTGAAGGACCACGTCTCAGTTCCGTAAGTCATCACTGGCAACACGCACTGGTTGTACAATTTCGTTTTAAGGTTTTGAGGTATGTCTGACGAGAAGATGTGTCGTAGCTTGCCGTGTAGTGGTGGTCAAGAATATCCACTACCCCATATCCTCCCGTGGGTGTCGTAAAAGGCGACAAAGGGAAACAGGCAGGAGATGGGCAGCAGCATCTTCCTGATAACAACAAACTTACAATAAAAAAACTGCGGTTGCCAACCCGCTCGCCAAGCGTGGCAACTATGGCAAATACCCCCCCTATGATGAGAGTAACAAAGAGACGGCCCCCAGTCCCCGGCGGCCCCGCTATTCTTGGCTACGGTGGCGACTATGGTAACGGCGGGGCAGGGGCTGCTAAGAATCTCCGGTGGAGGTTCGGTTGCCACCTTAGTACGAAACTCTACGAGACTGTTATTCTACGCTGGTATTCTGTGAGAGCGTGGTCATTTCCAGGTTGTGCCGACTAAATTCGTGCTGCAAGTATAATTATCAATTCATGACAACTTTTGTTTCCAGTTGAATGAAAATCCAGCACTCACAAGACTTAATATTAAGAAAGAAGTATGTGTAGTATATATGTTTAATTGGCTCAACTAAAACGTAGTGATTATTTACTCTTTGGTTTCAACTTTTATATCTTAGTAATCGTGAAATTAACATCGTCCCCATACCATAACCAACACTTTCAAAAATCAGAGAATAAGCAAGGTAAGTAAAAATGGTACGTATGTACATTTCTCGTGTTAACTTCTACAACCTCCTTTAAAACTTTAAAACTTTAAACTTTCTATAGGTTTTTTTTACAAAACTGAAATCACAACCGAACTGACTGTCCACCTGATGATAAGTGGCTAGTGCAGCCCGCGGATACCTACAGCCAAATTTAACCAGGAAAGTGGCAGTGGAAGTATCATCATGTCACCTCTGAGGACTAATATGGAAGGCCTCATAGCCTATAATTATATTGGATTTCTATATACTTCAGACCGGAACATAGTAATGTATTCACTACTATTTGGCGGCAGAAATAGATGAGAGTGGTAGCTATCCAGAAGGACTTTAGGCCGGCCACATACATACGGAATTCTGTACCGGGATTCCTTTTCGGAATTCCGAACGGGTCGGTCATACATACGGAATCTCGTGTTGCCCGCAAGTTTTCGAACGGAAAACTACCGTTCGTGTGTGACGGGTCATAGACTTTATATGGACTTGCTGCGTTCGGGATCCCGAATCGGAATTTCGAAACGAAATCCCGTAACGGGACTCTGTATGTATGTATGTATGTGTGGCTGGCCTTAGTCAGAGTACGAATATACGATCAAGCAAGACTTTTCCAATTTTTACAGAGATAGTAAATGATTATTTTTGAATAAGTACACGATTATTATATAAATATTTTCTTATTAGTACTTTTTAAATATTTACTTGTATATTTTATAACCTGTGTCGTGGAGCGACAATTAAAAAAAATAGAACCTAACCTAAGAACAACAAGACAACAAAAATAGAACAAGAAAATAATATATTTAAATTTTTAAAAATATATTTACTATTTTATATAAAAAATGAAATATGATGATGATGATGGGTGACGTGAAATTACAATTAGATAAAAAAATAAAGATAGGAGAATATTGTAGTGGAGCCTGAAGGTCAAGTGACACACGCTGCGCTTGGAGTAGGAGTAGGCATACGCTGAGCTTGTAGTTTCTTGGCGGTGATGGCACGCAGCGCCTGGTCTAGGCACACGCAGCGTCCGGAGCCGGCACACGTAGCGCCTGGAGTAGGTGCTCTCAGCGCCTGGAGCAAGCAGTCGCAGCGCCCAAAGGTGGTTCAAGTTTAGAAGCTGAAGCGAGACTCCCCGTATTCACCGATGGTTCGGCTTTTATACCTTTTTAAAGAGAACGGGAAATTATTTAAATTAAAAGGAAATTTTTTGTAAATGACCCAAAGCAAAAGAGTATTTATGTGGAAATATCGAGATAAAACATCAGACCGGTAACGAATTTGAATAAAGATTGCCATGACAACCAAATAAATAACAATTGTCAAATATGTAAATTTTTGGTTTTAGGCTTGTTATTAAGAATTGGCAAGTTTTATGTAAGAAATGAGATATTATTTATATAGGAAAAAAATAGCGCAACAGCGCGCACGAAACGCGAAATTGCAGAGTTACGGAGAACTAAATAAAAGATCGAAAAAGGTAAGACTCCATTGACAGCGATTTAAAAAGTGCTGATAGCGTGAAAATACGAAGTGAAAATGATTTGTTATTGTGTAAAAATGTTACAGGATCCTATGGAAATAAATATGATGCAAAATATGAATGCAAAAAATCAAAAACAGAATGGAAACATAGTGTAAAATGATATGTAAGTAGCATAACACTACATTTTCCCCCCGACCCTGGAAAATTTTTGACTCAGCAAAAATTTTGACATGTACATTCTAAAATAAACCATAAAAACACAGCTTTGCAGAACCAGACATCAACAGGCAAAATCGGATATACTATCTCTTACATTCATCATCTGCATTTAGGTAAGGGTGGAGTTCACATTCAATGACTACCACTCTAAAAGTGTGTTTTCAAAACGACATTCAGGCTTATTTAAGGAGTAGTCATCCGCTCCTGCGTGGAAAAAAAATTAGTCGAAGGGACACCACTCTAAAAGTGTGTTTTCGAAAGGACATTCAGGCTTATTTAAGGAGTTGTCATCCGCTCCTGCGTGGAGAAAAAAAATTAGTCGAAGAGACACCACTCTAAAAGTGTGTTTTGGAAAGGACATTCAGGCTTATTTAAGGAGTTGTCATCCGCTCCTGCGTGGAGAAAAAAATTAAGGGAGTAGTCAGCCGCTCCCAAGTGAAGATAAAGATAAATAACATTAAGGGAGTAGTCAGCCGCTCCCAAGTGAAGATAAAGATAAAAAAAAATAAGGGAGTAGTCAGCCGCTCCCAAGTGAAGATAAAGATAAAGAAAATTAAGGGAGTAGTCAGCCGCTCCCAAAATTCGAGGTCTTAAAGCAAGATGTGTTGAAGAACACTGGATCACTAGACAAACAAAGAAATAAAAATAATAAGGTGAAAATGGTGATATTTATTCATATATACAAATTAACAGTTAATAAATGTTTAGAAAAGTTATGAATCGTCTCGCTTCAGCTTTCAAAAACAATTTTATATAAAGTGCAAAGTTAAGTTTAAGAAATAAAAATTTTTATTAAAAATTGTACCTCTTTAAGTTATCTAGAATAAAAATATTAAAGTGATGAATGTAAGTGAAGTGTTATATGTAGGTCTAAATATAATCCAGATAAGTTGAAAAACTAGATGAAGTTTTGTTTTAGAATTTGGAAGATATGAAAAGGATGAATAAATGAATGATGAATAATGAGTTAAGAACGAAAGGGAAAGCAATTAAATCAAAAGGGAAAGGACAAGGCGCAGTAAAGGTGAAGAAAAGAGAAAAAAAAAATTAAGAGAGAAAGAGAACTTTTACGTTGGGCGCCAAAATGTCGTGAAGCGACAATAAAAAAAAAAGAACCTAACCTAAGAACAACAAAACAACAAAAATAGAACAAGAAAATAATATATTTAAATTATTAAAAAGATATTTACAATTTTAAATAAAAAAATGAAATACGATGATGATGATGGGTGACGTGAAATTACAATTAGATAAAAAAATAAAGATAGGAGAATATTGTAGTGGAGCCTGAAGGTCAAGTGACACACGCTGCGCTTGGAGTAGGAGTAGGCACACGCTGAGCTTGTAGTTTCTTGGCGGTGATGACACGCAGCGTCCGGAGCCGGCACACGTAGCGCCTGAAGTAGGTGCTTTCAGCGCCTGGAGCAAGCAGTCGCAGCGCCCAAAGGTAGCGCGGGCACTAGCAGGTGGAGGCGCAGGCGACGACTCCAGATGAAAGTAAAGGCTTGTAGGATCCCGGAGTAGTGCGGCCCCACACTCGGAGTAGGCTAGGCCGACGACTTTAGGTGTAGATAGAGGCCTGCAGGATCCCGGAGCAGAGCGGCCCCGCGCTTGGAGTAGACTACGCCGACGACTTCAGGTGTAGATGGAGGCTTGCAAGATCCCGGGGCAGTGCGGCCCCAGGATAAGGCCTTTAGTAGATGCTTCAAGTTTAGAAGTTGGAAGAGCGAGACTCCCCGTATTCACCGATGGTTCGGCTTTTATACCTTTTTAGAGAGAACGGAAAATTATTTAAATTAAAAGGAAATTTTTTGTAAATGACCCAAAGCAAAAGAGTATTTATGTGGAAATATCGCGATAAAACATCAGACCGGTAACGAATTTGAATAAAAATTGCCATGACAACCAAATAAATAACAATTGTCAAATTTGTAAATTTTTGGTTTTAGGCTAGTTATTAAGAATTGGCAAGTTTTATGTAAGAAATGAGATATTATTTATATAAGAAAAAAATAGCGCAACAGCGCGCACGAAACCCGAAATTGCAGAGTTACGGAGAACTAAATAAAAGATCGAAAAAGGTAAGACTCCATTGACAGCGATTTAAAAAGTGCTGATAGCGTGAAAATACGAAGTGAAAATGATTTGTTATTGTGTAAAAACGTTACAGGATCCTATGGAAATAAAGGTGATGCAAAATATGAATGCAGAAAATCAAAAACAGAATGGAAACAGTGTAAAATGATATGTAAGTAGCATAACACTACACCTGTCATTAAAAAATAAAAAATTTAAACACACATAAGTATAAGTACATAGTTTTATTTATATTTAGTAATAAATACCATTAATGTTCACTTTTCACAACTTGCGTTCAACTTGTTAGCTAAACTGTCTAAGCAAACTTAGTTCTGCAGCTTATGCTGTTAAAATATTACAAGCCTTATTAAGTGGCGAAGCGTGCGAAGTCACTTATTGATTTCACGATGTCTGTCCGTCTGTCCGTCTGTCCATCTTTCCGTCTGTCCGTCCGTCTGTCCGTCTGTCCCACGATTATCTCGAGAACGGTTTCGAATTTTCAAATTCTGTTTTCAGCAATCGATTACTGATCACCCAGGCATGTGAACCTCCTATTTTGAAACTGATTGCTCAACGGCAACCGTTAGAAACCGCTTAATAATCAGAATCAGTCGATCCAGTTTAGAGTTTTAGCGAGCCTAACGGACAGCAATTGAGATATGTTGGCCCAACGCCAATAACGGCTATATCGACAGGGAGAATCCGTTAATTACATAATTTGTCACGTTATCGCCATTAATATTATTACTGATGGCCAAATCAAACAATCTTAAAGATAATGATTTCTTATACTTACGCGAGGACTACACACTAAATGAAACTATTTTTTTACGGATTTTATCGCGTTTAATTTAACTTTTTAATATCCGACGTTTCGGTTGCTTTACACCAACAGGTCTGCAGTGTGTGACCATGTTCAAAATCGTCTCCACCATTACATTAAATTTGATAGACCACAAATCCTCGCAAAAGAACACCGATTC
Source organism: Parnassius glacialis (assembly GCA_033319125.1). Taxonomy (NCBI): domain Eukaryota; kingdom Metazoa; phylum Arthropoda; class Insecta; order Lepidoptera; family Papilionidae; genus Parnassius; species Parnassius glacialis. The sequence continues at coordinate 43,555,685 of JAVANC010000004.1, forward strand.
CAAGGATGATTTGCAAGGCTATTGAAATTAAAAAAGCTTCCTAATTTCAATAAAGAAGATGAATTGGTGCTGCCATCTGCTTGGGATCCTATAATTAATAAAATTAAATCCAAACCCAAGCATACCACTGCTACTTCAAGATACTGTAAGCTCAATCTGCATAGATTGGACCAAAAATTAATATTCAAAAACTGAAGGTAGCCGGGCTAACTATGACACCGGGACGTCAAATGCCTCAGTCCCCCCGTGACCATGGGTGCTATAAAGCACCCGAAACGTCAGCAATTAAAAAGTTTAATTAAATGTGATAAAATCCGTAAAAATTAGTTTCATTTAATCTTAAAGATTTCAGAGACGTTTCCATTGCAGATGCTATTGTAATTTGCATCGTCGCCGCTGGGATGAAATCCAGTTACTGATGATACGGGGAATGCAGAAACGAGTTGGGGGTTAGGGGGGCCTGGGACATAGCAATGCGGGTTGAGGGGTGAGGGGTTGTAATCGCATCGGTTCGGTCGAGTGCGCGCGCGGCGGCCGTGTAATCTCATAGTCGTAATGGTCTTAAGGCGCACAAAGGGCTGATCAAACGCGGCAATTTGACGCGCCAAATGTCGTCACCGTCTCGATGGAGCCGATATCCTTTTTATGTTTGCAGTATATTTCATCTATTTATATTTCTGTATAATTTAATGATCTTTACGTCAAGAACATTAAAAAGAAATAATGTATTACTTCGTTACTGAATGTATATTTACTACTATGAGTACATCTTGTTAATTATATCCGTTATAATAAAATATCAAAGAGAACTTTCAGATGTTGTATTATTTGTTATCACGTTTTTATTAAGTAACTTTCTTTTTTCCCTTTAATTTTCTTTTGGGATTTTTGTCGAAACGACATGCCAATCCCATCATACTTTATTCTAATTACTGCTTACAATAAAGAACAAAATAAGAAAGTATAATTATGCGTACCAATAAAATTACTAAACTAATAGGAATCTTATATTGAAGATGAGAAGATAATTATTCCGACCTTGTACCAAGCTGGAATAACTCTCTTGACATCTTTGATTAGGAGTTTGATAAAACTCTTTGCACTAGGTCGACATCCAAAACATTTGCGTTAAATTCTTACAGCACAGCTTGTCTATCTTTTTCGTTCTTGACACACTCCATTAATAAATGGTAAACATCTTCAATTTTGTTGCATACATTACAATTCGGTGAAGGATAGAATATGACCAGAACGAAGTCTTAGGGCTAACTTAACAAAATTTATGCTGAGATCACAATCATTAAACCAAGGTACGCGATAAGGCTCGCTTTGTATACCTAGTTCTAGATGCATTTCGGTTTAGAAGTCACTTTCTTGTTTGTCTGTCGTGCCGGGTAGAATTTAGTAATTGATTTTAAAATAACTTCCCGATGAGCTGGAAACCTTAAAATTTTAATCAAGCTCAAATTCGGATGACAATGCAAGGATTAGACAAAAAACGTGGTAATTTTTTAATTTTTGTTTTGTAAAATTTTCATTTGTTAACCTTTTATATAATAATGAAATAGAGAAAATAAAGTGGGTACTATGAAATAATGCACATAGACTTAGAATGTAGAACGTTTAAACAATTCTAAGCACGTAGGCATAATATTCTATTTTCTAGAAATTTTATGCATGCAGATGTACGAAAAGTATAATAAAATAATAGGTCGAGCCCCACACACAATTGTCCCAGGGATACCCTCGTAGACCCCCCGGGGAGCAGCTAAACGTTGTTAATAGTCACACAACAGCTTTGCGTTGTCCCGGGACAACTTCGGATCTGATACGTGAATAAAAATATCGCTTCGAAATTGTACGTAATACATTGCTTTACAAATTACACATTAAGTTTCGCGTGTTCATTGTGAAGTAGTAATGGATGAAACGTTAAAGTGAAGTGGATATTTATCGTTCAACTATTGCCTGTTGACTCGAGACCATACTCGCAAAACCTGTAAATGTGACACTTTATTAAATTTCATTTATTTGCGACGACGCAGTTTATAATGCACCGTTTCGTAAAACGTAGAGATAATTACATTTTGAAGCTGACTTTGTGGTGCTTTGAAAATATTATAAAGTTGTTTTCATTTTGTTGTATAATATTTTCAGAACAATTTCATGTAAAGTTTGTTTAGACACGTTTAATATTTCTGTTGTCAATAATCTTTTAGAGACCAGAAGTAGTATAAGCAAAATACTACACTCAGTAAAGTCTTCTCCTCAACCTTATTTGCCCTTAAACACGTTACGACATAATGATAATAATTTGAAGTGAAACATCTTTAGGCACGTTATACACTTTTGGCACGGAGAGAAAGAACTGAACTCGCGTGACCGTCAAGCTCAGATAAGTACCTACATAAAATTGATGAAAGTAATGTTGAAAATCCAATTGGTTAATTAAATTTTATAAAATTGATATGTATTTAAAAATTAGTTTGTAGTTTATAGATAATAATCATTCTTTTTCATTAAAACACCGAATTCATGAAAATTTTATTACTATATTAATACGTTAGTAAAAATAATTTCTAATGAATAATACTTCCAAAAAATGTTTCTTAACAACCCAAAATTAATGTTTACAAGTTTGTGAAGCTAAGAAGTTTTCACTGCCGACGTGCAGTCCTACTACTGTCAGTTTTTTTATTCATATTATTTTGTCATAGAAGTTTGCCGTGACCATCTGCCAAATGTATTCAACATTTCGCGCTTTTGGCTCTGCCTTTCGTTGTCCGTGGGAATAAGATATTTCATTACCTGTTTAGGTGGGAATAAGATATTTCATTACAGAATGGCTCTTACATGCGTCATACTATGAATCCCTATACCTCATTCTCGAAAACCTATCGCTTCAATCAAATGGCTACAGGTAGCACCCAATACTCTGTTTTTCTGCGTCTATCAAAAAAGCGTAAGTATCGTATAAAGCAAAGTATGTCATCATCATCATCATCATTACAGTCTTTCATAAGTCCACTGCTGAACATAGGCCTCCCCCAAGGAATACCACAAAGCACGGTCCTGAGCCACCTGCATCCATCGATTTCCTACATGTCTTACCAGGTCGTCACTCTATCTCGTGGGGGGTCGCCCTACACTTCGCCTACCGGTACGAGGCTGCCACTCAACCCACCTTTCTTCCTCATCGGTTGTCGGTTCTTCGAGCTATATGGCCGGCCCACTGCCACTTTAGCTTACTAATCCGTTGGGCTATATCGGTTACTCTGGTTCTACTGCGGATATCCTCATTCCTAAGTTTATCACGCAGAGAAACTCCGAGCATAGCCCTCTCCATAGCCCTCTCCAAGCAAAGTGTGTATGCTTTGGAAAACCATAATATCTCTTTCATGCGCATCTCTATTCTCTACCCATTACGTACGTCCAATTCCTTAAAAAGTTCTATAGTAGCTTTCCAAAACAATACACTCTTAGGTATTCGTGATCGATGTCTGTTGTATTTATTACCAAATACTCCGTAACTTATACCAAACCGACGTCAGAAAATAAAATTTCGTTTTTTAAATGTCTTTTTTAGGGACCGTACCCAAAGGGTAACCAAGTCCTGTCCGTCCATCCGTCCGTCCGTTCGTCCGTCCGTCTGTCTGGCAGCGTGCTGTATCTCATGATCCGTAATAGGCATACAGTTAAAATTTTCACAGAATGTGTGTTACTGTTGCCACTATAACAACAAAAAAAAATTAAAATAAATTAAAAATGAAAAGGGGTTCCCTTACTAGAAACGAGCATGACGATAGTACGGAACCGTTCATACGTAAGTCCGACTCACACTTTTTTAAATCGCAGATTATTATATCTTCTAGTTGCGAAATGAGGTTCCTCTGACCGGAGCTGAAACGGCTGAAGAAACTCCGAATGTATCCCCTTATATTTAATTTTTTGAAAATTAATATTACAATAACATAACAAATACTAGAGCATGTTCCGCTTGCACCGAGCCGACCCATTCGTGCTTTAACCATAATACAGCTGCAGTATGGCTCTACTTCGAAAAAAGACCTAAGAGCCCGTCTGGGTAGTAACATTTTTTCTTTTTTTTATAACGTTACCCCCACATACATCTATATTTTTATCCTGAATAATGCGTCATCACCCGTGAGGACCAAGATGGAATGCCTCTTTTCCAGTAAAATGGGTCTCCAGTTCTCTACACTCACCATACGAAACACAGAGGTGTCAAACTGACATTTTACGCTGGTATTCTGTGAGAGCGTAGTCCTTCCTCGGTCGAGCTACAACTATACTATTAATATAGCTGCAGCATCGCTTAACCACGTATGCTCGTTTGTCACCCTTATTCTATAAAAAAAATCAACTTCTTTCGACCATCTCGGTACAGCTACTTCTTGAACACCACATCTGACAATTGGCAGATATCGCGGAATGGATATGGGCCCCACCCGTTACAGAGAGGATAAGTTTAATCGCCACGTCGCACACTTGACTTTCGGATTGACGATCGCCATTCGAGACGTCTCGCACCTTTAACGCTGCTGTCTACTGCCAGTCTTGATGTTATACGCTTGGTATAAAGATATTGTGAAGCAGTATACTATGAAGAATAATTATAATATATTGTAACTTCAGGCTCAGAAGGGCTAGATCCCAGAGCCGTAAAGCAAGTTATTAAAAAAAGCTTGGTATAAAAATATATACCACATTCTATCTCAAACTATATGTTAATTTTGGCTTAACCCATAATCGCCTCTTACGATACCACAGGACAAAATGGGGTGCGGGATTCTCCCACCCTGTTACCACACGGCAACCTAGTAAACTTGATTTAATATTCAGAAGGTAATCAATATCAGATGAAAAAATATCAATGTCATACATAAAATGACAAACAAATTGTTTCCGCAGTAAAATTTTATTAAAAATGGAAGAATGAACAAGAGCAAAAATCAAAAATAATAAATTAAATAAATCACAAAGAATACGAAAATCTCCCGGTGCAAGTTTTGCGGACCCTCCGACAGTCACTAATTCGAATTCGCGCGGTGTCCGTCAAATCAATGGCGGACCCACCCCGGGGACCACCGCGATACTCAGCCTCCCTTCGCAGATAAACTTGTAATAATGTAATGTTTTCTGACCGTAATGTTTGTATAATAATCAAAAACACGAAAAATTGCATACCTAAATCCTATACTACAATACGAGCAATATTAATGTTTGTTTGTTTGCCTCTCGAAAAGACCTCTAACGATTTCGATAAATTTTTCAAAATTATTGTTTACGGATGCAAAAAATCGATTTAGCTAAATCTTCTCGGATAATCCTTGATTTTTCGGAAACACAGTATCTACTGCAAGTATCATAGCCTTTAGTTTACTTCGCTTTTTCTATTTAACATATTCGTTATTATTTTGTTTTGTTTCGCTATTTCGTTGCACGAATAGAGTATTAGTTATATAAAGTCAAAACATAAAAATCAAAGCATGTTACTTGTGAATGCAAATTTGCCTTTATTGCGTATTATAAATGCTTGATAGATATGCTATGATATATTACGAGACATTAATTTGAATTACACTTCTCACATCTCTATAATTGTTCATTTAATATTACAATAATTTTATGTGCCTATAAATCTTCAGTGAGATCTAGTTCTGGTTAAAAGGTACTATCAGAACCTTAAACATACGAAATAGTCTATTTCTATCCATTACTCACAACAATAAAAAAATAATTGGCCCAATGCACCTGTAGTCGAATCGATTTTATTACAAAATTGTCTCAATTATATGTAGAATGTAACTTTCCTTTCATAATTGATTTTTTATTCATTCATTACATCTGATTATAATCTACTGCCCTACTATTGATGTTCATTTTATATCAGTTTGTTCCCAGTACTTCTATCTTATTCCAACATATTTATTTAGACAGGGACATAAAATCGAGTCGATCTATGGTAGGCTATGTCCAGATTGATTTGTTACACGATTTGATTTTGAATAAATAACAGTTTGTGGTTTAATTTGTAGATCGGAATCATTTATTTTTGTTTTGATAACGGTACACCTGTGTCAGTGTTTATTTTTTTTATTTCATTTAATGTGCTGACTAGTATTTTGTCAAAGATTTTTTTTAAAAATAATTTTAAATAGTAGAAGTATAGTTTCGTAGTTTTATTTTTATTTTATATAATATGTAATTTGGATATTTTCTTATTTTTAACATATTCGTCTTACTGTTTAGCTTTTGAAATTGATACTTATTATACTGTTTCAGAATATTGTATTTATCAATAATAATTAAATTAATAATAATAGCCGTGTAGTGGCGGTCAAGAATATCCACTACCCCATATCTTCCCGTGGGTGTCGTAAAAGGCGACAAAAGGAAACGGGCAGGAGATGGGCAGCAGTATCTTCTTGATAATAGCCAAAATTACAATAAAAAAACTGCGGTTGCCAACCCGCTCGCCGAGCGTGGCAACTATGGCAAATACCCCCCAATGATTAGAGCAACAAACAGACAGCCCCCAGTCCCCGGTGGCCCCGCTATTCCTGGCTACGGTGGCGACCATGGTAACGGCGGGGCAGGGGGTGCTAAGAATCTCCGGTGGAGGTTCGGTTGCCACCTTAGATAACTCGACCTGGCAACGTACAACGCACGCACCCTGAGGACTGACGAGAAGATCGTGGAGCTGGAAGAAGAGATAGACAAGTTACGCTGGCATATTATAGGATTATCTGAAGTTCGAAGAGAGGGGGAGGACATGGTAATCCTCGAATCCGGTAACTTGCTCTATCACCGGGAGGGCGACCATCTGTCCCAAGGAGGTGTCGGATTTATCATCCACAAGTCTCTCGTTAACAACGTTGTAAAGATCGGGAGTGTGTCGACGAGGGTTGCGTACCTTATACTCAGAATCACCAAACAGTATTCGCTCAAGGTCATACAGGTTTACGCACCAACCTCGGCACACCCCGATGAGGAGGTGGAGGAAATGTATGAGGATATCTCTAGAGCCATGCATTCCTCCAAAACCCACTATACGGTGTTAATGGGAGACTTCAACGCAAAACTAGGCACAAGAGAGAACAGTGAGCTGAAAGTAGGGAATTTCGGAATAGGGCAACGGACCCAAGGGGCCAGCAGCTGGCCGATTTCATGGAGAAAGAGGGACTCTTTATGATGAACTCTTTCTTTCAAAAGCGGCCCCACAGGAAGTGGACCTGGTTGAGCCCCGACGGTTCGACAAAAATGAGATTGACTTCATTATGACGACCAGACGACAACTGTTCAATGATGTCTCCGTGATCGCGAGGGTGAAAACTGGTAGCGATCACCGAATGGTTAGAGACACACTGAACCTAAACGTTAAGTTGGAGAGGTCTCGTCTAATGAAGGCAACGATCCGTCCCCCTCGTGCTCTGTTCCAAAGTCCCGAAACCTTTCAGCTCGAGTTACAAAATCGTTTTCAGTGCCTAGAAGACTGCAATGAAGTGGACGATATGAATGACAAGCTCGTGGAAACTGTCTATGCGGTCGGAGCTAAGTTCTGCAAGACCCGCCGCAGAAGAACATAAAAACTCTCCAATCACACTCTTAATCTCATGGCTGTTAGACGGAAGATGAAGCTACATTCTTCAACAGATTTGACAGCATACAGGCAACTGAACAGACAGATCTCCAAATGCATGCAGCGGGACTTACGCAACTTCAATACAGCTTGTATTGAAGAAGCGATCGAGCGGAACCAAGGCTCCAAAGTCTTTGCCAGAGATCTGTCTGCCAGAAAGAGCCAACTGTCAAAGCTGAGGACCGAGTGTGGCAGCATTGTTTCCAGGGCACCTAAAAATTCGAGTGAGATTGAGAGGTTCTATGGACAGCTGTACACGTCATCGTTGGAGCCACACGCAAGTGTGAGTAACGATCCAAGAACGAGTCTTATCCGACACTATTCCGAAGATATCCCGGACGTCAGTCTGAGCGAGATTAGAATGGCTCTCCAGCATCGCCCCAGGCAAGGCCCCAGGCGAGGATGGAATTACAGCGGAGCTTGTGAAAGCGGGTGGAAAACCGGTACTGGAAGTCCTTCAGAAGAACTTTAATTCCATCCTCCATGGTGGTATTACACCGGAGGCGTGGAGCAGAAGTGCGGTGGTCTTGTTCTTCAAGAAAGGTGACAATGCTCTCTTGAAGAACTACAGACCGATTTTCCTTCTGAGCCGCGTCTACGTGCTGTTTTCGAGAGTCATTACGAATCATCTCGCATGCAGACTTGACGACTTCCAGCCTCCCGAACAAGCCGGTTTCCGAAAGGGCTTTAGCACCATAGACCACATACATACCCTTCGGCAAGTTGTACAGAAGTCCGAGGAGTACAATTTGCCACTATGCCTGGCGTATGTGGACTATGAGAAAGCCTTTGATTCCGCCGAAATTTGGGCTTTGCTGCAGTCTCTTCAGCGGTGCCAAGTTGACTGTCGGTATATCGAAGTGCTGAAGTGCTTGTATAGTAGAGCTACGATGGCTATCCGAGTACAGAACCAGAGTACGAAACCTATTCAATTGCAGAGAGGTGTAAAACAGGGTGACGTTATATATTATATATCCCCGAAACTCTTCACCGCTGCATTGGAAGACGTTTTCAAGCTTCTGGACTGGAAAGGATACGGTATTAACATCAATGGCGAGTACATCACTCACCTTCGATTTGCCGATGATATAGTCCTTTTGGTATAATCGCTGGAGGACCTAAGCACTATGCTCAATGACCTCAATAGTGTCTCCCAACAGATAGGTCTTAAGATGAACATGGATAAAACAAAGATTATGTTTAATGTCCATGTCACACTTATGCCGGTAGTTGTTGGAAGTACTAAGCTCGAAGTTGTTGACGAGTATGTTTACCTGGGACATATAGTACGACTAGGTAAGTCCAACTTCGATCAAGAGGTCAATCGACGGATTCAACTCGGCTGGGCAGCGTTCGGGAAGCTACGACACATCTTCTCGTCAGACATACCTCAAAACCTTAAAACGAAATTGTACAACCAGTGCGTGTTGCCAGTGATGACTTACGGATCTGAGACGTGGTCCTTCACTGCTGGCCGTATGAGGAAGCTCAAGGTCGCTCAGCGAGCTATGGAGAGGGCTATGCTCGGAGTTTCTCTGCGTGATAAACTTAGGAATGAGGATATCCGCAGTTGAACCAGAGTGGCCGACATAGCCCAACGGATTAGTAAGCTGAAGTGGCAGTGGGCCGGCCATATAGCTCGAAGAACCGACAACAGATGGGGAAGAAAGGTTCTTGAGTAGCAGCCCCGTACCGGTAGGTAAGTGTAGGGCGACCCCCCACGAGATGGAGTGACGACCTGGTAAGATATGCAGGAAGTCGATGGATGCAGGTGGCTTAGGGCCGTGCTTTGTGGTATTCCTTGGGGGAGGCCTATGTTCATTAGTGGACTTATGAAAGGCTGTAAAGGAAGGAAGGAAGGAATTAAATTCAATTAATAATAATTAAGAATAAAGCTACAAAGGTTTCAAAGTGCCTGAAGTAAATTTATGCGTTCTCCGCAAAGAAGTGTAAGCATATCGTCCAGTTATAGCTACAATGGCTCTTTTTAGGGTATTTACTCATAATAAAATTGGTAGTAAGAGTGTCGAAAATCTTCCACTCTTTGGGGGGATTACGCCATAGTTGCCATGTTTGGCGGCAGGTTAGCTGCCGTAGTTTTTTTATTATATTTACTAGTTATCAGTAAGAACGCTGCTGTCCATCTCATCTTTCAGTTTCTATTTGCCTCCTCTTACGACACCAAAAGGACTATGTGGGGTAGTAGATATTCTTTTACCGCCATTACTCACTACACGATGTAGCTATATGGCAGTTATTCCCCATATTTGAGCGACAGTTTAAAAGGACTAAGGTAATATTTGCTTAGGAAATAAATATCCGAAAGAAAAGACAAAAAAACTAATAATAGTACTTTAACACGTTCACTATTCAATTTTTCAGACACAATAGCAATGACCTGTTATATGTATTTTTATAGATAAATCCTTAAATAAGATACACAAAATATAATGAAATAATACAAGAGTGACCCAAAAAATAGGTCCATAGAATTTAAAACACATGCACAGATCAAAAAAAAATTTAGCAGAGAAGTAACAAATCGACATCTATGAACAAGTCCGTTTCTTCATAAGACTTAAGTTGAAGCCATTTTCTAAGGGCAATGTTGCATTCATGCCTATTCATAGAATATATATGAACAATTTTGTTTACTTTATTATATAAATATGGGCCAAGAATATTTTTTTATGAATTTTGTGTTGGGCTTAAAACTGGACTTTATTACAATGTCTTTACGACGTTTACATTTGATTTTGTCTGGGTCATAATTTATAGACTGATGCTGTTGTTCTGCCGACTTCCAAAAAGGAGACGGTACTCAATTCGCGTATGTTTTTTTTATGTGTGTTACCTCATAACTTTTTACTGGGTGGACCGATTTCGATGTTTCTTTTTTTATATGAAAGCTGATACATCTCGTGTGGTCCCATATGAATTTGTACAAGGTCAGACTAATAGTTTTTGAGTTATTCTTAAATAACTTATATTGAAGTTGGCTTTACAAAAAAATTTTTAATTTTAAATAATTAATAACATTTAGACATGCAGTTATTGTAGAGTGATATTGTAGGATATTAAAATGGTTTAAAAATGGAGACCTTTAAAATAGCTCTTTGAGCCCTTTCTAAAGAAGCCATGTGCGTTTTTAGAGCCCCACCCCAACAAGAAATGCAATAAGTTAACAAAGTTTTTTTCCAATCACCCTCTGCAAAAAGTAGCACAGTATCATCTGCATAGCAAATCGACTTTCCGGAAGTGAGCTTCATTAGACGGAAATACAGATGCGTTGTCAGCCGCGAGGAATAAAATGGAATACCTCTTTTCCAGTAAAAAGGATCTGCGGCCTTCTAAACTCACCATACGAATCATGGCATCATTAATCTACAACTTCACGCTGGTATTCTGTGAGAGCGTGGTCTTTCCCCGGCCGAGCCGACCCATTCGTGCTACAATTATACAATTAATATAGCTGTAACATTTCTCTAACACGAGCAAGTCACAACGTGCTATACACAGGACAGTGAAAGGGTTAATAAATAACAATGAACTCGAATTCTCGAAATGGCAGTTTTTTAAATATTTTTTTTAAAATGATACTTTTCAAAAACTATAATAACAAAGATTTAAATATACTCCCGATATAGTTGATTTTATGCATATTATTTCGGAAATAAAAAGACGGTAATTATGAAAAAAAAGTGAATTGCGCAGAATTGTCCAATCGGAAAACGTAATCATCGGTCTGAGAAAACGCCACGGGGAGGAAGCGTAGTCCAATTAGAATTGCAAATTTTGGATTGCGAAAAAATCGATCCTTCCGGCCAATCCGCCCGCTTCCACTATGTATTCAGGAAGGGTCTTTGATAACAGAAAATTAAAATGCAAGCTTCGAAGCGGAAGCGACTCTCGGATATCGGGCCAAGACTGAAAGACTGTTAATTGCGAAGTACGCGTCGAAATCATCGCGCGATCTTTTGGAAAAAACAGATCTAATTACTTTATCGAGCGTCTTTGAAATTTTAAAAGGATTTTTATAAAGAGTTTTTGTTGTATGATGTATGATTTATTGATGAGTATAGATATATACTTATATATTCTAACTCTACCGTCTCAATATTCAAACGCTATTCAATTTTAAGATGTCGGTAAGTCTCGTGGTGTCACAGTCACTTTGGCTTAAAGTGATAGAGACAGCACGACTTACTTAACGCCATCTTAAAATTGAGGAGCGATTGAGTATTTGGGCACAAGTCATACACAATAAGTACCACTCCACTCTTCATCTCTTAAACAAATTAATACTTATTTAATTATTTTTTTTAAAGGATAAGGGTGACAAACGAGCACACAGTCCACCTGATGGTAAGTGGCTGCTGCGGCCCATAGACATCTACATCTATCCTCCATTACAATTCAAAATGTAGATGCGTTGTCACCCGTGAGGACTAAGATGGAATGCCTCATTTCCAGTAAAAAGGGGCTCCGGCCACCTGCACTCACCAAGCGAAACGAAGAGGTGAACCTCTACTTCACGCTGGTTTTCTGTGAGGTCGTGGTACCACCCTGGTTCGAGCCGGCCCATCTGTGCGACAGCAAAAGCTGCCACGTGGCTCTACCACTGTTTAAATTAAATGAGAAAAAAAAATTAAATGAGAAGATTTGAAATATGTTTTAAACAATTACAGTAAACTGTAACAGCAACAGAATTCTAAAGCTGGGATTTATAGCTGTTATTTGTATACACAAATGACCTTTTACTTGTATTTTAAGTAATAAAGGTTAATGTGTTTTAAGCTGTATCCATTTATACTTATTAAAAAATAAAATATGTTTTAATAAGTATGGATGGTTATAGAACATGTAGTGGCTAGGTAAGAATATTCACTATAACATATATCGTCCCGTGGGTGTCGTAAGAGGTCACAGATTTTCCTCATATCGACAAGAAAACAAAAAAAAACTGCAATTGCTAGCCTGGCTACTAAGCATAGCAACTATCGCAAATATCCTTTACAACCGACTTCAAAAAAGAAGAGGTTCTTATTCTTCTTATTCGGATGTTTTTTCTTAGTGAACCGATTTTGATGATTCTTCTTTTATTTGAAAGCCGGTGCATCTTATATAGTCCCATATAAATTTGATCAAGATCTGACCAATGGTTTTTGAGGTATCCATAATAATGCGTATTTAATTGACTTCGATTACATTGATGATGTTCTCATTTTATTTATATTGAAGTCGATTGTACACAATTTTTAATTATACCACTTGTTACAAGACAGTCCAAGGGAAGCCTTTGCTAAGTGCTGGAATTGGATAGACTAATAAGTTAATGTATCAAAATATAAAGTTATTTTTACAAGTGTATTTTTTTTTCTTTAAGTTATGAAATAATTTTTTTTGAGAAATACCCAGTGATTAGAGAATGTTTAAATTTCATAAAGGATCAGAATCATTTACTTCGTGGAGTATTATAACTATTATAATTATAAAGTTAATTTTAAAACACACACAACATAAACGTTCACAAAACATTTGAGTCAATGAGAATTGACCAAGATAAATGATCATATTACGACATTATATTTATATATACTATTTCGTTATTTCCATGTTTTGAATAAGTTAATAATAATGATTAAAAATAATTATACAAACCAAATAGACATCTCCTCGAAGATTATTAAAATAGAAAATGATGTTAGTATATAACAAATATCAATCACTGAAACTACGTTTGCATCGTCTCACATATGGATAGGTAAGCGAAATTTTCCCGTACAAGGAAAAGGAGGGGGGGGGGAGCAGGGTTGTAGAGTCGATACAACGTACGGTAGTCGGTACAACGATTGCACCCAGTGGCTGTAGGATTCACAACTTGGTCCATGTCTCAAAATAGATTTTAGAGCAGCCTCGATCGTCTCGAATATTCGGTAAAATTTTACCAGAATAAGATTTGTAAATTTCCTATATATCATTTTTTTTATATTACTTTCAGGCAATTCGTTATATAGCTTTGGTGTTATGACAAAAAATCTACCTAAATAGAACTGTTTTATAAGGTATGGTGTGTAAATGATCCTGTTGTCCCTTACTAATAAAATGTCTAAAAAAGTTTTCGTGCTATCATACAAACATTACCTTTTCATAAATATACATTACAGTTTAGTGATGTGATAGGAGGAATATTTTAAGTTCTTTAAACTTCGGCTTACAACTATCTGTACGTTTTATACCACAAATTGCCCATATACAGTGCTTCTGTGCCCTGAAAACTGTTTTATATTACAGCAGGCGATACCACAGAAGGTACAACCATGTAATAATTGCTGCTAATAAGATATCAACAGGAACTTTTTATGTCTAACTCAATCGGCAAAAAAACTAGAAGAAATCGGCCACTTTAATAGTAACTTTTTGAATGTGCGTTTTTTATTTCATAGTCTTAGATGTTTTAAAAATTGTTAATACGATTAAGGATATAATATAATAGAATAGATTGATTTTTTATTTAATATTGCTTATTGCATAATACTTATAACTATTTTTTTAATTACCACTGGTTCGGAAAATATCTCTGTCCTGGGAAGAACCAACAAGAAACCCAGCGGGAATTTTTTTTAAACATATTTCTCTTAACAATAATTTTGTTTGTACAATTTTTAAATGAATTTTAATAGAACCAGCATAGTGGCGATTACTTCATTCCCAAGGGTTATTTTCATTCATGTATTCCTTGATATTACAATAAAGCTTTTTGTACAATTTTTCTTTAATAAAACTCTTAAACTTGTTTATTGATAAACATTGAAATTGATGATGAATTACTAATTCTGTAGAATTTAGTAACTAGAATTTCAAGCTTATGTTTGTTACTAGTGTTTAAAGTATGAACATCCTTATTCTTATCAAAGCTATTTATGTTTTTTTGTACATACATACATTACATTTTCATAAATAAATTGCGCTGCAAAGTTAATATGTTTATTTCTTTAAACTTTTCTGAGGGACCTTTACAATGGCGTTCTCTTTTTTCAAAACAAATATGATTGCAATGTCAATCGCACTACCCCATAGCCAAATTTGGGTTGGGTTTAGAATCAAGTCACCTAAATTTGAGGAGTCTGTCACTGTGGGGGGGGGGGGGGGGGGTTAAGGGGGCTTATCTCAAGCGCCACCATGAAATTTTAGCTGCCGGAGCTGCGTCGAAATATTTAATATAATTTTCTAAAAATATTCATAAATCACTAATTAATACCTGAAACCAAGGAGGTTATAATATAATATACACAATCTCCTTGCCTGAAACGGAACTATTGACATTGACAGTAATCAGTAACAGATATACTTTTTTTTTTTTTTTTTTTGCGCCCGAAGTAATTTGGAAATGGGCTACCCAGAGGGAGGCAGAAAATGCATTACGCATGCCACTATAGTTCCGGTCTATAGTGGTTATGGGGGACTCACGACCTACAAGGGGAACCTAAGTGATACCCCCTAAAAACTGCCTTTAGAGACTGGCAACTAGCTGTCGAAAGCTTCATATGCCGTATCATAAAGCGACCCTCTTTTGGAGAAAAAGAGAGCGCAGACGGCTAAGTGCCGTTTAGGGACTGCCTACGAAGGCATATTGATTTTAAATAATTTTTAATTTAATTAGAATTGGCCTGAGCCGCCAGTAAGCAGTTCAGGTGGTATGAAAGTTTATTAGGCTGGTCCGAGAGAGTGTTTCTCGGCCTGCGGACAATATGAGGGGAGGGGGGTGGGGGCGGTATAAGTTACTGCCTCACGAATTAGTTTATTACTGTGCGACTCTGAAACTTTAAAAAAGTTTTCAGAGAGAGTTTTAGTGAATTGCTGAATTGTTGGGATTTCTAAATCCCGGTGAAGGTCGGCGTTACGAACGTACCAAGGTGCGTTCGTAGCTCGACGACAAAATAAGTTTTGTACTATTTGCATATCATTAATAAGATTAGGATTAGCGTGCGCGAATAATGGGGCCGCGTAAGTCATTACCGGTCGTATACAAACCTTATAGAGGGTTCGCTTATTTCTTAGGGACATTTTGCTATGACGGCCTAACATACTGTTTAGCCTACATAGATAAAATCTAGCTAGACGTGTCACTCTTTTGACATGAGGCCCGAAAGTGAGCTCTTCGTCAAGGGTGACACCTAAATATTTGGCTGTCGTATGCCAAGGGACAGGAGTCCTTATCATACGTATTGGTGGGATATTTTTATGATTTTTACGACGGCGTCGTTTCCAATCGAATTGAACTGCGGAGCTCTTCTCCGGGTTCACATCGATTCGCCATTTTTGGAACCATTCTCCTAGGTCATCGACTGACTTTTGGAGCTCGTTCCTAGCGTATGATAAGTTATAACTTTTGAAATAAAGAGCAGTATCATCTGCGAAAAGTGACAATTGTACACCATTCGATGGGATTGGGATATCATTGGTGTACAAGATGTACAGGAGGGGAGCTAGTACCGATCCCTGAGGAACACCAGCTTTAATGGGGCGCTGAGGGGATAACGTGCCTTCGTATCTAAAACGAAAGGTACGATGTTGTAAATAAGAGGCCACGAGACGTACTAGACGATCGGGGAGTCCTATCCTATATAATTTGTAAATAAGGCCTACGTGCCAGACTCGGTCGAAGGCTTTGGCAATGTCGAAAAAGACCGCGATTGTCTTTTGTCGACGTGGGTAATAACCGCTGAGGATGTATTCCACAATGCGGTGTACTTGTTGGGGACATGAATGTTTCTCACGGAAACCAAATTGGTGTGGGATGATAAGAGGGTCACCGTCTGTGGGAAACAGATGGCGCCTCATTCTATTTTGAATTACTCTTTCAAAGAGTTTGCCCATAGCCTTTAGGAGGCTAATGGGACGATGGCTGGAGGAGAGGTTAAGAGGCTTGCCTGGCTTGGGAATACCAATGACAATGGCCTCTTTCCAAGTGGTGGGAAAATAACTAAGATTAAAGCAGGCGTTAAAGATAATAGATAAGAGGGTTAACACCTGCTCTGGAAAGTGCTTAAGGGCTTGGTTGGATATGCCATCCGCGCCCGGAGCCTTTCTGTTTTTAAATCCTTTGATGAGGGACGAGATCTCATCATTGGACACAGTGATAGGATCAGAGGTGGTGGGGGGTGAGTTCCGGCGTCGGACCTCATCCTCCACTTCCTATATATGTAAGGGGTCGACAGGTTGAGTGCTAGGAGAGCATTGTTCGGCAATGCTATCTGCAAAACACTCAGCCTTTTCGTCGTCCTCGAAAGCAACCGTTCCGTCGGGGCGGGAGAGAGGGGGAATGTGTGTTATAGCGTCTATACGGAGGGCTCTAGCCATCCGATAATACGCTGTGTGGGAGGGAGATATATTCTCCATGAGTTCACTCCTTTGGAGGTCTCGAAATTCGGCAAGGCATAAACGGAGTTTTCGTTGAAGACGATTAGCCGTATGCCTATATTCGGGGGTGGGATACTTAGCTGCTCTACGAAAAGCAGCTTTTTTAGCTTTTAATATGTTGCTAATATATAGGGGAAGCCTACTATTATTAGCAACCGGGACGACCCTTTCATTCTCCTTAAGGGAGGATTTAATTAGGGTAGAAAGTGAATCGACCGCGGTGTCGATTTTTTCAGGACTATCTAAATCTAGGTCCGACGGAAGGTAATTTGGGGAGTCCTGCGAGTCCATAGCTTTGGCTAGGGAGTCCTTGAAACCTTTCCAGTTGGTAAAGGTTTTCGTAGTTATAATTGGGGGTGGCTGATGGCCAAGAATAAGGGAAACCGGACGGTGATCGGAGCCTATATCGTCTAGTGTCTCAATAGACCTGAGGTTGAGTGAAACTCCATTGAGTAACACAAAATCTAGTACATCTGGTTTATGAGCGGCAGCATACGGATAATGTGTTGCGCCGAGAGGACTGAGGACTGTAAGGTCAAGAGACTGCGTGATATCAAGCAGTATCCTGCCATTAGTATTGATATTAAGGCATGTCCATTCAGTATGCTTAGAGTTAAAATCTCCAAACATAATGACTGAATTGCCTAAAGATAAGATGGCCTCAAAATCATCTTTGAGGGGGAGGTTATTAGGTGGAATGTAGCAGGATGCTATGACTAAAGACTGATGTCCCGTCATAGCTAACCTGCATATCGTTGCTTCCATATTGGTAAGCTGTGGCGTATCAATATGAGAGCAATGTAATGACTTCTTGTAATAAATAGCCGTACCGCCGCCTCGGCGATCGGGCCTGTCATTACGAAGTAGAGAGTAATTATTAATTGAGAGACCTTTAGTGTCCCTAGATTTTAATAGTGTTTCCTGTAAGAGGAGTAAATCGACTTCGCGATCTTTAATAAAGAGCCTAAGCTCGTGGAGGTTATTTCGCAAATTGCGAATGTTACATGAAATAAGCGATAGCCCTTTAGGCTTGATACGACCGTGTTGTATAGGCAGAGCAGAAGGCTCTGTCATTGTAAGTTAAGTTAATTAAGTTAACTTAACTTACAACGAACGCAATAGATTATTGTGCTCTACTAGAGCCAACAGACGGTCCTGAGGGGACCTAGCCGCACGCAGTTTGCTAGCTAAGATACTAATTTCGTTGATATCGACGTTCTTTAACACGGCGTAAACCGTGTTTAAGTCGTCGGCAATTGAAGGCTGTTTCTGCTGAGGAGCAGAGGCAGCCTGTTGTGGTGCAGCCTGTTGTGGTGCAGCCTTTTTGGGGCCCCAGGGGAAAACTGGAGCCTGCATAGGCTTTGAAAAACCGGGAGGTGGCCTAAGCGGCGCCTGCGGTTGTCTCTGAGGACCCTGAGGGGGTCGCGCGAAGCCCTGAGGAGGCTGTGCTACGCCCTGACGGGGCTTCCTAGTATGTAATGCCGGGAACGATCGGTCATTCACCGGCGGAGGAGGGGCCTGTCTATAGACGGGGACACGTGGACGAGGTGCGCACGGGCAGCCTCTATAGCTCGCCGGGTGTCCTGTCTGCTGGCACAGGACACACGCGGGCGGGGATACGGCATCTTTCGGCCGGGGACACTCTTTGGTGTAATGTGGATCCAGGCACTTAACGCACCTAGGAGGGGCGGAGCAATTTGCCGCCGCGTGCCCATATAACTGGCAGCGGTGGCACTGCGCCGGGTAACCGCGCCTATGCGGTGGCTCGGCCCTAACTCCCGACAAGCCGCACACTGTGCGCACTTGCCGGAAGATATTACGAGCCTCCGGTACATTTGTTAGTATTACTAACACTAATGAATATCTAACTCCTGTCCTGCTGTGCATTTTATGCACAGCCTCAACGGGAAATCCTTGAGCCTTTAGGTCTTCAAGAATCTCCTCGTTGGAGAGTTCATATGGCACGCCTCGGATGACGGCCCTGACTTTGCGCTCTTCCGGGAGAGCATAGGTGTGATACGACACACCTTCGCTAGAAAATAATTTTGTTAAACGCCTAAAATCGTCTAACGTGGTGGGTAAAATTTTAATAGCTACACCGACGTTTGTAGCTATGTCGTACTTAATTTTCGCGTCGTAGCAAATTTTGCTAAGACGCGTAAACTGTGCCTTATCTCTGAGGAACACCGGCGGTGGGACTTGCTTTTTAGCAAGTTTTGGCGCGCAACGCGAGGCAGGTTTGTTTTTCGCCGTTACGTCTAACGGCGACAGAGGGGTAGGGGCAGCGGCGGGGGCTGCGGAGGTAGACGCGGCAGCGACGGGGGCTGCGGGGGTAGGGAGGGCGGCACGGGCCGCTACGGCAACGGGCGAACGGTTTTTCGCCGCACGCTTTGACGCGCGCCTCGACGAAACCGTTTTATAAGATTCGTCCGAGTAAGCGCTGGTGTCTTCAGAATCCGACGTTTCTGAAGTCCTGGTGCTGGACGAGGATTTAGTCGCGGGCCTCTTCCGGGAGGCAGACACTGACGAAGTTGTCGACGCTGAGTCGGAGTGAGAGCACTCCATCTCAGCATCGAGTAACGAGAACGAGTTTTGGGACTCGAGGCAAGCCGCTAATACGGGCGGCGGGGCGATTGCCTGAGGGGCAGGGGAAGCCAGAAGGGCCAGGGCGGCAGCAAGCGACTGCAGGTCTTCCATCCTATTGATGGCCTCAATTAGCGACGACTTCAAGTCCTGCGCGGACATGATGACTAACTTACTATTAAGACTATGATGAACGTAAACGTAAGGGGAGGGGGGGTCACCGCTCTGAAAAGTGCGGGACGTTCTAAACTCTGAAACTTTCCCCTGATCCTCAAAAGGACAGGGGCTTGCTCGGAAGAGCAAGAGACGTTTTCTAAGAAACAATATATAATATACACGATATTAATACACAGATAATTAAAATAAACTAATATACTTATAAAAAACTAGTGTTCTACAATATTAAAGCTACAGTCAAACCTCCCCAGCTGAAGGACGGGGGGGTAGGAACTGTGAGTTAGCGGTTAAACCACTTACAGTACTTCAGCGCTAGGCGCCCACTACTTGAAAAGCGCGATGCGCGGAACGGGTGGCACTAGCGTAGGGACGCTAGGCACGCGGACAACCTGTACAACAACCGCTCGGGGGCGATGGTACAGGTAAGATGAACAGATATACTCGACCAACAGATATACTCGACCAAAGAGAATATAATCACTACGTTTATACTCGACTTCACGACTCGCGTCATAAGCAGGGTGAGGCAACTTTGTATGAAAGCTGAAAAATCTGCACACAATTATGATTTTGTCAATATGCGTGTTGGGCTTGTAAAAATAAAGCGAGATAAAATATCGCTGTCTCTTTCTTTGATGTTGTTTTAGATTGCCATTTTAAAAATTAGATAAACAAATTCATATTATATGGGAAATAAATAAAAATGTTAATTCGGTGTTAGACTTTTATTGGTATGCTCCTTTAAAGTATAATTACATACACATATTACTCTGAGATTCGCACAATTAGTTTACCTATTAATTGATTTAAATTAAATTATTAAATATTAGCAGAATTCTATCAAAAGAAGTCATGAATTAATAGAAGAAGAAAAAAATTACATTTGTTTGTCAACGTCTTTCTTATTGAAAATATTTTCTGAAATTTATAAAAATTTATTTCATAAGTTTAGTTTTTAATATTTATAATTAATTTTTGCTTAAATTCAGTTAGATGGACTTCATTTTCGTATGTACGCGAATATACAGTCATAATATCGTCGTGAATGTACAGTAAAGATTTTTTGTGAGATGTTAATTCTGTATAAGATATTGACTAAAAATGAATTCATTATTTCAAAGTTTTATGCACGATTTGTGATCATCATCGAAAGTAAGTTAACTTATTGTTGTGCAAATAAAAAAGCACAAAATCATCTGATCACTTTCTGCAAGTTTTCTATGATAGGAAAAGAAAAACTTATGACAATATTGTGGTAAGGATAAACATTTCGAATTTATTGGCCGTTATTTGTAGGGTTTATTACTATATTGACTCGACTTCGATTTGTATCTGTTTCAGATCACGTATTTGGGCTGAGTTAAATTTTCATCATGAGAATTTTGCTGATTTAAATGTACGTTAATGTTCTGTAAAGAATAACTCCCTGACAATAACATGTGTTACATATCAGTAAAGAGCGATGAAATATTATGTGCAAAAGCAATAAAAACATCAATAATAATGTATAGTTTATAAAACAATTTGTCTTCCAGAAAATAAAATTACATAATTATACTTATTTATAGTTTTATTTTATCCCACATACTAATTTAAAGTATATTCGAGTAATTTTGGTGCAACCTCTGAAATATACAGAATTTACCCCATATGTTTGTGAGGCTTGAGCCAAAATTACTCGAATAAGCCTTAAAAAGTTTAAAGTTACAGAATACAAAGGTTTGAAATTCCCGCTAAAAAGTTTTATATGGGCGTCCACCGTAGCGCTTTTCATATACACACATAAACACGTGTTTTCGTTTTTTAGTATGAAGTTGGCGTTCTTCTCTTGATAAAGAGTAATTGTGTTCTGTGGTCATAAGCATTCGGTTAGAATCATAGACTTAGGATATACTGGCGTAGTTAGAATCTACTAGTTAGTCTGTGTCATAAGCGTTATTCTGTTGCTTCCGAGCTTACGTGAATGTGCTCCTTATTGTTATTATCTGCCTCCTGTTTTTGAACGACTCCGCTACCCCTCTGGAGACCGATTGCTTGCTATTTTACGACGTTTTTGTAAATGGTGGAAGTTATAAAAAATGTTTACTCATTAAAGTAATTATAAAAGTTAACATTTTAAGTGTTCTATTTGGTACAAGAGCGAGCGAACCGAGCTCGGGACTTGGGGCACCCCGACTCGGACAGGTTAGGTTAGAAGAGGATAGCGGGGTCGAGTGAGCGAGCGAAGCGAGCGAATAGATAGCTCCCATCCGCCAAACCCATACCGTCCGATAAAGAACTTCGTTCCAAAAACACTAAGTTGAATATATGAAAAACACTGAGTAGTAATAATATTATTGATACCCAGTAAATATAATACAGATTTTCTCTTCACTTTCGATAAAGATAAATCGATTGACAACTCATTCGGTGAAATCAATCTAACAATCTGCTACGGTGAAACATACATACATAGAATGTCAAGTATACAATCCTTTCTTTGAATCGCCGTAATCGGTTAAATATATAGGTTGAAAGTGATAACCCTTGGTTGTACGCAAACATGGCAAAGTAACCTTCACATCGTGGCCTCATTAATATGGTAACTTTGATAAATCAATTTTATAGATAAATATTAAGACCGTCATGTTAAAACGAAATATTACATTTCCTATGCATTAATATCACTTTATTACAAAGATATAGATACCTACATTCAGTATTTAAAGCACTGAACAAAAAGGTTCCGTCGCCGATACAATATGCGTTAAAATAAAATGCCCAAATTAACTCTCATGTAGCCATATCATAGATTAGTTATTAAAATTTCATCTAAAAAATGGCATATCTCATAAAACACTACGTGATGGCGAAGTTAACTACCATGGGCAAAGTTGCTAAACTTCACTGTATGAAAGTAACTAATATAAAATAATCTAGCTGTCTCGACATCTTTGAGACTTCTAATCTTTCTTACAGCATATGCTGCAGAACTAAGTTTGTCTGCTAATTTAGATATAGGGGCCCCATTGAAGCTTCGCGTCAATGGCAATAGCAAGGAAAATAGTGGTATCCACAAGATCCAACTTTCTCGCATTTAAGAGCACATTGGTACTCTATTAGGTATTGTAAATTTAATGTATTTTGTCTTATTGCCATTTATAAGAAAATTGTTGGCGTTAAACTAATATACTAATTTTGATAGAGCATTATTTACATCGTCATAATTAATTGACTGACGTTTGAGTTTGAAAATTAAAGAGGTATCATCAGTAAATAATACTATATCGTGATTGTCCCCTACAAGATAAAGTAAATCATTAATATAGATTAAGAACAGAAATGGGCCAATAATCGAGCCCTGAGGAACGCCCACGATAATACCGATTCATAATATTTCATTTTTATTATAGAATAAGGGTGACAAACAAGCACACATCCTATAAGAACTGATATAAGATCTGTTATAACAGATCGTAAGTGGATACTGTGGCCCATTGGCATCTACATCAGTTTTCAGTAAAAAGAGTCTCCGGTTCTCAACGCTCATCATATGAAACGCAGTAGCAATAAGCTGTTATTTCACGCTAGATTCTGTAAGATGTTGGTATTAGCATTCAAGAACTCCGAAAACTGTAAAGCTGGCTGAATTTTGAGAATTTTATCATCAAATATTTATATCATAGGCCTATTTCCATACTTAATTCAACTAAGAGTTGTGCCCATTGTATTTAATATTAAGGGCTAAAAAACGTTATTGTATTGCTGTTTTATATAAAAAATCAATTGTGAAAGAAACTTTCAAGAAAATATATAAAAGTTGTTCTTCATCGCCGAGCACGTGGTAAATCAACACTTAAAGTTGCTAATAATAATTTCATTAGTGCATGTCTGATATATAAAAAAGTGTTTTTGAGACATGTGAAGTTCGCCAACACGCGTTGTGGCAGTGCGGCGGACACTTGTATGCCCATTTACTCTCAGAAAGAAAAAAAGTGTCCAGCTGTAGGATGTAGAGGCTGTATCTATATTAAAGTTATTACTTTAAAGTTTTACAACATTAAAGTAATTCCTTACTCATTCTCTCTTATTAATTGCTTTCAGTAATATATGGGACCTACGTAATGTGTAGAAATTTTACATTTGGTTTAGTTTTTAAGAAAGACCTCGTAACAAAAATGGTCCCAACAAACAACTTAGACGGTACCTCATTTCTTTATTTTTGAAGATATAAAAAATGAAAAAATATATCTGTTCCTTACGAACCTTCCTTGTTCCTAATGAACTTTAGATAATGACACTCCGCGTGTTATTGTAAGTAAAAATTTAGCTATTTTTATCGTATCAGACCGCCCCTATTAATTAATTTAATTAAGTTGTTTTTTTTTAAGTCAATCCATCTATGAGCTAGAGATCCGTAACATACGGACGGATAGACGGACAGACGGACAGACAAGCTGTCTGTATTTTTGTTAGCCTCTTAATTGAATGAGGTTATTGATTCGAGTGTATGTTTTTATATGTATGTAACATGATATAATATTTGAGATTAGTAGTTAAACATATTTTTTATTAAACTTTCAGAGAAGTAAAACGTAGTCGAAAAATATTTTTTTATATTATATTATTTTAAATATACGAATACAATTTTTGTCGTATTTCCGCAGCGGGGCAAAAGGAAACTGCAAAGTAGAAATTCGACAATAAAAAAAAGAAATCCACTTCGAATCCTACAATATTTTATAGTTAAACAATGATGTAGTATCTCTTATTTTAAAATGAACGCTTAATTTCTCAAATATTTTATAAATTTTAAAAATATTTTTCTTAACTCCAAATATATATTATTGTTATTATTGCTATAATCTCAAAAACTAGGGAATTAGAGTTTAAGCTATGCGACCCTGATACGTTGAAGCGTTTCAAATTACGGTGTTAAAGTTTGTGGAGGACCATCGAAAATTCGACAAGCGCGCTGATTGCACCCGTGTAGTACGAGTACTAGATCCCGGTCATTATCTACTTGTACTGTCTCCAGTTGAATCATTGCCGTGCAACTGGTACATGCGACTAGTCTGATAATTATTTTAATAATTGTATTTTTTTATTATATATTATTTGAGTTGTACGACATTTTCTCTTTCCTGTTTTCTTCATTAAATGTAATAGTCCTGCGATGAAAAATGCGTCGTCGTCCATCACCGGTGACTATGGTTTCTACTGGAAGGCATTATGCAAACTGGACGGTAAATATGGACTAGGATTAAGCATCAAGACCGCTGCAACTTAGAATATAAATTTGATCAATAATGGCAGGTATTACGTTGACTGCACAACTGCCCGCTACATACCTACCTAACATAAAATAATTAAAAATAGTAAAACAACATGAACATAGGTATATAGTTTATAATAATAATAATAATAAGCCATTTTTATTTCCTAAACAAATCCATATTTACATTCACAAGATGACAGATTTTTATTTTTTATTTATTTATGTTGTTAAGGCCCCTTTTCGGGTATAGGCCTCCTCCATTTTATGCCAGATTTTTCGGTTTTTGGCCTTGTTAAGCCAATTTTTCCCTGCAATTTTTTGTATTTCATCGGCCCAGCGTTCAACTGGGCGACCTCTTGGTCTTATTCCGGTCGGTCCTGACCATGCCGTAATTCTTTGAGTCCACCTATTATCTGATAAGCGTGCAACATGACCTGCCCATTTCCATTTCAAGCGCTGGGTATGTTCAAGGGCATCTACAACATTTGTTTTCTTACGAATATGTTCATTTCTTTGCCTATCTTTCAGGTAGGTATATAGTTTACTTATGGCTAAATGCAGGTTTCATCATGTAACTCCATGGGGTGAGAGGTCAACCCCATACTACATTTGTTAGTAGAGAGAAGGCTATTTTGGTTATGCTACAAACATATTATTTATTTATTTATCGTTAGAGCCTATAAAAGGCATTTGCTGTAGTTGCTTTTGCTGGCAACCGCAGTTTTTTATTTTTAGTCTTTATTAGGAAAACGCTGCTGCCCGTCTCCTGATCTGTTTCCCTCTGTCGCTTCTTACGACACCCACGGGACAATATGGGGTAGTGGATATTCTTTCACCGCCACACGGCATTTATATATTTATTTATTTAAAACTTAGCTTTAACTTGTGTTTACCTTATGCTCAATGTTACAATGTGTATGAGTTAATGCTAGCCGATGTTCTCTGCACAACAAACCCGTTGGTGTAGTGAAATGAACTATTAATATCACGCAGAGAAAACTGCTCGACTCCATAGCTTTTTATACGGCTTACAATAAAGACGGCGTCTCGGTTCTATAGAATTCATCAAAGTAATAAATACGTATATCATAATAAGGAATTTCAAGGTTTATTGATTTGATTGTGAGAGATTCAGCTTTCATAACGAGGTCAAGGTATTTTGTTTTATCAATTGTGTGTACAATTTATTCGTTTTTATTTGTGAATAAATTTTTGTGTAACAAGATTTTTGTCACTTGACCTATACTTCTCTTTACTAGAAAATAGAATTAGGATTTTTTTATATTCTATTAATAAGAATTACATTTTGTTATTAGTTAATGATTATATTAATTTATAATCTAATCTGGAATATAATCTAATTTAATTCTAATCGAGGATAGAAGGGGATGTGTATTGTGCATTTCCACTCCGTTATATACCTACTACATTAAACTTTTGGAAATGAACGATTATTTTATTACTATTATTATAGCCGTGGTAGCTCAGAGTTAAGCGTACGTCACAAATTTCAAGTACGCGAACTCGGGTTTAATACCCGCGGAGAGTAAAGAAATTATTAATGAAATTTTAAGTGTTAATTTACCACGAGAGTTGAAGGCCAATATCTGAGTCCGCCAATACGCCCTTGATGAGTGAGGCAGCTCCATGACTCTATTAGAAACAAGACATATATGCACTGTAATTTTATTTCGGCATTAAAAAAAATCTCCATGAAATGCATATTTAAAATGTATTTATTCAATTTTTTTAATTCGAACTAGGCGACAGAGAATTTACCCGATAGTGCCTACGTAGAAGCTGTGACACAATAAGCATGTATATGCCGTATCACACATGTGGTTCGGACCACTCCACCACTATATTAATATTCAGACTTTACTAGATCTAATTATAGTCCTGAATAAATAAAATACACATTAACTTAATCAACCGGAATAGCCTGCAATGCGACAACCCACTAAAAAAAGAGTGACGAACTGAATGACGAAGCGAGTGACGAAACGGACGAGTGGTCGATCAACTCGGTGGTACGGTACGGTCCTGAACCGTATTTCGTAGCAAATCATGGGGGGGGGGGGGGGGGGGCTACATTCAGCAGTGAACTTGGAATGGACTGTAGTGATGATGATGAAGATTCATCCTGTTACCAGATCATGTTTTACTTGCAAAGTCTCCAGTCCAGTTCCGGCACTCTATCTACGAAAAACATCGGCATTGGCCTGTTATTTTACGTATACTGTGTATGTCGGTTGAACTAAATAGTTATAGGTAATATTACAGCTCATTACAAGTTCAATGCTGAGTATAGGCCTCCCCCAAAATAACACCACAAAGCGCGTTCCTGATCCATGCATCCATCGACTTTCTGCATCACATATCAGGTCTTTATTCCAATTGGTAGAACCACCTAAACTTATTATTACGCATATGAGTATATGAGGCTTCTACATGAAAAGTTGTGGTGGCTCATCTGTATTTTTATATTCACCCAATTGATTGCTTGCGTTTATTACATACATCAAAGAATAGGGAGCAAACGGAATAAAGTAAATTAGAATGAATTGTGGTCCTCGTAGCTGAATGGCTCACTCTTAATTTCATAGTACGTGGGTTCGATTACCGCCGGCATCAATGAAAGTTTAAAGTGCTCATTTACCACGTGCTCGATGCAAGGAAAACATCGCGAGGAAACCTGTATCTTCGAGCAATATAATATCTCAAAATGGGAAGTCGCGCAACTGGAGCAGCGCGGTGGTCTCATTGCTTCAAACCCCTTTAGAATACGAGTAGGCCTGTGCACAGCTGTAACACAAGAATGTATAAAACCGAGGTTGTAAGGCGTAATGAGCTAAGCTAAGTCTTAGCAACATTTGGCATCAAGGCAATCGTGTTTATCTAATAAGAAAAGGATTAATTGTTGGGTTACATATGAGGGTAGGGTATCTAGACTTAAAACACATTTTTTTTGTTCAATATTTTTTTATAGGATAAGGGTGACAAACGAGCACACAGTCCACCTGATGGTAAGTGATTGCCATGACCTATAGACATCTACATCTATCCTCTATTACAAATCAAAATGCAGATGCGTTATGACCCGTGAGAACTAAGATGGAATGCCTCATTTCCATTAAAAAGGGTCTCCGGTTCTCTACATTCACCATACAAAACACAGCAGCGGTGCTGCTATTTTACGTTGGTGTTCTGTGAGAGTGTGGTCCTTCTCCGGTCGAGCCGACCCATTCGTGCTACAACTATACTACTAATATATCTGCAGCATGACTCTACTGCGTATAAGAAAGGATTAATTGTTGGGTTACATATTAGCGTAGTGTATCTAGACTTAAAACATATATCTCTATTTGTTCAATATTTCCTTATAGTACTATATTATTAATATATAGTATATATTATACATCTATTCTAAATTGAAAATCAAAATATGTATGAGCTGTTCCCCTTGAGGACTAAGGTCGAACATTTCGTTCCAGTAAAAACCTTTCATGATACTTATTATAAGTAACAAAACAGACTAATACTGCTTGTTTTATGCTGGTATTTAACCGACTTCAAAAAAATTAGGAAGTACTCAGATTAACTTCATTTCTTAATGTGTGTTACCTCAGAACTATTTTCAAGGTTCGCCTTTGATTTTGATGATGATATTTTACAGCTGGTTCTTCTCATGTGGTCCCATATAAATTTAATCAGCATTTGACCAGTAGTTATAGAGTTATTCTTAATAATGTGTATTTAATTGACTTCAACTACATTAATCAAGAACATCATCATGTTCTTATTTTATTTATATTGGAGTCGGTTGTACAAAATTTTTAATTTTACCACTTGTTTGTAAAAGCTCTTTCTCAGTCAAGGCGTCGTGCTTGTACCTACATAGCCACTATGCTTTGTTGTGTCTCTCCCACCCTACTCTCTGCGTGGCTCATCGTCGTTCGATATTATTAGGTTCTTCGTTTAATTTTTTGAGAGACGTATATGTTCAACAGTATTCTACTAATATGATAGGCAACGTCAAACGCGTAATTAAATATTATGTTAGATTTTTTTGTATCGCCAACGGTTTACATGTTACATGTAACTTTTGTTATGTTATGTTAAATTATGACACGTGTTACACTTTAATTAAAATAGAATCTCGTTAACTCTACAAAACTATGGCTAAAAGTTGTAAATATATATATATATATATATATATATATATATATATATATATACTAGCTGACCAGGCAGACGTTGTTCTGCCCTTTCCGAACAACCATTTGCTTTCCCAAAAAAACTCCTGTAATTAGCAATAAAAAAATTGAGGGTCACTTATCGGGATAAAAACTGTCCTATCTCTCAAGTTGTACCAAACGGCACACAGTCTGCAAATTTTTTTTTGAAATCGGTTCTATCTGATGAATACTTACAGCAACACGTCGTGGTTATACTACTAAATTGTAGCTTATATTAAACGTTTGTATTTTTAACATAGCGCCATCTATTAAATACTTACTCAATCCAGTCAACAGATATCGTCATCTGACAGAATCGTTTGGAGCTAACAGATAATTGTGACTGTCAAATAATAGACAAATAATTTTCAATAAAATAATATTGTATTGCGACTATAAATTGAGATGTAAGCTATCCTATCTTTTAAGTTGGACCAAACTGCACACTGACCAAAAATTTCATTGAAATCAGTTCAGTAATTTAGGAGTCCATCGCGGACAAACAACGTGACACGTACTTTTTATATATAAAGATATATATAGTTATATATTATAACTGGATATATAAACAAAATCGTTTCTTATCCTATTGTAATTATCGGTTAATAATTTAATTATTTTATTGTAATAATTTAACCCTAAGGATGATAAAAAAAAACTTTGTGCTTTTATTTTAATAAAAATTTTGTTGAATTTATATGAAAGAATCTGAAGTAGATTTTTATCAATATTATCTAATATATTTTAAGAATATTTTAATAATACAAAAAAAACTTCAATTGCTCCGTCTTCGTTATGTTAGATTGACAAAAGAGGTAATTATCTAGGTGGTAGAGCCATGCTGCAGCTATATTAGTAGCAGGTATAGTTGTGGCACGAATGTGTTGGCTCGACCGGAGAAGGACCACGCTCTCACAGAATACCAACGTAAAATAGCAGCTTAATGCTGCTGTGTTTTGTATGATGAGTGTAGAGAACCGGAGGCCCTTTGTACTGCAAACGATGCATTACATCTTAGTCCTCACGAGTGGCAACGCATCTGAATTTTGATTCGTAATCGAGAATAGATGTCGATGTCTATGGGCCGCAGCAACCACTTACCATCAGGTGGACTGTGTGCTCGTTTGTCACCCTTATCCTATAAAAAAATTGTCCACGTAATGGTAAGTGGCTCCAGCAGACCACAGTACACCTGCAACCATCTTTAAACAAAAGATTGTTTTGTTACTAACCTAGATGGCCTCGTAGATATACATAAATTACACATAGTGCATTTGAATAAACAAATTTACTCATAAATTTATTTTACAAAACAATGTTTTAATCGTAATCATTGTTAGACAACGTTTACTCGTTATAGCCACAAAATAAAGAAAGCATTTTATTTTGTGCTGGAGGTCTAACGTAATTTATAAAACTATTTTTTGATAGCAGCAATTGCAACTGGATACGTCACGCAAAAAGGCCGACTCGTTTAACGTTTAAATATACACGTATTAATAGTTCAGGGGGACTTTACAGTACCCTACACCTTTACATAGGCGAGAACTGCTGTATCGTGCGAACGATTTCCGGCCCCGCCCAAGCACTGGTGAAGCGACCAATAGCAGCTAGTGGGGGCCGTGGGGTCTGTACAGACACCGCCTTACCATCGTCAGAACTTAGTTCATACGTAACAATCGCGGAGTGTGCCCGCGTGACCCGTGGCCGGTTTTCATGGAGTGCTTTGAACTCGCCTGAAATAGTTCTGTAATCGGCTGAAACTCTTGTGAGATGCTTTGACAGTCGAATGACGGCATCACGGGCCGCCGTTGATGTTTGTTTTGTTTTTTGTTTGTGAGAAGAAAATATCGACAAAGTGTTGGGCGTAAAACTAGAAATGAAGGTGAGCATTGTCTTTTGATTATAATTATATCAAATAATATTTTAGAATAATTATTTCATATTTTAAACCTTTATAAAAATATTATATGTAGAAAAAAGTTTTAATTTCAAAGCATTATAATATTATGTACCTAATACAAAATGTGTAAATGCGAAAACTAATAATTATAACAAAATTAATAAAACTTATCTACCTAAATACATACACTCCAAATATCACCTTTATGCCAATGACACCCAATTGTACGTCCATACGTCACCAAAAACGACAGTATTACAACAGCGGTTACCAGCCTCAATGATGATCTAAATTAATAGAGCATTGGTCAAAGTCTCATGGCCTACTACTGAATCCTAAAAAAGTACTTGTATAGTTATTGGTACACGTCATCAGGTTGCATTAATCAAAAAAAATTGATCCAACTATCATGATCAGTGGCACAGCTCTTCCTCGAGATGATTGCATTCGTAACTTAGGTCTTATAATCGATGAAGGTTTAAAGTTTGAACAACACGTACAGCAAAAAATAGGAAAATGTTTAGGATCTTTAAAATCTCTTTACAAAATTCGTGCTTTTCTAAAACCAAATATCCGGCTCCGTTTTTGCAGCAGTCTGGTCTTGTCACATTTACATTATTGCGACTTGGTAGATATATGGTCCTTGCCTTTCATAGAAATCAATAGGAAGATATATATATATATATATATATATATATATATATATATATATATATATATATATTTATATATATATATATATATATATATAGATATATATATATATATATTTATGTATGTATGCGTTATTGTTTTGACATACCTAAGACTGATCACATAACTCCTTATCTCCTCAAAAATAATATTTCAAATATGGGTTACACCAGAAAACTAAAACATGCTTGTTTCGTACACTCGTTAAATAATTCGCAATATCCTCATAATTTATATGAAAAATTATCTCCAAAATGTCAAATAATACGTTTGAGACGATGGGGTAGACTATTTTATATACTTCCAACATAAAAGCGTGTTAAAGCGAAGGCATGTTTCAAATATGCTGCCTCCAACATTTGGAATATTATACCTCCTCCTTTACAGGAGATCGTGAATACAAAATCATTTAGAAAGAAATGCAAAGTATGATTACTTGAACAACAAAAATTGGAGGCAGGTATTAAGTATCATATATAAATTTGCCGATTTACATAGCACATATGATTATATATTTCAGTATTTTCTTTACGTTGTTCACGTCATTGCTTACATTAGGTTAAGATACTGTGTTTTTTAAAAGTCGGCTGTGGCAGAATACCAGCAATGACCTCAAATCAC
Source organism: Parnassius glacialis (assembly GCA_033319125.1). Taxonomy (NCBI): domain Eukaryota; kingdom Metazoa; phylum Arthropoda; class Insecta; order Lepidoptera; family Papilionidae; genus Parnassius; species Parnassius glacialis. The sequence goes on from JAVANC010000004.1 coordinate 43,588,243, forward strand.
CACATAGCGGAGTCACAGTCCAGTTTGTCTCATTGTTTTTATGTATGTTTTCTGCCGACTTCCAAAAAGGAGACGGTACTCAAATCGACTGTATGTTTTTTATGTGTGTTACCTCATAACTTTTTAGTGGGTGAACCGATTTCGATGATTCTTTTTTTATTTGAAAGCTTATACTTCTCATGTGGTCCCGTATGAATTTGATTAAGGTCAGACCAATAGTTTTTAAGTTATTCTTAATAACTTATATTGAAGTCGGCTGTACAAAATTTTTCTAGATAAGTTTGTAATAATTTGTTTGTATTCTTTTAACTACCATGTGTGACTCGAGACAAATAAATGTTTTTATTATTATTATTATTAAATAAGTTATATATTTAAAATCTAATGAATTATAAATGACAAAATTATATTATCTTTATTAAATATAAACTTTTTTAAACAAATACGGCAGCTCTTAATTATATTTCCTTTTAATATTAAAAACAATGCAGTCGTGTATACGTAGGTATATACGTGTAAGGATTAAGATCTTATCAACTCTAAGAATGAAATATTTAGTATTTCTTAAAAAAGATTAACAAATTAAGCGAAATGAAAATAAAAAACGATGTCAAATAAAAACCGTTCATGATACTTATTATAAGTAACAAAACAGACTAATACTGCTTATTTTATGCTAGTATTTTAATCGACTTAAAAAAATTACGAAGTATAAAAATTAGGAGGTACTCATATTAACTTTATTTTTTTTATGTGTGTTACCTCAGAACTATTATCAAGGTTTGCCTTTGATTTTGATGATTATTTTTTTATTTGATAGTCTCTTATAAAACTATCTAAGTTAAGTTAAGACGAAATAGAAAATTGGCTCACGGGATAGCTTGTTATGTTCAAATATTCCAAGTACGATTATTTCCTTTCCTTCTACTCAATTAGTTACTTAACGTTTTGAAGAGAAAGCTTCATATATTTTTATACGATATTAATTTATTTTAAATTGCGAAAAGAAGAATATTAAAGGTTTAATTAAATATTAAGAGTTAATACTTCGCCACGGTTTTATAAATAATTCTTAACGTCTTTTGCTTATTTTATTACAAAAACAGGCACGTAATACTGAAAGATTTTCGCTAAAAATGAAAAGGAAAAGAGTCATTAACCGTAAAGTATTTCTGATATTTATGATAATTTGGCATAATGCTTAAGATATTTTGCGCAACTAAAGCTAGTTAAAATATATTTTATGATGTTAGAAATAAAACAAAAATATTTGGTCTATAATATAATATCACAAGGCAATGAACGCCGCCATTATTGACCAAAGGACTGGTTCTTTTCTAGCCCAAAGCACAGCATAAAGAATAGTGCGACCACACAAAAAAGCTAGGTATAGGCGTACAGCGCAAGGAAACGAATCCAGCTTTCTTGGCACTGCACCATGGGGAGTGGGACCTCCAACCGCGGCTGGTCGTTGCTGCTGGTGATAAGAGGACTGGTTCTTTTCTAGCCCAAAGCACAGCATAAAGAATAGTGCGACCACACAAAAAAGCTAGGTATAGGCATACAGCGCTAGGAAACGAAGCCAGCTTTCTTGGCACTACACCATGGGAAGTAAGACCTCCATCCGCGGCTGGTCGTTGCTGCTGGTGATAAGAGGACTGTTTATTTTCTCGCTCAAAGGCTAAGTACAGCCATTCAGCGGGGAAACGCAGCCAGCGTTCTTGGCACGATACCGCAGGGAGTAGGACTATACGATAATTAAGTTTCTAGTTTTATTTTTTTTACTATTATAGTTTTTAATATTGTATATTATTTTATTGTAATAAATAAAGTTATTATTTTATGTATGTTAAGAAATAAACAATAAAATGTAACTATCGCTTAAAGATACATTTGTAGAATTCTTTTAGGTTCATACTGATGCCTTATTTTCAGTTCAAAACAATGCCTTAGTTACATCATTTTTATTATCTAAAATAATATATACATTTAAACATAACGTAGCTAGTTAGATTTTGACAAAAAATAGTAATGCCAGTGTCATCTGTTAATGGCGAATTCGAATTTTGTTATTTTTTGATAATATTAAAACTGTGTTCGTTATCTTCTTTATATATAAAAATTACGTGTCACGTTGTTTGTCCGCGATGGACTCCTAAACTACTGAACTGATTTCAATGAAATTTTTGGTCAATGTGCAGTTTGGTCCAACTTAAAAGATAGGATAGCTTATATCTCAATTTATAGTCGCAATACAATATTATTTTATTGAAAATTATTTGTCTATTATTTGACAGTCACAAATATCTGTTAGCTCCAAACGATTCTGTCAGATGACGATATCTGTTGACTGGATTGAGTAAATATTTAATAGATGGCGCTGTGTAAAAAATACAAACGTTTAATATAAGCTACAATTTATTAGTATAACCACCACGTGTTGCTGTAAGTATTCATCAGATAGAACCGATTTCAAAAAAAATTTGCAGACTGTGTGCAGTTTGGTCCAACTTGAGATATAGGCTTGTTTTTATCCCGATAAGTGACCCTCAATTTTTTTATTGCTAATTTCAGGAGTTTTTTGGGAAGTAGTTATTCGGAAAGGGCAGAACAACGTCTGCCTGGTCAGCCAGTCTTTATATATAAAAATTACGTGTCACGTTGTTTGTCCGCGATGGACTCCTAAACTATTGAATTGATTTCAATGAAATTTTGCACACTGTGTGCATTTTGGTCCAACTTGAGAGATAGGATAGTTTTTATCCCGATAAATGACCCTCAAAAATGTTTATTGTGAATTTAATGATTTTTATAGGAAGGGTCGTTGGAAAGGGAAGAACAACGTCTGCCTGGTGAGCTAGTATCATATAAGTGATTATTCTGATTTGTTTAGAGATACTACCTGGGAAATTGCACTGATTTAAAAATAAACTAAGTAGGTACTCTTAGTTCCCATTGTTGTTTAGTAAAACCTGTAATTTTTTTAAATTAAAATATTGAATATATATATATAATATTTTCGTGTTTATACGCTTTATATAGACAGACAAATTATTTTTCAACGTTACATTCGGTTACCGTTTGCAGCCTATTAAAGTCCACTGCTGATAATATGCCTCCACCATAGATTGCCTCATAGGGGATATATTTGCCATAGTTGCCACGCTTGGCAAGCAGGTTAGCAACCGCAGTTTTTTATTCTTGGTCGTTATTAGGAAGAAGCTGCTGCCCATCTCCTGATTTGTTTCTCTATGTTGCTACTTACGGCAGCCACGGGACGATATGGGGTAGTGGATATTCTTACACCGCCACTTCACGTTGGATTCACGTTCAAATAAAAATCAGTTTATAGTAAAGTTACAGTCTATAATATACGTCCCCCTGCTGGCACGGGCCTTCGCTCATATCTGGGGGGTTTTAGATTAGAACAAGGAAATATCCACCGCGCTGCCACAATACGTGTTGGCGAACTTCACATGTCTTCGAAATATATTTTTTAAATTTTTTTAAAACTACGACTATATCTGCATTCGCTCCAAAAAGATAACATATATTATATATAATTATCATATAGTCCTACTCCCCGCGGTATCGTGACAAGAACGCTCGCTGCGTTTCCCCGCTGAATGGCTATACTTAGCCTTTGAGCGAGAAAAGAACCAGCCCTCTTATTACCAGCAGAAACGACCAGCCGCGGATGGAGTTCCTTTAGGAACTTCACCGCACGTGGACCCCACGGACCGATAGTCTCTACAGCAAATGGCACAAATATCTAGTCATCTCTGAGAGACACATACTTGGGCCACTTACTCAGTTCAGCTGCCTCTGATGCCGCCCCGGCTCTAAACGAGGTACCCCTGAGATGAGAGGCCGCCAGAGTGTCTACGCAAGTAGCATCCCACACTAGGGCTTTTCCTCTCTCCCAAGGGACCAATGTCATACCGTCGGGTCTCCTGCCATCGTCTCTAAATATTCCACAAGGCTCTAAAAAGTTAAGTTAAGTTTTAATTAAGTTTCCTCTCGATATTTATCTTCACCGCCGAACACGTGATCAGTCAGCAAATGAAATGGCAATTGGTAATTTCATTGGCGTCGGAAGGAACCTGGCTTGTTCATCGTCATCGTTGTCATGATTATAGCTCTTCATAAGTCCACTGCTGAACATAGATCTCCCCTAAGGAATGCCACAAAGTGTGGTCGACCCACTGCATCCATTGACCTCCTATGAAATTTACAGCGAGCACTTAACCGCCGCTCTACCATAACAATCATGTAAAAGTTGAAAATATGAAATGATTTTTTTTTTCGTTTTCTAGTTTGTATTTTTCACATAAACAGTCGAATTTTATTTATGGGTTTAGATTTTGTATTTCAAGTAGGCAGTTGCGTATGAGACAACCGACCACCCGTAGGCACATTTCTAACGATCGCCAACGATATTTACGCCGCTTTTCTATTATAAATTAAAACGTTACTGTTGCGATGGTTTCCCATTAGAATGAAGTATTTTAGTAAGACCCTAATATGAAAGTTACTTTGCAGTATTTATTAATTCTCCCTTTTTTTTTCTTTGTTTTTTTTTGTTAACGTTATTCTTACAGTTGGATTTTCTACTGTATATAAACACGACCAGTTTTAAATACATAAATTGTACAAGGAAATTATTTTTGTAGGCCATAGAAACATTTGTTACATGTTGGATTTAAACCGCGGCCCGGTAGCGCTGCAACTAAGCACTTGAACACTACACTACCAAGCTCTCTAGACATAGAGGATGAGAATATTTTTATGCCTAGGAGTCGTTCTGGGTAAGTAACTACCCTCTTCCCTATTTCTGTCGCTAAGCAGCGAAGTTCTGGTGCATCCACTGCTTTGTTCCAGTCTGAAGTGTATGGAGAGCCAGTACACACTTAATATTACTTCATGCTCTTCAGATTACAACGGATTGTTTTGCGTTTAATTTTAACTTATTTTTAATTCCCGATGTCTCGGGCACCTTTCCGTACCCATTGTCACAAATATACTGACATTAAGATGTTGAACACCATACTTAATTAAATAATTCGTGGTAGAGCCGTGCTGCAGCTATATTAGTAGTATAGTTGTAGCACGAATAGGTCGGCTCGACCGGGTAAGGACCACGCTCTCACAGAATACCAGCGTAAAATAGCAGCATAATGTTGCTGTGTTGCGTATGATGAGTATAGAGAACCGGAGACCCATTTTACTGGAAAAGAGGCATTCTATCTTAGTCCTCACGGCTGACAACGCATCTGCATTTTAATTCGCAAACCAAGATAGATGTAGATGTCTATGGGCCACACCAACCACTTACCGTCAGGTGGACTGTGTGTGTGTCACACTATCCTATAAAAAGAACTTGATCTTGGCTACCTTCAGCTTTTAATTATTATTTCTTTGGTACAATCTACGCAGAATTAACTTATAGTACCTTGAAGTCTAGCGGCGATAGATTATATATTAGTATATATTTAGATTTAGATTTAAATTTATTAGTTACAGGATGTCAAGCAAGTTATAACACTCAGCTATAATTTCCATTTAAACTAGTATGATTCCATGGCTATAATGTATATATGTTAGCTCAGTAGCGGATTTTGAAATGAAATGACGGCTCCATGGCTGAGAGGCGCGGGCTCGATTCCCGCACGGATGAAGTATTTGCATGGCCTACAAATAATTGTTCCGGGTCTGAATGTTTGTCCTTGTGCAATTTATATTTGTAAACTGCCTCCACGATACTGGCGAAAATCCTAGTGTGGGCGTAATATTTAAAAAAGAAAAAGTAAAAAGCCTAATTATTAGATTTTTCAAGCACGATCTGTGTATATGCATAAGCTATAATATAATTGTCGTTCATGTACGTAAAATACAGTTTTAATTGACGCAAGTCTTCATTAACTTAACTTTCACGCAATCTCTTTTTAAATTATAATATTAATTAATTAATTTTAAGCAGTAATTACTAAAGAATATTTTAAGCGTTATTAAATTGAATCTGAAATTGGTAACCGTAGGCGGTCTTCTGAAAGTATAAAATATATTAATATTTAAGTGCTTAAGTCGGCGTTTACGTCATACAGATACGCTGGTCTACAAATAATGTTTTGTTGGGTATTGTTCTTATAACATTAGAGTAGCGAACGAGCTCATCGTCCACTTGACTGCTAGTGTAGCAATCATCATAATCACATCAACCGACCTCCAATAAGAAAGGAACTATGGTATTCGAAGTCCTGATGTCAAAGTTAACCCAAACTAATTTAAGTTTTTAAATATAAAATGTTGGTCTAGTTCACGCAGAACTTAAAGAATCTTTAAGTTTTGCAGTAGAAAACTAGGGGTTTGGGCTATATTGAGGATACTACGCAATTTCAAGCAGATGACAGCACCCAGCCATCTCTATTTTAATTGGATGTTTTTTGATTTCAATAGACTGACCATCCTTGTATATTCGATATTTTTTATTGCAATATTCATTTGTGGAGAAAATCCTGATCGTATTCACTGACTGTAATCAACGCTAAATAAACACCGACGCTCCGGGAAGCCACCGAAACGTTGGAAATTAAAAGTTAAATTAAACGCCATATAATCTGTAAAACAGTTACATTCAAAGTTTAAGTGTTAGGTCAAGATTTAAACTTTCTATTTTAAGTAAAATATTTTAATTAGTTATCCGCCTCTATAATGTAACGTAATGACTGCCTCCTTGAACTAGTGGTCGTATGAGTGACAGAAAGATGCGTTTTTTTTAATAGGATAGGGTGACAAACGAGCACACAGTCTACCTGATGGTAAGTGATCCATAGACATCTACATTTCTCTCAATAAAGAATCAAAATGCAGATGCGTCATCACCCGTGAAGACTAAGATGGAATGCTACTTTTCCAGTAAAAAGGGTCTCCGGTTCTTTACACTCATCATACGAAACATAGCAGTGTTAAGCTGCTTTTTTACGCTGGTATTCTGTGAGAGCGTAGTCCTTCCCCGGTCTAACTATACTTCTAATATAGCTGCAACATGGTTCTACAATGTATACTTTAGGAAACAATGATTTTTGTATATCACATAAATACTAAGTACTAAACTTAGGAAGACATCCTGTAGGTTATTTTTGTGATAGTAATGTGGTAGTAGTAATTTATTGAGTGTTAGGTTAGGTTTGCATCAAAAACAATTCGTTTTGTTTTCAATTCAAGTTTCACGTTTCATTAAGCAAGTCAGGCGAGGAGCATTAATCTGTATGTAAGTTAACTAGTCAAGCAGCTTTCGTAGTACTCAATAAGTACAAATAAAATACAAGTTATACTTCCATTTATGATGTTACATGCCAGAAATTATACTTATTTGCTATATAATACCAGGAGGTGACAAACGAGCCCAGTGCACTTGATAGTAAATGGATATTATGGCCCATAGACATCGACATTTATCTTTAATTAAGAATCAATTCGTGGCTGGTCGTTGCTGCTGGTGACAAGAAGGCTGGTGCTTTTCTCGCTCAAAGGCTAAGTATAGCCATTCAGCGGGGAAACACAGCCAGCGTTCTTGACACGATACCGTGGGGAGTAGAACTAAGGTACGTGAGGATTATATGGCCACCTTAAGATTTGGCGCCTTATAAAACCAAAACTAGGAGGAGGACAGAGGCAAATACACAATGTCGTGTACTATAACTAATATAGAAAAAAATAACAAACAAGCCTTCGCAATAATTAGCAACATTTCGAAACATCAACTTAAAAAAAAACGAATTATAGTACGTGAGGGTAATATGGTCATCCGGTTAATATGGTCACTTTCTTATAACTCAAAAACTGCAGCGTCGTTTGCATAGAACGCTCTGTGATACGATAGCTCTTGATCAGTCTATCAAATAATAAAGGGTCAAAAAGGCGCCTCTATATCGACGCCATTTTGACAGTCGATATTATTGTAAATATTTTAGTCGATTTTTGTATTGTGTAGAGTAGTTAGTTTTTATAAGTAGATTTTTCGAAGTGTTCCTAATTATTTCCAAAGGTTGTTTGTTAGTTTTTTCTTAATATATTAGTTATAGTATATGACTTTGTGTTTATTTCTCTGTTCTCCTCCTAATTTTGGTTTTATAGGGCGATAAAGCTTAAGGTGACCATATTGCCTTCACGTACTTACTATAATATCAACTGTCAAAATGGCGTCGATAAAGCGGCGGCCTTTTGATCCTTTATTATTTGAATGACTGATGAAGAGCTATCGTATCACAAAGCCATCTATGCAAATTAGGCTGTAGTTTTTGAGTTATAAGAAAGTGACCATATTAACCGGATGACCATATTACCCTCACGTACTATATATGATTATTAAGTTTCTAGTTATAGTTTTGTAATATTAACCCAATATTTACATGAATAGTTGACATTGAGTACTGAAATGTAACACCCCATTTTCAGTAAAAAGGCGCCTCCGGTTGTCTATACTCACCATACGAAATACAGCAGCAGCTGCTAATTTGTGAAAGCGTGGCTCTGGTCGCATTCTTGTTATAACCATAATGTAACTGCAGCACGGCAACACTAATGTAGTTGTACGAGGGCGACACTGAAAGTTTTTAGAACTGGCCACTTGTAAACGATATAATAAAAAAATAAGTTCAAATTTTGAAGATGGAACTCTTTGCCAATATTATTCTATATGTATGTTATTCATTTGTCATTTGTTTACGATTTGGCGGCAAATTGAAAATTGTTTGAGTCACATCAGCATGAATTTAATGCGAGAAAATTTTCGTACAATGTTTTTTATGACTTTCGATGTTATTTAAGTCAACAAGAAAGTTATGATATACTTCGATTAGCCTTTCACGATGAAGCCCCATCTTGTGCCACTGTTTACAACTGATTTAGTGAGTTTAAACGTGGTCGCACTAATCTCACCGATGATCTGCATGAGGGACGGCCTTTACGGCGACGACTGAAGATAACATCAGTGTTTTGCGGCGTATGATAGAGCCTGACAAAAGAGTGACTTATCAGCAGATTTGGACAAGCTTAGGCATCGGTATGAGCCAAGTGCACAAAATCCTCCATGAATATTTAGTGGTCAGGAAGCTCTGTGCCCGGTGGATACCTCATAATTTAACAGAGGCCCAAAACCTCTGTGGTGTTGATTGATGTCGTGAAATGGTTCAAAGATTTAACGGAGGTGACTAAAATGCTGTGTTCGATATACTTACGGGTAACGAAAGCTGGATTTAGGTTATGATCCTGAAACTAAGAAAGAGTCTGCTGTCTGGGTGTTTCCTTCCGAGGAGTTGCCAACTATAGTGAGGAGAGGTCGAAGCGTGGGAAAAAAGATGGTGGCCTCGTTCTTCGGAAGGACAGGTCATTACGCAACAATGGTTTTAGAGAATCGAAAAACAGTTACTGCAGAGTAGTTCAGTATTAATTGTTTGCCAATTGTCTTGGAAAAAGTCCAGGAGAAACCACCTGGCAGTAGGATCCTCCTTCGCCACGACAACGCCTCGTCACACACCGCCAAGCGAAAAATCGATGACTCGAATGCAGCGATGTATTGCTGTTAATTGACACTATTTTTGTCACCCTCGTACGTGGTTGTTTGCATATGCTATACCTAAAGCCGTTCAATTCACATTTATTTCGCAACTTTCAAGATTTCAGAGTTTTCCCATCACAGATATCTCTTGTATGATAAACAATTATAATGCGCTACGTTACTTTTTACGACAGTATTACAAATGCGTCACATATATTGTTAATTTTCGTGCATATGTAACCTCTGATCATGCACGAGGTTATTGGAAATAAATTCCATGTCCTTATTTAACCTTTACAAATAACTCTCAAAATGAAAGGAAACTACTTTGTATAATTTCAATCCGTAATGAAACAGTCATTCTGAAACCTATATTATTGCTAAACTTAAAGTTATGTTAAATATAAGAAATTTAAATTTAACGGAATTTATTGCTCTTAATTTAACTTACTTTTAATAACTGACGTTTCGCCCATTACGGGGGCAGTAGCCTTTGACGTTCTGACGTCATTGTTAATCCGCGATATCATAAGATTTTGAGAAATAATTTTTAATCGGCGGAAGAATTAGCTAAAAATAATAAAATAATTTTCACATCCTAAAGTCGGTGCTAAGACATAGTCTTTATATATAAAAAGTACGTGTCACGTTGTTTGTCCGCGATGGACTCCTAAACTACTGAACTGATTTCAATGAAATTTTTGGTCAATGTGCAGTTTGGTCCAACTTAAAAGATAGGATAGCTTACATCTCAATTTATAGTCGCAATACAATATTATTTTATTGAAAATTATTTGTCTATTATTTGACAGTCACAATTATCTGTTAGCTTCAAACGATTCTGTCAGATGACGATATCTGTTGACTGGATTGAGTAAATATTTAATAGATGGCGCTATGTTAAAAATACAAACGTTTAATATAAGCTACAATTTAGTAGTATAACCACCACGTGTTGCTGTAAGTATTCAACAGATAGAATCGATTTCAAAAAAAATTTGCAGACTGTGTGCAGTTTGGTCCAACTTGAGAGATAGGATAGTTTTTATCCCGATAAGTGACCCTCAATTTTTTTATTGCTAATTTCAGGAGTTTTTTGGGAAAGCTAATGGTCGTTCGGAAAGGGCAGAACAACGTCTGCCTGGTCAGCTAGTGTATAGTAAAATTTAAGCCCTGGCTTCAGAATGTGAAAATATTTTATGCATGCTTTTAACAGTGGTAGAGCCACGCGGCAGCTTTTGCTGTCGCACGGATGGGCCGGCTCGAACCGGGGTGGTACCACGACCTCACAGAAAACCAGCGTGAAGTAGAGGTTTACCTCTGCGTTTCGCTTGGTGAGTGCAGGTGGCCGGAGGCCCTTTTTACTGGAAATGAGGCATTCCATCTTAGTCCTCACGGGTGACAACGGATCTACATTTTGATTTGTAGTAGAGGATAGATGTAGATGTCTATGGGCCGCAGCAACCACTTACCATCAGGTGGACTGTGTGCTCGTTTGTCACCCTCATCCTATAAAAAAAAATGCATTTTAGTCCTTATACTTCTTATTAAAAGTTATTTTCTGTAATTATGGAGGAGAGCAGTAAAACAAGGACTATTTTATTCAAACAATTTTTTAATCGTTGCAATTGCTACAGAGTAATTAGGTGATCCGTAATACTTAAATAGCACTTGGCCACTCGCTTAGATACGGGGCAATTATTTTATTAATTTCGGAGAAATGAGAAAAGCAGGGCAGTTGTATAGAATAAAATTATAAAAGTTTCTATAGCAAAGCCGAACTATAAAAATGTAAATTAATTTCGTCTTTTCAATGTAATTTTTTCTGGTTCTTATCTTATGTAATGAAATGGGAGCTATTGATCGTTATCTTTAATTAATTATTATTAATTATAACGTTTGAATCTAATTTCAATTTCCTGTCATTATCAAATAAGTTTTATTAGAATTTTACCTGAAGTGACAGTGTTTTCCCAAGGGAAAAGCAGGTACTATATTTCCCAGTTTATATTCATCAAGAAGATTTATTATGCGTTTATATAATGTATATTAAGGAATTATCAGGAAAATGCTGCTCATCTCGTGTTTCACTTTCCTTCTGCCGTCTCTTACGACGTCCACAGTATGATATGGGGTGGTGAATGAATAAATGGCGGCTAAATACTAAGATAAAACGTTTCATAGTCTATATTTATATATTAGATTTACATATCCTTTCATTACTTCAAAGACATATACGGGTAAAGTATGCCAACACCGACTGAGACAACGGTTTTCTTACCTTTGAAGTCTATAAGAAATTAAAGGAGGCCTATGCCTTGTAGCGGGATGTAAATAGACTGCAACTTAACTTATTACTTATGTTATATGTTTGTAGTGATTATACGTGATACGTTTATAGCATTCTCCAGCTATATTACGGTTGGAACACGGAATAGGTCGACTCAACCGGGGAAGGAGCATGCTCTCATAGAATACCATCAAAGTAGCAGATAACAGGATATCCTTTTCACTGGAATCGAGCATTCCATCTTAGTCCTCAGGTGTGATAAAGCATCTGCCTTTTGAGTCTTAATCGAGGATGATGAATGTCTATGGGCCACAGCATTCTCTTACCGTAAACTGGATTGAATATCTACTTGTTTGTCACCATTATTCTATAAAGAAATGTGTCAATGCTTTTACATTATTACTCTCTTTTTTTTCTTTTGTATATTATATTTTACAATAGTATAAAACAAAGCCGCTTACCGCCGTCTATAGGAGACACCGGGAATGACTGACCAAATTTCAGTGAAGACCCTTATTTACCCGTATTTTCATTGTTTTGGTGTATATTGTTGTAAAAATCAATACATCAGGGAATGGAATAATTTATTCTGTCATCTTTGGTGCCTATCGGAGGCAGGACTCAGCCATGGTTTGGTCACTCCTGTAAAATTGCATTACGCTATAAGCAGGTGTGCTACCGGGCGTGGGCTGACGCATCAACGTCCCGGGATGTAAATATCAGCACTCTTAAAAAGAAGTATAATTCTGCTTCCAGGTCCTTCAGAAGTGTCATTGCCAAGGCAAAGTCAGAGCACATCGGCAGAATTGGCGAGAAACTAGTTCGCCTCCTTTCGAGAGCACATGCATTCTGGTCTCTCGCCAAGGCTGTCCAAGGGAACTTCTGTCAGCCATCTTTGCACAGAATGGACGACTCACTGACCCATGACGTAAAGGAAAAAGCCTATCTGTTAGGCTCTCTTTTTGCTTCCAACGCGACTTAGATGACGGGGAAACACATAACCGACCATCCCGCGGTGTGAGTGCTCCATGCAGGAAGTGCTGTTTACACAGCTTTCGGTGCGTAAAGCAATTCGCTCCCTGGGCATCAACAAGTCGAGTGGGCTTGATGGAGTCCTACCTGTTGTGTTAAGGACCCGCGCTCCGGAGTTGGTACCGGTTTTAATGCGTCTTTTCGGGTACTCCTACTCCCTAGGAACCAAACTCATGGAAGACAGCTTTGGTGTACCCGATCCCTAAAAAAGAGGACCGCTCAGATCCATCCAAACATAGGCCTATCGCTATCACCTCCACCTGTTCTCCAAAGTAATGGAAACCATTATTAACTGCCAGCTCATGCGTCATCATCCTCAAACTATTGAGGATGATGATGACCAGCTGATTAGTGACCGTCAGTACGGTTTCCGTCAAGGTCACTCAGCTGTTGATCTTCTAGGTTACCTAATTCATAGATGGGCGGAGGCAGTCGAGTTCAAGGGGGAGGCGTTGACCGTTAGCTTGGACATAGTGAAGGCATTGGATCGGGTTTGGTAGAAAGCTTACTGAAAAATTGTGCAATTGGATCACCAGTTTTCTTGCATATCGGTACATCAAGGTCGTTGTAGACGGTGCATGCTCCGATTACAAGCCCATTAACGCTGGTGTTCCACAAGGCTACATGCTATCACCAGCGCTGTTTCTTCTGCATATGCAGTTTCAGCAGTAACATTCATTGCTATGCAGATGACAGCACTTTTGATGTTTTATATACCGGCCGTGCCAATATTTCTCGGGAAAACGTCGTCGAGTACGACGTCGTCGGTCGTCGTCGTCGGTATATAGGCGTTACTATAAAATATATTAGTAGGAAAACAATTACGTGGTTTATTTCTGGATATTAAGCTCCCTTCTCCCAAACTCCGTGCGTATGCGATGCCGCTCTCCCGGTACCTGAGTGTGAGTAGAAAACGGTTTCTCGTGCCTAATTGGATGAGGTAACATTTTATAGTAGATCCAGTTTTTGGCAGTGAGTCAATCTGCCCCTATAGTCAACCATCCCCGGTTTCCCGTAAGCTTAGATCTTCTAAAGTACGCAACGTATTTTGATGTGGTTTTCATCAATAGACAGAATGATTCAAGAGGTTTATATGTATAATACATGTACATTATACATTATTTAATTCTTCTGTCTATGTGTATGTGACTGAACTCCTCTTAATCGGGTGAGCAGATTTTGATGAAATTTTGTGCGTGTATGCTATATATGTGTAAGTTGACCGGACTGTAAGCGTAGTGGTAGAACAGGTAGGTGGCGTTGTGTTCGAGATTCAAAGATGAGCCGTGCGATGCCGGGGCTGATCGCTAGTATTCATATACTCGATAACTTATACCAATTATTATCTTTTTATTATAGAAATAGGCTGACAAACGAGCAGACAGTCCACCTGATGATAAGTGGTTGCTGTGGCCCATAGACCTATATCTATCCTCGATTACGAATCAAAATCCAGTTGCGTTGTCACCCGTGAGGACTAAGATGGAATACCTCGTTTCCAGTAAAAAGGGTCTCCGGTTCTCTTCACTCACCATACAAAACACAGCAGCGTTATGCTGCTATTTTACGCTGGTATTCCGAAATATGATGGCGAGTATCTAATGGATGCGTAAAATAGTCCATTATCATCTCCGTAGGGATTATGCCTCAAATAGACGGCAGTAAATCTATGTAGTTTACGTCAGACGCGTAATATCCAGACTGGTGACTGTGAGCGGCGTCATAGATGCGACACGTTTGGTACTGATCGCCAATTCGCTTGCCAAGTGTGACTTAAGGCAAAACCTCAAAGCCGAAGAGGCTCATGACAAGTAGTGCACTTTTAGTGCTTGATGAAGAAGTACATTCATGCATTGCACTACCCTTTTACCATCGAGCAGTTTGTTAGCTTGTCGTGCTCATTTTAACATGATATTTAAAAGTAAGCACATTTAAAACACAAATATTTTCTTATTTTTAAGCGACTCCAGTCGAGCTATATCGAGATGTAAGCCTTAGTCTATTTCCGTCACTGAAGGAGAGTTTAAGTTCTCATCTGTACGAAAAAATTTATATATGCTATTATTATACACAAAAACATAGAAAATTTAATACTGCGCACTAAGCACCACCCAAAAATAAACACTGGAGAAAATTATCATTTGAATTGTTATAACCTACAGCTTCTTTTTTGCGCACTGTCGTCGCGATGTGGTCGACTCTGCGTGGCAGGAATACAAAAGGCTCTCGTGTAATCTTATCTCTCAGAGTTGCTTTAAATCCGATTAGTATGGAATCGGGTGCACGCGATAAATCGTACTCCACGTCGGCTGTCGTCGGCGGCGATTCGTTACGTACCGGTTTACCGAAAAACTTATTCGATACATGGAGAAATATGGCGGCGGTCGCTTTGGAGACTAATATGTTATTTAAAGCGCGCAAGCCGGCGTGGAGCCCCGCGGCGCTGCCACCTTCTCAATGCCGATATTAATGATCGGAATGTATCACCGGTCTTCAAGGCCCGATGCGAATGTCTTCTTCGATCCTGAACTGATCGCTTGACGGGTTAACAGGCGGCTCGATTAGCTGCCATCAGGACCCCGCTGCCGCGCGCCCACCCGCCTTGTCGTGGAATGCGTGTTTCTATGTTTTAAAACCACAATTATTTGGCATCAAATTTAGAATTATGTACATATATTAGGATCTATATTGTTATATTGGAATAATAATTTAACTATGAAAGTTATTGTTTTGGACAGTTAAGAAAACTGCCTAAAAGGGAATTAACCATTTCTGTAAGTTACACATATAAAATTTATAATTACACGTCAGTTTAGTAAGAGGTTGATTTAGAAGCCTTATTTTAAAACTAAATTTAGTTTCATTATTCATGTTCAATATCAATTACTTATCGGTTGTGTAGAATAGAATTTTGAAAGTGTTCATATTTTTTATTTATAAATTAGGCTGGCAAACGAGCACACAGTCCACTTAATTTTAAGCGGATGCTGTGGCCAATAGAGCTTAACTACAAGATAGACCTACTAACGACGCCTATGAATACTAACAGATAATTTTAGCTGGTATCAGCGCGTTGCTGCTACAGAAAAATATTTGTGGGTACCTATATCGTTTTAAATTTGGAAGGGTTATATTGTTTAATTAGGAATGATAATACATTCATTGAAATGGTGTGACATATTACGATTTTAAATAAATATGTCGGTACGACACGCGCGCCACCTACTGTAATTTAATTGTGCTATTCCTATAACCTTTGCGTAAGTGCAAGCAATAAGTTGACAAAATGTTTGCGCAATCTGATTAACAATATGCCAGCATATAAAATACGAACAGACAAAAATTAATTTTTATATATTAGATGTAATTAAAAACAGCTTCACATGTATATCAAACATAAAGGATTGAAGTTTTTTGTGACATTCTTGCTACTGTGTGAAGTGCCATCATAAAAAAGACAAGTAACGTCAGTTAAATGACAGGGGACGTCGTCCGTGTCCAGGGAACGATTGGTGTGTTTATTGAATAAACAAGGGCAATAGGACGGCACTGAGTTGGAAACGCGACGCGGGCACAGGCGGCCTTTGTGTTTCGATGACGCGAACCTTTCTAGACATTTTTTATGAGGGTTCCGTAAGATAATATTTTGTAGAGAGTACTATATGGTAGTTAACACATTTTATTTACCTCCGGCAGAGCAGGATAAAACAATTAATGCAGTTCTCACCTAGTAATTATCACACAGATAAGTTTGCGTAACTATAAATAGTATATTTAATTTTTTTTAAAAGATTTGTATTTATTTTTAAAGATTTTTTATATAAATTATGTAGGTAGTTAATAAATATTTCAATACTTTTCATTGCAATTACTATGAAAGGTACTAAGTGATTTTAAACTGTTATTGATATATAACTCTATTGTGTACACGTAGTGAAAGAAAAAAACAAATACTTATAGATTTGAATATATGATTCGATTAAAAAGTTTTAACGTTTAAAACCATCTCTTTAAAAAAAAAACAATACGAACTAAGTGCATTAAGCGGAACCCTCGCACAGATAATATGCGTCCCTTCGTGAATATGGTTAATAAAATTAAAAAGAAACCATAACAAAAAAGATTTTTACACTCGACACGAAGATACGTGAATGTGCTCTTCACTGATCAGTTCTGCTTTTGATAAATATAGGGTTATAACAAATACAGGTTATAATAAAATATCAAAAACAAGTCGAGAATGTATTAGTTTTAATATCTATTCACATAACATAAATAATACAACATCTATAGCAATCAAAAGCTAAAAACTAATTATATTGACTTTAGAAGTTTAAAGACAAGAATGCTGTCTGCATTTTGTTATTTGGGTAAATATACAGTTATTAAAATAATAATCTTAACATAATATGTGACCAAAAGCCAATAAAAACCTTTAAATTGGTTACAGGTTTTTAAACCCGTGGTCAGAAAACTAACCATCTCGTCACTAGCTGCGATCAGTGGATACTCCATCTTTGGAGACCACTGGCTGTGGATTCCCGCATGAAAAGTGTGGTAGTCGTATATGGAAATACGGCCTAATTGACTTTGTTCTACCCTTTCCAGTAGGTGAAGTTTCAATTTAAATTAAATTCGGACCTTTCATAACATAATTTATATAGATATTTTTTTTTAATAACTCGACCACACAGAGTTACCCATGTTGTCCAGATTTTGTGATTTTCTTTTTTAGCATTTAACAAACATGTAATGTGAAATATGAACATGCGTCAAATATCGTATTTTAACATAGCTATGAACTATCGTCTCAACAAATACATTGGTGTTAACATGACATCAAGCCGTTTAGCCAAGTTGTTCAGAAGTTACACGATCACTAACAGACGTACCTTTATATAATATTACTAGCTGGCTCAGCAGACGTTATTCTGCCCTTCAAACAACATTTTAGTATTTCATTAGAAAGTAAGCTTTTTCTGCCGACTTCCAACAAGGAGACGGTACTCAATACTGTATGGTTTTTTTAATTGTGTTACCTCATAACTTTTTACTGGGAGAACCGATTTCAATGATTCTGTTTTTGTTTGAAAGCTGGTACTTGTCGTGTGGTTCCATATAAATTTGATCAAGGTCAGACCAATAGTTTTTGAGCTATTCTTAATAACTTATATTGAAGTCGGCGGTACAAAATTTTTAATTTTAAATTATTTGTTAAATAGGTCATTTATATTTCAAAACAAATACATTTGTGTCAGCATGACATCAAGCCGCTTAGTTAAACTTTTCAGAAGTTACACGATCACTAACAGACGAACTATTACTAGCTGGCTCAGAAGACGTTGTCCTGTTGTTCCAACAAATTGTTTGTATGTCATTAGAAAGTAAATTTTCGTTAAATCGTTAAATATTTCAGTTTCAGTTTATATTTCAAAAACTTATTATCATTTCCGGTAGGTAGCACAGTGATTTACCCTGTAAATCAATTTCCGACTTATTACACAGTAATTATAACATTTACTAATAACTTGACCAGAGCAAAAAATGAGTCATTTGAAGTATCCATACTTCAAATATCATAAACTCAAATTATCGGAATGGTTTCTATCTGTTTGTAATTTTTCTTCTTATTTGTGTTACGTTTGCTAAAATTGTTAAATCACATAATAGTATAGACCACAAACATTATTCTTCAAGTCAACATTTTTACACAAACTCGGGTTGGATCCATTTTGCATAACGACGTCCGGGGGGATGACGGGAGGTGCTCTTTAAACTAGGTAAGACAAAATTAATTTTAAACATCATCAATAGAATGGATTTCCGCAAAGTAACGCATGATTCTATTAATTATCTTATAAATATAGATTTGTTAATAACATGATTACAGCGCCACCTATCGGATCCTCGCATATGTAGGAACCATCGTAGCGTCAAAAAAATATTGTGTGTATATTATAGTTTCAATTGCTCAAGTCGTTCGGAAATTACATGATCACAAACAGATGCACATTTATATAGTCTGATAATGTATATAAAAAAAAATAAAAATTTGTTTTAGAAAGAAATAAGAAAAAATGAAACAAGAAATAATTTGCTGTAGTTGTCACACTTAGCAAGTGGATTAGCAAGTGCAGTGTTTTTTCAACCAACTTCAAAAAAAGTAGGATGTTTTTTTATAGAATAAGGGTGACAAACGAGCACACAGTCCACCTGATGGTAAGTGGTTGCTGCGGCCCATATACATCTACATCTATCTTCGATTACGAATCAAAATGCAGATGCGTTGTCACCCGTGAGGGCTAAGGTGGAACGCCTCGTTTCCAGTAAAAAGGGTCTCCGGTTCTCTACACTCACCATTCGAAACACAGCAGCGTCAAGCTGTTATTTTACGCTGGTATTCTGTGAGAGCGTGGTCCTTCCCCGGTCGAGCCGACCCATTCGTGCTCCAACCATAATATAGCTGCAGCATGGCTCTACCACGTGCAAAAAGGATGTTCTTAATTCGACTGTATTTTATTATTGTGTGTTACCTCAGAACTTTTTTCCGATTTTGATGATTATTTTTTATTTGAAGCTGGTACTTCCCATGTAGTCCCATATAAATTTGATCCAGATCTGACCAGTAGCTTTTGAGTTATCCTTAATAATGCGTATTTAATTGACATCGACTACATTGGTGATGTTCTCATTTTGTTTATATTGAAGTCGGTTGTGCGAAATTTTTAATTTTATCACTTGTTCTGTTATCAGCCAGTGCTAGACTACTATGCCATCTGTTGGTAAGTGATGACGCAGCCGAAGATAGTAAAGCGCACTGACCTAGCTTAACAAAAGCCTATTCACTCTTGCGTTGAAGACATACATTACAATCGGATAGAAATACAGATGCTGGTAAATTATTCCATTTTACGTGGTAGAGCCATGCTGCTGCTATATTACGGCTGCAGTATTAATGGGTCAGTTCGACCGGGGTAGGACCACGCTCTCACAGAATACCAGCGTAAAATATCAGCTTAATGCTGTTGCGTTTCCTTTGGCACTTTTTTACTGGAAACGAGGCATTCTATCTTAGTCATTAGGGATGACAACGCATCTGCAAAGGTGTAGATTTCTATGGGCAACAGCCCATAGCATCCACTTACTATTAGGTAGACTGTATGCTCGTTTGTCTCCCTTATTCTATACATATAAAAAATACTTATTTTATTTCCATTATTCCACTTCGAGACTTCCATTACTTCATTCCCATTATTAAAGCTGTCGTGAGTACTAAGCCTGTTCTCAGTGAGATGCGTTTAGAAGGGCGTGAGGGGTAGCAGCGCCTTCGGCGTACATTCTAAGTGGCCGTCTCAAGACACTGGACACTGTTACGAGTATGTTGGTCACGCCACGCTGCATCTGCCGCCAAGCGCTCTCTATTGATCCTTCTTCTTCAGCAGCTCATAACAGTCCACTACTGGACATGAGATATTGGGATAGTTATCTTTGCAGGGAGGATTTGTCTTAATCACACTTGGCAGCGAATTGCCGATCCAGTTAGAAAGATATCGCATCCTTGACGCTCCTTTTCGCCCGTCTACGTAACTTACGTCTAGCGTAAACTAGCGTAGCGATATTCGGGCATTGATCGGAGACATAATGATGGATTAAAGCCATGACATCTTTTTAGCATTTTCTATATTTATATACATTATTTCAATACTCACAGGTTTGAGGTTGGGATGGCGTGACAGATTTTCTTACGCTGTCAACAGACGGCAAACATTTATTTTGTGTTGAAGTAAATATTTCATAGTAGATCATATTATTAATTGTTATATCATTCCGTTGCACGTAAATGAGACTTTATTAAAATTTAATTATTTCAATAATACAACTAATTGAAACGGATTATATGAAGTCTTTCTGTTTCTGGTTTAAAATTCACTCATTAGTATTGAATGGCAGAATTAAAATGTATTAATATGATAATTATGTAACAAATAAACCTTTTACCAGTGCGTAATTGAAAAATTATTTTATTACTTTTCAACTGACTTCAAAAAGGAGGAGGTACTCAATTCGATTGTATGATTTTTATGTGTTACTTCATAACTTTTTTCTCGGTGAACCGATTTCGATAATTCTTTTTTATTTGAAAGCTGGTGCTTCTCATATGGTCATCTAATCTGATCAAGATCTAACCAGTAGTTTTTGAGTTATTCTAAATAGTTTATATTAAAGTCGGTCGTACGAAATTTTTAATTTTACCACTTGTGTTATGTAAGATTTGAAATACCACGTAAGTTGATAAAGTTGAATAAGAGAGGGTTTTAGGGCAAGGAAGTGTTCGACTCGCTGCCTCTATGTATAGGTCTATGTTTATGGGTGCTAATTAATATCAAGACACTAAGTTGCAATTATGAAAAATACTGAATAGTAATAATATTATTAATGCCCGACAACGCAGTAAAAATAATATAGATTTCTCTTTTCTTTTCCATCACTTTTGATTGCTAGATCTTCCCAGGCAATACGTTTTTTCCGAACCAGTGGTAAATTAAACGTGACAGTGACTTTCAATAAGTATAATTTATAATCTATAGGTATTATATTAATTTTTTCTGTTTCATGTAAACGTCTAATTGATACTTATATATGGATAGCCATTTTAGCCGTTCAGGAACTTAGCTCTCGCCGTAAATATCTCACAGCAAATATTCGCCGGCAACCTGGGTTCGACCCCCGGTGGCATCAATGTATTATGTGAACATGTAACCCAGATATATACTTTTTATTAATCATACATCTAGGTTTCCTTACGATGGTTTCCTCTAGTACGTACTAGGCAAGTCAGCGCTAAAATTGCAAATACCATTTTAATACGTGCTGGCGGGGAATGAACCCAGGTTGCTCGCGTACTGTAAAAATTACGGCATTTTAAGCCCTTGAATGGCAGAGAGTACGGCACTTAATATACTATTAGCTAATGCTTCAAAACTCTCTCTTATTTCGCTAAGTTCCAAGTTCTTACATTTATATTCGACGCACGGTGAACAATCCATGCCGTAAAGACACATTGTGCAGATATTTTGTGGGCGAAACTAAACGTATTTAAGTTGCGTATTGAAAACGCTATTATGACTTAGACAGATAGACGGACATCTAGCCTTGTAAACATTTTACACCTCAGGCGGCCGTGGCCCGCGATGTATTATTCACTGCAGCTGTACACTAAGCCACGCCGTCGATTACGAAAGCTCGGGCCAAAACATCGTCCGTCACTCTCAAATAAAGGCCACAATAGCGTCGATGACTTCGGCGAGAGGGCGCGCCTTTGTGGAGGACCGTACGCATATAATACAATTAAGTACGTGCCGGTATGATTAATAAGACTACGGTCACCGCGTGCACTATGCCTCGCCGATCCATGGAGTGCAGGAATCCCACCCCATTAATATATCATCAAACAGATGTGAGATGCCCAATATTAATAGCGCTTTCGATGAGGAGCGATCGAGTGCACAAAGGGTTCGTTCGTCCACAAAAAATGTATGTTGATGGTTTAGGAGTGAAAACATCACATATTTCACTTTGTGCCACGTACCTCTATGTTTGGTGATCGCTCTTTTGAATGAGCATGACGCGGTATGGACTTGTGGCATGTTAAGTTGTAGATAGCTGGACGTATTGTTGAAACTAGAAATTAATGAGCTTCCTAATATTTAATATGCTTACAGACCACAAATGGTTTTACGTTAAAAAAGTGTGTTTTATCCTTATAATAATTCGGTGACGCTATAATATTTTTATTTTTGCTTTATATTTAAGATTATAAACGCT
Organism: Parnassius glacialis; assembly: GCA_033319125.1. Classification (NCBI taxonomy): domain Eukaryota; kingdom Metazoa; phylum Arthropoda; class Insecta; order Lepidoptera; family Papilionidae; genus Parnassius; species Parnassius glacialis. Next base: position 43,610,949 of record JAVANC010000004.1, read on the forward strand.
AGTTTAAATTATTGTTGCTTAATAAGCAGTCGTGAGTTTTAACAACTTATTTTTTTACTTTTACTAAAGATGACGTCATAGATTAGACTGAAGAGCTTGCTGGCTTTGTTCACCTTAGAAAAGTAATAATAACTCATAAATTGACATTTAACATAGAGACATCAGGTGACATGTTTATTAAAAACCAAGTATCAAATACAAGCCCGTGATAAAACATTGATATTCGCATATTTTGTTATGATTTGTTGAATTTCAACATATAGCTTACGATTAAGAAAAAAGGAAACGGTTAAAAGTCTTCGTACTTCAATCTTAAAAAAGCCATTGAATTAAAAAGGTAAAGTATTAAATAATATTTTTTACGTCCGTTTATATGAGTCAATGACCGTAGCGTAAATAACTAACTGTTCTTTACTTTTTGTAAACTTACAGTGATACTTCGCACAAAAATATTGATAATTAAAATAAATACAAACGAGGAAGACAGTCACTCGTAGTAAAAAGAAAATGTCAACGCGGTTTATTAAGAATCAATAATCGTAGTACCTATTTTGTAAACAAAACAAAAATATTGACAGTTGACAACTTCAAAAACAAGGCAGTATCATTATATCATTAGATATTGGTTCATAGACTTACGCCAGTAGGTATATTCTAAGTCTATGTATTGGCCCCACTTCATTCGTTTCCTTCACAGAACACAATTACTCTCTAGTCTTCTTTATGTCGTCATTTAGAGATGTCTATATCAACAAA